>OZ018327.1:69235314-69835314 GCA_963969495.1 Ceratothoa steindachneri | reverse complement strand
ACAATCCTATTGCCTTTATTTTTCATCTAGACTTGGTTTAGATGGTTTTAATATGTTGCTAATCGCTCTCCTTACACCTTTTTCCACTCATAAACCATTTTCCACATATGCCTCCTCCATATAAGTATCTTCCATATCATTGGTGCGTTTTATATTTCTCTTCTCGAAATGGATCACTTTAGATTTGAGAGGATTAAATCGAATTTTCTATTGATCGGCCCTAGGTGCTAAGCTTTCTAACTCCCTTTGAAAATTACAGAGCCCCTCATGGACACAACAACTGACCACTACTCGACACAATCTACGCATTTAAATATTTTATCATTTGTCCCTACCTCAAGATTATTTAGCCATATTATAAACAATAATGGAACAAATATAGAACCTTATAGAGCTTACTATTGGCTTCATTCTTATTTGTTCTTTTATTCATTAAACATACCTGTTAACAATCTTTCTATTCACAATTATCTATGAATTTTTAGGGGAGGGGGGTCATATTAAGTTCAATTCCCAAACACATTACCTAAAGTTAATAGAATTTAAGTCCTTTGCTCCATGAAATAAGTAGAATAGCTAATTTATTACTGAGATCCTGAAAGTTGTTTACTGTAATTTTTATTTATTTTATTTGTTTATGAGAAATTTGCCCGAATAAAATCCACTTTCTTAGCATTTTAATATTTCTTAATATTCGTCTTGTTATTTTTCTCCTCAAATTTCTTAATCTTTCTTCCATGGGTAAATTTGTTTTAGATTGCTGCCATTTTTCTAACTTGAAGCCATTTTTCTATTTTAATTTATTGTTTTTTCCTCTCTTTCTTACATTTTCACTCTTTTTGTTAGTTGAAATATTCATTTTTCCTGTAGTTATATCGCATTTCAGTTTGCAGTGAACAGGTATAAAAAAAAGGATTTGTATAGTGTTGCTTATATTTTGTAATTTTCTAGCAATTATTTTATTGGTTTGAAAAGTTTCTATGAATTTCTTTTACCTCTTTTGTTTTTCATTGAAATAATTAAACTTATTTTAATTACTTTTTTCGGATTTTTCCAATTTCCCAAAGAATTCCTTCATTCTTTGTGGAGGAAATAAGGTAAATTTTCTGTCTTCCAATTCGGTAACAACTCTACATTTTGGACTTCGTTACGAGCCTCTATTGAAAGAATTTTGGTGTAGAGAAATCATAATTATTTTTTGGCTCATTTAAATACGTAATTTCCCTATTTTTCATCCTGCTTTCAAATCCTTTGCCTCCCCTCCCGCAGGTGATTATATTCTTTCCAAATGGGTAAGAAGTAAGCACAAAGCTTAATGACTTTCCATGAAAAAATTTTAGTGCTTACATAATAATACTTGTAAATTATAGTCCATAAAAGGATACTCCTAAAGGCGGCACCAAACACAGAAAGCTTAAAGATATTGTGCACTTTCAGGAAGCTTTTAAGTATCTTCTTTCAAAATTTAGCCATCCAGATGGCATAAACGGTTTCACAGAACAGCTGTTTCAGCTGTTCTTTGCTCGATCTAGATCCCAAAAGCTTACATAGAGGAACTATTCGTTCGATAAAAGTAATGATACAATAAAAATGGGACTATTGTGCTAATAACAATTAGTCAAGTTTTAAAACGGAAAAGAATACATTAGAATTAAAGGAAAATGAGACAGATAAATCACTGAAGTCCCATACTAAATATTTGTATAATAACTTTATCAGATAAATAAAATTCATTTAATTTACCAAAAACGAAATTAATCTTTCATTAGCAGAAAGATGCAAGAGTAATGGCCTTTATTTGCATTTTCCTAGTGGCATTTACAAAGAATTTCCAAGCCTAGAAATATGTGACTTTTTAATACGTGAAAAAATTCTATCACTAACTGAAGAATAATTCGAGGAGAAAAGAAAAAACTCAGACGGTCATACGTCTGGTGAATATTGGTCATGTAGAAATACTATAAAAACGATATCGCCTATCTTTATATGTGCATTAGTTAAAGCAACCGAATCCCCTTAGCAATATACTTAATTATTACAAAAATCTCTGCATTTATTCCCTCGATAAAACGTTTTATAAACTACTATACTGACTAAAGATTTAAAAATCCTTATCAATATACATTTATCTTGGAACTCAAGGAAATATCAGAACTCTAAACTACTTCTCGCTGACGCATGAATAGCTTTCTCTTTTCATTCTTTACCTATTTAATTGTTTTTGCACAATTTATATATAATATGTTAGGAATTTATTCTCATTTCTTAATTTTTTACCTAATGATTACAAAAATGATATATGCGTTGCTTTCACCTTTAAGACTATTAGAATTCTACGGGTAGTTTGCCAATTACCAATTTCAAGATCGTTGAAGTTGATACATTTTCATTTACATCCTTTCTACAATAATTTATACAAAATATGTATATTTCGGTACAAAATAAGCAGATATTCTTGTAATTATGAGGTGTAGTGCTACAGAAATTCAGCAGAGTTGTTTATCATTAATGCTTATATGGACAGTATTGTAAACAATATTGTAAACACTATTGTAAACCATGCACTACTTATGTACCTGGGGATTTAGAAAGAATATTTTTCTGACACTTATATTATTCTGAATGTTTCAACTTTTCGGGCTAACGAAGTTTGCCATTGCCATTTTTATCCTCAAACTATTTTTTTAGTTAAATAAAATTTCGTTTCTGCTTATTTGACACCCTTTATTTCACAGATGTCCGAGATCTCCTTTTCTAAAAAAGGTATTTTTTCCCTACTTCCCGAGCAGCTCCACGTCACAACAATCGGAGCGTGGACAAGAGAACATCTTTTGCTTAACAAGCAGATTACTATTCATTCTATAAGTAAACAATAAAATAAAAATTAAAGACTGTAACTTTTAACATTGTAAAATAGATGTGCGTAACAACTCTACTCCACTACTCGATGCCCTTTAAGAAATAGACAATGCCTGCAAGATTGTAGTAAAATTCGAGAAAATCAAGACAATGCTGCTGTTAGCATTAAGCAAAAATGGACAGCCAACAATGCATAAAAAGTATTTAACATACACAAAGAGGAAAATCAATAATAGAGATTAGATTTTTTGACGGTAAACGAGGATTAGTAAAATAAAATAGATTAATACCTTCTTTTGGGGGGAGTGTTAGAAAGATTCTTTGAAAAACTTCCTAGCGAGGTACGATGACTGGCTCACAGGATCTGATGCAGTCTCGGTTGTCTATTTTTGCTTTATTCTAATCGAAAGCCAGTAGTAATTAATCCCTGGCGTTGGATACAGAACAATAGCATAAATTCCTTGCAGGAAACACGCCTTTTCAACTCTGAATCCTTGAAGGAAGAACACTATACCCTAATCTGGCATATGAGAGGTGTAAAGGAAACCAAAAAACAAGAAGTTCGTTTTGCTATCTTAAACATTATGATTCACATGAGTGAAACTAAAACGGGTGGCAGAGAGATAATGTGTACTCTTCGCTACCTGACATCGCAAAGCTATGTAACCCTTGTACTAATTTACCCACCAAAAATACTCTCCAGTTCTGAAATAAAATATTTGGTTTAAAAACAATTGACAAATTCATCAACAAAATTTCAGCATTAGAATAAATTTTCATTCTCAGAGACTTTAACGCTATGGTGACAGAAGATTGAGAGTCGTGTCTAAACGTGTTAGGTTAGTGTGGCCTATGTAAAATGATAGATAAATTACCACACCCCTTATAACTTTGCTGCTAACACTAGCCATGTACAATAAATACCTATTTCCAGAACAAGGCATGCAACCAAACATCTTAGAGACACATGCTCGGTTATATCATTCGCATAAAATGAGATTGGATATTAATAAACGTCACTTCCTAAACATCGTTTATAAATCCAAATCTTACCTTAGTGCCGACTGCGACAGTGACCGCTCCCAATTTGTTTCAATGGTGAATCTCAAACCAAAGAAACTCTAACAATGCAAGAAATGCCTCTCGAGAATTAACATCACCAAGATTGCCTACCCAGACAAAACCAGGAGCTTATCAAGCGACCTGGAGGAATCATGCCTAGCGACCATACATAGTGTGATTCGAATTTGTAGGCGGAGTTTTCTTAGGAATATCATCCACAACGCTGTAATCAGGAATTGTGGCAAGAAGGATTGAAAGATTCATAACTGGTTTGAAACTGATATCTGCGTTGAGCAACTCCTCAACGCTAAGCCTATCACGCTGTTTATCTAAAAGCGTGGCTAAAGTCATAGAAACTTGCAAACACTCTAACCTGCTCGCATTAATGCCTCCAAAATTTCAAGCCGCTGTGCAAACAACTAATGGCGTTAACTATTAGGTAAAATGCAAAAGCCATCAGATACTGACAACATTAGAAAATTTCAGAATGACATCAAACAAGTAAAAGGTAAACCAAAATAGATACCTGCATTCTAGAAGCCTCAAAGAGTGGAAATGATTACGGAGAGATAGAAGAAAATGTAACGATCGGTCAAACACTATCTGGAATCTTACACTAGGAAAAACCTCGTCACTTAAGAACCATTAGTCGTTATTGAGTACCATACTATTCTGTAAAATCTCGAAGCCAGTTGAAGAAGGCATACCACTTCGGCTTGTTAAAAAGATTAAAACAGCTCCACTAAAAACATTTCACAAGCTTCTTTGTTCTCTGTTGAGACATAGCAGGGTACTCCAGCATATCTGCAATGCCTAAATATGTATTTGCCTTGTATGAATAAATGTTAACGCAGTGAATTTAAAAGCTATCGAGGTAGGGCTATTCTGATTATCATGAGTGAACTCGAAGTATTCTTGCCTTTATAGTAAACTAGTGTCTCTCATTTCGGTCTATATCGATGAATGTTCTCTATTAATTATGATTATTATATGTCTTTATCATTTCAACGCTCTTCTCCATATTTTTTCATACACTTGCTTTATATATTTCTTTCATAATTAGATATAATTTGAGAGAAATTTCTAAACTGTAACGTCACTTTTGAAGCACTAGCATAACACTAGTGTGTAAATTAATTCAAACATGGTATAATTTTTGGATTACTTCAGATTATATCTTTGTTTCGGCCCAAACTATTAAAGTTTATATTAGTTCCTTTTCAAAATACTTAAATTGTCAGTGCAATCAGTGCTAGTCATTAGTTCTTCTATAAGTCATGCGTGTTCACATTAACCACCGATTAAATTCATGATGGATGTAATACCTAGGAAGCGTGCAAGTATTTCTTGGTCTAAGAACACATGCTGGTTTCAGTATCAGGCAGATTCTCGATAAATTCAGCCTAGCAAAGCCAACTGGTAGCGATGATGCAAAAAGAACTAACACCACTGGTTAATTTTAAATACTATATCAAGGAAAATGTGGAAGAAAACGCAAAACAACAGATAGTGTTGGCAGGTAATAAAAAAGAATAGTGTAAAGAATCCAAAACAAAACAAAGAATCAGAGATATTTGGCCTCGGTTTTGTTGAAATGGACATAACTGCCAGAAGGCCTTTACGCAAACAGTTATTGAGATCAGTTACAAACAATGAAGGCTCCCTCGGCCATAAAAAAGATCGATGAAGAAAAGATATATTTCCGACGAAACACATTTTGAAGTACATGGGTTCAGATGAGTGGTTATGAGACTGGGCATATGCGACCTACTTCGACCAGGACACATTCAACAAACGCCAAATATCCTCTTAAGGAGATTTTTTTTAAGGATTTTGAATGCCAAATGCCCTGAATGGCTTTTTATTGTTTATTGAATGATAAATAGCCACAAATACATTTGCTTATAATGGTATATATTGAATTCTCTGTTGGACAGGGCATATGCAAGCAGTATTATTCTCTGTGTCTTGTACTTGTAGAACAATTTGCCTAGTTTTCAAAGAGAGTGAATCTATTGTCAAAGAGTAAACAGAAAATTATATGGAGATCAACCCGATTTAATATCTATAGGTAAAAGATAATCAAACTTTGGAGAGGAGTGAATTGAAAAGGTAGCCGGAACGACTATACAGAATCTTCTCAGAGAAGGAGGGAATAAGTTCAGCAGGGCGTGTGATTTAGGCATTCGAGGGTAGAAAGAACAGGGATTCTTACTTGTTTTTGATTTCTGCAAAGATTCATTGTGTTTGATCAGTGTAGTGCAGCGTAGTATATGAGTGAAGAGCAAGGTATTAGGCCTAGGAGTTAATTCGGCTTTTGGTCAACGAGCACAAGGGCCAGAAACTGTCTCTCCCATATACCCCTGTCTTTCCTAGCGTCCAAAATAGAGGGGGAAAAACAAGAAGTACTGTTTCCAATAATGTTTGTGAGAAGTGAGCATGGGCGTTGAAAAGAAAGAAAGTGATCAGAAATAGTTGTAGAGCCGTGAGTTATTAATAAGCTATGAATCGAGAAATAAAATTTGATTAGTTAAAGTGTATTTTCATATGTATCCGTATATACGAGGGGCGGTCAATAAGTTTTGCGAATCGGTAGGGCAAAACAGAGGAAGGGGGATGACTGTTTGTGGGGGTGTTAGGACAAGTTATGCCAAGTCAGAACCTGCAGCGACATGCTCCTGCCTCGTCTATATAAGAAGCAGTAGCTGACCGCAGATTGTCAATCACAAATTTTTCAACAATGGAGAAGGTGAGCATCGTACAGTGATCAAATTTTGGACCAAGGAAGGCAAGAATGCAAAAGAGATCCATGAACGCATGGTTGCAGTGTACACTGACACCACCCCTTCCTATGCAACCATTGCTCGCTGGAATAGGGAGTTCCGCCATGGTCGTGAGTCCCTTGAAGATGACCCCCGTCCAGGACGCCCGTCAGACGTGACCAACGAGGAGGATGTTGTCCGTGTGGAGAGGATGATGCGCGAAAATCGCCGGGTGAAAGTCAAAGAAATCCAGCGAGAACTTGGAATATCACATGGAAGTGTTATCAACATCCTCCACGACAATTTTGCCATGACCAAGGTCTCTGCCCGTTGAGTCCTTAAAAACCTGACGCCCAAAGAATCGACTTCAACGTCGTCAAAGTCCACAAGGCCAGAGTTGCACAAGCTGCCCTGCGCGAGTGCGGATTCGAGGAGCTTAACCATCCCCCCTACACTCCAGATCTGGCCCCCAGCGACTACTTTTTATTCCACCAGCTCAAGGCTGCACTGCGTGGACACCGATTTGGGGACGATGAAGATGTCCAGGTCGCCGTCCAGGAGTGGATTGAACAGCAGTCGAGAGATTTCTGGTTGTCAGGAATTCGAAGCCTCAGTGACAAGTGGCGCAAGGGCATTAAAGTCGAGGGTAGTTAAATTGAAAAATAATAAACCCTTTTCCTTATATCTCGTTTCCTTATATCTCAATTGAAAAACTTATTGTTTGCTTCTCGTATTATTTAAATTCTAGCGATAATAAAGTTAAAATATGTCGGAAATTTTCAAATACTACTCTGTCGACTGGTTTGTGTAACTTTTTGTGCATTCTACGATACTGTGTACGTCTTCTCATATTACACCTACATCTCTGTTGCTATTCATATATAATTTATTAATTCTTGCTACTATAATTTAACCTCTTGATAATAATTTCTATGATTTTTCAATTTCTGTGAGTTTATATTCCTTTTATAAGGTCATTTATTTTTGCCCTATCCTCAAATTATTACCTTTTGTCTCTCTGGTTGATGAGATGTCATCTTAGTTAAGAGGTTTTGAATTATGTGAGATAGAGCGAGGAATCTATTTCCTTGTAGTTGGATTAACATTGACTAGCCACCATCACACTATATTAGCCACTCTGAGTAAATAATTACATGCACTAGACCAATACAACAGCAGTAAAAACTACTGTTCCAATTAGATAATTTAACTTTCACATTTTCACTCGCAGTACATGAGTGTATTTAGCCACTCGTGGAGGTACGCTCTGTTTTACAATATGTAGTAATGTAAACTTCAATATCAGCAGTGATGGTATGCGGTTATTATAGTTATGAGTAGCTACCTTCATGCTGCCTCAGGCACGCCTGGGGGACGCTCTACCTCCACACCAACACCAACAGCCTTACATCGAACTATGTAAATTGACTCGTTTAAGCGTCAAATTAGCCTTAGCAGTACATGGAGGTTTTCATCCACTCATGGGTTACGCTATGTCTTACACTAGTATGATAAACTGCACTGCAACCATTAATTTTATGGTGTTAGTAGAGCGAGGAGTAGACACCCTCATACGATATCGGGTACGTCTTGGGGGTCGGTCCGCATCCACGTCATGTCACTATTTATTATAAGATAAAGTGTACCCCTACTGGTGGCTGAAAACGATCCTTGCCCCCAAGGGTAGGCGAAAACAAACTCGTGTACTGCAAAGAGAAAAGCGAAGGTTAAAATATCAAATTACTACAGTTCATTTTAGGGCTGTAAGTTGTTCTATTAGATAGAGTTACTTGCTTGGCATGCGTGCGTGCGTAGCATCCCCAAGGCGTGCCCGAGGCTGCATGAAAGTTTATACTTCTAACAGTAATAACCGTATACCATTAATATGTACATATATTGCAGTTCACCTTAATATTTCCTAGTTTCTATCCTTTCTTGAATATGTCCATTTTTTTATTGCACCCTTCCTTCTATTATTTCTTCCCTCTCTTTCTCATTCGGCTGATCGTGTAGTATCGTCGTTTATATGTATTTTTATACCATTTTACATTCCTGTCGTGATTTCTTACCTTATGTTTTTATTTGATTTTTTTAATTTTCTCCTTCTTCTTAGTCTTATTCCTTCTCTCATTATTTTTAGCTTGTTACGCAATATGTTTCTAAGTTATGTTCTTCCATATTTTTCGTTTCCTATTCGTAAGTTCGTGTGTCCCTGTCGCTAGGATGGGAATCAATTCTTGAGCATTAAAGTCCAATGCAATATCTATATATTTATACATCTCTCTCTATAGGAGTAAGTGTAGTCACAAGGAGAGATTTTAATTTTACCCAAAGACAACATCGAGTATGTGGTAGAAATTGCCCACTCCCTCCATGAAAGCTTGAAGAAAACATTCAAACTGCTAAAAATTTCTATTTTAAAAAATATATTTTTAAAAGTCTTAAAATCTTCCATCGAGTCAAAAATTTCATTTCGATTCTTTATTTCAACTGAAATTCACTTATCTTTTCATTTTTCCGCTTGCTGAATAAATAAAGAAAATATTTTAGTCACTAAAATATGAAAATGCAATAAATATATATACATCAAAGTTTTCGCCCTGGTTAGAAGAAATAAAGGCACATCGGTACTCTCTTCGGAATCAATCCAGTTAGATAAAAGGAAGGAATTTACTATGAAATATACTAACTATTTGCCTTATTGTGGCCGTATTGACAAAACATCATTCAATTTAGAAATAACACAGGGGAATAATTTTAATCACATTTTCTGGTGACGTAGAATTATCTGCTAACTTTAATTCGTTTCTTCACGCTGATTTCAAATATATAATCCATTTTTACCTATATGCTATAGTTATTTTGTAATTTCTATTTTCTCGTTTTCCCCAAAACTGCCCTCCGGACCGACAGAGAGGGTGCTTGCAGCAAGTAAATACTTTACAGTACATAGTAGTAAGATAGTAATAAGTGTTATTGTGCAAAATATTGACATTATTGTTTCTTTTTTTCGGACTCTTATTTCTGTCTGGTTAATACTAAAAAAATTGGCAAGAAAAATCGGCGTAAGATCGACTACCCCAACATCCCTTCGGCGATCCGGCCAGTACCTCATTTTGAGTCTTTACCAGTTCCGATTTCCAGTGGATATGCTTCCTCCGAGGATGAAAATAATGTACCTGATATGGACGTCCACGGAATGGATTCAGAGTCTGCAAATACATCATCAAATGCTGAACAGTCATTAGCTCCTCACTGTTTCAATCAAGAGGGTTTGAATGACTTGATACGTGATTTAGCGCTCTCTAAGTAAGTTGCAAAACTTTAAGTTTTCAGGTTGAGTGATAGACATATGCTTGACAGGTTGGTATGGGTATCATATTACTGAACAAGGGAGAGGACATTTGTTAAGTATTTCTCTGAGGACAAACAATTTGTATACTGCTACGATGTTCCTGGTCTGTTTACCGAGTTGAGATAGTTCCAAGCGTAGCCTCAAGTGTGTTTTTTTGCATAATGACAATGACTTTGGTACAGTTCCTTCCGGTCACTCTGTCCATCTGCGAGAAACTCACGATGCCCTTAGAATGGTCATGGATTTACTTAAGTACCATGAACACCATTTAGATCATATGTGTAGACCTTAAGATGTTTAACTTCCTCCTTGGCCAGCAAAAGGGATATCCAAAGTTTCCATGCTACATATGTACGAAAATGTGGGACAATCAAGCTCGTGACAAACACTGGTCCCAGAAAGATTGGCCAGTTCGGGAAACTTTGGAAGCAGGCATGCCAAACATTGTTAATGAGCCAATCGTAAGTCGAGAGAAGATCGTATTCCCTCAACTTCATCTCAAACTGGGGTTGATGAAGCAGAATTTCAAGGCGTTGAATACTGACAATGATTGTTTTCAGTACATAGTATCGGCGTTGCCATCTTTGCCATACGAAAAAATATAAACAGGATTATTTGATAGTTTCCTAGATCCAAAGACTTCTGAGTGGTTCTAGATTCGTGAACACCATGAATGAAAAAGAGAAGGCAGCCTGGCTCTCATTTTCTGCCGTTGTTCGTAACTTCTTGGGAAAGAAAAAAGCGCATAACTACTAGGATCTGGTTACTAATATGCTTTTAGCATATTGTGATCTGGGATGCAACATGAGTGTGAAGCTGAATTTCCTAAATAGTCACCTCGACAGATTCCCAGAGCATCTGGGAGCCGTGAGCGACGAACAGGGGAAACGCTTCAATCAGGATAAAATGACGATGGAAGAAGGCTATCAAGGTCACTGGGATAGAAACATGATGGCGGACTACTCCTGGACGATTAGAAGAGATCGGTCAGAGAAGACTTACAAGAGAAAGAGTTACAAACGCAAATTTTCGCCCGATTCAAATAAAAAAGAGGCCCTACAGCCTGATGTACGGTCATGAATAAGTTAGCATCTATTTGATTACAATATTTGTAATCCTAATGTGTAATTCAAGTTTCTTCTCATATGTAATAAAATTTTTGTGCAAAAAAACTTGCTTTACTATAAATAACGCAAAAGGATGATTCAAAATTGCTTCAGGGCATGATGATAGGCGTGATAAAATGAAAATTATTGTATAATATTAGTTATTGATATTACAAAAGATCTGTAGCATTTAGAGGGAATCTGATTTCAGATTTGAATTCAGTATGATCGAATTAGGTAGGAAAATGCACTTTTGTCAATTCACCAAATACATTGTTCCCCAGTATAATTTGCCAAACTATAGACAATTTTAGTTGTTTTCATTGTGAAGAAACGCACACGTATATGCACGAATCAGCAACTAGCGACACAGCAAATAGATCATATGTTGTTGTATATAATCAAACATTTCTGCTTCTTCTTCTTTAATGTTTTTCAGTATTTTCCCTTTAACATTCAACAAAAAAGTAAGGTTAGTGCAACTTGCTTAAACATCTTACCATTCCTCTTCTTTCCATACTCTTTTTGTCATTTTTACTCATTCTGAATCTAAATCTCTTAAGTGACTTTTAATTTTAGTAGTCATTATTCACTAACATTAATCATTGGTACTATTTTATTATTATTCTATACTATAAATCCATTTAGATCTGCTTTATGAGCTATACCCTTCAATATTAAGATATCGAAGCACTTGAATACTACACTCTCTTATGAACATCGGAAGGATCTGAAGTAAAAAATGTGAGATACAACATCCTTCCTGAGGAAGACGTTCCTTATTAAAATACGTGGACTAAATCAGAGCAAAATGATTTCATATCCATTTTACTTAGTTTCAGTGAAAACGCATCTCTGAAGCTAAGCCATGTGGATATTTAGTAAGGAGAGATCCGTATGAACAAGTAGTAGGGATAGTTTCCCCATAAAAAAATTAATAAAAGTATTAGTTAGGGAATCTTCAATGGACTAAGTGATGGTATGCGATCAGTAAATCAGGCGCCGGTGGATGAAAACGATCCTACGTACTGTG
Organism: Ceratothoa steindachneri; assembly: GCA_963969495.1. Classification (NCBI taxonomy): domain Eukaryota; kingdom Metazoa; phylum Arthropoda; class Malacostraca; order Isopoda; family Cymothoidae; genus Ceratothoa; species Ceratothoa steindachneri. The sequence continues at coordinate 69,823,137 of OZ018327.1, read as the reverse complement.
ACAGAAAAAGTGAAGTCTAAAATAGCTAATTGATGCAGTTATTCTTAGTGCTTTTAAATTTTTTAATTAGATACCAAGAGTTGTCTGGCGTGGATAAGCAGTGTACCGCACGCATGGCCAATGCAGTGTTAATATAAGGTAAGCAAACTTAAGAGTAGAATCACATAGAATTTCAAAGTGGTATGAATAATTAAATGAACGAAAAGAAGAGCAATGACTTACATATTGTTCTAACAAAGACAATACATCCCAAATCATGAAAGGAGATATAAATTATGATAAAAAATGAGTACCTAAATTAAGCCGAAATTTAAGCGCATATATAAACAAAATAAAATAGTAACTATCCTAAAAACAAAAAGGACAGGGAGGAAACAGTAAGAGTATAACAGATTTCGCCGACAAAAAATAAATGAGAGATAGCAAAGCAACTACTTACCAAGGAATGTTTATTTTCCATAGCTGTTGTGACTCCAACTGGTCATATCTGATTCCATGCAACATTTCAGTATAAAATCCTTTGGGATTAATCTCCATCCTCAAATCTTTTTTCTCTTATTGACATTAATTTATTCGTGCCCGTTATAAATCAAATCGATTTGATGATGATATTTATTTCCATTTGTACCTTATATAAGTGGAGCGGTTGTTTACGTAAACAGGCTCCCAATTTGTTTTTTTTTAACAATGTCTATGGTTGGATTTCATTTTGGTTTCCTGGCGTTGATTAAAAGCTTCTTCTTGGTTGATGTGAAAGCTGGCATTTGGCGTAGGGCGATTGTGGACCTGAGACAGTTGTGTGAATGGCGATAATGTGGCTTTCTCGTAAATGCCATGTGAATAGGCCACGAATGGCGTGAGGTTACCAGATACCGCCATCATGGATTTAGCAGCGATCTCTAACTGCGCCTAAGCAACCTCTAATATGTCGAACATATATTGATTAGTTAACATAAGTGAATTTAATTTATTATATGATTCTTTTAAAAATGCAAAAGAGCATCAGATCACCTGAGCGATTTTTATAGCGTTGTTAAATCTTGATGTGATTAGAACCTTTTAATACCTACCAACTTTATATAAATAAAGAGTGTAAAGTCTCTTTCAAATATTGACCCAGAGAGCTTCCATCCATTGTTTTCCAGCTAATAAATACTTAAAATCTATATAAGTTTTCACTTCAAAGTGAGTCGAAACCTTCCATGCTTTATATAAATTTGAACACATTCTCCCTTTATTCGATCTTATTCGTAACAGTTAACTGCGTTACAGCCTGATTTAAAATTTCATCCACAGTACTGAATATTGTAGTACACTTTAACACCTTTAAATTGAGAGAATGAGAAGTGTGTGCGAATTAAAGTAACGATGATCTAAATATTTATTATGAGAGGAAATTCTATTTTTTTATCTAAAAGGAAGTTTTTTATATATATATCTCTCATATTGCGAGCTTCATAGATACACTAACACACTGCTAGTTTCACCTATCATAGAAATTGGGGATTTTGGGGGTGCGAAAACTCATTTATTTACAATGAATTTCAGTTTCAAATAAATATGGAGTTTCACTTAAATTATAAGTATATTTTTTCCCATAAAGCTTATTGAAATCCACAAATTTAGATATGGTATTTTATTTGTAAAATTATAGTAGAATATCGTCCCCAAACAGAATCCTTGTCAAACCAGCATTGAGACAGCGTTATTCTGCTAAACCAAACTATATTGAGATTTCTGTTGGGAATATTTATATGATTCATTTATTTTTCTTAAATATGAAGTCACTTAACCTTGCCCTAAAGATTCAGGAATAAATTTTAGTATTGTATTTCAAAGCATGCTATATTAAATTGGAAATAGGTGAAAAATATAGCTATAGTCTAGTTTATATTATCATATTGCTACCATTATTCCAAATCCCCTGAAGGTTAAAAGTAGAGGAAGTGAAAAGGTTTCAAAGATATGTAGCCATTTCTCCATTTTTTATGTGAACCCAGGGATTAACTCCTGCTACAAGATCCACTCTCTTGAGGGCTATTATTTACCTTCCGTCTATCTCCACTTACAATTCAATGAATTCTTTCGATGCCGCTTTTCAATATAGTGGCTGAGTTTTTTAACTTTGGGCAGAGATTTATGAGAATATCGCGGCACAATCATGAGTAGTGCTACTTGAACTCTGAGAGAAAGTGGCAAGAAGAAATTAAAATTTTTTTCTCTAATTAAAGGAATTTAATAAATTTGCTATAATTAAAGTAGGAAAGGTGTAAAAACATACTCTCACATACCAAAGATCCTCTTTAGTGACAAAATAAGAATCTTTTCTTTATTAAGAACATTACTAATAAACCTTCTCTTTTATTCCTTTTTTTCATAGTTCTACTTCACCTACAATCTCTATCTAACTATGATACCTAAACCCCTGCTAAACTGGTCTTTGTTTAAATCATTAGTTCACAAACGTTTTAGCACATGACTCCAATCATACTCCTCCAGCCATAACCGCAACACCAATGGCTTTATGCAATTTATATAACTATATAATGTATGTGTTTCATGTTACTATATTAATGACTGTAGGGCGTAGGCTGTTAAAGCAAAGAATAAGTATGTTTTATTGTAAGAGGTGTTGTAAGGCTGTAAAAGAAAAGACAAAATGAACGTGATTAAATTTAATTCACTTTACTATGAAGAATTTCATCATAAAACTTTTGTTACATTCCACAAACGCAAACTAAAGATAAAACTCTTTCCTATCAACTGATAACTGATTTCTATATGAGCCTTGGGGCTGGATTTCACTGGTATGTTTGTCCATTCGTGGCTCAATCGTAAAGAGTGCTACTCTTAAATCATGTTCAGGCTGCAACCGATTTCTATTTTTTTTATTACAGCTAGAGATGCAAACCCTTATTCACACAAATATGTTGTAGCGAACGGCAACAACACTTTCTCAGCCTCCTTTCCAAGGACTGGTTTCCATTTCTTTACAGCAATCCAGAGGATGTCTAGTGATTGCTGCCGAAAGTTGAAGCGGAGAGTTTCATCATGTCTTACCTCGATGAGCTCTTCTTGCAGAATTTGAATGGAAGATTCTTCCTCTGAAAGGTCTTCGATGTCGACATTGAAGGGTCTGCGCAATCATTTGTATTTGTCATACAACTCTTCATTCGGAATATACTTCTCAAACTCCTCACTCAGCTTTTCAAGGTGCTCAATAATGGCACTTTGTACATCCAGAAGTGAGACGTCTTCTTCGTATTCCAGAAAAAGGTTCAATAGTGGAAGGGACGCAGTATTTCCCCTCTCAATCATTCTTTTCCAAAACTTCAGCTTTGACTTGAATGCTTTGAGCTTTTCTAATACATAGAGATGAGTTTCAATTTTTCCTTTCATGGATATATTCAGCAACTTCAACTCTGAAAATATTTCTGTCAGATATGCCAATTTAAGTAACCACTTTGGTTCTAAAAGCCTTGATGACAGTGATTGTTCCTTCTCGATCAAAAATATTTCATCCTCTTCATGCAATTCTAAAATTCTCTGGAGCACTTTTCCTCGGGATAACCACCTAACAAAAGAGTAGTAAAGTAGGTGTTCCTATTCCAAGCAGATAACTGGGCGCATCCGACTGAACAGCTTTGAATGCAGTGCAGACGATTTAATAAAATTCACTATATTAATCACTTCTTCCATCACAAAGTTAAGTTCAATGGGTTACTATCACAGAAGGGCTCACTTGCTTTACCCTAACGGTGAAGCCTTGACGTGCCCCCAGCATCGCAGGTGCTGCATCCTCAAACACACTGAATCTGTTAACCAACTTGAGAAGATATTCACCTGTTGTTGTATGCAATGGTCTACAGAACAGGAAATTTTCTTTCATATCACTCTTCCCTTGGTACCGTACATACGTTAAGAGCTGTGTGCCATCACTGATGTCAGTTGATTCATCCAACTGCAAGCTAAATTTCCCCCTTTCCTTGATAGCAGCCATTACCAGTTCTTTGGTATATTCTGACGTCTTTTGAATCCGTCGGCTAATTGTGATGTTTGATAACGGAACAGTTTCAATTTTCTTTAGAGCATGATCTCTGATAACAGTAAAAACTATATCAATGACTGCTAGCTTCACCAACTTTTCCCAAATTGTGTGTGGCTCTTGTCACTTAGCATTCTTTCGCAAATAGATTAGATGCAATTGTTGCTTGTCAAACAGAATACACTCCTGTGCTCACAGTGGTGTCTAAGCGCTGATGCTTCAGTTGCTATTCGTTCGTCTGGAAATACTGGCGGGCCTTTCCTTCCAGCGTTTGGTGTTTTCCCTGTAGATGCCGATTGAGCTAGATTTTTTAAGCGAGTCATGGCTGAGCACTTCACCACATATAACACACTAGGGTTTTTCGATGCCATGAGTGATGAAAAACGTAAACCCAATGTCAAGAAATTCTTCTCTGTACACCCGCTTTATGGACATCACTAAAGGATCTAAAAAGAAAATTATACTGGCTAAATAATAAATCAAACCAAAGATGTAATTTGGACCATCTACCAGGAAGGAAAAGAGGAAAAGGGCAAAGGAAAGAGAAGGGAAGTTGGCTAAGAAAGGAGGAGGAGGGGAGATGGGCAACGAGAAGAGGGGGAGGAGCGAAAAGAGGAATGCAGAAAAGAATAATGAAGAAGGAAGAGGAAGAGTAAATACCAAGAAAGGGAGCATGGAAAAAAAGCAGGGTAAGAAGAAAAGAAATAAAAAAAAGAAGAAGTAAGGCTATAGAAGAGAAAGAGGTGGGGGCATGGAAAGATGGGAAGGGATTCGGGACAAAGGAAAGGGAAGGGGACGAGTAAAAAGGACGACAGCAAGGAAAGGAACGGGAAAAATGGACCAAGAAAAAAAAGGGGGAGGAACAAACCAGTAGGACACTCAGGGAAACCAGCAATAAAAATACATTATTAAATTTTTTCATATATAAATATTGACATGAGTAGATTTATGAAGCCAGAAAAGTTGCTTATTTATATCTTAAGACAGTATCGGTGGTTAGGGCATTTGCATTAAAATTATAATACCTAATAACATTTTTTAGGTATAATCAGCAGTAATATACTTTATAATTATGGAAAAATAGAAATATAGCATATGCTGAAAATATCTCATAATTTGGAATTTATATCTTTTGATGTTGTGAGACTTGTGAGTGCTTGGTGACCCCATTGGTGGTCGCGACCTCAGGGTTGGAAATGTAGGGTTTAAATTCAAAGATTCAGGTAGGTTACTTCGGAATCATTAAAACTAGAAAGCCAATTGCATGGTATAAACAGAAAGTGTAAATTGCTTTTTATAAATCATTTTAAATATGGTTACATACCAATAATTAATTAATTTATGTTAGTTTCATGTCGTTTTTTAAGTACAAACTGGAAAAATGGTTGAAGGAAATATTAGCAGAAACCTTGCGTGCCACTTGCGCTTAAGTCATACCTAAACTTCGTCGTGTCATTGACGCAAAGGACGGGCACATTGAATATTAGTTACACATTATTGTAATATATAATTGTGAAATATTGCATTGTGTTCGGAAAATAATAAAATAAATATGAGTCTACACTTCATGTTTCCACCTTGTAGTACTAGTGCACAGATACGGCTAACGTCACGTCGACTAGCATAAATGGCAACTACGGAGAAAAACGTCAGAGTGAAACTACCTGACCATTTAAATAGTTTAGGAAGAGCAATCCACTCATCAATAAGCCAGAGTGCTTTCGTTTAGTCACAGGCGAGATTTGTGTCTGTCTTTTGATTGTTTTTAGTACTATTCAGAACTCCTCTCAGTAAGCGAGATTTTTCAGTGGAGAAATTGTTCTCGATAATACTTTGAGCTATACCTGCTGTTTTTTATTTACCTTTTTATACATAAACTAATCCTTTCCTCATTTTACTTCTTATGCCTGATATATGCTGATTGATTAGATTTTTCTTTCATTTTTTTATAGTTGTTGCGGATTTGTCTCTTCGATTGTTTATTTAATATAGGAAGCAACATTTGTTTCTGTTTTGTCGCTTTGTGCGCAAAATAAATCGTAGAGAGTTGGGCAACACAAGTCTTTCTTTGGTACAATGATTTCTTACTTGATCTCATTATCATGGAAGGTGTAACAATTGTATGGGAGCATGTAAAGTTTTGCGATAACTACATAATTTTGATTTAGAAGGTGTTTGGGAAAACAAAACTGAAACGAACATCGTATTTATATCACTGATTACTATACTTTCAGAAAAAATCATTATATTCCTCTCGAAAGGATGAATGAGACTTCATACTCTTAGTTCAATTATAACACTATATTTTATAATTTGTCAGTTTTTATATTTAATAAATGATTTTTTTCCATTCTTGTCAAATTCCGCCTATAATTCATGTACCTATCTTTCATAATTTGACTTTGGCTCCTATTTTTATTTTTTTTATTCTTTCTTCATAGTTCTAATTCGAAATGAAATTTCCTGTTTTATATTCGTCATTGATAAAACCTTTTTGTTATGCAATTAAATATACTCTTTTTTAATGTTTTTTAATTAGATGAACTCCAATTCTCTTCTATGTAGGTTAAAGTTTTGTATGCCACTCTGATTTTTTATTCAGTAATATTGTCTTGTTAACTAGAACATATATCCAGATTTAGCTTTAATCATGCTGCAATAAACAAGAAAAATTAACTTGGAGGCTGGAAATTGAAACAAACTAGCACCCTCGACCAAATCAAATCACTTAAGCCTGCCAAAAATTCCAATTCAATTCTCTTAAATGGAAATTCTTTTCTTGCAATTTATTTTTCCCTTCAAATAATAAAACCAGATAAGATTTCCATAAGCGTGTAATGATGTTTAGTGACTGGCAGATTTTCGCTTTAACTCGAAAGGTCAGTAAGTTGTTGAGATCAGTTCTTGGAAGGGATAAAAAAATTAATAGTTTGAATTTCCATATATTTGTAGAGAAGCTATATTTCAATAACCATTGCAATTGGGGACACGAAATACAAAAATGAAAGATGAATGACTTTAAGACGATTTTACAAAGGATAAGTATTTAGAGATAAAGTCTAAATACTTATTATTTGTAAAGATTACTTACAATCATTTAATGAGTCAACTTGCCTGTAAACAAATTCTGTGAAAAAACGTTTTTTTTATTTATTATGATTGATCTGCTAGGAAGCGGAAAGGAAAATCAAAATTTGGGAAGCAAATAAAAATTGTCAAGATTACAGCTGTGGTTGACCATATAGAATGGCATATTGAACTATTCATTAAAATTTAAATTTAGTTTAAAATTTGGAGCTTTTTTAAATTTTGCAGCTCATAAAATAAAAAAACACATTTTTTTAACATTAGTTATTTAAAGGCTATTTGACTGATTAAATGACTTTAAGACGATTTTACAATTAATAAGTATTTATAGAAAAAGGATTCATCTTTCACTAGTTTTTATTTCATGTCCCAAGCTGCAATGGTTATTGAGATATTGCTTCTAAAATAAGGTCCAATTTGGGAGGAAGGGCGACCTCATGTATATATCGGCCTTCTGAATTGGATAACCACGTAACGTAGAGCTTGGGGCAGGATGGCAACCAATGGCTATGAAATTTATAGGAAAGAAGAAACGGAAAATTTTTAGCACTTTAGATATTTATTTAGTTGATTTGGAAGAAATGGTTCACTAAGAACGACTGAATACATACCTAAATTACTTGTAAATCCTCGTTTTCTCTTTATCGTCTGACTACTTTAAATATATATTTTCCATAGATTTTTTTAAAAGCAAGTGTTCACAGCTATATTTTATGTTTTCCCCATATATACAAAATTTCTTAACATTCTTGTGAGTAGTTTTAGAGCTTTATTTGATACTTATTATTTGTTTATTTTTCACTATTTCCTCTTTTATTTTCTAAAACAAAATGTGTATAAACGATTGTCAGTCAGTTGAAATTAAAAAATTCAAAGTTAAGAACGTAAGTTGTTTTTGAAATATGTACACAAACACAGAGTGCAATTTTTCTCCAAATGAATCAGTAAACTTCCACAGTGCCGTTTTTTACCGGTTTTAAGTACATCTTGGCATTACTAAATTTTAACATTTGACCCTTCGGACAATGTTAATTAATGATGAAAAATTACTAAAACCACTCTTTGTTTTTCTAACCAAATATTGGCTGAAAATTATATTTGCACTAGATAAAGGGTCCTTTGATTCGAAATTAACTAGACACATAATTCCGCATAAAATTTAAAATTCCACATTGAACCTCTTTGATTCTTTGTATTGTTGCTTCACTGATAAAATAAGTACTTCGGCGCGTATATTACTTCTTTACTTTATCGGGACAAATGTTGGCAAAATTGTTTCCTTTAAGACCATTTATTTGATTAGCAAAAATGACAGATTTTCATTAAATCTTAATAACTTTAATACCAGATTGAGTGGGAAGAAGAGGAAAAACGAGCTCATACCTCATACAAGCTTTATTTTTCTCCTGTCCTCAACATTAAATAATTTGTATTCATTTTATATGCATACATTCTTAAGTCCTTTTACAAAACATCATAACCAGCGGTTTTGGTAAATTTTAACTAGTTGCTGACCTTAGAACTAAGATTAAGAAGAAAATTACTATCAATCTAAGCACAAATCGGTTTCGGTAAAATTAGAAGCAGACGACCGCGCGCTTTCCAATTTGTCCTGTAGAAATAAATTACCCAAATACGTTTTTGAAGAAGGTAGGCTCTCTCTCCCTGCACTTGTGTTGTTACACATCTGGGACATGCCTTAGAGAGCCACCAACTAACACATTGTATACACGCAACCAAACACCACTCAAAACAAGCGCATATGTCTCGACTCGCCCATTCCACAAACACACCATAAAATACGTACAATGGACAAGCACAACAAAAAACATATCGCAATTGGAAAAATAACACAACAACCCAAACATCGCCAAGGAACTGAAGAAACCTACCAAACAAAGAAATGACCTATCAAACTAGATGAGAACCCAAGAAAAAACAGAGATCCTAAAAAACAAAAAAACACTTCCAAAACCTGATTCAGCAACAGCAGAAGAAACACTGACAAACCTTCCACAATATAAGGAAAGCCCTCGCCATTAAAGCGCACACTCACTAAAATTTATTTAACATTACACTAGACACCATTTCAACATATGCTAACAACCATACCTAGTACCTGGACTCATCGGACCACATGATACGCCTCCACTGGCGCATGATCCACTTTCATTGTTCAAGTGCTCATTCCAGGCGATGTTTCTTCTGCTGAACGTTGATCAGTGACTTTTGGCGGACTTTCAATGACCAGTCTTTTTTCAAGATGGTCTAAAGTGACAGATGCATTAACCTGCCTGCCCTTGCAGCTTAACTACGGTTTTATTACGATCCCGAAGCAAGAGACCTGATTTCAACCTCCTCTCTGACCCTTAGTCGTCTAGAACGAGGTTCGTGCTGGATGTTTCCACTTTCTCGGAGTCCTCGTCAATCCCATAATGTGATTCGCCGACCCTCCGAGTGATGTGCCGACCGATTAGACCCTCCTCATGCAGCGAGTTTATCAGAATTCTTTCTTCCACTTAATAGTTAAGTGGTGTCGCCATTATACTATCATTACCAAATCCTGTGGAAAGGAAATATCATATTAATCAATAAATATGATAAGTCATATGAAAACATTTTAACTGTACAATGCCGCCTACATTTCAGTAGCATCAGCATCTTAGAAACTTTGAAAAATCAAAATGAAGTCTGTCCTTTTATTTTAGTTTCCAGATTTATTGGGCACATAATGCAAACCTACACCAATATATCATTACCCTAGGAATAAGAAAATTCCTATTGTTTAAAAAATTCGAGCAGCGACTATAAGAAATGACTATTTATTTAACATACTATTTTTTTAAGGATGAGACAGAATAGTGATTCAAGTTTTAAAGGAATTGTGACATTTATAAGAAATGGAGTCTATGAATAACCAAAAGAAGTCTAGTGAGTGTCTAAAAGGATGTCTAGACAAGAATTAAAAGCCAATTCATATGCCAAAGCCATTGTTACCTCCTAAAACTCTTATGGCTGCAATTTGGTGGAATATTAAAGAGATCCTAAACTTTTCATTTCCCTAATCAGAGTAAGCAATAACAGCCCGCTTGGAATGTTGACAATTTCTGAATTGCATTCAGAATTGGTTATCAAACAACCTTCATCCGTTAATAGATACGAGGGGCGGTCAATAAGTTTTGCGAATCGGTAGGGCAAAACAGATAAAGGGGGATGGTTGTTTGTGGGGGTGTTAGAACAAGTTATGACAAATCATGACCAGGAGCCGCACGCTCCTGCCTCGTCTATTTAAGAAGCAGTAGCTGATCATAAATCGACAGTCACAAATTTTTAATCAATGGAGAACGTTGAGCACCGCGCAGTCATCAAATTTTTTCCAAGGAAGGCAAGAATGCAAAAGAGATCCATGAACGCATGGTTGCAGTGTAAACTGACACCGCCCCTTCCTATGCAACCATTGCTCGCTGGAATAGGAAGTTCCGCCATGGTCGTGAGTCCCTTGAAGATGACCCCCGTCCAGGACACCCGTCAGACGTCATCAATGAGGACAATACGGCCCGTGTGGAGAGGATGATCCTCGAAAATCGACGGGTGAAGGTTGAACAAATCAAGCGAGAACTTGGAAGTGTTATTAACATCATCCACGACAATTTGGCCATGTCCAAGGTCTCTGCCCCCTGGGTCCCTAGAACCCTCACGCCCCATGATCGACTTTAACGTCGTCAGAGTCCTCAAGGCCAGAGTTGCCCAAGGTGCCCTGCGCGAGTGCGGATTTGGGGAGCTCAACCATTGCCCCGACAGTCCAGATCTGGCCCCCAGCGACTACTTTTTATTCTGCTAGCTCAATGCTGCACTGCGTGGATGCCGGTTTGGGGACGATGAAGATGTCCAGCTCGCCGTCCAGGAGTGGATTGAACAGCAGTCGGGAGATTTCCGGTTGTCGGGAATTCGAAGCCTCATGGACAAGTGGCGCTAGTGCATTGAAGTCGAGGGTAGTTATATTGAAAAATAATAAAACACTTTTCCTCATATCTCGTTTCCTTATATCCGAATTGCAAAACTTATTGACTGCTTCTGGTATGTACATGTAAGGTGCTAGAACCACGTTATAGAATCGTATTTGAATCAAAAGTACCTCATTGATGAGCATTTTGTAGTACTATGAGTTTTCATAATTTTTGAATGTGATCGATCATTTTTGTAACGCATCTTACGTCTTGAAAAAGGTTAAAAGATAAAAATGTTTAGTGAGATTAGAGTGGGCAATATGTGTTAAGGTAAAGTCTTGAATAGAAATGTGTAAGAGTTAGTGTTGTTGGTTCTGTTATTAGCAATCTTTTGGTTGCTTCTTATTTTTGTTTTATTCTCTTCTTATTCATTCTTTACGTTAAGGTTCTCGTGCCTCTATTATTCCTTGGATAATTTCTTTGGGTTTTATTTGAGTAATGTGCAAGTGTTTATGTTTCCTTATTTTCCATTTAGTATTGATCGTGATCTTCTTATTACGTGAAAATTGGTGCGGGGCTGACTCCTTGAATCGGTCTCCCGCTCCTACAGTTTCCCCTGTTGTTCTCGCGATATTCTATGGGGATCTCCAATTTTCTCCTTTCTTCATCACTCAGAAGTACCTCTAGCTTTTCCTATATCTTTGTAGCTCTTTTATATAGTTATGTTTATTGGCTCCAAATTTACTTCTTGATGCAGATCTCGTTGTTTGCGGCGAGATCGATTTACATAGTGCATTACAAATTTTGGTTTTATTTTTAGTAGCGTGCAGGTGAAATTGCGGGTGATTTGTTTTGTTTTTATTTTATGTAATAACATTGTAAGTATTTTAGCGGGCGTTTTGTTTTGTTTTTATTTTATGTAATAACATTGTAAGTATTTAGCCGATTCTAACGAAATTTGAAACCCTTATGTTATTTAATATTTTCTTTCGAATGATACAATTGCCAAAGTCCTATCAAGCTTAGTCAGGGAATTTTTTGGTTTGGGCAATAACATAGCTATTTGGCCCATTCTAACGAAATTTGAAACCCAATTATATAATTTATAAGGTCCTCCCACAGTAAGTCCGATAATTATTTTGTTTAGTCAATAAAATCAGAACTATTCTGCCGATTCTAACAAAATTTGAAAGCCTTATGTTGTTTTAAATTCTCATTCGAATGATAGCATTACCATGGTTCTCCCAAGGTTAGATTTAGAATTATGGAAAGTTTTGAAGGTCGTAACGTCATACTCGTAAACAAGAATAATGATAACACGCGACGTTTTTGTTAACAGACCGTATTTGTATTCAGGTTCATATGATGGATCATTTTTACTAGATTGGTTTTTGCTAAATTTATTCTTTCTGTGATTGCTTCTTGTATTTTGAGCCTGAGAGCTTTGCCCTCTTCTTGGTATCTTCATTAGTGAGCACTCTCGATGTTTTTCGTCTTCTTTTTACAATGATGATAAACTTGTCTGGGTTCGTTCTAATATTCTATATCTTTTCGCAAATGTTAATGTTTTCTATTTCTGTTGCTGTCATTCTGGCCATTGTTAGTGGTTGCCTATTCGACTGTTAGTGATGATCGCTATGTTGTCTGCGATTGGTATATATTTCGTGATTTCGAAGAGTGGGGCTGGTAGATCCCTAGTATATATACTGTATAACGTTTGACTAAAGCATCCCCCTTGGGAGACTCCCTGATGGATCTCAAATTTGGGTCTTCGGTGTTCTATGGCGTGTGTGCGGTACGGGCCGTTATATAATCACATACACATTTGATCAGGCTTGTGGGAAGTCTTAACTTTTTTATTTTATATTTTAGCCCGATTCGTCAGACCTTGCAAATGCTTTTTGTACGTCCCTTTGCACGAGATGTGTATAATTCTTTTCTTTCTTTGCCTTAGCTATCGTTTCAACATGTTTGGCAAGTGCCGTCTCTGTACCTCTATTTTTTCCTAAAACCATGCTAATGCTGTGGAATTAAGTTCTTTTCCTCAAGATGTTGGTTAAGTCTCTTTCCAACCAATTTTTCAAGGAGTTTAACTATTGTTTGAAGCATGGTAATAGGTCTGAATTTTCCGGGGTTATTCGGTGGCTTACCCGACTTGGGGAAGAATATTATTTGGCTTTTTCTCAACCCATCTGGAAAGTACCCTGCGCTGATTGACGTGTTGAAGATATCTGTCATTTTTGCCACAAAGATATCCAGTGCTCTCACTGAGTTTTCACAGGGTATCTCCGAATGGGAAATTTCCCATGAATAATGTCCACTGATATTTTTATTAACATTATTTCATGGTCGCGATAGGTGGTGGGCCTCTTTCGATCAGGTAGTTGTATCGGAATTTAGGAGACTCAATCTTCTGCCAAATATGTGGGAAAGTACGGAACTATTCTTTCTACTATGCTTCTTTCTATTAGTATGTATAAATTTTACTTATATTATTAAAGTTCCCAGGGTATCCTAAGGCTCTTTTACTTGCGTTTAGGTCCCCCATGAACAAAATTTGGTAATTTTGGACAAATATTTCCATAAATTTATGGATAGGTACATATCCTCTCCTTCGGGATTGGTATTCGGCCATTATGTGTATATTGCCTGTCCTGGTCTTGATCTTAATAACTAGGTATGCTTCCTCTAGCTCTTTTAGTTTAGTGAATTCTATTTCCTCTTGTATGGCCATAGCTAGTTTTATATATTGTTCTTTAGTTATATACTTTTATAGGGCTGGTTTCTGGATCGATGTTTATTTCGTTAAGGATGATAATATCTGGGTCTATTTTTAGATATGAATTGCATAGCGAATGCCATTTAGCATCCCATCCCGCTACGTTATGAGTTACTAATGTTAGTTTTCTTTTATTTTCCATTATTTTGTGATTTTCTATTGATCCAATGATGATCTTCTCTGTAGCTTCTTTAATTCTCTTTCACGGAAGGATTTGGTTCTTCCATATGGTTTCTTTCTGAATTCCTTTTCTTTATATTGTAGCAAATCTCTTTGGTGATTTTTACGCCTCCGCTCATAATGATCCTATGGATTTCATTGTCCGAATAGGGTCCTTCACATTTGAATTTGTAAATTCCCCTTTTTAGTCCTAGATTGATGTCTTTCGTATTTCCTATTTGAAAGGGCCTATCCTCTGTGGCGTAGTAACATAAATTAAAGCCCTTTCCTTTTTTGTTCTTTTTTGTGTCTAATGGTGGGTGACATCGTTTTCCGTTTCTTCCCTCCCCGCTGCCTCTCCCTCTAGTTGGATTCCTGAGCAACTTGTATTACTTGTTTGTTGTTCCACGTCCATTATTTCTTCTTCAGCTTGAATTTTATATTGTTTGAGCCTCGGATCCCTCAGTAATTCCTGGTTGATGCTTTGGCTCTGGCTTGGTGATTCTATTTCTTCAGCTCGCGTTTGTGTTGTTTGAACAAGTGAATTGTATTTTATGTATTTTAAAACATCAGCCGAAGGCTGGTTCTTCGGGAACCACAATGACTCTAAAGCGTTGTTACTTGACATTTTATTAAGCTCTTTGGAATATGTACCCGTATTTATTACTTGCGCGTGTAATATACACGCCAGGATATTTAGTAAATCTTTTTTTTTAGTTCTATAACATATTTTGTTGGTTGAAGCTATTCAGTGGTAGCTTTGGCAACTTTTGCATAGGTTTGGGTTTTTCTTTTCTTCTTCCAATTTTGCCTTTTCTCTTTGTTTCCTTTCGATTATCTATTTATTTATTGGACAAAACATCGCCATCTTCGATGGTTCCCTCCAAAGTTTGCACACTTTTTCTCTAAGTTTGTGAGTTAAAACTGCATTCAAAACACTTTTTTTCTTCTTTTTTCGGACAGACTCTTGAAATATGTTTGTCTAAGGCGAATCAATTAAAGCAAGGTAATATATTATTACTGAAATTATGGCTCTTTATCTGATCTTGTTATTTTTAAATTGAATGTTAAGAGTCCATTCTCCTTTCCTTTCGAGCCATAGTTGTCGCCCTGATTATAACTTTGAAGACGCGGGTATACTCTTCATTGGTGAGTCTATTTTAGAATTTTACTACTTTCTTTACTTTTGCCCATACTTAGTGTTGCTCAATTTTCCCTTTAATTTCTAAAGCTGTGTGTTCTCCTATGGATGAGTCGATCTGACGACAGTATATTGCTTTTGGGATTCTACTTGGGGAGGGACTTTGTAATCTAGCCTTATTGTCTGTAATAGTGTTGATGCATTTTCGCTGAGTAGTTTATCAACCTACTTTCTGATTGGCATATTGCGACATAAGTTGTGGTATAGTCGAGTAATCTAATTACAACAATTCCAATTTCTCCGTATATAATTTTAAACAGTGATGCTCTGTCGGGCTTTTGCGCACCTTCAAGATGCGCAAGGGAACCCTTTTAGATGATTTCATTTTGTTTCTATTTTCTCTTCTTCCTTTTCTTGATTGATGGTCTTAATGTAGGGAAAGGTGAAAAAATGCAGGGGAAGAGAAAGATATAAAGTGCGGCTCGGATCCAGTTATTACCTTGGCTTATTCCGCTGATATGTCGGTAAATCCTTCGTACCTGCCTGACTCCTAGCGCTAGCAGGTATTTTCTCCACCCAAACGGATCCACCGATCACACGGGTAATAACACCTCCCAAGCTAAAGGCTAAGCTTTGGTCTGCGCCGGTTCAGATATGGCTCTTGTCCGCTTGGGTATCTATAGAGGCTCAAGCTTCCTTAGAGAAGGAGAGGTTTTTGTCGATAGTCAAGTTAAAGTCCAGTGAAGTCGTGTCGAGTTTCTTCTTAGTTAAGTAATCTTGGTCTTCTTGGCGAACAAGTTGATCACTTCTCCTCAAAAGTAAGAATCTGGCAACTGTCATTCAGCTGTAACGCGAATTGCAAATTGCTGTGAGTGGAAGGCGTGCGTACGTGGACAAAAAAGGGAGTGTGGATAGCTAGCTGAAAATAGACAAGTAGTGAAAAAGAAAGAAGTGTGGTAGGGTGCAAAGAGATGCTAAGTGCCTGGTGATCAAGCCTATCGCTTTAAATATTTTCTTTGTTATGTGGTTCCTTTGTTATGTGGTTCCTTTGTAGTTTATATTATTAGGGCGTTCAAGCCATTTGTCTTCTGCGAAATTAATGTTCTTGGATATGTTATGCGCATTTGCTGTTGTAGTAATAAATTAGTTTATTATTGTGCTTAGTGTCTTTGTGCTATGGTATATTTTGTAGTGAGTGTAAATCGTGTCTTTTGTTTTTTCTTTAATGTCTTCTTCGTTATATATGAGTGTGAATTATTGCAGAATTTACTGAGTTTTCGTAATTAAATTTTCTTTTCTTGATCAGTTTTATTTTTCTCAATAGTTAGGGTAAAAAAACATTATTATTCTCATTCGTAGAATGGCACTTCGGCCTCGCCAGATAATAGCCCAGCACAGCTCGGAAATCTGGCACGACTTATAGCTCTTCTGTTCAAGTTAATCATTTCAACGATATCATCGTTCAATTCTAGATAACCAGCTCCTACATATTTCTTGTCCATTCTTCTATGACGACGTCAATGGGACTTAACCCAGGCTCCCGGTGCCGCTCTTCCTGGCATCTTCTTTCTCGCCTGAACGTACCTGTAATTACGTACATGCATTTGTTCTGCCTCATTTTTAGTATCCTCTTTTGTGTCTATAAGACATACGAGAGGGCGGAAGCGAGGTATAGCAGCATCGATCTTAAAAGGGCATTGTAGATCATTTTCTTATTGTCTTTACGGAGATTTCTGAATATGTATAGAGTTCTGACTGCAGCTGTGGCCTTGGAGATTTTTTATGCGTCATGATTCCTGTACCCGGGTGAATTAATCTTCATTCCGAGTACATTGCAATCCGTGGTGTAGGGATAGCGTCAAGGTATCACCCACTCTGACATCAGATAATTGTCTTCTGCCTATGGGAACTACTTCAAACTTTCCTTGGGTTGTGCGTATTTTCCACTGGGCCTCGTAGATTTTAATGTTCTCAATTTCTGCTGCGTTCAAACGAGCTTGCCAAGGTGCATTCCTCCAGGGACAAGTGATTATCTGAGTGGAATCATCGGCGAATTGAATGTTAAGGGCAAGTCTGGTTGACAGGGGCTGGAACGTCAGCGTGTAAATCGAGCAGAGAGTCGGGGAAAGGTTTGGTCTGTCCGTGCACCCTAAACTGATATACGCCGCCCTCTCCTTGACAGAGTCACAGAGATTTCTTTCTACGTTTTCACTTAGGCCCAGTCGTAAGATCATGTACTGTATTCCCGGTTGCCACACCTTATCAAACTCTTTTGATACATCCCGAAAAACAGTGTCCATTTAACTCTTTTTCCAGGTTTGCTTGTTCTACCTTTTCCGTGATGACAGTAATCGCCATCTCCGTACTGCGCTTTCTTTTAAACCCGAATTGATATGGGTTATAGAGGGAGTTTTCCTCCAGGTGAGACACTACTCTTCGGTTGAGTATCTTCTCGAAGAGCTTCTCGCCAAATTCTACAAGTGAAATTGGCCGGTAGCTCACTTTAAATATTAGATCCTTGTCGTGCTTAGGAAAAAAATCATCTTGGACGTTTCATAAGCATCTAAAAAGTATCTCCTGTTCATACAGGCGTTAAATATCCTTCTTATCCCTTCGGTAACATTGACTGGTGCCTTTTCAAAGTTTAACCTTGTAAGCACAGATTGTTCTGAGGCTTTTTGAAGTAATAAACGAAGCGCGTCGAGTAGTTCTTCGGTAATCTCTGCGTCTCCGTCTCGCTATTAATCCACCTGATGAGGAGGATGCCTCTTGTGTATTTGGTCGTTAAGCTCGTCTATGATGTTGCTTTCGATCTTTAGGTCATAGTCTTCGTTTTCCTTCTCAGTTTTACTGGAGATATTTTTCCAATAACTTCGGAATAGCTCTTCAATTATTTCTTCTTCTGTTTCGACGTTTCCATCTTCCTTTAGTAGTTGGATATTCTTCCTTCGATCCTTTGAGAAGTCAGATCTCACTCCAAACCTTTTGAGAGTTGCTTCGTGATCGAGGCTATTGATTGTATCGTCCCATTATCACTATTCTTATTCGAGGATCAACTGGTTGAGTTCTTCTGTGATTTCTTTACTTCGTTGAATTGAGTAAACTGATGCATTCCTGATGTGGATCTCATACAATAATTTTAGCTTATGGTATAAATCCTTCATGTATTCGGTCTATCTGTAGTTAGAGATGGTCCTATACTTGGATTTAAGGATACAAGTCCTATCTGCCTTGATTAGATAGGTTATTGAGGTTGTTTAGTGCCTAGTCAATTTCCTCAAGAATTGTCTCTTCCAAGTTGGGCGGATCGTAGGCCTTGAGAAGGCGCGCGTGAGGGGCCCAGTCTGATCTTCTGTAGTTCTTTCTG
Source organism: Ceratothoa steindachneri (assembly GCA_963969495.1). NCBI lineage: Eukaryota > Metazoa > Arthropoda > Malacostraca > Isopoda > Cymothoidae > Ceratothoa > Ceratothoa steindachneri. The sequence goes on along the minus strand of OZ018327.1, from coordinate 69,804,612 downwards.
ACTATAGCTGGGACTTGTATAGTATTCCTGTTGATAGTGAGTAAGATCCATATATGTTTACTATATGGTACCTGGATTGTTTCCTTGTAGTAATTAAACGGTAGCTGACGATTAACCAGACAGATGTCTGGTTTTGTGGCACTTCCTCCTCTTACAAAGGTGGGGAAGTCTGGGCCTATTCGCTGGACAATGCTTCTGTACAGCAAGAGGTCCAGACTTCTTATATCGTTGAAGGTCATGTAGCAGGATTCTAGGCATCTGGCGTTTAGATGCATCATTAATATAGTGGGGGTTCTTCTGCAAAATGGGCCAGTTAGAGTGTGATTTGATAACACGTCTCTCCTTAGTGGTTGATATCCTGTAGCAATGACTAACTTTCCTATGGCGAGTTTGACTTCAATCGCGAGATAGGATTCTTTAAGCTTTCTTATTTGATTGTATTTAATCCCTTTCTTGATTGCAATAGTGGCATCCTCGTACCGCTCTAGTGAATAATTCGTGACCATCTCATCGTAGTTCAACATCTTCATTTCTGTATTACGCGTTTCGATCCCGTGTCCCTAAATCAAGATGATGTCTACATCAATCTCTCTTAATACATTTATGTAAAGAATCCTTTTCATCGTCCAGCCGTTGGTATTTATTTCTAATATTTTCAATGCGTTCCGTAACATGATGATTTTATTTCAGCTGTTTCTTCTTATTCTTCTTTTTCTTCTCTGGGCCTGCAGGGCAGTTTTACTGTTTCCCGGCCTTTGGTTCTTCGGTGGAGGCCTTGGGCTTTTTGATTTGTTCTTCGTGGCACGAGTGCGAGTGCGTGGGCCTTCGTCACTGTCTGAAGAGGCTGATAATTCTTCTTCGTCTTCTTCTTGGGTCTTCTTCTTCTCCTCCTCACGCTCAGATTCCTCCGATGAATGTGTTACTTGGATTTCCTTCTCGATACCAGATTTCACCTGGTTGTTGCTCTTGGCCACTGTCTCTTTGAATTTCCTCGAGCACTCTGGGTCGTCGAGCATTTTCACTGAAGGTAGTCCGTTCTATTTCAGTAAGACATTCAAAACCTCGATGTAGCAGCCTAACTTTACTACATTAGCGACGTTAGCGTGGGTGATACAGATCAGTATCTTAGAGCTTAGGTCGCTCGAGAGGTTTAGTGGTGTTGCAGATGCTTTAACAAGCTCACATCTTTTTGCTGTGGCATTGGCGTACGTGATTTTTGAGGCCTTTCTTTGTTCTTCTTCTTTACTATTTATGATGTCTTATCTTAGGGCAATTTAAGTCCATGTTTCGGTGCTCTCCTTTGCAACTCATGCACTTCTTTTTACTGCTTTCGTACTTGTCGAAACGGTGGCACTCTGTGGCGCATTCACTGCACCACAGTTTTACTTTATCTGGGCAGGTTGATGTGGTATGATGTTCAGGTTTATGCCATGCAAAACACATCAGAATGCTGTTAAACTTTTCCTGCTGGAAGTTTTTGACTGGTATTTTCATGTTCAATACCAGTAGTCCGTTCTGCGTCAATTTAGTGGCTATGTCTGTGGTAGCAAATGTGATCTTGCATACGTGGGTTTGTAAGCGGAATTTGAATATTTCACGAACGTGTGCCCAGGGATTGCTCTTGGTGATCTCCTCCTTGAGCTCCTCGGGGGTGTGATCATCCACCTAGCTTTACACTTTGCGGCAGATTAGGCTGCGTTTGGCTGCCACTTATGGAGAGGTATTCGCTTCGATCCCGGTATTTTTGAGATTCTTTGCTCCCTTTTCCGATTGAAGCTGGTCTAAGTCCTTTGTTTCAACACATAGGGCGAAAACCCCAGATGAATCTTCGATCAGCTTTACTAGTGCTACCTTTAATTCGAGGTAGAGGGTCTCACAGAGTTTCGTTTTCTCGGGGTCATTCATTCCGGGGATGGTCCTTATTGGGACCCTCTTAGTGAGGGTCGCTATAGTCTTTCACGCCTTTCTACCATGTCCTCTTGTATTGTCTTCTTTCCTGTGAATAAGTAAAAAAATTGGAGTAAATGGTCCCGTCCATTTTCCAGTTGGTCCCTCGCTCAGTTGCTGCCAGGATGATGTGTGATGGATGGATGGCATTGATCTCGAGTCGGAACCTCAAAAGGGGTGATTTATGGTGTACTGATGGCAGTAGCGGCCGAATCAACGACCGCTAAAGTTTTGCCACACCCTCTTGGATAGTTACCCCAAACCGCTTCTAACTAACTACATAGAGACGTATGTTACTTCCCTTTATGATGCTTGCCGGGTCCCCCGGACGATGAAGATCTCTCCTCCCTCCGAGACTCACAGTTAAGCCCCAAGTTAGAGAAAATTTAGGACTTATGCTCCCGCTGTGGTCTAGGCCTCATTGCAGTTTTCATATAAGCCATTAATTATGTCAGTCCAAGTGGCCAACTTAGTTAAATTGAAATTAATGAATGGCAGACATCCGATGCAGGTTCCTACGAAGGACGATGGACGGGAGCAGTGAGGTAATTAAGCCCTTATCGAAAAATGAATTAACGATTAAAAAAGTATCCACTTTCTGAAGGGTTAAGTGAAATTCACTAAAAAACTTCCAGAACAGGCTGTTTTCTACGTCAGCGGTGCTTAATGTCCGTTATTAAGGAAATAAAAATGTTTTATCCGTAGTACAAGAACGATGCTTGAAATCGTATGCTCGACCGACCGGCTGTAACGCATTGGACATTGGACAAAATAAGAGATGAAATATATGTAGAATTAGAGAGAGAATAGTAAGAGAGTAAAGTGGTTAAAGGGTGAGTTTAAAGAATAGATGGTGTGTAGGAGACAGAATAAAAAAATCCCTGGTGAAAGGGTAGCTCTGTCAATGTGAAGTTTTGTGTGTTCTTTGTGGTTGTTTAGTGTATTTTTGATAAACTATGAATTACAATCCATAGTTTATATAATTAAATTAAACATGTTTAATTCAATTATGATTACGATCCTACTGATCGGTTGATTGCTTAAGGCATTCAAGCCTTTATTTTTGGCGGGGTTTTTATTCCCGCTATGACTTTAGTAAAAGTTTTGAAAGGTATTGATTTATTAATTAATTAATTACTTAATATGATTTTTGAAAAAAGTGAAAGTGAAAAATTATTTTATTTTTGCGTTTTTCAAGTGGTTTTTAATTTGAATTGAATATTCTAAAGGAACCTGCGAATTGCTTCGTATTTTGTCAGTTCTGTCAGGTGTATTTTGGGATTACGTCATTGTCTGTCTGTAGCTTGCTACTTCTAAAAGGTCTTTTTTGTCGGTCTGCTTCGATTTCTAAGTGTGTACGAGAGAATTCAGGGGTCAAGCGGGCGCCAATGGCCTGCCATATCCTCTTAGCCCTCTCGTGGAGCGCCACATTGATCGGAGTTAATCCAACCGAGTCGTGGAGCTCCCTTTGTCTTTTATGTTCTCTTCTTCGGGTATTTGTAATAAGTAGAACCGCTTTGTTCTGGATGACTTGTAGTTTCGCAATGTGGGTCATGGCGCTCGCGTTCAGCGGCACCGGGGGGTACAAGAGTCTCGAACGAATGCACGCATTGAATATCTTGAATTTATTTGAGCGAGTTAGGTCCATGAACCTATAAAACTCCCTCAAATCTCTCTTGCTATTCGCGACTGTCCGCTCGATATGACACTTGTATCCCCCTGTGGTGATTTTGAGCCCCAGGACCGTCCCTTCTGAGCAGTAGGGGATTCTCTCCCCCTCTACCCGTATATCGTTGAAGGTCTTGCGAAACATGGGAATTATTTTGAATTTTGGGGCATTGGTCGAAATCTTCCATTTCCTCTCGAAAGAGTTGATGTTGGAAATCTCCCTAGCCGTATTTCTCGCCATAAATTCCCTGTGAACGTAGGCGGCTGTACAAATTTGCGATATATCGGCAGCGAACTGAACGTATATCGTACCTTCGGAAAGAGGTTGTGGTAGGTCACGTGTATATATGTTGTATAAAAGGGGGGAGAGACACCCCCCTTGTGGGACCCCAGATTCGAGCTCGAACTCGGGGCCTTTGTGCTCTTTGATCTGTATATACGCTCTCCTCTCCATTATATAATCGCATAGAATCCTTTCAAGAATGGGGTCGAGGCCTATTTGCAGGATCTTAAATTGCAAGCCTCTCTTCCAAACCTTGTCAAATGCTTTTCTGACATCGCGGAGCACCAGGTTGGCATGCCTTTTACTTGCCTTGATCTTTGCAAGCTTTTCCGTAATAACGGCTAGTGCCGTGTCAGTCCCTCTTTTCTTTCTGAAGCCGTGCTGCTGCTCGTTATGCAGGTTGGCTTCGTCAAGAAAAGAGTTGGCCCTGTTTGCCAATATCTTCTCGAAGACTTTTCCAGCAAATTCTAAGAGAGATATCGGTCGGAAGTTTGCAGGGCAGTCCGGGGGCTTTCCCGATTTGGGAAGGAAGATCATTTTGGCCACTTTCCACTGGTCGGGAAAATAGCCTGTGTTCAGAGCGGCATTCATGATGTTAAGTAGCCCACTCAGAACATTAGGCGGGGCCTTAATGAAATTCTCCCTGGTCAGCCCCGTGGTACCCGGTGCTCTTTGACGAAAGGATTTTAGTGCGATGGAGAGCTCTTGGGCAGTTATTTTACTCCCATAGCCCTCCATCGCTCTTTCCTGCGACACACAGTGATGAGGGGAGGTTTTATGTATTTGTGTGTTTAGCTGTTGGATAATGTTATTTTCGAAATCGAGGTCATAGTTGTCGTTTTCTTCGGGGGTAATTTTAAAGATTGAGGACCAGAACGTCCTAAAAATTTCCTCAATCTCTGTATTCTCGTCAATTTCTTTCTCGTCATGTTTGAGTACAATTTTCTTTTGAGGGGGTTGTCCTTTTAAACGTCTGTATGTCTGCCAAAAAGTCCGTGAGTCTCTCTCTATGTCAAGTCCCTCAATTAGTCTGTTCCATACCTGTATTTGTTCGTCCGTAATGAGTGTCTGAAGTTCGTCTTTTATCTGTCTTATGCGTCTATGGGTATTGTGGTTGGGGCCTGTCAGCGCTATTACATTGGACAGGTCTCTATATTCTTGGGCCAGGGCTTTCATGGGGGGGTCCAAATAGGAGCGGGAAGGGTTTTATATTTAATGCGGGGAATGCTATTTTTATCTGCTTTTATAAGGAGGTCGGTGATCTTATCCAGCTCTTCATCTATTTCTTCTAAATTAGCGTCAATTAAAGGGTCTGGGGTATAATTTAGAAGATAATTTTTGTAGCTTTCCAAGTCCGCCTGCTTATAGCTTTTGCGTTCCGGGATTGCAATTTGAATGGGGTTTACGCTAATTGTGATTTTAATTGCCTGGTGGTCACTTGGAATAATGGGGCCTGGTTCAATGTAATAGTTATATGGAAACCTGATACTGGATAAAACAATATCAGGCTTCGTTGCTGCATAGCCTGTAATGTAACGGCTGACCGGCTGTAACGCATCAGCTAATATAACGCTTATATCTGAAAAATAAGTTAACGTAAACTTTCCCTAAAAAAGTGTCTTAACGCTGATTGGTCAATTTTGTAGCACCTATGTTTCAAACCCAGCTAACGTTAGTTTGCCCTTAAAAATTCCCTTAACGATGATTGGTCAATTTTGTATGGCTTATGTATATATAGCAAAACTATATATATTGTAGCATTTTTTAAATAAAAAAAAAACGGATGGCAGATTTTGGATTTGTTATTAGCGATGATTTTCACGCAATCTACACTTTCGATTTTCCAAAGATAGCTACATCATTTTTTCATCGTTTTTTACTGAAAAACGAAGATACTGAAGAGACAGCGACTGTCTGACGTGACATTTACTGAGACAAACTCTTTTCTTTTTATATCCACCCTTTTTAGGAAGAGCTTGGTACGGAAGCTCGAAGTCTCCGTAGGTACCTTCTTTTGCGGGAGCCATATCTAAACCGGGTGGTTAACTCGGCGTTTGCCGAAGCTTAGTCATGGACAAGTTATACCCCTGTGAGTAGCGGACACAAGGCAGGTTGGAGCAAAAACTGATAGGGCTAGGCAACAGGTAGGCAGGTAGGAAAAACCGACTCGCCAGCTGAATAAGCTGGAAAACCGGATATAACAGCAATCAATATAATGGGCAAGTCAAAGAAGAAAATCGGTTAGCAAGAAAATGGACTCCCCTAAACGGGTCTCTTTGCGCGTCCGAAAGAGCGGGCAAAAACTCGACAGGACCAATGTATTTCGAATTATCTACGGCGAGCTTGAAGTCGTCCTGGTTAGACTACTAGATTACTTAACTTCGTACATCTAAATTTGCCCAAACGATCGGGATGTGGATAACTTCTCTCAGAAAGAGCTTTGGACGAGTTAACTAAGATCGGATTGGAGGATAAAGTGTCACCTCAGATAGAAGCCCAGAAGATGGTTTACTGCCGCCAAATTGAATCATGCATCGGGTACCACAAGGAAAATGGAATAAGATAAGAAATAGAGAGAGCTCAATCCTGGGCAAAGATCAAAGAAGTTATTAGGTTTTTGAAATAATATTCCGCGAGACGAATATTGCCTAGAAAGCAAGGGGAACAGGCATACTTGCCTTTAATTTTAAGATAACCCCTGATAAAATTAAGATCTATAACCTTATTAGCGTATAAACTTGCCTCAACTGTTTTGCGCTAGAAAAACACATCACAAGGGATTGTCCGCTGAAAGTGATTAAATGGCGTTTTGAGTGCAGTGGAAAAAACATACATGACGCGAATGCGACTCATAGCCAAAATATGCTTAAATCGTAATGTAAGCCAACAAACCATGGCAATAGCGTGCCAAATGAAACGGAAACTGATAGAAAAGAAGAAAAAAGAGAAGCCTAGAGCAGAAGAAGAAAAGCAGAACCTTACGTTTATCAAGGTCACTAAGTTCACAGCCAAAGGAATACAACCAACGAAAAATGTCATTGAAATCAAGCAAGGCGAATCATTAAACATTTTAGCATGTATCCTGAACGCACACATTTTAGACCTATTAAATCAGGTCTGGTAGTGACGTGAACTAAATCTAATGCTCAAAAACAACGGCTTAGAACAGATGTGGTTCCCTGAGAACGCCCCTTTCCCTCTGTGGATACACTAAGCGTTCAATACAAACCAATGGAAAGCGACAAGACCCAGGATTAGCAAAAGACTCCTTGTCAATAGAAAATGCCTGAGAACAACCAGGCAACGATTAGATACCCAAGACTAAGGGAAAACACACAACACAGGCAAGAAGAAAGAATTGAGATAGAGGTTGCCACAGACAACACCAACAGTGTAGATAATAGCACGGAAGTGCAAGCCCAGGAAGAAACGAGTACAGATCCCACACCAGAGTTAAGAAAAGAAAGCGAAGAGGGGCACCAATGTATCAACTTTAGGATTTACGCCTCTGGGGTAAGACCTTTCCCCGAAAAAACAAAGAACTAGTTCAAGGTATCAAAAAAGGCTAATACAATTACGAGTACGAAGGCCCGTACAGAGATCACGAGGTCTTCAAGATAATTACAGCCTGCAACTTGAAAATCCCACAGTATCAATGTTTTAAACTAAAGAAGGAGGAATTTAAGGAAAAAAGATGTGGAATAACTAAATCTCCAATTGAGCGGGAAGAATACAAAGCCGAAAGAAGAGGAAGCCGGGAAGAGGGAAAACCTAAATAATGGCCCACATAAGGAAATTAAAAATAATAAGCCACGATGTTGCCGGATGGACAGAAAAGAAATTCTCTCTAAGGCGGGGTATTATTATGGTAAATGATATTAACATCGACCCCGACATAAACAAGATCAGACTGTTTAATTAAACTGTAATCACGAAAAGCACTAACGCCGTCAATTTTAATGGAGTCCCAACTGCAAATCGAAACGACCTAAGCTTAAAAAAACTCAAGGATTCAATCGAAGCATACCTAGCAATTAACGTTAGAACAACACCAGGGAATCTAATAGTGGCGACTAGATACAACCTCCAAAGAGGATTTTTTGCCCCTCCACAACTTCGCAGAAAAGTTTGTGCACAAAGCCCAAGCAGTTTTTATGGGGGAAAAAATGCCTAGAGTAGATCCTTTGGCTACACTCGCAATTTCAATAGAGATGGAAAAAACCTTGATTTACTACTGGAGAGGAGAATATGAAAACCCCTTGGGTCATAATTCCCAACTTACATAGCCCAACCAGAGCCACGAAGCCAGATATAGTTTTGGCAACCCTGAACCTTCAATTTAATTACAGCATAGAGAAAGTCACTTAATCGACTAGTGACCACGAAATGGTAGTCTTTACTCTATCTATAGATTCCATTCAAGTTAATTGCGACCAAGAAATGCATACAGGCACGCCAATTGGACTGGCTACGCAGAATATCACACCAGACACAGGCAGAGAGAACGAACTGAGGCTTCCCTAGACGTAGTATATCAAGAGATTGAAGACCTCATAGAAGCGCTTGTCAGAGTTGAAAGAAGACATGTCTCCACTATAACAAACACACACCCTTTCAGGTCAGCCCATATAGAAAATTTAAAGAGTAAATATAACAATATTAGAGATTCCATCGAACGATATGGTCGCCAGAGGGGCGACAGAGCATGAATGAGACGCATGAAAGATCAACTGATAGAGGCAACAGCATTAAAAAGAAATGAAATGGGGGGCCGGTTCGTAGAAGCCCTAGACAACGAATTAAATTTTACTAAACTATGGCAATATATTAAAATGGCCAGAGGAAAAAGAAAACTAGTATTTAAATCCCAAAGGAACAACGAGAGGCAAAAGAGCCCATGGAATTGAAAAAGCATTCCGCGAACATTGGAGGGGGGTTTTGCTATATCCCCAGAAGAAAACGAGGATTTTGACGGTGATCACGAAGCATGAATGGTAGAAGAATTGAAACAAAACCGCCAAGAAATAGTCCCCAACATAGCTGCTTCCCTAACACTTATAATAGAGTAAGGGGTCTAGCCGATCACTCTACAGGAAAGAAAATGAACGCCGCTCCTGACTACCAAGCAGAGAGGACCCGGGGCGTCAGGGATAACAAGAGAGAACCTAATACGAGCGCCAGACTCCTTTTTGACCCATGTAGCAGCAGTATTCAACGCCTCCCTAAGTGAAGGTCACTTACCAGATACGCTAAAAAGGGGAAAGCTTATTTTACTGACGAAACCCGGCAAGCCTTCATATAACCCAGGAAACTTTAGGCCAATCACACTACTAGAGACAGTGGCCAAATTACTGTAAAAATCCATAAAAGACAGACTAATTATGTACCTAGAAGAGATAACACTAATTCCAAGTCACCAGCAGGGCTTTATAAAGAGCAGAAGTAGTGAGACGGCCCTGGTCTAAGCAATTGCCATCATACTCAGAGATTTCCAAAAAGCTTTCACTAAATTTTAGAGGATCAGACTGAAGTATAAGATCAAGAGATTGTGGCTTCCTATGCGACTACGTAACAGACAGATCGGCGTATATTTTCGTAGAAGGTTGCGATGGCTCGAACTTCGAGAGCACTCAGGGTGTCTCCCAGGAGGGCTGTATAAGCCCAACACTTTGTAGCATATATACGATGGGCTTACTGGATTCTGTCTACGATACTACAACATATATCCAGTTTGCTGACAATATTACGGCGGCCAAAATTGCAAATATTAATGATTTCGAGCGAAAATGGAAAATCCATACCGATCCTGAAATTTTTTTCATTATTCCAATAGGGAGGTGCTTGGTATCTAGGGTGGAGATAGAAGAAAGAAGATACCGCTATGTAGACGAAGGAAAGGTACTTGTACTAAAAATCTGCTGAAACGGCTATGGTAAATACGTTACGGAGTGAATTAACCTTAAAACAGAAAACAAAAAGATAATATACTACGCTATCTGCAAAGTTTCGTTGTCCCTATAGTATTATGCGAACTTCCTAGTTTAGTGTCATCAAGAAGTTTTTAAATTCTACACAATAAGTTAATATCAGCTCGTTCATGTACGAGTATATTAAAATAAAGAAAGTTCGAGAACAGATCCCTGATGAACCACTCTAATAACCAATGCCCTTGATGAATAATTTCCATTGAGAAAAACTCTCTGCTTATGGTTTGAATAGAAGTCTTTAATCCATTATGGTGCGCTGCGCCATATTCACTCCCTAATTAGCCTTTTAAGAGTATTTCATCTATAACGGTGTAAATTTTTATTTAATTTGGTCACTTTTTTGTATCTTCGACGGTAGACAAATTCGCAAAATGTTCCTTTATTTTCCTTACTATGTGGCCATCCTTCAAGGGCCCAATATAGTCTTTCACTGGCTTATATTTATTTAAATATCTAAAAAATTGCTTAGGCTCGTATTTTAACAATGGCGCTAGTTTTTATTCATATGTTTATTTTGACTCTAATAATTTTGCATATTACAAGGTGACAAGAATAATTTCTATTTTCGACACTATTGCTGATTTTCGGAATTTTATACAAATGGTTACGTTCTTTTCTTTAACTTAAAGTGGATACCAAGCACCGCCCCCTGGTTTGATCGAAATGCCTTGATCTTATAGCACGTTATTTTGTTATTTATAGTTAAAAAATAACCTGAAATTTATTACTAAAACACTTAAGATTTTATCCCAATTTAAAAGTTTAAATTGGGGGCGAAAAGATTAAAATTTTAATATTTACATTTTGGGATGAGTTTAAAACTCTTGTGAACATTTTCATACTATTTGGATTGAAATGAATCATGTAACGATCTCTGTTTCTAATTGTCTCTCCAACGTGTATACCTTCTACTAATTTTTTTTTCATTATACTAAATTATTTGTAGGACATTCTATTGTCGTGCTGGCTTGCCTACTTTTTGTTCATAAATTCTAAAAATTAAATCTTTGCAATAGGCACCGTTTCACTTAAAAAGCCTACGTTCTCGAAATTCAAGTCACCTCATATAGATGTTACCTATTTTATGTAAGTTCCAAATACTTTCCAAAAGACTAATATCGTAATTTCTCGTTGGAAGTGCACTAAATTCTACGAAAAACATGATTTTATTACTTTTTTTATAAAGTTGCTAGATAAAATCTCGTACTTATCATCTACATATATTCCTCTTTCACTATCACCACTAGTTAGGTTTTATGTATGTATAATAGTGCGAATCTGCCTTTTTCTCTATTGTTTTCAACATTTCTCTTTCTCTTACAAATGGATATAATTAAGGAATAAATACGATACAAAACAGATAAAAACAACGGTAGTCTAATATATTAGAGTACCCCCGAGTAAAATAGGACGGAATGGCGGATACTTATGTTAGGGATGGCGTAATTATATATGAGTAAATAAAATTTAGTAGAATATAACGTTTTCTCCCTCTTCTTTGAAATATATTTATACGTATTCATTTTATACATTTAATCAGATAAATAACTATAATTCCATGCGTTTTCTTATTTTTAAATAAAGAAACCACATTGCTAGTTAATCAATTATTCTTCTGCTTTTATCTATAACTCTTTTGCCTATAAGTCCTTATTAACTTTTGTAACTTAATAATCATTAATTATAATATTACTCTTCACATCAAATACCTTTGACATTGATCAAAATCTAACTTCCACCATCTTTGATGCACAGCCATTGAGTAAAAATCAAAAGAAATTTTAACAGTGCACAACACCCAAAAAAACAAGTGGCTTGTGCACAATACATGTATCAGAAAGAACAAGTTTCTCCAAAGTGTGATGGCCTTGGGGTGTGTCCCCTTCAGAATGACATCATTCTACCTAAATTCTTTGACCAGCGTCTTAGCCACAACTCAGACACTTATGTGTAACTCTTGGAGAGTGTGGACAAAGTCTAGCTGGAAAGGGTTCCTGCTGGTAGGCCATAATTCAGGACAGAGTCTGACTTGGACTGAGAGAATTTATGTGACTTCACTAGCATCAATTTCTGACCAACTAATTTCCCGGATTAATCACACGGATTACAATATGTTGGGCACGGTTTGGAGAGAAACCAATCGTTTTGCTTGTAACATCAAGGACAAACTAGTGGCTAAAATCAAAGAGGTGTTCAAAGATCTTCCAGGGATACAGTGAGGAATGCATGCGACAATATTCGGAGCCGGATTCAAGTCGCCGTTTAAGGTTTATCACCCAGCCATAATCTAGTTGATATTTTTACATTTTTAAAATGCATTTATTTTGACTGAGATATTGCGGCGGGTTTTATTTTATGCAAATAGTCAAATTTAGTCTGAATACCCAGTATATCATCAACTTATTTTCACTATATTCACATTTTTCTTTATTAATTTTTCCTTAAGATCTTTCTACGCGATAGGGCCTCGTTTCTCTTTCGCTTAAAATTCGAGAAAACCCTATAAACCAGTCAAATAAAATGGGATAAGAGGAAGATATACGGTGGACTAATAAGTCCGATTTGGCTGAAAAATATCGCCCTAGAATTTCACGGGGATTTTATCAGAGAATTACGACCTTAAGCTATTACCTTCCCAGCTTCCACCATCTCGAGAATACTAGAGTCGATCGTTACGGTAAATTTTCCCCACATAGATAAGCTCTTTGTTATGAGTTGAGGTAAGGAGTGCCTTGTTTGAATTCTCTTCATCTCAAAGTCTTACGTGGCTGCTCAAAAGACGATATTTTTCAGTAAAAACATAAATATGTACGCATAAGTACATAAATATTAGTTCACAAAATTAAGTATAATTATTTCAAATGAGGATATAAATTCTTCACCTGATGAAATATTGAAAAAGATAATTTTCGATCGAGTGCTTTGCTTCTTTTAGAAAAAACTAATACATTCAAGACAGGATTAGGCTATTATATAACGGGATTGGATAACAAGATTATTGATGAAGGGTTAGGTGTATTTTGACCTGCCACAAAGTGCGTTTGTTTTAATAAACTGGTTTTCCACAATGTTTATCTCCCTAGGATTTAGGATCTATATTTATGTGGTTGGTATTTTCTTGTATAGAACCCTCTATGTATTACTAGAAAATGGAAACAAACCTTATGACGATAGATAAGTTGTTGTTGCTTCCATTTAATATCGGGGTTTAATATTGTTTTATGGTTTTTATGTTTTTTGGTTTGTATTGACAAGGTTACTTACTTGGCGCCACTCAGCGCCAAATCCGATGTTAGATTTAAAAATCCAGAGTGAATAATCTTATTTCCCATGGTCATATGGGTCAGCTCATGGCTCTAAATGGGTAAAATTCAACTTTACTCCATTTGAAAATTGAACTTTAATTTTCTTGAAAATAAAGCAACGCCTAGAACTCTCGCTTTGCCGCAGGTAAAAAAAGCGACGTCTAGACCTGGCGCTTCGCCACAAGTACAACAAGAGAATTTCAGTAAAAATATCTTAGCCTTTTGCTCAATCTCGACATGCCAGAAAGAAAATTACAGTTAACCAAAGAAAATAAAGAATCTTATTGTTTATGCTGCCAAAAGAAAGCAAGAGAAAGAACTAAAGGGAAATCCCTCCAATTACATGCGGGTTTTTTCTTATAAGATGATAAATGGTTATTGTATTGATGGTTTCCCATGGTTCAAATCACTTACAAGTGCCTTTGAATGGCTAAATGAGGCTTCTGCCACTAGATTGAGCCCCCCAACGCCAAATCAGATGGCAATCATCAGGGTGAATAACCCTATGTCCCACGAACGACATATTTGTCATTCCATAGCTCAAAATGGGTACAATTGGACTTTGTTCCTGTTGAATAAAAGCGACGCCTAGAGATGGCACTTCGCCGCAGGTATAAAGAGAGGTTAGGATTTGAACTATGGAATGTTTCAACCATGATTCTATAGTTGAATGTTTTAAACAAGATTGAAAATCAAATCAGGGCGAAAAAATAATGAAGCATTACAGAAGACTCATGTAGCACCCCCCCCCCCACTTCCCGTACTAAGTCATAACTAACTAAAAAGGAAGAATAGGACACAGTTGAAAGGAAAAATACCTCTAAATGTCATGACACGAGGGAAAGTCCCTCCAATAACCTGCGGAGTTTTGTGACAAGATGATAAATGGCTAAGTGAGGCTTCTACCACTAGATGGCGCCACCCAGCGCCAAATTTGATTGCAGATTTGAAATCATTAGGGTTAATAAACATATGTGCCCTTGTCCTATGTGTCATTTCATGGCTCAAAATTGGTACAATTAAACTTTAATCCTTTTGATAAGTGAACTTTACTTCTTTTGAAAAATAAATAAGGCTTCTGCCACTAGATGGCGCCACCCAGCACCAAATCCGATGGCAGATTTAAAATCTCCAGGGTGAATAACCGTATGTCCCATGGTCATTTCATGGCTCTAAATGGTTTCAATTTAACTTTTCTCCCTTTGAAAATTGATCTATACTCCTCTTAAAAAAAGAGCGATGCCTAGATCTGGCGTTTCGCTGCAGGTAAAAACAGCCAAAAGGAAATATGAAAAGAAGCTGTTCTTGAGCATCAAAACACAAACTCAATCTATTTTTTTCAATATATGTAAATAATCTTAAGCCAATTACGAGGTGAATCGGGCCACTCCATTATGTACAGAAAGCCCTTAGTATCGATCAAGACCTTGATGCACAGATATTAAATGAAATGTTATGACCATAAAGTTTACGATCAGTTTACCTACACTACATTTCTTAATAAATTTTTATGAACAGTCTATACTTTGCAATTTCGAGATAACTAAAATTAAATGAGTATTTTTATTAAATTAAAAAAAACGCGAGCCAGATAAGATAGTTACAATCCACCTTAAAGTGTTAGAAAGTAAAGTATTAAAACCTTTTTGTATAATTTCAAATTATCGCTAGGGAAGGATAAAGTTCCTAAAAAGTTCACAGAAGCAAATTTTACATTATTATTATTATATTAGGTGTTTTACCACCGTAGAGCAAATGTTACACCAATTTAGAAAATAAATAAATACAAGCTAGAAACTTTTGGCCTATTTCCCGTACTTCTCTCCTGATAAACTCCTGTAGTACATAGATCAGGGTCTGCTCGCCAATACGATTATATAGAAATCAATAAATTAATAGCACTAGGCAACATATTTTAACTTTTTGTTTGTTACAGACGTGTTTCTAATTAGTTCGAGGGCGCTGAATCAGAATTTCAAAACCAAAATTCTTTATCACGTCTAGATTTTGTGTAATGCCCCCTCCCCCTTTCGCTATTTGTTCCGATTAATAAATAAAAAATCTTTTTATTTTGTAATTTTGTAATTTTTAAGCAAAAATATTTTTAAAGTGGGAAACCTTCCTTCTTTATTCTGATTTAGGACAGACAGTGTACATCACTGGCGAAGTTACCTCCCCCCTTCCTCTTAAGTTATGAAGATTTTATTATATTGATTAAGTTTGTTATGCGCTTAAAGTTTAAAGAAACTTTGCTGTAGCCTTCTCGTTTTTCTTTTGTGAGACATCAAAGTTTGTTTTTGTAAAGACCAGCAATAATCCTCCATCATATTCGGATTAAACTTTCCTTGGTACCTCATCTCCATAACGAAAATTTGTTGATGAAAACGTCCACCATGTTCATCACTAACCGCTCCCAGATTTTCAGGAAAAAATTCGAGATGAGAATGCAGAAAATGCATTTTAAGTGACATTCTACAGCCCATCTTTTCATAGACTTCCAGCATATTGTTTACTATTTTTCGGTAATTTGGAGATTTCAAATTGCCAAGAAGGTTTTCAGTGACTTTCATACAGGATGTCCATGCGTGGCGATCCTTTTCATTGAGGAACAAAGTGAAGGAATCATCATAAACACCTCTGCAAATTCGTGGTCCAGTGAAAACTCCAGCTTCTATTTTTGCATCAGTTAATGATCCTTTGAATTTATTTTCAAATATTAAGAGCCTTTACTTCTTTGATCCATACCCTTTACAAAATTTTTCCTTAACCCTCATTTAATGTGAAGAGGTGAAAGATGAACTCTTTTGGATCTACTATAGCATCATGCTTAACATTATGTTTGCCAACCATTTGTTCTTCTCTGGCTAGCCATTCTCGCTTTGTTCAGTGATTTGAGGGCTCACACCATATCATGGGAACAGCAAATGGCATTGCTTTCCTCTTCCCATTTAACCAAGCTGTCAACATTGTGTTACACTGTGTGCAGCCGATATGAGGGGCCCAATCTTTATCCTGGTCCCATACTTTGCATCCAAAATAGTATCTGTAGGCTTGCTTCATCGTTACCGCTGTTTCTATTTTTCTCCCTTGTGCCACTGGTGTGAATTGCCCACAAACATAACAAAATATTTTGGGGCTGTTTACACATCCGCGTCTAGAACTTGAAGCCATACCAAATTTCAATACTAACTTGATCAATCAAACTATACCCAATGTGAGATCCTTATCATTCGGTTCTTATCAGAGCAAACCTTTAATAAAAGTGTTATCTTCTTTACCAGTTACCAGTTATCAGTAGTAGTAAAGTTATCACAAATAAGTATGTATTAATCTGAAATTCTGAAAAAATCTGAAAAAAAAACAGTAATTAGAATTCAATGATATTAGAGATTCAATATAGTCTACTCTATATATATTAAAAATGTTAATATATATTAAATATATATATTATTTATTAATATATATTATTATATATATTAATTAGATATATTAAATAAATTAAAAATTGCATATTGGTAACATATTGAGCAAAAGTGTGAAATGACTTGAAAGGGAAAATTCAAATTACATAAAAACTAGACGTGATTGCAAATTCTAAAGAGAAATTTGTAATCAACGCCTAAAAACAAAGTATATATGTAGTATGTTTAATTTAAATCAAAAAACATTATTCTTCTCTCTTATAATGCTTTTGCATGACTTACTTTGGACTTTGCGCTATAAATTTAGTCTTTATATAGTAAAATGACTTTGCAATATTGGAGAACGTTCAGCGACGAGCGACGAGCAATGAGCAACGAACAACGAGAAACGAGGCATCTTACTTTACTGAAAGAACGGTATCTGTACCTCCAACATATTAAATTATATAATATACCGAACGGATTGACTAATATAAGCTATAACTCATTGTTTGAATTAAATAAACTATTGCCGACTAATATTAAATATTAGAATCATGCAAACCTAAAATTAATTTGCCCATGAATATAATAGAATTTATTCTCGTAGAAACTAGATTTGTTAAATCAACTAGATTTATTAAATTAATTCATTTTTATATACACTATCGCTTTCTTCTTTCATCCCGTATCACACTTTCAACCTTTCCTGGTTTTGAATATTTGAGCTTTCTTAAATATGTAAAAGGTGTATCAAACCTTCCAAAATATAGAGATCGGGTTAACGTACAATCCTACCTATTTGGAATCAACAATTAGATATTGCCTAGTTCCTTAATGATGTTATATTTAATCAGACCTATCAATAACTTCAATGAGCCAGTTCAAGTCAAAATCTTGTTTACAATTTACACTGAGGTTAAGTTTTATGATATATGTGTGTATGCACAAAACAATTATTCTTGGCTACGATAGACTTTGATAGCTACTCTGCTTAGTACATTCACCCGGCTTCTATGTCATCAAACTACTCTGCATTCTTTAAAAAATAGAGTAAAATAATAAGGAATGACTTTCATTTCTTCTGTAATAGGCAGTTAAATAGTATACAAATCTCTTGAAACCGTATAAGAGAAACTTTAAAGAGAAATATTAACCTAAGGTTCTTTTAAAAAATGTGAGCGAGACCAAGATTTTTATGAAAATTGTCAGTTATCTATATCTTATTGTTTAACATAGAGAGGGTAATACCGAGGTATTTAAATAGTTGGTCCAAATCTTATAGCTTATTCGCAGTTAGGATTGCTACAGAAATGATAAGGCAGACGCAATCACGATGATGGTAAGTTTACTGTGGTCGAAAGAGAAAGCATGAGGTTATATGTACCTTATTTGTCGCCCCTCTTATCTCTCTTCTCCAAGGTGAATGGCCCATAAGAAGGCCACAGTTCTCATTAAGTCATTCACTGATCCTATGAACAAGAGGATTATAGGGTTTTAAGAGTGTCTGCAAACAAATCGGACGTAAATGAAGGTGAGATTTGCGTGTTTTAAGTACGAGGGGCGGTCAATAAGTTTTGCGAATCGGTAGGGCAAAACAGAGCAAGGGGGATAGCTGTTTGTGGGGGTGTTAGGACAAGTTATGACAAGTCAGGATCTGCAGCCGCACGCTCCTGCCTCGTATATTTAAGGATCAGTAGCTGATCGCACATCGTTAGTCACAAATTTTTCAACAATGGAGAAGGTTGAGCACCGCGTAGTGATCAAATTTTTTACCAAGGAAGGCAAGAATGAAAAAGAGATTCATGAACGCATGGTTGCCGTGTACACCGACACTGCCCCTTCCTATGCAACCTTTGCTTGCTGGAATAGGGAGTTCCACCATGGTCGTGAGTCCTTTGAAGATAACCATCGTCCAGGACGCCCGTCAGACGTGACCAACGAGGACAATGTGGCCCATGTGGAGAGGATGATCCTTGAAAATCGACGGGTGAAGGTCGAAGAAATCGAGGCAGAACTTGGAATATCACATGGAGGTGTTATCAACATCATCCACGACAATTTGCCATGGCCAAGGTCTCTGCCAGTTGGGTATCTAGGAACCTCAAGCCCCATGATCGACTTTAACGTCGTCAAAGTCCACAAGGCCAGAGTTGGACAAGCTGCCCCGTGCGAGTTCGGATTCCAGGAGCTCAACCATCCCCCCTACAGTCCAGATCTGGCCCCTAGCGACTACCTTTTATTCCACCAGCTCAAGGCTGAACTGCGTGGACGCCGGTTTGGGGACTATGAAGATGTCCAGCTCGCCGTCTAGGAGTGGATTGAACAGCAGTTGGAAGATTTCTGGTTGTCAGGAATTCAAAGCCTCAGGGACAAGGGGCTCAAGTGCATTGAAGCGAGGGTAGTGATATTAAAAAAATAATAAAACACTTTTCCTCATATCTCGTTTCCTTGTATCTGAATTGCAAAACTTATTGACTTCCCTTCGTATATCTGTAATAGGACACTAGAAAGCGAATGTAAATCTAACTACAGGAAGTGAGATTGATTGTGACAAGTAAATCTGAAGATTGGTTAAATATATTGTAGGTTAAAGTGATATGTAGCGGTACGTGTATTATCTGAATGTACCCGTAATTCATCCTACATACTTTTTCTTTAATGATGCTAAGCCACCTGGTACTCATTGATAATAATAATATGAATATTTTGTAGGCCCTCTCCAAGGACATATGCCTTCACAAATCGCCTGTTTATTAAGTAAAAAGATTGAAAGAAAATGGGCCATGAAATTTAGTTCAGTATTTCATACGGTAACAGAAATTCATTAAAGGAGAGGGAAACGATGAAACACAAAACTTACGGAACATGATGGGCTGAGTACGCATCAAACACCTTGGGGAACTAGCAAAACTTACGTTTATATTATCTTGCAGGGTATAAAGATCAAGGAGGAGGCGAAAGAAACTTAGGTGGAAGATAAGAAACTTACTAAATTTATGGACGATCGCGACACGAAACCGAAAGCGTGAATTTAAACTCATGGTGAGAGAAAGGCAGAACCAGCCCAGTGGAAGTGGTATTTATTGATCTTCCCGCATTTCTACCAAGATGAATGATTGTATGAAGTTTTGAAATGGATTGGTGGTACTATATATCAAGGGATTTTTCTAAGATGATGGCAGGAAGGAGTTACACAAGCAGCACATCTCTTCCATAGAAATAAATGGCGAGAATGCTTCTTTCTCACAAACATCTAGCAAATATTTCAAATAGCGCAACATTTTTATTATTTACAAATGCATAAACTGTTTGCCTTAAACAAGACTAAGGACACGAGGCTTAATTAAATATGTGATTGAAATTGCGAATAGTAGTAAATTGCCCCAAAATTCCGAGAGAAATTTTGCCCACCCTAATGACTGGGGCAAAAGGGCTTATTATAAACTCTTAGGAACATTGTAGTACAAAGTTTCTGAGCCATTTAAGGCACAAACATAAATGAAAAACGTGTCTTCATATTTCATAGAAATTTCTTGCCCTCCATTTCTTTGAATAGTTTTATTCCAGTTTCACTTGTTTTCATTTATTTTTTACTTCTAATTAATAAAATGCACAAATGATCCCTCATGAGCGTGTCCTCGGAACGGACTCATTATCATATTTAACAAGGAGAAAAATTGTTTTATACCGGGTATCCCAAAATTGAATCCGCATTTTGATGAAATTGAAAACTTTTATGAAAAATTCTTGTTTAATTATGTTATTCATGTTAAAATTGTGCTCTGCACAAAAATGTAGTGTTCCATGAACAGGGTGTCTCAAAAATTTAATTTGTTTGTAAAATCCTTTTCATAGTCCTTTCTTAATGGATATTAAAAAGGACAAAAAAATTATGTTTTTTTCTGGCTCAATTATGATCACAAAAGAGTCTTTTTCCTAAGTGTTGAACGCAAGACTCTGCATTGATTTCTTTGGCATATCAAGTATCTGACTGACCCTTCTTACCGAAGTTCTAACTTCATTTTCAAGCAATTTTCGAATTTGTTCAGTGTTGTTTGGGTCAATCTTTGTCCATCCTCTTCCTTTTTCATCATGTACGGATCCGGTTCTTTTAAAATTGTTCACAACTGAACGTTGTCTGTAGGTCCAGATTTTCGAAACTTTCTTTGGAATTTTTCTCTTAGTTCAGGAAATTTCGCTCCTCTGATACGAGCTATCACAGCAAAAAGAAAAAAATAAAAAAAATACAATTTCGGGACACCCTTACATCGAACACTACCATTATGAGCACAATTTAAGCATGAGGATAATAATTCAACAAGAATTTTTCATAAAAGTTTTCAATTTCATCAAAATGCGCCTCAATTTCGGGACACCCAGTACATAAAACAAAATAAATCGAAAACCAATGAAGAAATGCTCCAAAAAGTAAGATTTAGAAGACAGGATCATAAAGAAAGTAAGAGCGAAATTTTGGGAGAAGTACAATCTCCAATTAGGCGGACACTGTTGGCGATATGAAATGAAAGAGAACGAAGGAGAAATGGAAATATTAATAAAATATTCATAAAATACACTTTTATTTTATTAGTCGATTGTTTTCTAAATTTTAATATTAGACTGGGGTAAATTAACTTTGTTAACTGAAGAAATAGTAACACACGACTATGATTATGACAGGACGTGGTACATAAAAGCCAGTTTACTCGGCTGAAGGTTACACATTTGCTGTTGCTGTCCACTGCGCGAATTCTGCTAATAATAAACGCTGACTCCCTCTTTGTACTTGCCCTGCAGCCTCCTCCAGCTGAGCTTGTGTAGTCCATTTTCTCTCTCTCGTTGAGCCTCACATTCTTTCTTTTTTCTCATTCTTTGTCTCATAATCTCTAACTCATTCTTTCTCACACATTCTCTCTCTTTCTCATTCAGTCTTTCACATTCTCTCACATTCCGTCTTTCTCATTCTTTATCTCAAATTCTCTAACTTTTTGATTCTTTCACTGACATTCTCTTTTTTAATTTTCTTTATCATTATTTCTGTCAATTTTTTTAACATTTACTTTCTCCCTCGTTTTTCCTATCAGATTCTCAGGTATCTTTCTCCCTTTTCCATTCACATTTTCTTTCTTTCTATTTCATTTTTTTAATTTTATCTCATTATCTCTTCATTCTTTCTCACTCATTAAATTCTCTCTCTCTCTCTCTCTCTCTCTTACAGACATAGACTATTTCTCTTTCTTTTACTCTTTCCCTTTCCCTTTTCCCTGTCCTTTTCCTTTTGTCTTTCCCTTTCTCTTTCCCTTCTCTTTCTTTTTCTTTCTTTATATTTTCTCTTTTCCCTTTCCCTTTACCTTTCCCTTTCCATTTTTCCTTTTCGCTTTCCCTTTCCCCTTCCCTTTCTCTCTGCCGTTCCCTTTCTCTTTCCCTTTCCCTTTTTCCTTTTCCCTTTTCACTTTCTCTTTACCCTTCCCTTTCTCTATGCTTTTCACTTTCCCTTTATCCTTTTCCTTTTTCGCTTTCCCTTTCCCCTTGTCTTTCTCTATGCCGTTCCCTTTTCCGTTTCCTTTCTCTTTTCCTTTCCCTTTTTCCTTTTCCCTGTTCGCTTTCCCTTTCCCCTTCCCTTTCTCTCTGCCGTTCCCTTTCTCTTTCCCTTTCCCTTTTTCCTTTTCCCTTTTCACTTTCTCTTTACCCTTCCCTTTCTCTATGCTTTTCACTTTCCCTTTATCCTTTTCCTTTTTCGCTTTCCCTTTCCCCTTGTCTTTCTCTATGCCGTTCCCTTTTCCGTTTCCTTTCTCTTTTCCTTTCCCTTTTTCCTTTTCCCTGTTCGCTTTCCCTTTCCCCTTCCCTTTCTCTCTGCCGTTCCCTTTCTCTTTCCCTTTCCCTTTTTCCTTTTCCCTTTTCACTTTCTCTTTACCCTTCCCTTTCTCTATGCTTTTCACTTTCCCTTTATCCTTTTCCTTTTTCGCTTTCCCTTTCCCCTTGTCTTTCTCTATGCCGTTCCCTTTTCCGTTTCCTTTCTCTTTTCCTTTCCCTTTTTCCTTTTCCCTTTTCGCTTTCCCTTTCCCCTTTCCTTTCTCTATGCTTTTTTCCTTTTCCGTTCCCTTTCCCTTTCAGGGTTCTCTTTTCCTTTCTATTTTCACTTTCCCTCCCCGTTTCCCTCTACCTCTAACTCTCCATACCCCCTCTCCCGCTTTCTCCCTCTCTTTCCCTTTAACTCCCCTTTTCCTTTTCCCTCCTCTTTCCATCTTCTCCTAATTTCTCCTCTTTCTACTTAATGACAGATTTGCAGCTCTACTTTCTACACCCGCTTCACACAACCTCCTTTTACTCATCTCAAAATGTTGACCATCTCTATTCTATTAAGTCCTTTCAAGGTTCTTGAATCCTAATCACATTTAAATCTCTTTGAAATCGTTAGTCTTTACTGAATTATTTTTTTAGAGTAATTAATATGAATGACATTGCTATATTATTATACAAGGTGCGTAAGGTATTTGAGGACACGTTATTTTTTTTATATCAGCATATGATTTGACTTTCTATGTTCTATATTATAGATTTATTAATGGCACACCCTATGTTTACGCAATATATGAAGATGCACGCAGTTATTGTTGCTCTAAAGTCTGAACATAGCAATTTAGAAATATCACGATATTTAAAAGTTGATAGATCCTTCATCTACAAAGTTTGCTAGGAGTTAGAGGAGAAAGATGGTTAAGCCATGGATCGACAATCCACGTAACGGAAGACCTTATGTGTTTAACACGACTTTGCACCATCACACAAGGCTCATGCAAAACAGAATTAGATGTCGGAAAAATTTTCAGGATCACATAATCTTTAACATTTGTCATCCTACCTCCCTAGATCTCAATCCATTTGATTACTATGTATGTAACGGAGTTGAGGAAGATATTAATGAGCACTCTTATAGCACTAAATAATCCCTCAAAGCCTCCATAGTCACATTAATGTCCAATATGAACAAGAACCACTTGGCGATTCAGACATCGCATAGAAGCCCTTATCGAAGCTAGAAACTCTATTAAATAAAATTACAAAACAATATGTTTATTCTTATCATCACATTGTTTTCAATAAAAGGACAATATTATCTGCTTCTAAGAGTCATCTTTTGTTTAAGTATAAATCTGTCCTCAAATACCTTACGCACCTTGTGTAAATATGGGTTTCGCCCTTCCAACTGATAATGGAATTTTATTATCAAAAGAAATACAGCCAGAAGTTATGGTCCAAAAGTGATACAACGACCCTCGTGATGGTTTAATAATTTTGAGAAGAATTTGAATCCAATTCTTTGTTTTGCTGCAATCACTGCCTGTGTCATCATATGATGCGATCAGCTCAAGAAACCTTGATGCCCCTACCAGTTGTACGCTGCCAGAGCTTTCTTGACTGCAACATACCTCCACATAAGAGGAGATATCTTCTTTTGGATGTCTCCTATAAGAAGTACGTTGAAAGGATCTAAAAGGTGTGTATAGCATACATGAAACGTAGTTTTTACCAACCTAAATAATTTATATGATGGCATAAATTAGGGATAATTTCATAGTGAATTGTACTTTCTTGTTCGTAGGGGAGAGAAGATACCCCTTTCTTAATATGTTGAGCAGAAAGAATTTCTAACAGGGCCCCAAAGTAGCAATTTGGAGTGTTTAATCTGAGATTCGACTTCCTTCAGTCACCCAAAGAGCTTTCGTTGGTATATGTGCTTCTCTGAGCTAGATATTCCCACTAAAGTGTCACCATAATTCCAATACGAAATCAAGACCACGTAACACCGAATCGATGAAACACTAGAAATTTTTAGATCCACTGTCATTTCAACACATTCAAATAACCAAAGAGTGAAAATAGTGACAATTCTTTGAATTGATACCTAATAAACGTTAATCTGCCGATATACTATCACGAGATTTGCCTTAGAAAAAAAAATTTTGCTTTGTAAATTGTCTGAAAACACAATTTCATTTGTCAAGGTTGCTATCCAGTTGCTTACTTTTTGGACATTTAAGGCTTATTAAATCACCACAGACCTCCATCTGTCACATACTTTGCTACCATATGAGGAAGGGCTACTTAGCTTTTTTTAGACGGCATCAATTTCTCAAACTCATTTTAATTTGCGCTGTGTTTGTGCCAAGGAAGCATGCATGTAAACAAATAAGTGCGAGGAGCTTGGTTGATAAAGAGATGTGTAAAATTCTATTTGATAGACTCATTTAGCATAGGCGGCCTGGAAAATCAATGAAGATATGATAATACAGACGTTCAAACGTAATAAAAAGATAAGGTAGAGCAGGCGAAAAACATTCTGTTTCCAAGCAAGGAAAATTAGCATTTGCATGTCTATGAACCTAGGGACTTAAAGCCAACCTCTAGGTCAAATCTTGTTAAAAAATTGGTCCTGAAGTTATAATATGAACCATCCGAAAAAAATTCCAAGTTACCAACGTTGGTACCATAAACGGAGTGAGAGCCTTTTTTCGTCCTGAGTTACATTTACCTAAATTCAGCCTTTGTGACTTGTAATGGAAGAAAAATAGTTGGTTTATTTTATTAAATAGAAATTAACTGCACAATGCCAAGATATGATCAAGAATCTACCAGAAAACTCACCTTTTGACTCGGTCAACAAGTATAAGTTAGCTCATAATACTCATTTCATACGCCTGCAACCAAGCGAAGAGATGTAGCTAGAATCCACGATGCAAACAAAGGAAAAACAATTACGAGCTTCTTTCTTAAATATGTAATTAAACCAGCAATGAGCTCAAACTGGGCAAAGAATGTAAATTGATGGCCCAGAAGCGAGAACGTGATCTTGGTGAAGGTAGAGAATCATCAGACGCGAGTTCAAATAGCTATTGGGGCTACTAAGGGTTCAGAAATGTGAGCCGTTTTGTCATTTGTCTAAAGCAATGCCAAAGGATAGAGTGTCGAATACCTGATGTATATGGATTGGGAGGCTGTAAAGGAATATTTTTCGAAAAAAAAGTATCTAACGGAAGCAGTCAAAGAGTCAGCAATGGAATTTAGCGCCGAAAGCAAATCTCTGAGTATCCTGTAGCCAGTCTATTTATAGTGTTTAGAGATCGTAGTACCTTGGATCGATTTCTGCTTCAGTTAAGGGTACAGTGAAGTATATTAAAGGCATACGAGAAGTTTGGGATCGATTGCTGCGGCAAATAAAGGTAAAGGTACTCATCTACAAGCCTTTTACCTTGTGGAGGAAAGCGGTTCTCTGACATCTTCCCACCTCTCTGACTTCCCAAGTTGGCCGTTGACCCTCTGCCCCAAGCAATTCGCGCGAGGGCGAAACGCCATTGTCACCTACAAAGATATTCGGCTTCACGTCTCGTTCACAGTGCTGTATTTATCTGCCCTATATACTGCGAAAATCAGAACAATGGAAATACCATTAAGAGGGAATCGCGACTTCCCGCTATGGACCCTTATCGCAACTCAAGGCAATTAAGGAAGTCTGTTGGCGATGAAGCTCTCTCCCCTTTTCGATAATTTCTGAGTATATATTCGATAATTTGGAGTTCACAGGCAGATTGTGTCTGAAGCCGCCGCCCAGTACTTTAGCCGTTAACGTCTTCGTTAGTCGAAAGGGAATCAACTACATTCTTTTCTAGAGAAGAATTGAGTGATTTTCGAAGAGCCAAGGAAGAGTTAGTCGTCACTTAGTCTTGTTCGTGGAGATAGTGTTAGGCGCGCTTCAACCCTTCTTCCAACGGATTGGGATTTTAAGGATCGGAAAAGCAATCTTCGAACCATCTTCCGTTTGCAAAACAGTCAACCATGTACCGAAAAACTTTTGACAAATTTGTCCCCCTAAACATGCATTTCAATATAAACAAAATAATCACTGTGATTGAAAATTTGATAGAATAACAGCGTTACAAATACATTGGACATTTCCTATTATCAAAATGCAGTTATAATCACTTTGATGCTTAGAATTGACAAAGATTTTGTGGAAAAAAATAATTGTTTGTATAAAGTAGATTTATTTAGACTATACAGTATATGAGGAAAAGTAACGGGAAATTTACGTTGTTTACATAGGAGAGTCACCAGCTCCCTCTTCAACTGTGGTTCATAAGATGGCTTGGGAGATTTTAACGCATCTGTGATGACTTATTTGGCGAAAGAGAGAGCGAGCGAAAGTTTATGACTCTATATGAATGGAAAGTTCCTCGGAGGGTTGATTCTTAAGGAAATTTGAGGAAGATGATGACACTATCCTTGTTCCTAATGTTAAGGGTTTTGCCATTTAACAGCGTGTTTTGTTCTACCCAACTTGTTGAAACATGCTTTCCTCAGCTTCGAGGAATTGTATCCTTGAAGGTTCCGTGCTGGTCTGAAGCAAAAGAGATTAAGTAATCTTTGTTCTTCACTTCTTATGAATCGTGAGAGTAAATGACCCAGATTTCAGCCACAAAACGGGCACTGACAAAATGCAAGCTACAAAACAATAACATTGTTTGCTTGTCCTTTGGCGAAGTCGATGAGTCTCAATGAAACAACACACCACAACTGATTGTGGGTTTAAAACTATTATGTCAACCAACTTAGTGTTATCCAAACATAGCTTTACTAACATACTACCAAATAATGGTATTTTTATATTATTATCAATTTGGTCATCGTTTTTTAGCATAATCTTGTGATGTTATTGATTAACATCAGCACTTTTTATCGCGCTGTTAAAGGCAACTGTCCATCGAAGAGCGTCTGTTACACAACGTCTACCAATACCATCATCTCTCCCAGCCTAACCTGAATCTCACGACACATATTGGCTCCAAATACACATTAATATACCCTATCAGACCCCTTTAAAATCCTATCAGACAACCGAGACACACACTTAACAGTTACAGCTTAGTAGCGTGCCTAGCGAGTGATAAAACATCCCTAGCCTCTCAGGTGAAAGCTGATGATTTTCATCTTGCAGCTTAATATATGGAATATAGTCAACAAACATTTTGAGTTCGGCTAATTCTTCATCATCAACAACATACATCTAGCTTTCCTGGAAAATATGCACAGGGCTCATTACAAAAGTATAATACTAACTTTGCCTTTCAAGGTAACTGCTTGTCCTGGCGAGATCAGCGTTCTGTTGAATAATACCATAGTTATTTAGAAATTGTCATAAAATTATCTTCAACACTACGTTGTAAGCCTATTTCACTAAATAAGTTTTATTATTGCTATACAGTCCCTATAGAAATCTGTTGTTTACAGCATACCTCATGCATGTCCTTGCAGTGTGCAGGTGGCGACAATTTCTATGGAAACTGGTTATGAACGTTTATTGTAAAAATTTATTTCTTCTGTTTTAAAATTCCAAATGATTTCAGTAATTTTATAGAAGACATACTTACCCGGTCATCAACAAAACCTAAAATTATGGTTACCGCTAGGCAATTAAAAATTTGAATCGCTATTCCAAAACCTTAAATAATTATCTACCCAAAATTAAAATTTAATGTTACATCAAAAAAATGTTTTATCACTCCATAATATTACATATATAACATTGATTCCTCTAAAGTTTCTCATAGATTAGACATTGAAATTCAATATATGTACGTTATTTTTCCATACTCCGTATTAAGCAAATAGGTTTCAATGAATATGGCATTTGTTAATTTTATTAATTTCTTTATAGGACTTTAATATGAAGAAATGGCTTCATAAACTTTTAAAAGTGTGTCAGAATTAAGTAAATTTCCTTTTAGCGTATGAATAAATTTTTTATACGCTTGGAAGTAACCCATTAACTTCGCTTAAACACAAATCCATAATTCCAAAGAGAAGTTAACATGAATGGCAACTTGACTAAAGAAACCTTTTGAATTTGACGTCCGGCAAAACTTTGTGCAGAGCAAGAGTTTTCCTCCCAAAAGAAAATTAGAATAGATTTATCTTATTTCACTGTAAAAAAGAACTAGCAGAACCACCATGCAAAGCATTTATGTTGGAACAATTGAAAAGGCCATGAATTTAAGAGATTTAATATTTTACAATGCAGCTAATATAAAACTATTTCAATAAAAAAGTTTACGATGAGAACGTACTAAGAGCACAAGTCAGAAGTAATTTAAAATTAATTATCAAAAATTCAAAAGCAAGAGAAGAATTAGGTTTGTTAAACCTAGTTGTAGATCGTATATCAAACACACTGATAAACGATTAGAAATATTAAATCCAGGTAATGGCTTTGCCACTCACCCCTACGGAGGGAGCTTGCGCTTCACTCTTAAGATTAGAATTTAAAATCTTAAAAAAGAGCAGCCATGGTTAAATTTTTATAAATTTTCTGAACTTCGCCAATTCTAATAATTTTAAAAAGGAACTCTAAACTAAATTTTCCCCTTTCAAAATATCACGTTACTAAAATATAGTTATAGATGAAAATTTTGATACTTATATTTATTTCTGAACTTCACTGTTTTGTCTTTTGATATTATAAAAAAATTATTAAAAATAACTTTGATAAAAAAAAATGAAGTCATGACTAAACTAAGATGAAATTATTATTCAAATACTCAAAAGAATCCCCTTCTTAAATTATAGAGTTAACAAGCCATACTTTGTATTCTTTCTTACAGAAAGAACTTGGTTCCACAGACACTCCTTCGTCGTGTGGCCTACGGCCTATTTGCTATTATAAACCGCTTTTTTAATCCCCTTTATAGACTCTTTATTTCAACATACTGAACACCTTTTTCGACATAGAAACCCTGAAACATTTTTTTAAAGTTATTTCACCTTTTATTATATTGTCTTTATCCCTTGAAGATTTATATATGGTTGAGAATTTTCCAAACACTTTTTTCAACTTAAACACCCTGAAACCATTTTTTTTAAGTTATTTCACCCGGTTTGATATATAGAAAAACTTTCGTCAGATCTTTTTTCATCTAAATTTGTTTTGTATACGAAATGATAGTAAAAAAGCGCCAAAGCCTTAATTTTAATACATTTTTGAACTTCACGATTTATATGTTTTTTGTTCCCAAATCATTAATAATTATATTTATTTCTTTCTGAACTCTTAGAATGAACTTTGATAAAAGCTCGAAACATACAAAAAACAGCCCTGCGAATAAAAGTTTCAAATAAACCTAAACAGAAGGAGTTTGCGCTTCGCTGTAAGACTTTCGGTTTGTGTCCTACGGCCTATCATGATTCGTTTTATTTCTGTATCTAAATTTGCTCTAATAATTCCATACCAAAATTTTAATGAGTTTTCTGAACTTCACAATTTGTAATTCGTTTAGTTTTAAAAAAATCACAAAAATCCGAAACTTATATTTATTTTTGAACTTTACAATTATTTTTTTTATTATAAAGGAGTTATTAGAAATCACTTTGATACCAAATTGAAATCTACTTAGGTGACAACCGAACTAAAAGAAAAAATCTTATTCAAACCTTTAAAAAATCTCGTTCTTAAAATATAGGCTTATGGATGATGATGATGATGATAAATGATAACAACTAAGGAACTTGTTTTAACTTGATGTAAAAGGAATAGTAATGGGTTTAAAGTAAACCTGTTTTCATTTTTTTTAAAATAAATGTCAATGATATATAAAGAGAAATTTAACTTTTTATGTTTTAATATCAAATAAAATTGAACTAAATGTGTTGGAAATGAACTTTTTGGCTTTAATGAGAAAGAAATTTAATTAGTGTAGAGGGTATAAATAAATGAACTTGGTAAAAAAATGGAAAGGAACTTGTTTTTTTATTTGATTAAAAAAATGCGCATAACAACAGGAAGTTAACTCGTTTTTATTTGATCTAAATGAAATGGAATGAGTGTAAATTTATTTGGGATGATTAATAAGATTGAGGACATCCTGAAAAAGAAAAATAAGTAATTATAAAATAATCAGGAGGGTAAAACCTCAAAGATCCAAAGAGTGGCAAAGGTGCAATACAAGCCTTCGTAAACATATCTACGCCAAAAAGTAAATTCCCATTTCAATTAGAAATCCCTTAATATAGCAATAGATTATCCAAATATAATGACATGATACAAAATAAAAGTATAAATATAGAAAAGTTGGAATAAATTACAAACAGGTCCCTAAATCACTGATGCTGTTCCTTAGATTCAACTCACCATTGAAAATAAAGCCTAATTTTACCTAACCTCAAAGAATCATCATTACTAGGAAACCATAAATATTAAAAGTGGAAATAGATTTTACCCCTTCGTGTAAATTTTGGAAAAGCATATTTTCTTCGAGGCAAAAAAATAATGAAAGATTTATTGGATTGAGCTTGGAGAAACCTTGTAACATAGAAATGGGAACCTCTGACCGTTATTTGCCTCAACCAATCAACTTGATGGGTTCTGATAGTCGTTGATGGTGCCAGTAATAAATCGATAAGAAAGTATTTATGTTCTCATCCCGAGGCATCTTCAAGTTGAATTTTAGAGCCAGCAACGATTTCAAATTGGATTTTAAAAGAAAGTTATTTACCATTCCCATCCATGTACGATCGTGAATGTCGGAAACGATTTGGTTTCATTTTACAATTCCTCTCGCACATAGACACATGGGGAAATTGGATAGACTCTCACATTGATTTATCGAGAACTGGTTCCATGGTAACAAAGGTATCACTGCTTTATCGGTACCTTGGATAACATATTTGGCCTTCTCTTTGTTTGTAGGGGGAAAAATATAGGTAAACATTCGTAAGTGATAAAAGTGAAACTTATAAGCAGTGTGCTTGCTTCTGCCGATGCTTTGGTTTCAGTGTAAGTGCTTGTGTATTTTAAGGTTTCGTTTCTTATAAAAATAAGTTTCCATTAACAAAAAGAGCAAAAATTTAACCCATTTTGGACGAGAACATTTGCTAAAATTTCTTCCAATTAACCAAATAAAATATCCATGGTCATCTGCCTAATTTAATTTTTATCAAATACCGAGGGACTCACATAAGAATGGAATCCTTATTTTACACGATTCTTTTTCATATTTTCAATACAAGAGAAAAAGATGATGGTGATGATTTTTATTAAATTTAAAAATCTTTTTTATCTTATTTTATTCTATAAATACTTTAATGAGATACAAAATTATTTTATGCAGTTCATCTCTATAGTTATACGTAGCATCTATGAGGGGCGGTCAATAAGTTTTCCGAATCGGTAGGGCAAAACAGGGAAAGGAGAATCTTAGGACAAGTTATGACAAGTCAGGACCTGCAGCCGCACGCTACTGCCTCGTCTATTTAAGAAGCAGTAGCTAACCACAAATTGTCAGTCACAAAATTTTTCAACAATAAGGAAGGTTGAGCACCGTGGAGTGATCGAATATTTGACCAAGGAAGCCAGGAATGCAAAAGAGATCCATGAACGCATGGTTGCAGTATACACCGACACCGCCCCTTCCTATGCAACCATTGCTCACTGGAATAGGGAGTTTTGTCATGTTCGTGAGTCCCTTAAAAATGAAAAACGTTCAGGACGCCTGTCAGACGTGACCAATGAGGACAATGTGGTCCGTGTGGAGAGGATGATCTTCTAAAATTGACGGGTGTTATCAACATCCTCCACGACAATTTGGCCATGACCAAGGTCTCTGCCCGTTGGGTTCCTAAAAACCTCACACCCCATGCTTATCCATGACAATGCCCCTGTTCACAAGGTCATAGTTGCACAAGCTGCCTTACGCGAGTGCGGATTCCAGGAGCCTAACCATCCCCACTACAGTCCAGATCTGGCCCCTAGCGACTATTTTTTATTCCGCCAGCTCAAGGCTGCACTGCGTGGACGCCGGTTTGTGGACGATGAAGATGTCCAGGTCGCCGTCCAGAAGTGGATTGAACAGCAGTCGATAGATTTATGGTTGTCGGGAATTCAAAGCCTCAGGGACAAGTGGCGCAAGTGCATTAAAATCGAGGGTAGTTATATTGAAAAATAATAAAACACTTTTCCTCATATCTCGTTTCCTTATATCCGAATTGAAAAACTTTTTGACCACCCCTCGTATTTTAGCCTTTGCAATAGCAATATACTCAGTAATCAAGGCCATGGCTGTTACTGTCCTCAGATTCATGTGAAAACCATGTTCTTGTGCTTATATTGGTTTCTTGCATCTAGATAGCTCCTTAGTATGTCATTGAGCATTTTGACAAACATATTTCTTAAAGATTCTTGTATGGAAAAGGGGCCTGTAGCTGCTTATTTCACATTTAGGCTTCCTTAGTTTTAGGAGAAAGATCATATTTGCCTTTTGGAACAGGTCTGGTAAATATCAAACGTTTATACAGGCTTCGAATAAGTTCAATAGTGCCTCGTTGATATTTACAGGATCGTTTATGAGATCTGCTTTAGTGATGCCTGAAATACCTGAGGCTTTCTGTTTGAAACTTTACAAAGCTGCCTCAAATTGTTCATGTGTAAACGGCTTTCTTTTTTATGTGCCTGTTGAGTGCCGACTACGTAGTGGGCCTGGTGTTAATGCTGGTACGAGCTCCTTTAAACTTGCCAAAATTTTCTCTTCATAATCTGTGTCAAAATCAACATTTTCTTCCTCAGTGATGTTGAATTACCTTTCCCAGTGTTCTATAAAGTCCTCTTTTATTATTCGGTCGGTCGTGTTCTTTCTTCCGCTGATTTTGATAGTAATGCCGGTCTTGAAGGGGAGGCTTGCTTTTAACTTCTTTATCTGGTTCCAGAACTTTTTATGCGTCGTCTTCCGTGTCCATTCTTTCTATTATATAGTCCCAGACCATTTTTGAGTTCTCAATAATTAAATATTTCAACTCCAAACGAAGATTTCAAAGTTCCTGGTATCTATGCGCCGTATTTCCAATTGTATTTATCTCCATGATGTTATCGTTCAACCGTGGTGCCGCTAGAGTCTGGAAGCCCACCCTGAGAATGGCTACTATGTGTGCTTTTGTTACACTGGACATTATTTGTTCAAAATGTCCATCGGGATCGATTTTGCAGCCATTCAGGTGTCACACTCGATTGCCCAGAATGATTCCGTTATACGTGTACTAGTTGGCTTTAGACAAGCACCTTCTAATTGAAATTTTGACTTGTATAGGGGGCATTGATCGATTGGGACCACACTAATGTGGTCCGACGGATTTGACGGGTCGAGTAATGTTGAGTGGCCTTAAAGCAAAATTCGGATTTGTAAGGATAATATCCGGGATCGTTGCTGATACCCTCGTCAGGTAAATTGCAAAGTCTGGGCGAACTCTTTGCACTATATTTTGTTCCATGAGTAGTTCCAGAGAGGCTCCAGCGACATTGAACGCAATGGTGTATCCTGCTTCCCTGCAGTAGGCATCAAGGTCGCCAATTAAGATTGCGGATGTGTTTCGCCTTAACAGTCGAAGGAAATTGGAGATAGGAGAATATGGTCGACTTGTGTGTTGGTATCCTACTGCGAAGACTAGATCGTCGATGGTCGTACTATTCTTTATGTCTAGGTATGATTCCTCTAAGTTCTGGACCTCTTTGAATTTGATACCTTTAAGCACGGCAATTACCAAGCCATCATACATCTTATTCGTATGGCTATTCATTATAATATTAGAGTTATATACCTTGAAACAATTGGTAGCTTCGTTCAGACTGTGTTCCGATATTAGAATTACGTCTGGGTCTATTTCTCGGAAGATGCTATGTAGATGTTCTTCTTGCCCTCCCAGCCATTTACATTTAGCGAAAAGATCTTTAATTTGTTAACAAATCTGTTATTGTCTGCCATATTAGTATTCCTCTACGTTATTTACTTTCGCTGATCCTTCCCGGGCTGAAAACCTCACTGCTTAAATTGTTCGTGAAGATTTAATCATTAGTTAGTGCATCCTTCGATTAAGCGGTTCTGTAATGCCGTAAACGCACCTTCCTCATGTGCATCATCATCGTACTCCCATCTGTATTTGCCTAAGATTATACCTTTGATAATTTCCTTTTTTCGATACTTTTGGTAGTAGAGCTGCCGGTGAGGCATATATTCTCATATTAATGTCGGTTGTTCTCTGCACAGGTGTAGTCGCCTTGATTTAGTTCGAGTTTCTCCTTTGTTGGTTTGTTTATTTAGTTGGGTTTTCTTCCTGGAGCGGTTGGCCTTTTTCCATTTTTTCTAATTGAGGGGGGGCCACACTGGACTTGTTCAGTCAATAATCTCTTAGACTAGATCAGTTTCTTTATGCTGAGGTTGGCTTACTCCCTGTATGTATCCCGTACAAGTCACTTGATGGAGATTGTCCGGAAACCACATCAGTTTCATCCCATTTTGTATCCACATTTTATTTAACTCTGTCGCGTAGCTCCCTGGTTTAGCTATATTAACATTAACAAGGTATGCATGGAACACGCTTATACCTAAGTCGAGCTTCATTGTGGATTCCAATTAGATGACTGGCTTTCCTACTATTGGATTTTCGCCGCTTGTGCATAGGTAGTATATGCTTTGTGATTTTTCTCTTCCTAAATGTTTCTTTTTTTTATTTATCAGGCTTGTGTTGATCGGGCATGACATTGAGATCGCACGATAAGGCTATCACAGTTAAAACATTTTTTATTCCTCCCGCCGGTGCATCCTTTCCAGGTGTGTCCGGATTCGGCACATTCTCAACAAACTCTGCCTTCGAACTTGCAATCTTTTGTTGCATGTTGTTCTTGGACATATGATGAGAAACATACTTGCATATAGACAAAAGTATCCCTTTCAATGCACACAGGCGAAATTTTGGTGCAAATTATAATGATGCCAGCTTATGACGCTGGCCTTGGCGGCCATCTCAGAAGTTTCGAAGATGGCCTTAAATAGTTGGGTGTATTCTCCTCCATCAAGGTTTTTAAATTTATAAATCTCATTTGCCTTAGTCCAGCTTTGTTTCGCCTCTATTTCCTTCTTCATCTCTTCTGCCTTTTGTGAACCAACACACGTGTCTCGGTGTCAAAATATTATCAACCTTTTGGGCGAAGACGTGTTATGGTATCTTCGGCAGTAAGTTAATCTCTTCTAATTTTACACGCGACATCTCGCTGAGCAACCTATCCACGTCTACCACAAATCACTAGGTAACCATAAGACTCGTCTACCAGTCGACATAGTGCGATCTCCAGAGTTGAGAAAATCGCCTTGAAAGATTCTCCCTGGATGGCTTGGGGCAACGTTCTCTGACCCAGAGCGGGATTCTGTTTTACCCATGGGGTCGTACATGACGACCCGCTAAGGGATCGATCCTTTTTGAAGCTACAAGGATCCTACTTATCTAAGCACGAGATGTGCTACTGAGATTGAAAAAGTAGACTTCGAAGTGGAGCGGTGCTGAATAACAACCTTTGGCGAAGGATTATTCTTTTTCTACTTATTGGAAACGTGAAAGCTGAAATTGAGATGGGTAGGGCTTCTTAAAATTTCTTAAAAGCGCAAGAACGTTTTTATTAATTCTAGTTCGCTTTTGGTTAATGAAAGTCCTTTGAAAGCTCAGTAAATATTCCTTAATATTATTCGGTTAATGGTTAATCGAGGTTCTTGTGTTTAATCGATTAACCTAATTTAGATTGTTTTGTTGGGATCATTCTGTCTCGGAATAGAAATGTGATTGCGCCATGGACTCAGTCCTGTGCGAATTGTATGTAGATCCTTGGTTGCTCAGTCATCCAGATTCCTTTTTTAGCCTCGCCGGTGCCATCCAAAGGAATGCAAATTAGTATGTTTGGCAGAAAGTTGGCTGTAGGAGCTGCCAGAGTCAGTGTAAACAGTGCACTGGTCCACCTTCGGGACTCCACTCTTGATTTGCAAGGTTTACTCTCCTGCACTTGGCCGTTGGATATGTCGAGGATCTCTTACGCCTGGCTAGCCGTTGGCTGCTAGAGGCAGCTTCTCCGCCTAGGTTGGTGGTGCAGTGTAAATACCATACCCTCATGTGGTTTAGCCCTCGGCTGAGGCAGTGCACACGGGTTGTGGCGCTTGGGCCAGCTCGTGATAGTTTAGAAAATGGATGAGAACCCGTGGTGCCCTGCCAGTTTATATACACCCACTCTTATAACTTAACTATATTTGCGTTATTAATTTGAAAGAAATGTGAAGTAACTTTTAGGCACCATTTATTTATTCAATTAAATGAATAAATGCTTTGTAGCACTCAAATAATTATTATCGATATATTTACCTTACCTTACCGCTGTGCCATATCCTCCAGGACGTCGGCAACTAAGGACTTCCATCTTTTTTTGTCCCGTGTAGCTCTGATGAACTGCTCGCGCAACGTTACGCCTCCAATCAACTTCACTACTCCATCCATGTATTTTTCTCTTGACCTTCCTCTTCCACTCCTTCCATCCACCATTTTAGTTACAACCAAACTTTCCATGCCTTTTCTTCTCATGACATGACGGGAGAATCTTAACTCTCTTCCTCTCACCATCTTCATCAATTCTCTCTTCTCTCCTACCATTTTCAAAACTACTTCGTTCGTTCTCCTTGCTGTCCACTGGATCTTCATCATTCCTCTTCAGTAATACATCTCCATCGCCTCCAGCCTCTTCACGATTGCTGCTGACAATGTGCAGCTCTACACTCTATACAACAAGTTTGACCACACGTGCGTCTTTATTAAACTTTTCTTCCTTTTTTCGATGACTTCCTGTTCGCTAATATATTTTCGATTGCTATCTTTGCTATTTTTATCCTTCCCATGATTTCAGTGTCGTTTCTTACATCCTCCGTCACCACACTTTCTAAGTAATTCAAATCTTGGCACTGGTCTATCCTTCGATATACTCATACACTTCGTCTTTCCCCGCTTAATTTTTAGCCCTTTGTTATCACTTTCTTCTTTTACTTTATTAAATATTAGTTGTAACTGTTGTTTTGAATGAGCTATTAGTACTGTAGCGTCTGTATATCTTAAATTATTGATATTACATCCTTCTATTCTTATTCCTTTGTATTCTTCAATACTCCTCATCCTTCCCTCACTATATAGTGGAAACAGCTCTGTTGACCATACAAGGCCTTGTCTTACTCCTCTTTTTATTTTCTGGGAGTCAATTTTTTCACCATTTATTCTTACACATGACTTATGTGCCCAGTATAAGTTCTTAATCACTTTGTATTTATTTTCATCGATGCCCATGCTTTTCAAAACTTCCATTACATCCACATGTCTAAATTAAGCAAAATCCTTCTCATAATCAATAAAACAAACATATAGTTCTCTCTGTTTCTCTATTATTCTTTTTACTATTACTCTCAATATAAATATTGAATTGCTTGTGCCTTTTCCTTTCACAAAACCACATTTTTCCTTAGATATTTCTTACCTTATGTTTCCTTTTATTCTTTTTAGTATTACTTTCAGTATGATTTTTGTTATTTTGCTCATTATGCTGATTATTCTGTGCTTTTCACATTCAAGTTTTCCACTTACTTTGAGAATTGTAATGAAAAAATGATTTGCACATTTGTTCTGTTATCTGACCTAAGTTGTAAATTTTGTTTGCTATTTCAGTTATACTCCTTACTGCCGTGTCATCGGCATCTGGTAGCATTTCTATCATAAATTCATTATTTTCTGTAACCTTTCATCCCTTTATATCCTTTATTACATTTCATAATTCTCTCTCAAGAATTTCTGGACTTTCTTCTTCTCCTTCGGGCAATTCTTCGAACTCTTCTCTCTCATCATGGAATAATTCTCCAATGTACTCGCTCCATCTCTGTTTCCCCTCTTCTGTTTGAATCACCACTGTTCCATCTTTCCTCTTTACAGCACTGCCCTTGTTCCATTTCTTTTTCTGTGTAAGTTCTTTTATCCTACCAATTCTTGAGTTCTGATATCTTCTACACAGCTGTTCTACCTCTTCAGATTGTTCATTTAGCCACTTTTCCTTTCCTCTATTCCATTCTCGGTGAATTTATCTGTCTTTGATTCTGCATTGCAGAATAAATAAATAAAATAGTAAATAAGTAAATAGTATACTTTTTTATGGCTAGAATTCTTTTGCTAAAAAGAAGCTTTGTTTTGATGATTGAAATACTACCATATATAAAATATAAAATAGATGGAGGGTACTTTGTCCGAATCTATGTGTAGGAGAAGTGGAAAGCATCCTACAGTCTCAAAGTTGAAAAATTAAATATGTATATATTAGAATTACCATCATATAATATCTAAATAGCTGGTTTTCACTAACTCCCGGAAACTTTAATACTCCTACTTCGACTCATAGCTTTCCCTTCTCCACACACTTTCCCTTTTTTATCACTATTAACTATCCTTGTATTTTGCAATTGATTATCTATTTGGTACTTAGTTACTTGAGTAATGTGAAATGAACATTTTGTATTTTCATTACTTAATAAATATTATCTAATCTTATCCTACATTCTCAAAGAGAAAGTGCTTTAATTATTCTGCCTTTAACTTTGATGTTTAACTGTTTTCAAACATTAAGGAATAGGTAGGAACAAATTTAATTTCATTCACAGTACATGAATAATGAACTTTGCTCTCAAAAAATGTTCGACTCTAAAATGATGAAAAAACTGATAATACTGAGTACAACGAAACCAGGAGAAGGGTAGTATAAAAGAGCAAAATATAATTAAAATAATGAAAAGTTGTTTCAGAGTAAAAATGAATAACATCAAAAGACTACCCCACTGTTTATGTATGGTTAATATATCTGCAATATCCGGTAAATGAAGGAGGAATTATGAATTTTCACCATGTAAAAATGTTCTAAATTCACATTGAAAATCATTATTCTAAGCGTTAGCCATAAGAATTTCGATCCTAATGGAGGTGAGAATTGAGATAAATTACGCGGCTCTGGTCTTCGCCATTCCCTATACGTTTCCTATTTCTTCTGCAGGTGTGATTTTATTATAGATGTGAAATATTGGAACAGACGAATGAAAGGATAAGGATTTTCTGCATTGGTGAAGAGTAAATAAGTGATCGAGAAACTCAATAAATTTTGCCATTCGAAGGAACGCCTGAAAAAGGAATAGATTGGATAGAAAGGCGTAACACGTAGTTTTCTATCGAGCTAAGAATTATGCATCTAAGTAAAGTCTACATATAACCATGAACTTAAATTCTATAGTAGCAGACCTAATTGGGGGTTTAAGGGAACCTAAAAGAGAGTAATTTCTAATAAGGCAGAAAATAGGTAAAAAAGGTGGCAATAAGATCTTAATTATTCATTACTCAGAAAAAAATAGATTTCTATCCATTGAAATAACCAGTGAAGGGTTAAAAAAAGAAAACCCATGTTAATTAACTATATTTTAGGTAAGAAAATGCGTTTCATATGAAAAATATTTGTAAAAGACAATTGAAGGAA
Source organism: Ceratothoa steindachneri (assembly GCA_963969495.1). NCBI lineage: Eukaryota > Metazoa > Arthropoda > Malacostraca > Isopoda > Cymothoidae > Ceratothoa > Ceratothoa steindachneri. The sequence continues at coordinate 69,764,620 of OZ018327.1, read as the reverse complement.
ATTGACAAATTGTTCTGCTTTATTATTTTGTTAATATCTAGGTTTTGATATGTATATACTATGGTGATTAAAAAGATGAAGAGACTTCTTCAGTCATTCGGAATTCCAAAGGTTGTAGTTTCTATTCAGTGGTTAATGAGAGATCAGGGGTGAGGAGCGTAAAGACGCTTCATTCGAGATATTGCCATTAGGTTAGTGCTGCGTGGGTTGCTTAAGAAAGAGGACAATGCGTGACTTATGCAGTAAACTTTATACAGTGTTTTTCCCATTAATAGCCTTTTGATAAAGAGGTACACGTCTTACGAACAACACCATTAAAGTTTTAAAAACATTGAAATTATTATCAAAATCATCTAAAACTCAATTGCAGAGGGTTTGTGATCAATGCAAAAGGAGCAAAAAATTAAGTATGGAATTTATCGAGAATCAGATTTATGTTCACCTCAGCACCTTAAGAAGATCCTAGGGGAGTTTTTAGACGAACAGTTCTGTATTCTTGGTAAAAGGGAGTCCTAGACACTCTCTAGGGATAGAGAACATCTTACTCTCTTTTATTTAATGAAGAAACTTTTAGCCTCGAATATACGCTGCATTCCAATGTTTTGTGAGCGACATAAGAAAGGAAAGAGGCAGACACAATGAAGGCATTCTAAATTAGTGGAGGTCATTGAAAGGAGTGAGGGAAAATGAGCCAAAAATTGAGAATCAATAGAAAATAGAGTCGTACTACAAATAATAGATACGAATCCCTCTATAAAGGGGCGGAGAAGGTCTTGCTTTCCTGGTTGAATATGTTCATTAAAAGTTCAAAGGCAACCAAAAGTACATGGTAATCTTGAAAATTATGGGTTCGTTTTTATCAATAATTTTGAGCATTTTTTACCTGATAATCCCAGAAAAAATTATATTTTTTAAAATTAAATTACCCGTTGCCATATGCACATATCAGGTGTTTTTGTGTCTTCCATTGTCCTGATTTAGAGTAGCAGCCCTTTTCTTTGGCACTTTAGCAGTGTTATATTAGTGATTGTAGATCTTATTTACTTTGTTCATTAATTTTCATTTAGCTTCAAGCATTTATTTATTTTTAATAGGTGCAATTAATCTATAATTAATGGAGACTCCTTATTTCTTTTGTCTGCCCTATTTATCCATGGTTTTATAATTCTTCTTTTTAAAATTATGGCAGTATTATATTTTTCATTGACTGGGTAGGACTAAATAGAGTAATTTAAACTAATATGTTGGGACCATAAATATTATAGACTTTTTATTAGGCAATTTACCGACCTAAATACCCGCTTGCCCATACTTCAACTTAAGTACCAGAAACAAAGATCATTTTTTATTTCTTGCTCGTAAATGCAATTTGAAACAACGGACGTTTCCTTGATGTCGAGAAAAAGGTCCTAATGGTCTAATAAAGATCTCAACTTATGAAATCGGAGGCCCGAGCTACAGAACCAAATTAGGGTGAAGTAGGAAGAGGCTCTTTGCTATTTATTTGCCCGTTCTCCATTTGTATCCGAAATACGGCTAGTATTCCCAGAGAAGCAGAGCTTCTGAGGCTCAAATTTCATCTACCCCGTTAATTGATGAAACAAGCAGCTAAATCGGAAAGGTTACACAAACATTGTATAGGAATCATTCCGGTTAATCAGCTTCAATGTGTGAACAAGGTGTGTCCGTATAATGCGAGAGGTATGTTTTGAAGGAAAGAAGTTATTAATAATAAATGTTTAAAATATTGAAATTGCAATCACTTTGACTGAGTGAGAATGAAATACCCTTATGAAACCTAAAATTTAACCCTTACGATAGACAATTTAAATATAATGCCTTGCTCCAGCTCTAATTATGTCTAAACGATATACATAATGACGTCAGACCGTCTCTCCCACCCCCACCTGATTAGTGATATTTTATACTTTTCTCAGTATACGATGAAGATGATATGTTAAGCTTCATACCGAAACTTGCCTCGTTAATAATAATATTATGCTTTTATACAGGTGCTGTACTATCAAAAGAAGGAAAATACCAGCGGTTTAGCTCAATAATACATAAGAAAAATCTACTTTAGGATTTCGACTTGATAAAACTAAACTTTTTCGTACATATCTTGGAAAGTGGGAAATATTAGAACATGCTTTTATAATACGAAAGTAACTAAATTTTAATTACCTGAACTACTGCTACTAATAATATTTGATTATCATATTATAGATAATAATGAGCAACAAACATGAAGTAATTGTCATTCTTTTCTATAATCAAAATTTGGCCCCAAGTTTTATTTATCGTTTGTTTTACTTTTCTAAGCAACATAATGTTCCAAGGATTGGCATGTATTAGTATAAAGCGTTTTCTCCTAAGTATAATAATTATTACTTTTACTACATATAATCATTAATAGTCTTAACATACAAGAGGTTTATATAGAAAACAGGAAAAATAATAATTGAAAATAATCTAACTCTCCTTCTACTATCGAGATAAAAAGGAATTAAATTTGAAAAAAAAATAAATAGGAGAGAAAACTAAATTTACTCAGGTCAGTCATAGCCATCAGAACTAAAGAAAAATTATGTAATTTGGGTTGTAAAGATAAAGTATAAAAAACTTTTCAAGGACATACTCGAAGAATGTACCTCCAATTGTATATGGTATCTAAAATATCACTAGAGCTGAATACAATCCAAGGCAATTTTTCAACTGTTGCATAGACATAAAAAAACCTATATTTATGTAAATCTGCATTTCCTAGCTCCATAAATCCTTAATATTGCAGTAATGTTTTTTTTTGTCTCGTCTTAAAGTTGAAGAGGCGTGAGGCCTTTATTGATTCATGTATCGACTCAATGTTGGAATGTATTATTTATGGTTTTGAAATGGACAAGTAGATTGATCTCAGTAGAATTTAACAACAAAAATAAACTTGCATAGAAACAACATTAGAAAATCCCGACCTCAATAAACAGTTTAGTTTCCTAATTTTTACCTAATAAAAAGCATTAGGAGAAAATAAATGAAAAAAGTTGTTCTCACAAGTGAACATTTGGTAAAGTTCCGTTGGATAAGAATCGATGGGTTAAGATAAATGGATGTTGTAAATGTTATGAACGCCAAAGTACTTGAAGGTAGCTTATAGTTATCGGTTTATATTTAAGCTTGCTTCTTTTTAAAAATAATTTTAGGTTCCATTAAGATAGAAAGAAATCAGCAAAATTCTTTCATGATTTCTTTAACATAAATGCTCCTTAATTATTTCGTTCATTTGTTTATAAAATTTAATGTTATCCTCTTGCCATGTTTGTTATCTTATTCTTTCTTCTTGTTTGTTTTAATATATACTATTTCGTGGAAATTCAGTTTTCTTTTTGTTGTACAGAGACATCATTCCGGGTAGATAACATTCACCAGCTTAATTTGAGGATCTAATGAGCTTCAAGAGCCAAGTTCTATTACTAATGATCTTTATAAAGTCCAGAAAAAAATAACATAATGAAAATTGGACTCAAAGAAAGCTAAAAAAATATGAAGACGAGAGGTGGTCAAATGCTAAGGGGCCCTAATAAAATAAAGGATTAAAAAGACTACAATAGCAAAATTAATCACAGAAGAGAGTTTAATAGAAATTTCTCTACGCTTTTGCGTGTTTTAAGTGGATTAATTTATAAAGCCCATTAAAATGCCAGAGAAAAACTTGTTTAATAACAAGTGCCATTTTCCATTCATGAGAATTCAGAGTCAAGGTTCCAAAACTAAGGAAATGGAGAGGAGAGATTATATTGGGACTAATAGGTGAAAAGTAATCGAGAAAAAGTTTCTCTTACCTAATTCACCAGAAGGCAAAATGTCTCTCTATAAAAGTAAAATCCAGCCTATGCGAAACCTACAGGCGTGTTTTACTTCAATTCTGGGTTTATCTGTATTGCTTAATGTGTAGTTTCCCCTTTATTCAATACTGGATGGAAATATTTATCTTTTAGCGTCCATGTGTTTTTTATAAAAATATTTTACTAAAACTTTTATGGTCATCAGTTTATATATGTCACTTTAAAAAAAGAAAATAAGCATTCGGCGTTATCGGCTAATCCCGTTTCATTTTTAACATTCGTTCAAATTTGAAAGTTTTAATTTAAAATGTTTTGCCTTTTATAATTCGCCCATATAATATAGGCATGACACTTATCCACATTACTTTAAGTTTTCTATTAAAAAATAGTAAAATTAAGTTGGACTAACATATGTAGACTTATGGTTGTGACGTCAGTTGGTAACCACTTTTACAATGCCTAGGATAGTCTGAGGAACAGTTATCATCAAAAATAAGCTACGTTTGCTCAAACATTCTCAATGAGCTATCTATAACTAGTTACTATGCACACCATCGCTCCGAACAGTTCAGTTTGTCCGAAGTTTGTGTATGCAGTTGTTAGTTTCTATTTTGGATACAATACACATATTTCTTCCTCGTGAAATCCATCTTAATTGAATTCAGATTCAAATATAAACAAACCTATGTTCTTTCACTTCATGAGTAGCTTCATCTCGTTATATTTGTTCTGTTCTCATATGTGCAAAGTTTGGAGTCCAAATAAGGTCTCTTGTCGAAATCCATGGTATGTTGGTATGTAATATCAGAAAGATATGAAAGTAACATTATCTTGAAAACAATTTTTAATCATAAATGATCCTGATTTTCTTGGTAAAAATATTGTTTTATAGAGCTCTTGTTTAAAGCAAGCGTAGCATTTGAGCAAAACTGGTGTGCTTTTTATAGTGGAATATTTCACTACTGAGTATCACGTTGAACACATTTATTTCAGTAAATAGCAATCGGCAATTAAAGAAATTATCTAGATAATTTTAAACTTGTACTATAAAGATCTGTCGGGTTTCATTTTAGCTAAATATATGAAAATTTAGCTTACAAGAAACGTTAAAGGTGGGAAAAATACCTGCATTTTAATCATTCTTAAGATAATTACATGTGTATAGTGCACCATCCTCTTTGGGGGGAAATATCTGATCATAAATTTCGTACTAGACTTGATTTTATACGATTGTCGAGGTAATCGTATTGTATTTGTTGTTTTAAGGAAGCCGGTCTGATACTATTAATTATGCAAGACACCAATACTTTAATATTGGCTGAGTGAACGTTTTATTACTTTATTGTTGAGAGAATGTAACAGCGTTTAATCCATTTTTAAGGAGATACCCCTGTTAAACACGTAAAGGATCTATTGAAACCCTGGAATTATCCCAAAATAAACATATATTTTAAATTTAAAAATTAACTACAAAAAAAACAGTAAAAAATTTTATATTCACCTCATAAGTTAACCAAGTCTAAACACGCTTGCAACTGGGCCTATTACAAAATCTATTCATGACGAAAATAATAAATAGGCTCCACGTAAACAAACCAATTGCCGATTAGTTATTTTATCGGGACCCTTTTAGATTAGCGTTAAACATCAAATTAAATTACACTCTTCTACTAGTAAATATGAAAGGGTTCACACACAATTGTTTCTACTTCAGTTAATTTGAGTACCATAATAAACTCATACTAATGCAATAGGAATATAAATGGTAATTCTAACTCACATGACAGATAGGATCAGGGGTTGCTGGATGTCACTAGAGGGCTTTTCTCGCGCTTCAGAATGTTGGAGCGGCCGATGGTAGATTTTTTTCGAGATAGGATGGAGGTAAGGGAATCTGATGTCTAATTCTTTGGTCTTAAGATCGCAATTTGAGAGTCACTCGAGAGTGACTGGTTCTTGTATTATCTTGCTTGCGAAATTCCTGTTTGGTACTAGGAATATTAGTCCGGCTAAGCTTCTTACTAAGCCTGTGCAGGATGCTTCAGGCTGGCACCGAAATAATCCTTCTTCTCTTGCTGCCGAAATTCCTGGTTTGGCACTAGGAATGGTAATCCCGTCAGACTTCTTTTAAGTCTGTACCGGATAGCGAGATAGGATGGAGGTAATGGAATCTGATGTCTAATTCTTCGGTCTTAAGATCGAAATTTGAGAGTCACTTGAGTGTGACTGGTTCTTGTATTATCTTGCTTGCGAAATTCCTGTTTGGTACTAGGAATATTGGTCCGGCTAAGTTTCTTACTAAGCCTGTGCAGGATGCTTCAGGCTGGCACCAAAATAATCCTTCTTCTCTTGCTGCCGAAATTCCTGGTTTGGCACTAGGAATGGTAATCCCGTCAGACTTCTTTTAAGTCTGTACCGGATAGCGAGATAGGATGGAGGTAATGGAATCTGATGTCTAATTCTTCGGTCTTAAGATCGAAATTTGAGAGTCACTTGAGTGTGACTGGTTCTTGTATTATCTTGCTTGCGAAATTCCTGTTTGGTACAAGGAATATTGGTCCGGCTAAGTTTCTTACTAAGCCTGTGCAGGATGCTTCAGGCTGGAACCAAAATAATCCTTCTTCTCTTGCTGCTGAAATTCCTGGTTTAGCACTGGGAATGGTAATCCCGTCAGACTTCTTTTAAGTCTGTACCGGATGGTTCGGTCTGGTACCGATACAACACGTGACGTTTTAAGTTGATTCGTCACTGGGTGAAGGATCGATCTTCTTGAACTAATTCTTTGTCGTCTCTACTCGTAATAATCTTGGTTATATCGAAATAATAATCCTTTCTCTTACCTTCAGAAGCTTATTTATAGGATAGCGACCGCCCCATTTAAGGGGTAAGTGGCGAGGCCACAGAGGAGAAGGCGAGGGGTGAGGCCGCATCGGGAAGAGGGAGGGGTGAGGAGGTTGGCACCGCGGTGCCCAAGTCGGTTTGTTAATTAGAGAAACCACCAACCGTCACCATCTTTGTCGTTCTTTTTTGACTGGCACCCCTTTTTGGTAATTTAAACCGGGGCCTACGGATCTCTTAGGTAGTTGGATCTTTTGAGCGCTGTTTAAGGGCCTTTGGTGGTCTCCTTAACAGAGATGGTCGTTTCAACTACCTATGCGGCGAAGTGATCAAACAGGGTAGGCAGTTAGAGGGTTATTCGCCGGCTAACCTTCCCACGACTCTCCACATGTAGCTCGATTCTCTTGCTTTCTCCACAAGGGGGGTAGGGACTTTAATGTATACGTCTGCCTGGTCTTCCGGGAGGTTTTATGTTGTAATTCCTCTACAACGATATAAATTTATATTTATACTCATAGAATCACAGACTTGTCTTGTTCTGTTAGACCAAAAAGCTACAACTATGATTTATCGTATAATATAGTGCAAACACATGAGGGAACGTTATATTACAAGAAACGATATGGCAATATTATTTAATGCTCACGTGTGGTTTCCTCATCATAGGCATTGTCTTCTATGAAATATAACCTAAGAGTATTTTCGCTTATTTCCCAATTTTAAAATATGCTTTTATGTTGATAAAAATAAAATAGTATGGGTCAAGAGAAAAGTTATAAGCGGAAGAAAGATTTCAAGTTTACCCGAAGAAGAATACTATGATGGAGATAAGGGTTGAATTAAGTTAAGCTGAAAAAATAATTCACACGTAGTTATCGGATAAGCATGACCTAATATACCGTAGATTTCCAAGAAAGTATAATAGTGAGAAGGAATAAAGAAAAGAATAAGCCCTTATAAGTTTAAGATGAGAAAACCTTGAACAGTTTAATGACTATCAGAGTTGAAATAAAAGGAATCTACAATTCCACTTAAAGTATAAGATATTCAAAATTTCTGTCTAAAATCTTTAACAAACTACTTTCAAGGTTTGATTTTTACCTTTCAAGCTTTTTCCTAAAAGATCCCAATCATGTGTATGGACAAGGTACTTACTACATCTGAGATACCACAAACACATAAAACAATCGCATTTGACTGCTGTAATTGCTCATTATACAGATTGAAAACACGAATTGTGCCGGATATTAGAAAAGTCCTGTTTCATTCGTTACGATGCCCTAAGCGAAGACGCACTGATAGTTTTGATGCAGTTAGACACATATTTATTGTTTTACATATGACCATGTGTTTATTTTTTAATATTAATTAATCTGGCCGCCCTCGGGGACACATTTTTCAGATGAAGTCCTTCTTTATGCTGGCCCACACGCTGCTGTGGCGGAGCTTGCAGGCTTCGCCCTCGACATTCGCCCACACGCTGTCAGCGAGGGGATTGAGGTCTGGCTACTGCAGCTGCCAAAATTCCTTCGACTCATGTTCGACCCAAAACACAATTTCATGGTCTTGGTCGTGTAGGCCTTGGCACCGTCCTGTTGAAAGGCATAGTCCAACTTGTTCATGATTTTTCTCACCGAGTGGATGGGGTTAGTGGTAAAGATATCCCTCTAATTAGCCGCAGTGAGCTTGTAACCAACCTCGAATCACACCGGCGGTATCTTCTCGTCATTCGAAGCGACGACGACAAGCATCATCGCGGAGGCTGAGTGTTTGGTCGCCAACACTTAGCAGACTTTGGAGAAGTCCTGGTCGAAGCTTACCACATCGTCGTTCTTCTTGTTGATAACTGTGAATGTTCTCTTCATGAAATATTCAAATATGATTGTCGTGACTATTCAAGTCATTAAGAAGGCGACGACAGAGTTCCCGACGTTGTTCTCGCATACGGACAATAATCAAAGGTCTTTCTACGCATTTTAAGATCTTGCGGCCCTCCTTTTTCACGGTTCTGGACAATGTAACCACCGAAATGTAATCCATTATCGCTAGCACAGTCATTTTGAGCTTCGGAACACTTTTGAAGGCCTTTCTCACAGGCAAACGGTTGACAACCTGAGGTTTGCCTGAACGAGCTCAATCTTTGAGATGTTCCCTATTTTTGAGCTACTCCACGATTTTATGGATGGTTATCCGGCTGACGTTGAGCCTCTTGGCGATATCAAAATTCTGTTTTTCCTCGCGCAGGAGAGCAGAGATCTCAAATCTTTTCAATTCCATCTCAGCACACAATGGAAAATAAAGTTTTATTGGCACATTCTGGAGAAGCAGACCTTTAGGTTTGTTTGGCGTAACCTTTTCTATTACATACGTAAACCATTCGAAAGATAAAATTTAGTGTAACAGAATTTTTGCAATCCCCGCTGGACTCATTTTTATTCGCTTATTTTCTGAACAATATGGAATATAAATCTATATCCAGACAAAAACGAGAAAAATAATATATGCTATAAAATAATCCAACAAATATTCCATATCACCCTCATGCGTCGATAAAAACACAAAGTCTAAGTAGAACTTGAGTGGAAGTGGCATGCCCGGTTTCAGCTGATATTTTCTTTCCTCATTTGTCCAGTTTGAATTTCAGAACTTCAGAACTTCAACACTTTGAAAAGATTTGGTACAGGCCTTAGATCAAGAATCGACCTCATGGTAAATTCCGAGGGTTCAAATCTGGTAAGTTAGGAGCCCTTTAAAGTTCTTTTAAGAAAAACAACTTAAAATTTACCTGTCCCGTTTTGTAATTTCTTGGCTGTTTTTGACGCAACCTCATCTTTTTCGCGCGTTAGACCTGCATTTTCTAAGGAAGCATCCATTTAAGGGATGACTTTCTTCTTCAAAACCTCCAAATAAAGATGTAAATCGATCATTATTCCCCCCCTCCCTTCCTTTTTCCTTCAATGAAGATGAATTGATGAAGTTTAAGATTATCTTTCAACAATCTTTGCCACATTCATTATACCAAAAAATTCAAACACTCTTAATTTCGCTCTTGGTGAGGAATAATATGATTATCTCTGGTCTCGTTGCTTCCCTGAAAATACAACTCAAGCCATAAATTTACACTCGAATAAAGGTAGCCATTAATTCTATACTTTGATGAAAGTTAATTATAAATTCTAATGTCTCACTGGATGAGGTGAACCATAAATCCTGCAGACTGAAAAAGGAATCATAACACCAGTACGAAGTTCACACTTGCGACAAAACCCCTTTAAATGTATAATAAAATGGAAAACATATTTGTTGAAAAGAAAAATATCAAAGAAGGTTTCTTTTCTAGAGGTCGTCAACAAAGCTTTTTCAAGAAAGTAAAGTTAAAGGGGATTAAATGCAGATCTGTCTCCGTGAAAGGAAAAAGTTATAAAATTGATATGTTGGAGAACTATAATTAAACGAACTAGGCTGCAGCAACATATCGCAAAAACACTTTCACCTAAAAGATTAGCAATAACAAAAAATATAAAGTTAATGTCTTTGTCTAAATAGAAGCAATGTAGCAACTTAATATGTTTTTAATATATTGTGAGTAAAGGGATACTTTCGGGACTTATCGCTTTCACTTTCAGCTCTCAAACAAAATAGTCAACTGTCACCTTCTTTAACTAAGGCCTTTTATCAGTGTTAAATACAATTCTAAATGTATTTAAAAAGAGAAAAGGCACTTTATCACGGACGTCAGAGACTACATTACATTTCTGTAAATAGTGCCTTAAAAAAAAATCCACTAATAACACCGTAAAAAATTATTACTTCAATAATATATATCTGAAAGGAATGTAAAAATTCCGATCCACTTTAATGCAGGATGGGTAATTGTTTTCATATCTACCTTTTTTTGTTTGTTTTTTTGTTTAATTTACTCGAACCTAAAGGGTCATAGAAACATATAATATATGATTAAATTTTCTCTTCCAGGTTAGCAACCACCTAGCTGTAAAGGGTTTGCTATAAGGACGTTGCCACTTTCATTTTTATAAACTCATCGTCGATAACCAACAAACCAATTGTTGCAATCTCTTTCGAATGACATTAATTATATCAACTACCATTCTTAATATCAATCTCATTTATTCGTCCTTCACCATGAAATCTTCAATTGTATCATTAATGAGATTTATATCTCCAGTGGATTTCAAATTTTGATAATCTTAGCACAAAGGGTTAAAAAGAAAACGATTCTAAATAGGTAATTGAAAAGGGTATTGGAAAGTATTATGGCGGGTTTTTTTTTATTAGATTATCAAGGATTTTAAGGTAATTTTAGAAGAGAAATAAAATGCCTTTTTGAGTTGAGTAAATGGTTTTAAACTTCTAGGGAATATGTTTACAGTTGATTGTAGTTATGCTGTTTTTTAAGATGTATTAATGCCTAGGCTTTTGTAAACTTGCAATTTCTAGGCATTTCTGAAGTAAGTAATACCCAGGTCTTTTTAAAAGTACAAAAAATATGTTTTGGTGCCACATTTAAAACGTTTGAATATTGCTTTATTTCTAACCTGACCTAGTTCTTTAACACTGGCAAGTTTAAATTAAGCTATTGAACACAAACATCCCTCATTAGTTAACTAAATGGGTATACTAATCCTTGATTATGATGCCCTCCCCCCACCCCCACGGGCCACGTTCTACCCAAGAAAAATATGACTGCGTTAAGTTGAGTAGTTCTTCCTCATCGTCCATATTCACTCGCCCTTAGCCCATTTAGTTACCATTGCAAATTGTGAAATTTACTTTTATATCAAATCATAACTTTATCGAAACCAAAGTATTTATTAAAGCAAATAATCCATTGCCTAATTAATTGATGAGAGAGGATTGTCAGTAATGCTTGAAACTACTTTGCTGAGTAAATTGCTTAAGTATATTAAAAATTATTTTAGTTTTTTATTATAAAAGCAACATTAATTTTATGTCAACTCAATACATTTGATATTGGTTTCGATATTTATATTCTGGTAAGTTTATTAGTAACTATTTAAATAATCATTTCAATAGGTTAAATAAATAAAGCTTGCCAAAAGTAGTTTCATACCTTTATTTACTTTATTTTTATTAATGCATTTTATGTCAGGTCATTTTCTAAATTAATTAAATATAGGGGTATGAGTATATTCAAACTTCAAGTTACATATTTAATAAGTAATTAATTCATTTTCTTTTTCTCTTTTCTACAGAAATTTGGCGCATTTTCTCTCCAATTAGCTTTCTAGCTTTTTTATTTTTACAAACATAAACCCTACAATTTAGTTAAAAAAACTCATTACTTTCTTTAATAATATTGAAAAATACATAAAGTTTATATAGCTACATACACTTTTACAGATTACACCATCGTGTATTTCGACAGACCAAAGTATTCCCTTGGGAAATACGACACAAAGAGTTGTAGCTGAAATTCTCACCTCTTTTGAAACCAATTATAGGTAACACTTGTCGTCAGCTCTCAGAGTTGTTAAATTTAGATTAAATGCCAAGTTTTGTTTGCCATCTTACATATCACAGGTCATTCACTTTCAACTTGTTTTAAAAAATTATTTAAATCACTCAATATTTATTGGAAACGAGTCAAATAAAATTACATTTTATTGTCTCCAGGAAAAAGGTTTTCTTTATAATTCTCCTAAAATTGGCAGAAATATTTATTCAAGATTAATTTTTATCCAACTTCAAAATACTAAGCAGCAACATAGGATCTTTTATTCCGAATTGAAGAATTCTTTTAATTCTCTTATATTGCATCTTTCACTGAATTTATTTCTGTCCTCAACCAATTATTCTTTATCATTAGACTTTGTTTCTGCCTGGTAGAGGTTGTCATCTACCTGGCGTTACTCAGAGGGCAATTATTTTCACACCCTACCACACATAAATCATCAATTGCTAATTTATTAGCAAGCTAACTGTTTATTAGATAGGTTTATATTTCCTATTTTCTTTAGCTTCTATCCTTTGTTTTCTATCATACTCGTACACAAACATCTGTATACAAACGGCTTGGAAGCGTTGGCAAGATGATGAGGACACTGGAAGTTATGGAAACAGAGCTTCCTGGAGATCTTCCTCCTCCTCCGGGATTTGCCAAACAACTTGGAGCAAACAGAAAGCGCCAAGGTTCTGTCATACCTGAGAGTCAATTTCGGAAATTCTCGCACACACCGCTAAAGATCGATTACAAGGGCCACAAGGTTAACAAGGTTTTCGGAGGTAAGTCACAGCATCTGTGTTAATGTGCAAATAGTGTTACGTTTACTAAGGTTTAATAAATACTTGTGCTCTATTAAACTTTTATTATTCGCGTGAAATTTTCATCCAAAGCAGATCGATATATTCAAGAATATTTATACTCCCTCCTCTCTAAGGAAGAGAAAAAGGTAAGTCTTTATTCCTATCTTTTATCCACTAGAATCAACACTAATTCTAAATATATTCTTTCCCTCCAGCTTCTTGAACAACCTTGTCCCCACAAATTAAGGTATAATCATATTGATCACCTGAAATCAAAAAGTAAATCATAGCTCACCTACAACACTGAATTTAAGAATGATGTGCTTAGTTCACTATAAAAGTAATTTAGCGTTCGCCATCAAATTATAAAAGACTATAGTATCGAGGTTACATTTCTTTAAAAATATTCCCAAAAGTCATGTATTACAGGCATACCTAAATTCTCACAAGATGTGAACACTTTGCCTAAACTTGCCATAAAAGCACATAGATATAGCTTCAACCTGATCTATTGGACTTGGAACTTTAGCAAAGGCTTGCTATTGAAATTCCTAAACACCTTTTTCACTTTTTCAATAACTTTCAAAACGATTTCCGTCTCTAAAAAAGTGACTCAAATTGTAGCTTTATCAGAACTTGCGAACTTCTTATACCAAATTGACCACCATTTCTTATATTGAGAACTAAGTAAGCTAATTGGGATAGAGAGAAGCAAATGGTGGACGGAGAATAGAAATATTCTCAAGAGTTCCCTTCTCGCATTGAAAAAGAAGACATTCTCTTTTCCTTTGATAAAATTTTCAGACTCAATTTTGTCCTGAACTCTATAATTTAACTTGGTGAATTTTTGAAATTTTTGAAAATGTTTTTTTTGCTTAGTGGACAAGTAACCTTTCATTTTTGAGTTTAGGTTTATTCGAAACTTTTATTTGCAGGGCTGTTTTTTGTATGTTTCGAGCTTTTATCAAAAAATAAATATAATTATCGAATGATTTGGAATGAAAAAACATACAAATCGTGAAGTTCAAAAAATGTATCAAAATTAGGGCTTTGGCGCTTTTTTACTATCATTTCGTATATAAAACAAATTTAGATTAAAAAAGAGATCTGACAAAGGTTTTTCTATCTATAAAACCGGGTGAAATAACTTAAAAAAAGGTTTCAGGGTTTCTATGTTGAAAAAAGTATTGGGAAAATTCACAATTATATATAAATCTTCAAGGGATAAAGACAATATAATAAAAGGTGAAATAACTTTAAAAAAAATGTATCAGGTATCTATGTTGAAAAATGTGTTCAGGGTGTTAAAATAAATAGTCTATAAAGGGGATTAAAAAAAAGCGGTTTAAAATAGCAAATAGGCCGTAGGCCACATGCCGAAGGGGTGCCTGTGGAACCAAGTTCTTTCTGTAAGATAGAATAGGAAGTATATTTGTTTTATTATATCAATATATTCAATCCAATACTACATTGGAAATTTTACGAATATTTGAGATCAACTGGTATTATATTTTCCTTGAATATATAAATAGAATTGGTGTTATTGGAATTTCTTTTGAAGCAACACGAAAGAGGCCATTTAATAACAAATTCAGCGCATAAGAAATGAAATCCAAAGTAGAAAAATTAAGCTACTTTTTTTCTTTTTACTTTGGCCTAAATCCTCTCTAAGGAATTAAAATTTAGAGATAATAAAGCTCTGAAATTAATTGTTTCCTATCTAGCAATTAAATTGTATTTATCTATCAGTTTAATTATTTCATATCTAATAATTTGTTTGCTATCTACCATTTTAATTGATACCTATCTGCCAATTTGATTGTTTCTTATCTACCAAGTTATGTGATTCCTATCCCTCTATGTAATTGTTTCTTATCCACCGATTTAACTGTTTCCTATCTACCGGTTTAGTGTTTCCCACCTAAAATTTAATTGGTTCCTATCTACTAATTTTTATGGCCTTCCTAATAACTTCCCCTCCCTAATTCACATTTTGGAGTATGCGTTCGACTGCCTAAATAAATGCAGGATTATAACAATTTAATAGGGGTGCTACACAAGAGAGCGGATCCTGAACCTTAACAGCTCTGCTCATTCCACATGGAGTGACGTCAAAGTCAATACCATATACCAGTAGCAGCTGACACTCTTTTGTAGTATCGAGGCATGCGTCTATATTTTGAGTTTAGGGAAATAACGCATAAATATAAAGAAAATATGGAGAAAATGAAGAGCAATGTAAGAAATATATATAAGTGTAGGGAATTGTAGAGAGTAAAAGGAAATAATGCAAAAATAAATGCTATAGATAGGCAGCAATAGAGAAGAAGAAATCAAATAGACAAGAGTTGTTGCAACGAACATTACAGGCCTTATACTCGTAGTAAGGGTGTTGGAAAGAGAATTTTGATACTTCTAAGAATCTATTCTTCTTTACAATAATAATGTTTCACTACTAATCTTGGAGCTTAGGTTAACCTAGATGATAAGAAGGCGTTGGATTACCACGCATTTGTAACGGGATCATTACCGCCAATCAGGCGGTACGTCTAGTGTGATTACACTCGAACACCGCTTGCCACGTCTTTAGGACACATATAACACTGCTGTTTTTTACTGCTACCATGCTACGTGCACACAACATATCACTATTTATGCCTGGAACACGCCGAAGGTGTTTTCAGTTCTGGACTCCCATGACAGGGCAAGGGTTTCCGAAAATTGTGCCGCGGAAGTATTTTTTTTTGTTGCTAGGGGGGTGGATGTGCATAAACACAATAGTACTGCTTTATTTGCCTTTTCCCTCTAATGAAGATCGGCTTCTGGTGCCAAAGAATTTTAGCCCATTATCATTCTGATCTTTATGTGAATTTCGTTATTTGGCCCGAGGACCTCATCTAGGAATAAAAGGTGAAATTAATTAACTAAACTAGAATATTTCCTCCCTAGCTAAATTATTAATAAATATATTAAGGAGAATTGAAATGGTGGCAACAATGGTAATATAACTCTACAAAGATTTAGAATGGATAGACAGAACAAAAATGATAAGTAAAAAAGGTGGATAAATAGAAAGAACAAAAATGTCTAAAAAGTTAATGATGACGTACTGTAGCATTAATTATCGTCAACCCGAAATACTCGGTTGAAGTACTTGGTTAAATATTTGTATGACAAAAAGAGTTATTCTTGATTGAGTCCTTAGTCCTTGAATAAATAGGTGATTAGCGAGTGAGGCAGGGTAAGATAAAAGAGAAGTAAGCTTTTTTTTAAATAAGGTCTGCTGACCAAAGTCGCGTGCTCTCATTTATTCTGATTTATGACCTTACGACCTTCAAAACATTGAATTATTCCTGGACTAAACTTGGGAGAACCTAGGCAATTATATCATTCGAAAAACAAAATATAAAACAACATAAGGGTTTAAAATTTCGTTAGAATCGCCTGAATAGTTTATGATTTTATTGCCAAATAATTCCCCGACTAAATGTAGGAGGACTTTGGAAATTGTATCATTTGAAAGAAAATATAGGGTAACATAAGTGTTTCATATTTGGTTAGAATCAGCCGAATAGTTACAGTGTTATTACCAAAACAATAAAAAAGCAAAACGGGGACCGATGGATGAGGATGTTCTGGTTTAATCCCTGATGGTATGAAAAAAATCTCACCGAAGCTCTAAAAAATAAAATTTAAACAATATTCAAATTTCTTAGACAGAAAGTGGACCTAGAAACCCAGACTTATACCGAGCTAAGCTGTAGGTAAGCGATAAATTCAGTGCAGGAGGGGAACTACCTTATCATTAATCAGATTTATTCAGAGAAAATCTAGCGTAATCTTCGACACTGATTTTTAATATCTTTATATGTAAAAATTACATGAAACAGCGAGTAATGTTATAAATGTTATAAATATTTCAGTCATAACATGGTTTGAATTGAATTTTCATGTAATTAATTTTCCATGATCATATAATAAGGTTCAATATTAGGATACTTCATGGTTGCTGATAAGAGAACCTTAGCTCAAATATAGCACTAGGATTTAATATATTGAATGAAAGTACTGTTCAAACTAGAAAAGAAAATATTCAGATCTATAATTTCTTGACAATACTAGTTTAATATTCATGTAAAATGTACATAATATTCATAGAAAAACGGATAAATTAATATTATGAGGAGAGTAATGAGTATTTGAAGAAAGAATTCTTCCTAAATTAGAGAACCATAGCTATGTTATGAATACTAAATATGGCGCTGATTCTAAATATGTCCTTACCCCTTCTACCATCGACCGTTTGAAAGATATAACAAATTATGCTAATATAAATAAATGTATGGGGTACGGGTAAGCACACTTACATTTCTCGCTAATTTATTCATTTTTTTCAGGTTTCTATGATAAATATTGACTTTCTTTATTATTATGTGTGTGGTTTCTATGTTGGACCTAAGCATGTATCACATAAAATTTTGAAAGGTGTAAAGTACTGGATTGCTTATAGACTGTACTTTGGAATTAATATGAGTGATCAAGAAAAACTATGGGCCCCTCATGTGATATGTGGACATTGTCGATTAAGTTTAGATGCATAACGGAGAGGTACAAGAAAAGCAAAGCCATTTGCTATGCCGAGAGTTTATCGAGAGCCAAAGAAATCATCACCATTAGAGCTATTTTTGCATGATTGACATATATATCAAAGTACAGAAAAGTTAAGGGAAGAAAATCCCTTCCATATCCCAACATTTCATCCTCTTTTGCACCTGTGCCACATGATAATAACCTATTAGGTTTGAGGGCAACCAGAAAATGGAAGTAAATCCTATCAAATTGTAAGCTATATGCAATCCATATTTATTGCTCTAGCTATTAAATGTATCCTTTTATATATATTGTTCAGTAGAGGGTATGATGGAGGTCTCATCTGGAGAGTTGGGAGGTTGTGACAATGAAGAAATAGATGAAACGTTGGAGCCAAGAATGAGTACCCGTCCACACTTTCCAAATTAACGTGAACTGGATGATCTCATCAGGCACTTGGGTCTCAATAAGTCAGGAGCTGAGCTTTTGGCATCCAGACTTAATGAATGGAATCTCGTGAGGGAGGACTGCAGAACAACAGTATACAGGAAGCGCCATGATGAATTCGAATTATACTTTGATATAAGTGAGGATCTCTACTTCTGCAAAGATATTAATGACTTATTGACAGCTATTGAAATTGATCACAACCCTGAAGAATGGCGATTTTTCCTAGATAGTTCTAAAAAATGACTCAAAGTTGTTTTACTACATAATGGGAAACAGTATCCGCCTTTGCCTATAGCATAGTCGGTACAGATGAAGGAAGAATATGACAATGTAAAAAGCCTTCTCGAGAAGGTAAATTATACTAAGTGTAAATGTGATGTTATTGGGGATTTTAAAAGGCTTGCCTTCTTACTTGGATAGCAGGGTGGGTACACCAAGTTATTATGTTTTATTTGCCTATGGGACAGTAAAGCTGATCATAAACATTACCGGAAGGTTGAATGGCCCCCTCGAGTTGACTTTCAGCCAAGAAAACTAAATGTTAATAGACACCCCCCTGTAGACCCCGCCAAACTTTTGCTACCTCCGCTTCATATAAAGCTTGGTTTGGTCAAACAGTTTGTAAAAGCTTTAGATCATGGTGGATAAGCATTTCAAGAGATTCGTCTACTTTGGAACGCAATTAAGAAAAATGTTGAAGTCAGAACAACTTGAGAATGCAATGAGGGATGTCGAAAGTGAGGCGTGGTGTGCATTTAAAAATATAGTAAATGGATTCCTTTGTAAAAATAGTGATCTAACCCACAAGCAGCTGGTAGCAAAACTTTTAGAAACATATAAGTATTTAGGATTTAGAATGTCAGTAAAGGTGCACTTTTGCATTCAAATTTGGATTTTATTTATGAAAATTTGCAAGTACTGAGTTAGAAGCATGGTGAGTGGTTCCATAAGAACATTTCTGTGATGGAGAAAAGATACCAAGGAAGATGGGACACTGCTATGATTTGGAACTTATATATGGTCACTGGTGCGTAAAGACCCTGGAGCTCACAGTAAAAAAGTACGTTCTTCAGTGCACTTTTAGTAGGTTATCTCTTATAATCACCTTTACTCATTAGTTTAAATAGAAATACAAGGACAAAATATAATCAGCTATTATTCATGAACGATGTGAATATACTAAATAAAGTGAACTGTCGCAGCTATTTATTATTAGTTTTATGTAAAAAATTGCAATTATCTCCGAAAATATTGATGCTATGCAATTTTCAATGGTATTTTTTGAATTAGGAGCTAAAACCACCGTGGAAACACTTAAACATTTAGAGAAACAAAACTAGTGTTACCCAGTATAATCAGAAAACGACAAAATTATCTTATAGAAAATTAAAATATCGACCTTCTTCTAATCTTACGAAGAGTTCTTCAACATTCCTCGCTTTCCGAGCATTAGATTCTGATTGTTTATCTTGCATAGGTTTTCTTTCTGGTTTGCCTTGGGACTCTACAGCCGCCAGTTAATCACCAAGAATCTCTTCACTGTTATTGATGTGTATCACGAACATTGAAAAGCATGAAAACACACTCACGTGATCCCGATGTTTGGAGTGAGGAGGTTACATGTTTCTAAAGTATAATTTTGTATATTGCAGCGTTTGCTTACAGGCGTAAATAGACGAGAGACTCCAGTGCTTGAAGACAGTCAGCCCCCCCAAACTCTACATCCTCGAAATGTAACCGTGAATTTCAACTGGAATTCAATAATTCCAAGGCTAATAATCTACCAAAGGCAACAATTACTTTTAAAAGATTTGCATTTGTCCTGATTTGGGAGACATCTTCGTCCAGTTCATCACTTTTGAACAGGGACTGCGAAGAATTTAAGGGAGAGATAGATATCCAAATAATGAGGGTTGTTTTATTGGCAGCACTCTACCTATTAAATTGTATTGCCACAACCTTTTCCACATTATCGTGAGGAATGACAAAGAGAACACTACAGAAAACTTGTTAAGGTAAATTCTCTTAAATCTGAGAAAAATTACGACTGCCCATATAACTTATTGTTACCACATTACAAACTTCCAGTGTTTCAATCTTTACCGAAACTTACCTGTTTAGAAACAGGATTCGTCTGCCATTCTTGAATCAGCAGTTATTAATTGTCCATCATAATTTAAACTACAATTTCCTACCTTAAAATGGAGTTTATAAAATTCCATATCCGACATGTGATGTTGTGGAAGTTTAGGAATAACAAATATTTATTAGAAACAGCAAATAAAATTTGTAGTGTTTATGGCCAAGGTGTTATTACTGATCACCAAGCCAGAAATTGGTTTTCAAAGTTTCGTTCTGTTGATCATTCAATGACAGATTAACTAAAACCAAGACGATCATCAGATTTTGATGAAAATGGTTTAAGAGATCTGGTGGAAAGCTATCCCTGCAACCGCGCATAGAGACTAAATGCAGAATTATACTTACAACAACTGCAACGTTTGCATGAAAATCTGTTAAGAAAATGGCCCGCATTCATCAGCAGAAATCACGTTGTGCTTCCTCATGATAACGAAAGACGGCATTAAGCAAGAATAACTGAGGAAAAAATATTGGACTTTGGCCGGACTCTCCTACTCCATCCACCATATTCACCAGACTTTGCACCAAGTGATTTCCATCTTCTTCGTTCCTTGTAAATGCTTTGAATAGAGAAAAAAATTGAAATAGACTAGGTAGAAATGTTTGTGGACATTTCTTCAACTTAAAACCGGATGAATTTTACTTTAGGGGAATTAATTGTTACATGCTAAATGGCAAGAGGTGATTGAAAAAAAATTGCGAGTATACTTTTAATGAAAATAGTTTAATTGTTCAGTTATACATAGAGAAATATACCTCAAATAACCAGAAATTACCTATGAATTAACCCAATAACTACTTTTCTTTTAAAGGTACACTAAAGGATGCTGAGGAAATATGTTTCTTTTCTTATGATATCTAATGTTGTTTAGGTTTTTGTGTTTTATTTGATGAGAATGATGTTTTTATGTGTACGGAGGATTAGGTCATGGTGTTGTGACCTTCAGTCCAGGCTTTGAACTAAAATTCGCGCTTTTAACTTGTCACGTTAAAACGTGCCTGCTTTGAACTCCGAAAAGTGTTTGCTTGCTCTCCAGAACTTTTGGTATCTCTCTGAGTGTTAGGAAACCGTGAGTAGTTTTAATTATCTTTTGCTCACCTTATTGTTTTGTTGACATTTTATTTTATACACGATTGTTTTCAGCGTTTGTCTGTTCTCGTTGCTGTTTTAGACTATTCTCCTGAATTAATAAAGCGTAAAATCAAAAAGCGAAGGAGAATTTGTATACCAGGCGGGTGAAATTATTAAGGAATTGAATAGTTCCGATCGTTATATAATATTCATAGTTTTAAACATTTTAATAAAGAAAGGATGGTAGGGAGGGATCAACATAAACGAAATTTAAAAGCATTAAACTGGAATTGCAAAAATAAAAATCTTGGAGTTTCTAAGAGGTCGCGTAAATGTAAATAAAATGAATTTAGATTTCGAAAGCGATTATAAGTTAACTTCTTAAAATGAAGAGAATAAGGGACGTTGTTTCAACTTTTGCTGATATTATTAGGCTTTAGCTAACTGCGACTTTAATGATCCCGATATCGATTTCTCGAAGATTTTTTCTCTAAGGTTGTTATTTAATGAACTTGAGCGAAAATTTTAGAACTAGTCATAGGAATTTGATCAATTAGGTTGACGTAGGTTGTTGGTAAACTTTCAGTATCTACCATGAAGGATTAAATGGGAGACAAGAAATCGTGATATATTAACCAGTACACAATACGATTATAGGCGTAATTCTTTCTAATCAAACTTATTTAAGTTCCCTTAAGATATGAAAACTTTTTAGGATAATTTTAAAACTGAAGACGTAATTTAATTCGACTTCAAAACGGATTTTCCCTCGTCTTCTCACAGAAAATTCTGGAACAACTTCTAGTATATGGAACTAAAGGCCAACTTTTAATTTCGATCTGAATTTGGCTTAAATGGAAACTAAGTTATGGCATAATATGTAAATAATGCTTATATCGTTCAACATTGACAAATGTGAAATATAGTACATTAGCTAACACAGCAGTCAATTTGAATAGATTCTATGACATATAATTCCATAAAAATTCTGTACTTTCGTTTTGAAGGTGTTTGGGCACTTTTCAGATTGGTGGCACCTTTTGCTTATGGATGTCATCGAGTACTTTTCAATTTTCGCCTTTATGTCGAACATGGAGCCTATTTTATAATGCCTATTTTCTAAACTTTCTGTAGATCAATTTGGACACAGATATGGATTTATACATAATATAGGGTGCTTAGGTTCCGCAAACAGTGGTAAATATCAATTTATTAGACGTTGGAGGGTGAAAGACTTGAACCTTTGTATTTCGTGTTCCTAATGAACCATATTCATATATTACCTTAAAATATAGGTGGAAATTATATGCCGATGTTCAACGATTAGGTTGACATCAAATAGACGCCAAATCGTTGTAGTTTTACGCAAAAATCTTACGGTTAGTCCCCATTCCAAGTTTTGCTTTGCAAATTCTCTATAAAAAAATAATTAGCGCAAAGTGTCGGGGATAAAATAAACTGCAATTGCAGAAATCATTACACCTAGATACCAATGAAACGTTTGCATATTCCTTTTTCTCATAGGATTAGGACAATATAATGCTGAAAACATTATAATCCCTCTTTCTTTAGGCTAGGTTGATAATTCGACTTTATCGTATACGATATAAAAACCAAAAACCACAATGAACAAAATCACCTACACTTTGTAAAACCTTTTTCAGATCTAATGCATTCACCATTGTACGTTCTTCGACACTAGCTATCTTTGCCGTTATAAGCAAACTTTACAATATTATAATTATTTCATTATCAAGTTCAGATAATAATTTACTTAATTTGAATGAAGTGTGAATAGCTTTCTTTAAAGCTAGAATGCATTTGTGTGGGCCAAAAACACCACAGCATTTCTTCTCCGTAGAAATTTATTTGACGGAATCTACAACACAACATCTTATTGCAGAAGTACAGCTATAAGAATTAATTATTGTAGTAAATTTTAAATTTTATCATAAGTAAATGGTTTTAAATGATTCCCCACATAAAGCCAAGTAAGGTACTAATGTATATAATAAAATACTTTATCAGTGAACACCAGTAATGCTCTTTTAACCTATTATTAAGGCTTAGAGACTATCCGATATTCATACATAAGAGTATCTCTGTGTAAGTAAATTAGAAGTAACATAACTCTTAATTACCTTTAAAAATACTACAAACTCACTAATGATTCATCTTTATTAATAATATTAAAATCCTGTTCTTCTAAATGATCTAATATAAGAGGACATATTGTAGGAAATTGGAAGAATGGCTACTTCAAAGTAAGCGTTAATTATACTCAAAAGTAAGCATGTAATTCTTGAGTTTGGAATATGGAAGCTTTCAATTATTCTCCACTTTGTTTCATTTTATATTACTTAGGAAGCTTTATTTATAATTAGTCTCTCAATAGAGACATAGTTTACTTTCCTAGAGAAAGTATTAATAGGTCCATTTCTTAAACGCTGTCACTTACAAATCTTATGAGACATGATTTCGCATTTGTATTTAAATGTGTTGGCAGCATTACAATGACCCGGCTAAATTTAACGGATTCCATCTTCCTTACCTTCACTAAGATTCCCCGCTACGTTTAATTATTGTAATCCCTTTGATAAATCTCAGTGTGTGTATATTTTATGGTGTAACATTTTCGTCTATTGTTTTAGAGTCAATATGATGTTTGAATTTAAGGTGACTTACAAACATTAAATGAATAGGACATATCTAAAGCGTAAGAACAATAGCCTATTGTTCTTTCCGCATTGTATGGAAGTTGATGAAGACCTTGATCTTTTTAAAATTATATATTTATATATATATATATATATATATATATATATATATATATATATATTATATATATATATATATATATATATATATATATATATATATATATATATATATATATATATATATATATTTAGATATATATATAAATATATATATATATATATATATATATATATATATATATATATATATATATCGGGTGTTTAAAAAAAATTGATATCATTTTGCAATCTAATAACTATGCCAGTTCCCAGTCAAATGACTTTAAATTTTAACAGCATGTGTAGAAACAGGTTAGAATTTTATATTTAATGTTTGATATTTTTATCTTTAGAGTTATAGAAAGGCCATTCACTGAAAGTGAAAAGGCGTTTTGTGTGTTGGAGTATACTCGAACACAGTAGAACAAGACTGGGTAGAGTGCATTTGTGAGAGAGTTCTCTCAGCAGTCACCAACGGTAATGCATATTTGGACATGGCACAAAAAGTTGAAATAGGAAGGCTTTTTGTTCAGGGAAAAAGGATCTGGACGACCAATTACATCGGAAGAGACGGTCGAGCGGGTTCGCCAAAAACTTTTGCGAAGCCTCAAGAACTCCATAAGAAAAACAAGTCTGGAAAGACAGATTGCTTCAACGACAGTTTGGCGCGTCCGGAGGAAACGCTTGATAATGAAACCCTACAAGCTGCAGCTAGTTCAGGCAATAACGGCTGATGACAAGCGAAAGCGCAAACAATTATGTGTTGGTATGCAAGAGAAACTTGAAGAAGACGAGTTAAAGGAATGTCTTGTTTTTAATGATAAGGCCACATTTGCTAATGGATGAGTTCATTGAAAATGAACAAGAAGACTTTATTTTTCAACAGGACGGGACTTCACCTTACTGGAAACTCACTGTGCAGGCTTGTCTCAATGACAATCTGTGAGGGAGATTGATCGGGCATGCTGGTGATAAAGAAAATTTGCAATTGAAATGGCCGCCACGTTTACCTGACCTGACATGATGCGATTTTTTTTCTCTGGGGGTAGAGAAACTCAATCACAGAATCACTACCGCACTGGAGACTGCTACCAAAGACATGATGCTGCGTGTTTGGGAGGAACTGGACTACCGATTGACGTGTGTCGTATCTCAGGCGGTGCGCATATTGAACATTTGTGAAATCCTTCATGGAATCCACATAACTTTGATTTTCTCATTCAAATTTAGGGAAATAAATCTTATGTTGTTTATCATTAAGCCTGTTTAGTTTAATTTGCCTTGACTATGTAGTTTCTGTAATATTTACATCTCAAATGATATCAAACTTTTCGAAACACCCTATTTATATATATATATATATATATATATATATATATATATATATATATATATATATATATATATATATATATATATATATATATATATATATATATCAGGGCTGGGAAGTGAAATGAATATCGATTCTAGTTTCTATTTGAGTTTGCCATTTTTTAAAATATCAATTCGGATTTCGATTCGAGTTTTCTATATATTTTTTCGATTCAAATTTTTCGGCTTTTCGGTTTTTTATATGGATTTGATTCGAATTTGAATTCGATTCGAGTTGTAGTTCAGCCTGCATTTCAAATGTTTAAATCTATTATTTCAGTGTTTTATATGCTTTTTTCTCGTAAAATATAATTTATAACAAAGTAACATAAAAATTTTTCCCCTTTTATTATATATTTTCCTTGAGGTTAAGATAAATTCGTTATTTACTGTGTTATTTCTTGTTTACTATAGCTATCCATATGTACCAGATGCCTAAATTCACTGTGAACTTTTCTATTGAAATTAATGGGTAAAATATTCGCAAAGTTCCAATGCACGGAAACCACATGCAAGGATGAATTAACCGTAGTCAAATGGAAGTTTTTAATGGAATACTACATACTACATTTTTAATCTATTGAAATATTATACAAAAAAAATACAGAACCCACGATGCATTTTTAAATATTATGCTTAAAACATTGTGCAAAAAACCTGGTCTTGTATATATTACAAATTTTCATTATTATAAAAAAATATTATGCAATAAACATACAGAATACAAATAATATTTTATAAGAACAATTTAAGCTCTTTTAAAAACAAACTTGACAGCCATATAGTGAATATATTTGACCTAAATGTAAATTCAAAATCTATTAGAGATTTAAAAACTCGGAACAGAAGAAAGGTTAAGCTTTGGGTCATTCTGTGATTAGCAAAATAAGATTAAGACCTGGATTAGGACGAGATAAAAATATACATTTACTTACTATTCACAAGTTAAACCACTGTTATTTTTTGGAATTCCTAAATTATTTTATTAATGATACTCGACGTTTTCGCTTCAAACTTATATTTATAATCGATTCAAGTTTGAAATCGAGTTTTTTATTCTTTTCGGCGGACGAGAAAAGAGCCTTAAATCCAATAGATACCAGTGAATCCAAGTTTATATCTTAAATTAATTTTAGTAATTGTATTCCTAATATTTGACTAAGCTACTTTTAACGAATCGTCAAAGTAATTTATTGTGTCAGTAATCTTATAAGAATTAAGATTTTAGAGTTCAATATTTTGTTACAAGTCTTATATTTGTTATTTCAAGTGCACTCAGTTATCCAACTCAAGAGCAAATCATCCTTTTTATAATAAAACTGATATTATGATAAGCAATATATATATATATATATATATATATATATATATATATATATATATATATATATATATATATATATATATATATATAGTGTACAAATTATTTTTTACCTTTAATTTGAAATACAAAAATCATTGCTGCAACATATTGTGTAAAAACTCTTAGGTTGTTCGAAACGTTTACATTATTAGAGTATATCTTAGGATTTAAGTAAATCTTGGCAGGCTTTGACAGCAAACATGTTTAATAAATGTAGCTTTAATAAATAGCTTGTGCTCACGAGCTGAGTCACTAATAAACACTATTAAATTATATTAGATGTTAGATGCAGTCTTTGACTGGTTTAAGAATATTTCACGATTCTACAAAATCGCTTAAATTCAAATATAAACACTGAAACTAATTCCTTTAAATGGCTAATCCTTTACCCTTTAAAATTAACGAGAAATTTCTGTCCCTTTTCGTGACACTATGAATAGTTTTAAATTTTATAAGGTCAATTACTTTTTCGCATGCTCTCTTTGATCTGGATTTATCCAAAGCAGCTAATTAGAATTTGCCAAACTCTAGGAAGACAACGCACAAGTTCATTTTAATAGTAAATAATGAATGCTAAAATAGGGAGTGTAAAAATAACCGAATCGACACTATAGAGGGATAAACTAAAATAGTAGTATTTTCCCACCTCCTAAGATATAAATAGAGAGAGAAAGTGAGCCGTTACTCCCCTTCCCCATCCGACTTCACCCTTTTTGGACTTGCCCCCACCCAGGTCACTGCGAAACTTACACCGAAGCATGACGCTGAAATTGAAGGCTACCTCCCCACCGCCTTAATCTTCCCTTCCCTCCACCACCCGGGTCGGGAGATTACTCATCTATTTTTTAGGTCGTTCCGTCATACCTGCTGATTCCGGCCGCTTACACTTTCCCGTAAGGACACGCTCGGTTGTCCCTGTTTTGGAGAAATCCGGGTATATATGCACCCTCCCAAGGATTACACAAGAGATTCTGTTAGACGACGCTTCCTCGAACGGAGGTTCGATTCAACGACGCTCTTTCCCGAAAAGTGTTTAGTGACAGTGGCAGGCCACGAAAGAGCTTGATATCACACTTGTATCTTTAGGGTCAGGGAGAAGAGTCTCTTGAGGCAACGTCAGCCTTTCTCAACCGCCTTCGGATCAAGGATTGGAAAAGCCGTCTTCCGAAGTTCTTGTGGTGACCTCTTGAGGAAAAGAGGGCCAATAGCTCGCCCAATCCGAGTTTGGAGAAGTCATCCCCCCTATTCCTTCTGAACTTCGACTGGTTACCTTTTGAGAAAAAGAGACTCGATAGCTCATTCAATCCGCATCTCACTAAATCAGAGTTTGGAGAAAGTAACATCACTCTCTTCGTGATTCTGGCCACATGCGTGAGTAACCAAGGTCACCAAGACCCCCCTGCCCCCCAAGTTCACCTCGCTTTACTCTCGAGGTCTGAAGGAACTAAATCGCTCACTACCCTAAATCTCCCATTATAACCACTTAATAACCTTGGTTATCCGATTAGTATTCGGAACCTAATTCCATCTTATTAATGTACCCCTATATACATATTTATTGTGTACTTTTTACTTAGTGTGTATTAAATAATATTTTTGTCGTTGTGTTTGGAATATTCTTTGGTCACGCAGCTGCAGCTATCTATTCGAATCGCACTCTTAGAACAATAACATTTGTTGCCTTTCTTAGCCTACCTTAGAGCCTGTGTACGTATATTTCCGTACACTTAGCCATACTTCGGCAGGCACATTTTAAATGATCGCAACAAAGATCAAAATACAATACTTTAAGTAAGAAATTTATTGTGAGCGTTTGTTATAAGTTTAAAGAATATTTTTTTCAAAGAATGTAATGCAATTATTTCCCAATGTTTCGCCAACAATCATATTTGCTAATAAATTCTCATCGATCGCAGAATCAAATTCAGAAATTTATAGTCAAGAGAAATGCATGATTGCCCAGTCGTATGGATTGCGCTCCTGAAGAGAATTGATGAACTCCCGAGGACTTTTCTAGTGAATTAAGGAAAAATACCTCACCCTTACCTGACTGCATTGATCCTCAATGACATTTGCATTCCCATTCTCTTTCAAAGGATTCATGAAATTTCTCTTTTTTAGAAAAATAGATGGTTGCCCAGTCGTATGGGTGGCACTCCTGAGGAGGGTTGAGGAAGTCCAAGAGAATTTTATAGCAGATTAAGGAATTCTTACTATTACGCTTACCTAACCGAATTATTGAATAAATTTAACATTTATAAACTTTTCCGAAAGTTTTCCTTCTTCTGCCCTTTTATTATTAAAATTTAAGTTCTGAAAATTGAGATTAGCCCATAAAACAGTAAACATGGTTTCTAATGTAACACTAGTTATCTTAATCGGAACTGAGATAATAAAAAGAAGCAAAGTGTTACCTCAGCCAATAGCTTTTAAGCGCATCTGTTAAACTCACTTCTGTAGTCAATTCAGAGTTACTGCGACTGGGTAGCACTCGTTCACGAGATGGTAATTTTTAATGAACCCAACCAATCAGGAATATTCTTTCTGCGTGACTTTGTGCGAGTCCTTTTGCCTAGAACTCCACGAGAACCACTTGCCCACTTGTGTCTCAGCAACTCCACTCTCAGTCCAACCGGATGCAACATCCCTTGCACAGTATCCTTACTATTCAATAGATTGATATGTTTAGATCTCGCTTTTAATAGTATGCCCACTAGGGTGATGACTTTTTGACTTTTTTATCAAAAATTATTACCTGTCGCACGAATGAATGAACTTTTGCCTATTAATTACAAAAATTACTTTTATTCCATTTAAATATTGAAAAAGGTCACGCACAAACCACTTTGAAATATAATATAGGCCATTTTAGCATTTCATATGTGTAAAAAATATTTATATTAAATATATAAGTCATCAAACAGACCTGTGCAATAATTTCTGTACCATAGAATTGTATAAAATTTTCTAAAAAATCATCACGTCATCGCTTGGGCGATTTCTGTAGAGTTCCAGAATTTTCTTCAGCCATTTTGCATGCGGTATATAAGCGAGATGTTTAAAGTGGGTAGTTACAAGTTCAGTTTTAACGGCGTTGATATTATTATTGCCTTATTATAATTGTTTTGTATTCTCCAGCGTTTATTGTAAAGAGATCATAGTATTATTTGGTAAGCTACATTTAACTCTCACTAACTATATAATATAATAGCATATAATATTATATTAGTGTCTGCCTTCTCTTTTATTTTTTATGATTGTAATTTACTTGTTTTTTAATAAAATATATAAAAGCTCAATTACAGTTTCTTTAATTTTTGACCTATTTAATATTTAGGTTTATTTTCTATTTCAGTTGCTGAGTACAAAACATGTCGATCTAGAAGAGCTTTTTTTTTAACACGAAGAAGAACAACAAATTCTGGACAAATAACTTAGTCCAGTTTCAAGCACCATCAAGCAGAGGCAACGTGGCAGTTTATGAAGCACCCTTAACTGAACGGAGTCACATGCCCCTGAAAATCCACGTCGTTGGACGCTTCAAATTTCTTGAATCAACTGCCAAAGAAGAGAGGGAGAGGATCGGCCTAATTGTTGTGGAGCTAAAAGCCCTATGGTGCAAAACATTGAACTTCCCACATGTATCTGATCAAGCCATTTGTGCAAAACTAGAAAACCTTTTGAAAGACTATGAGTACTGCAGAAAGTAACAAAACTTTAATTCTTTGAATGAACTGTTTGACGTGACCAAGGTGAAAGGCAACTGGTTGTGCAAAAAAGATGAGAACCTCTATAAACAGCAAATTTTGACCAAAGGCCAGGTTGGTTATTCCACTGGTAAACCTGCTAGTGCCAAGACCATCCACCCATTCAAGCGAAAGAAGGCAATGGAAGCGATTGTGTCCCCACTTTCCAGCTCAGCATAACCTGATTGTTCTGAAACTAGCACAGACTCATCCAATAACAGCAAAGACAGTTCTTGGGAGGATGAGAATGCAGCATCAACGAAGAAAAGGAAGCATAACCAAACAGGCTTAGCAAGACTCCTTTCTACAAGCTCAAAGCTGTCGTCCCACAGAGCAGCAAAGTATGTCGTCAGCTTTCTGGTGAGGGCATTGAAGTCCCAACCCCATGTCTGTCAGCAATCCACAAGGCTATCAACACGAGAGCTGCTCAGGTGAAGAAGCAGTGATGAGCACGCTTCATCTGAACAGTGGAGCTTACACTTTGACAGCAAACGCATTGAGGACTTTGAATATCAGATCGTGGTCCTCAAGAATGAAGCGAAAGAAATAAAGTTGGCTGCGCTCAAATTGAAGGATGGGAAAGCTGTAACAATTGCAAAAAGACTCCAGGGTGTGTTAGAGGAGTTCAACCTGTGGGGATCAATTATTATGCTTGTCGTCGACACAACAACCGTGAATAACGGCAAAAAGACAGGCGTTGTTGTTCGCTCGACTGCAGCAAATGCTCAAAGATAAAGGTCACTCCAAACCCAAGATCATCAGTTGCCAGCACCATGTCCTAGATTGGATTCTTCGCGTTGTCAAGGACAATGAGCTCCATATGTCGACTAAAGCACCAAACATAGAATACTTCTCTATTCAGGATTTGATGAGCAATTATTATAAATTTAAAGCATCATTCAGCAATGGTCAAATTGAGATTAAGGATACAAGCGGCTGGAGAGACGACCTGAAGTTTTTCGATCACCTCACGCGTGTCTTCCGTCACTTCACTGAGATGAATGAGGTTCCCTTTGTAAGGTTTAAAAAGATCCCAAACATCAGCAATGCACGTTGTAATTCTCGTGCCATTCTAGCCCTTCTTGCGTTCTTTCTGATGTCTGACACCCGGAGCAGGCTGCGTAAAATTTGTTCATTCATTTTTTACTCATGGGCTGACTATTGGTTCAGCACCCATTTGTTCCGCGCTGAAGATATTTAGGAACTACCTGCAGCTCTGAATGAATACCCAACAGGTCTCAAATGGTTGAAAACCCACTGGAAAACAGATGAATATCTAATCAATATTGCCCGAAGCAACCAGTGCTGTGAGCGTGCGGTCAAAGTTATGCAAGACTTGCATGGGTCCTGCCGCAACAAGGACAACCTATCACTGAAATTCATCCTGTCCAATGACATTATTGTAACTAATTTACTTCCTTGTGTGTTTGATGACCCTATATAATGTTATATATATATGACTCATAAGCTTGTGTTCAATCTTGTATATGCTGCGCTGCCAGTGACTTCAAAATTGGACAAAAGAGCTGACAAATAAAATTTTTAAAATCATTTTGTGCGTGAGGATTTTTTATCAAATCACCTTGAAAGAAAGATTTTATATAATCTTTAATTAAAGCTCATCAAATTATGACACAGGGATATGAGGTTGTAAAAAAGTTATCACCCAATTGTCCCCTTACTAAATCAAATTATCTTGATTTATCTATTTTAATGTAAAATAAAACAATGAATGTCTGGGTTTGGGGAACAAAAATTTACATATGTTTTCCTTTGCATCTATGTATTTTGTTCTAAATATGCATTTACTCTACATAGTAATATAATCTTAGTTATTTAACAATAAATATATTTAATGGAGTCTTATTTTTATTAATTTTTATGTACTTTGATGATTAGGCATAATCACAGAGACTGGTATAAAAATCTGTTAAAGATTTATTGATTTATTAAGCTTTTCCTCTGGGTAATAAATAGAATACATTATGGGCGCTTAATTTGTGGGATGCATAAATTTGAAAAGCTTCATTTTTTTAAATATAAATACTAATTTTATTTTCCGTTATATCTAAAATTTAAAGTATAGATCTGCCAGTAAAATACTTTCTATTTTGTATTGTAAGTAAGAGCCTTGGTAGGAGCGATACACGCTTAAATTGGCTTACCATCATGTATATGTCTCAACAGTGAGGTTAATGTTCATTTTTTATACAAAATCAACAGTAAAATTATATATACATTTCCCGAGTGTTTGTAATGTTTAAAATTTAATCCGTATTTAAATGTTTTAAGCATGCTCAAAAAAGATCAAAATTGCTAGATTTATTGCCGGAATGAGTTAAGATCTCTCGCGAACATTTCTTTAAATATAAATATTGATTCTAATTATTTTACGATCGTCATTCTCAATCGTTTCACCAATATAGATTTCATTTTCTCCTGTTTTATAGGGATAAAAATAATTTTATTACTACATATTTTGAACTCGATAGTATCAATCTCAGACATAAGTTTGTGATGCTGAACCGAATCTGAAATGTGTTTTGCAAGCTAGGCTATAATCTTTTAGATAATTGAAGCCCTCATATTTTCGAAATCACTTTGCTTAGCTTTTCGAACCCCTATCATTTTCAAATTATGTATTAGTATCTAAAATCCTTACTAATTCACCAAGGTCTTATGGAAATCTTTTCAAGTGACTATGGAGAAAGTCTAATATCATGTTCTTATTCGTGCGAAGCTTTCGCAAAAAATCTTCACAATTATCTGCTTTGATGTTACCTAACTTCTCAATAACTAAGTCAACTACACGGGTCCTACAAAATTTATAAATTTAAGAGAATTAAAATTATTAATGAGCTTGAGAATTTGAAGATCAATAAATATTACTGTTTAGTTTTACAATATTCAATCCAAGAAACAATCTGCAAATGTATTTGAAACAAGTCAATTCTTTATTCAAAGCACTAACAAATTGGTACGTCAGTCTGTGCCGTTCAGGCAAATTATTATTTTCTCAATGAGCTATTACCTAACTCTGCTATTATTCAAGCAGTTGGAACAAAGATATTTCGTTCATCCCCCTTGCTGTCCATGCAAGATATTTACCATCTAAACTCAACATATCTGTTTTTTATGATAGCAGAATATCTGTAAGCTCATTTTGACACTTTCATATTCTTCTTCAAGTAGTATTTAGTGAACAATTGGTATAAATATATGACATTAACCATTATACAATAAAATTTAAAGCTTTTTGTGCAGCTGTCTATAAAAGGAAGCCAATTTTGTGTTCGATATTCTGGTATTCCCATTTTGAGAAGAAGCCAGGGATTTCGTGGAAAGAAGTTATTTCTCTTGAATATAGTAAGGAATAGGTCTCGCTTCTCTTTTCTGGTATGCTTATTATTTACATTCCTTAGCTACAGACTGTATACAGTTCTTTTCATTGAACCTGGATGCTAAAATTTTAGCTGAAGCCTATGTCAGTGTGAGGTCTCTGAGTCAAATCATTAAGATCTTCTTTTATTAGAATTTACAAAATGCCTGAAATGGAGAAAGCTATGTAATACAGGGCGTGAGATGGCTAGAGCTTAAGGAATTCCCTAAATAGAGGAAAAATACTACATAATACAGAACGGAGGAGGACGGAAGTTGGGGGGGGGGAGCGCACGGTTACAAACTACTCTGGATGTACTGGGCCCAGAGTGCTGCTTATATAGTATCCATGTGAGGGTGCTCCGGGGTAGCTAGATGAAAAGTTACAAAGGTCCGGGACACCTTATCAACAATGTTGTTGGCCGACTTAACGGAGCAAGGTTGAGAGCCGATCTGCTAAAAATGAGTGAGATAACCACACGGGCGTCAGATGATTAGGAGGAAGAGAATATCTGGTTGGATCTTGCCAGGAGATTCTACAAGAAAATTCGCGCAAGTGGTGGTAGGAAGAGTAGTAGTCAAAACACCGGGGATTTATTCGAGGAGGAAGTTGTTACTCATGGTGGGGGTCGCCGAGGATTAAGGTGCCGAGAACGGAGGGAACCCCGTCTGCAATCTGCCTGGTGGCCGCGGGCCTTTTCCAATGGAACCATTACATTGTGATGAGTAGAAGTGGGGACAAGAAAAATCGTTATGTAAACTAAGGGTTAGTCATAGTAGTATCCATTCCCTTTCCGCCTATATTTGTACTACTCGCTCTATTCTACACTGATTAGTAAACGTATAATATTCTAATCATAGGATGTTGTTTTTATCAGCAATGGTCAGCGCTTCTATAAACTTATTAGTTTTCTTACCTATCTTATCCATGGGGACGGTGGAAAGATTACTTGGGGTGAATCTCTATGGAACTGTACTGTAGTTATCCCAGTCGGCTCGTGCATAATCTCTCCTTCTGGGACAAAAATGGAATCGAGTCAATTACCAAACATTATCATACCATTCCGTGGTCGCTTGGCTCCACTCTCAATGTTGTAGTTTACTGCAATTTAAAGCTATCTAAAATTTATGTCAGGTTTGATGGCTGTTTTCTGACTGAAATAAATAGGAATTTTCGGTACAATTCTGTTAACAATACCTCTGTTGATTAGACTTCTGGCTTGTATCCAGCAGAGAAGGTTCTGCTAGTATAACACGAGAGGCGAGTTCTAGCATAAGGTTTCTAATGAATATATAGGGATTATTGAATCTTGATCACATGTAAGATAAATAAGCCTTGATATTCTTCTGTATCTTACTAACTTTCAAACCTCAATTATTACGATGATGTTTACATCTGCCATGATCTTTGCGATGTCTTAGTAGTTCAAACAATTCTTGATTTATTCTGCAGTCTCAACGCTATGCTCTTTGATGACATGAAGGTATGATCTTCTGTTATGTGTACATTGTATAGTGCATGTCTCTTATTACTCCATCATGAGAGGATTCGCCATAGTTATGAACTGTTGTTACTTCTTTATTTTATTGAACTGGTTTTTCTCATTTTTCTTTGTGTTTCTTCCAGCGGAAGATTCTGAAGAACTCTTCTGCTATTGTAAAGCATATGTTTCTGGTAATTTTGATCCTAACAACAATGAGAGTTTTTTCTGACCTTTGATGAACAAGGGCATTTATCTTCATCATCATCATCATCACTAACTTTATAATTTAAGAAGGGGGTATTTTGAGTATTTGAATAATAATTTCATTTTAGTTTGGTTATGATTTAGGTTTTTTTATCAAAGTTATTTCTAATAATTCTTTTATAATATCAAAAACAAAATGGTGAAGTTCAGAAATAAATATAGGTATCGAAATTTTGTGATTTTTTTAAAACCCAAAGAATTACAAATGGTGAAGTTCAGAAAATCTATTTTTATATATCTTCTTCTTCTATAACTCTTTATTTTAGCAACGTGATATTTTGAAAGGGGGGGAAAGTTAGTTTAGAGTTCCATTTTAAAATTATTTTCATTGGCGAAGTTCAAAAGATTTAGGAAAATTTAACCATGGCTGCTTTTTTTTAGATTTTAAACTTTAATCTTAGTATCGTAGCACACGCTTTGCCCGTAGGGGGAGTGGCGAAGCCATTGCTTGGTTGTATCCATATTTGTATTAAGAGTGTTGTTTGATTCCATAAATGAGCTCGAAGAAGTTGCGTTGGGGAAAGGGTTTGTGATTAGAGGCCCATATTTTTAGATTAAAGCCGTCCATATCGAAGGCTTCTGACACTTAAATATCGGCTGACACTCTTTGACATACGTAAAGAAACAGATTAGTATGTTCAGTAGTGCTGTTTCCCTGCTTGTTTCCAAATTTGTTACCTATACTTAGTCGTTGTAGCTTATGCTTGTTTCTTGTTATATCGTACCTTTTGGTCGTTGACTCGGTAGTACATGGATCTATTTCTAAGTTTCTTATACTTTTAACGGTTCTGACTCTCTGCTGAGCTTTTAAAATTTACGGCTCTCTCCAAAGACAAATTATAGGGAAACGACTTTTCACTTAACCTCTTATATTCAGCATGGTATCTATCTCATTTACATCCATGGGCTTTTAAGATTCATCAGGTGAGCGTACAAATGACCAAATAGGATAGAATAACACACAGCAGAAGAAATTTAAAAGTACATATATACGATCAAACCAAACATGAACAAGAATAGAAGTATTAAATTTTAAGAAGTTGGAAAAGAATAAACTTATGTGTTAAAAATTATATTTAAAGAAACACATATAGGTGTGAAAGCATGAGAATGAGGACACCAAGAATGCTCCAGAACAAATCAAAAGAGAAAGATTTCTGGCACTGCAAATGTGTTTCATATGCTATGCTCTTGACTATCACAGAAAGAAATAAAGGCAGCACCTTTGAAAGAAAATATTTTCTGAGTGCAGAAGCAACGACCACAAATAGGAAGAGTTCAGAATTACAGAGAACAAATAAGTCGAATGGGAAATCCTCACCACACAATTGCGATGTCGTGTGTAACAAAAAGCTAAATTACAAAATGAAGAAGTTACATTGCTGGAAGAGATAAAGAAAAGAAGCCTGCAACCTACGCTGTCCCTGCAAGAACAGCCACTGGAAAAAAGAGAGTAGGGAATATCGATGACAATAAGAGAACAGATCTCACATTGTGTATATTACATCCACACTTCTTAAATATCACTAAACTAGGTTCCTATTCAGAATAACTGAATAAAATGCCTGCCAAAAATGGAATTACACCAACCTGGAACCCTCCTTCAGCGGAAACAGACACGGAAGAGCAACCAGAAGCATCGGCAATGAAAATAAATAGAAAACAAACGGAAGGAAGATCCACAAACTGAAAACGACCTAATATCTTCGACGACTAAAACAATCTCAAGAAATAGATCAAATATATGCATGTCTTTATGGATGAAGGCAAATTACCAATTTAAAAGAGACATACGCATTAAGTTATACGGATCACAAACCGCTCCACCACCAAAGCTCAATAAAAAGGACTGAAACAAGGACTCATCGATATATCACCAGAATTACGCTACACATAGCCTATCAAAAAATTTAGAAAGAAGCGCTCAGGCCAAGTAAGATCTTCTACCTGGAAAGAAAAGACAACCAGATAGAACTAACAAAAACTAAGTTACTCGAATCTGTATCATGAAAGTAGAAAGATGAACACAGAAATAGCTATTATATAGTAACATAATAAATAAAATAGACAGATACAATTTAATAATCCTGAATACGGGAAAAGCTTACAACATGACTATATCAAAATCCCACACTACAACATGATTGGCAAAAATTACATCTAAAAATGACATGACAGAACAGCGATGGGAATAAAGAAAGGGCTACTAGAGTTCTCCGAAATAAGAGAGCTGGAAGAATCATATATATTAATTAAGCTAAAAATAACCACATAAATTTGACACCCAAAGCAAAATAAATGACATATAAATTACCTTAGCAAACATGTTTATATTGAGCTAAATGTTGAAGTGATAATCTTTATTTGAAACCGCAACAAAAATATAACAGGAACTATTACAATTGCCCAACTTTTGCAAATAACCATTAGCAAAGATTACCTAACCGAAAAAAGCTTTGCGTTAAAACACTTTTAGAAAATGGGTGAAAATGAGAGGAGATGGGAAATTAGTGAAAGCATCAAATATCATGTTTGTTAACAAAAAAAAAAATTAATATGAATTAAGAATCGTTTAATCTTCTGCGACGTTTTTCGACCTTACTTGGTTATCCATAACACTATATTTTAAGAACGAGATTTTTTGAATGTTTGAATAAGATTTTTTCTTTTAGTTCGCTTATCACCTAAGTAGATTTAATTTTTTTATCAGAGTTATTTCTAATAATTCCTTTTTAATATAAAAAAAATAAAATGCGTAAGTTCAGAAATAAATATAAATATCGAATTTTTGTGACTTTTTTAAAACTAAAAGAATTACAAATGGTGAAGTTCAGAAAATTTATTAAAATTTTGGCATAGAAATTATTATAGCAAATTTAAATGGAGAAAAAAAAATTATGATACGCCGTAGGACACAGAAGAAGAAGAAGAAAAAAAAGAAGGAGAAGGAAAAGGAGAACTACAGAACTACAGAACTACAGAATCTAGGACCAGCAAAGACCCTAAGGTCCGCTCGAGGCTAGTCCGCTACACTAAATCAAAAACTACGATACACCCTTATCTACGAGTGTATCTCTAACATGCTTTTTTTTTTTTTTTTTTTTTTAATACTATCTACTGTACACACTTATCTACATGTGTACATTATCGTGCAATTTTAACTAATCAAACTAGGGGTCGGGGGAGATAGAAAGTTTTTCTTCTCATCTTCCGCAGCCACTCGACTGCTAGTGGTGAAAAGCTAATTTAGGGATAGAGACTACTTATAGGATAGGCGGAAAAGAAATGGGACATCTAAGCTACACATGCAGAGAATCGCCGGCATCATTTTTAGTCATCATAATTTCATATCCTTAAACCTCCGCTCCAAACTCTCTCTCTGCAAGGACGTTTAAATTCACAGTGCTCAACTACGTTATATTTAAACTATTCAAATGCACGTCGAGACGATTTTTGAACATATTAACCGAAGTGCTATCTACTACGTGGGTGGGCAGCCGATTCCAATTTTGAGTAACTTTAAATGTAAAATAGTTTTGGGCTATACTAGTGTTAAAACGCTTGTTCACTAATTTTAACCCGTGCTGACGAGTATTTCCCCTATGATCCAGTTCGAACAGATTGCGAAAGTCCACGTTTGAGAAACCCTTCAGTATTTTAAATACTTCTATTAGCTGGCCACGTAATCTTCTGCTTTCTAGCGATGGCAAATCTAAAGCCCTGAGCCTTTCCTCGTATGATCTATTCCTCAGCTCTGGAATTAATTTCGTAGCCCTACGCTGCACTCTTTCTAATTGCGCGATATCTTTCATTAAATATGGAGCCCAAAATTGAACAGCGTATTCGAGAAGTGGCCGCACAAGGGATTTATATAAAGGTAAAATTACATCCTTAGATTTGAAGATGAAATTGCGCGCGATATAACCCAAAACGCGATTTGCTTTTTTACACGCATCCGCGCATTGCTTCGAGAATTTAAAATCGTCTGAGACTAATACTCCCAAGTCTTTTTCTAATTTAACCGCGTCGAGGACTTGGCCTTTCATGGTATATTCTACTCTTAAATTATGGCAACCCAAGTGCATTACCTTGCATTTGCTTAAATTAAATTTCATTTGCCACTTGTCCGCCCAATTGGCAATCGAGTTTAGGTCCCCCTGCAATTTATCGACATCCGATCTTACATAGGCACGATTGCCCAGCTTCGTGTCGTCCGCAAATTTCGAAATCCGACTAAGTATGCCTTTATCTAAATCGTTAATATAAATTAAAAACAATAAAGGGCCTAAAACAGAGCCCTGCGGTACCCCACTACTAACGCTGGCCCAATCTGAACATTCCCCATTTATTACTACCCGCTGCGAGCGATCTTTCAGACAATTTCTAATCCAGTTTAAAATCTTACCAGTCACCCCAATCGCTTTAACTTTCATTAATAACCTTTGGTGGGGGACGGTGTCGAACGCCTTTTTAAAGTCTAAATATATTACGTCTACAGCTTTGCTTTCATCGTACACGCAAATCATTTTGTGGAAGAATTCGAGCAAGTTAGTCAAGCACGATCTCGCACGCCTAAATCCATGCTGGGTATCGTTAATCAGCTTATTTGCCTCGAGGTGGCTCACTATTCTATCTTTAATTACAGATTCTAAAAGCTTCCCAACTACCGAAGTTAGACTAATAGGCCGAAAATTCGTTGCTTCAAATCTATTTCCCTTCTTAAATATAGGTGTAACGTTTGCTCGCTTGAAATCCAACGGAACTACGCCATCCTCTAATGAGCGATTGAAAATTTCACGCAATGGCTTAACGAGTTCATTTTGAAGCTCCT
The DNA here is from genome assembly GCA_963969495.1 of Ceratothoa steindachneri. NCBI lineage: Eukaryota > Metazoa > Arthropoda > Malacostraca > Isopoda > Cymothoidae > Ceratothoa > Ceratothoa steindachneri. The sequence continues at coordinate 69,724,205 of OZ018327.1, read as the reverse complement.
TTAAATGAATTGGATATACCCCATCGGGGCCCGGAGATTTCGACTTTTTCATTAGCTTAATAAATTTAAGAATTTCCTCGTCCTTTATACTTACATCGGATATGCATTTATCAGCACTACGAACTTCCCCAATTAACGATTCCAATTCGGAAGAATCTTCCACAGTAAACACGCTCGTAAAATGCTCATTTAAAATTTTAGACATTTCTGTCGGAAGTTCAGTCAAACGACCATCCTTATCTTTGATCGGCCCTATCGATCCTTTTACGGGTTTCCTATTATTTACGTACCCATAAAACCGTTTCGGTTCATTCTTTGAATCCTTAGCGAGGTTTATTTCATACTTCCTCTTCGCATCTCTGACCGCACGTTTAACTTCCCTACGAGAATCTATGTAATTTTGCCGACTTATAACTGACCCATTGTTTTTATGAATTTTAAATTTTCTATTTCGGTCCCGGATTAAGCGTAGTATTAACGGACTAAGCCACGGAGCTCTCACCGACTTCCCGCTCTTACGCACATACTTAACCAAATCAGAATTCACACGAAGCAGCGTACATCGAAGTTCTGCGTACATCTCTCCTACCGACCTGTTCTCGAATCGTATTCCCCAGTCTATATCCTTAATCCTTTCGCGAAAAATATCGAAATCACAGCTACCAAAACGAGGGATGAGCTGCGAGCTCATTCTAACTTCTACGCAGGTGTTTAGATCGAATCTAATCGCATTATGGTCGCTGGAAGCTAAATGTTCACCCACACGTACGTTTTCTAACAATGACTCATCGGTTGCCATGATTAAATCAAGAATATTGCTATCACGAGTAGGCTCTTCCACTTTTTGTACGAGAAAATTCTCCAACATAAAGTTTAATAGCCTCTCACCCGGTTTATCAGAAGTAAGGTTGCTAAAGTTAACATTAGGTAAATTAAAATCGCCGCAGACTAATGTGGTCCCTTTTCTAATCCAAGACGTAAGCGTATCGAAGAGTGCAGCATCTTCTCTTTCCAATTGGCAAGGCGGACGATATAGCACGACTAAGTTAATTTTATTTATAGCATCTAAACTTAGCTGGACTAATAAAGCATCACTTCGCATATCATCCTTAGACGAGTCCATCGTTATGGCGTTTAGATCCTCTTTTATATACATTAATACGCCCCCTCCTCTACCGGTTTGTCTATTTCTGTAATGAATTTTGTACCCCGCTATATCGAACTCGCAAACACTGATCCCCGTATGAGTGTCTAACCATGTTTCACTTAGGAATACGAGGTCGAAATTACCCTCTAGAATAACGGCTTTTATTTCGGCAATTTTATTTTTTAAGCTACGAACATTCGCATATATGCATCTCAGTTTGCGCTTTACGTTAACTCTTCTATAACACTCAGATCCGTTCCGTTTCCCTGCACCCCGTCGATAGTGCCCCCTTCACGCGTGGGCCGGCCCGGCGCTTCGGCATCACGTGGCCGCGCAACTCTCCTACCTAAAATGCTACGTACGGACTCGTCTAAGATCCTACCCAGCCGACTATTACCCACATCGCTTAGGTGAATTCCATCCTTTTGGAAAAGTGACGGATGGTCCTGGAATGAATCCCATAAGTTAAAAAAGCTAACACCAGTTTCTCGACACAACCGCTTAAGACATTCGTTAGTATAGATCGCTCTAGATTGGAGGCGCAACGTGGATTTAAGTCGGGGGAGAACACCAATAATTCCCACGTTGGTTGCTTTGGATTTCGCCGTATCTATCATGGTTCTGGCACGATAAACTATATCTTCCGGGGTGCTGTCATACCTATGGACGTCGTTGCCCCCTACCATCGTGATGATCGTTCGTTCACCACGCGTATCTTCCAATTTCTCGATCTCGGCGGCCACGTTGTTAATGCGGCCACCGGGATAGCAAAAGCGCTTACGCTTAGAAGGGTTACGCGCAGCAAACTCCTGATCCTGCCTTCTAATTAAGGAGTCCCCCATTAAAACGGTTTCCTCTTCCCCCTCGATAGGAGTTAGCAACGCGAAAGGGTTCGAACAGGGTAAAACGAAGTTCTGGTCCCTCGTTGGTCTAGCCCCATTTCTAACACGTCGAAATTGCGATTCCTGAGGCCTAAACGAGTTTAAAATTCGTTGTTGCTCGTCAACAATTACCTGATGATTCGAATTTGCAGGCCGCCTATCTCTATTACTATCTTCCCTCCCGCGCATGTCGTGAATAGCAGAGTCTAGTTTGGAATTTAAGTCATCGACTTTACGGTTAGTCGAGATCACATCCCTCGCAACGGTATTTAATTCCAGTTTGATCTCGCTGATCGCACTTGACAACTTTCGTTCAAACGCTTCGTTCAACATACAAAATCGACATATTCTAATTTGCTCAAGGTTCGAGGGAACGTAAATTTCCTTATTAAATGAAGCAGCGCACCTTGAGCATTCGATCTTTATAACGGGCATTGTCGGTTTTTTGTTTTTTTTAATTCGGAACTAATTTAGAAAACAAGCTGCACAAGCTAATATACTGTAATTGAAAGATCGAACTTTATAATACGGCGACGAATATTGAATAGGCGATATATATAAAAGTATTCAGTAGCAGAGGCACGATAAATTCTGAGCAGAGTGAAATTAGCGGGAGCACAGAGCGAGAAGGAGAAGAAGACGAAGAAGAAGAAGAAGAAGAAGAAGAAGAAGAAGAAGCAGAATAAGAAAAAGAAAAGGGTATTCAGGGTGTTAAAATGAAGAGTCTATAAAAGGGATTAAAAACGGCGGTTAAGATTAGCAAATAAGGCCGTAGGCCACACGCCGTAGGCCACACCCCCGCAGGAAGGCCTGTGTAACCAAGCTCTTCCTGTTAAGGAAGAGAACAGCGGCTTGTCTCCTTATATATCATGATATGGTTAAGAATTACAAACTCTTGTCTGTTTCGAGCTGTGATCATTAGTATGGACTAATCATTGTACAGGAAAATTATAATCTAGAATTGAACTATTACTATACAAAAAACAGCAATTTTAAGTCTTTTTTTTCTTTGGTATTTTGGTTACTTTGAAGGTGTTCTTGAATTTTGTTCGGTTTAAGGACTACATTTACTTGAACACATACTCTATGCCTAATAACTGTCTAATTTAGCATGCATACAAATACTATTCAAACTAGTATTTATTTGAACGAAATAAAAAATATAAAAGGAATAAAATTAATTACAGCAAAAATAAGAGTCATGTGGTATATCTATTTAAATGTAATTTAGAAGAATGTACATCTTCATATAAAGGTTATACCAAGGACACCGTCAAAATCCGTGCATATCAACATCACTTTAAACAGGGCAAAATTCAAGATCATCTTGAGAGTATTCATGAAACCAAAACAAAAAAAGACATTCCGCTCATTTAGAGTAATTTAGAAATCTCAAAACGAACTCAAGTTGAAACTCGCAGAAGCAAGTTTGCTAAAATAAAATATGCCACACTTGAACACAATAACGAATGAATTTATGCAAAAAATATACATTATATAATTTAAAAGTTATATACTTTCCTATATATTTTATGTTCTCGTCTCCTCTCCCCCTACCTCTTACTATCCTTGGTACATAGAAAGAGTGGTTATTTATTAACTCCAGTTTCTCTGAACATGTTAAAGTCTTTGATGAAACGTTAGAATAATCAAGAGGAAATTGAATTTTATTCCTCAAAAGATTTTCCGAAAATCCAAGTGAAATTGAAAGAGTATAATAAAAAGATATTCGTATTTTTTTATTGTATGAACTAGTTTTACTTCCCCCAAACATGTCTATACAACATAATTATTTGATTAAGTTGAGTTGAATAAGGATAAAGCTTCAGTGGTAGTAGTTGAGGTTTATATATCACTGCAGGCACAACTTTTTGAGCAAATTAACTGCATGCATTATAATTCTTCTCTATAGTTTCACGCTTGTAAGTGAGATGGAGCGAACCTTTTTCTTAAATTTGCCAAGAAGAAAAGTGGCAAGGTATTAAATTGTGTTCTGTTGGTTTTTATATTAAAAATCCGCTCATTTAGCGAGTACCTCAAGGGAAAAACTCGCCGTAAAATAGAAATCAGAATAATTAGAGTCCATCATAACAAAAACAATAAAAAACAAACAAGCTCAAAAATACACAAAACCCAACAAAAACGCAAAAAAATAAGAAAAACAAACAGGAAGGTATGCCCCAGCGTTATAGGGTAGCCCAGCCCCTCCAGCAATTACTACAAAAGTTAAATTAGATGGACGAGGCAGTTTCCACCAAAAACTCGACCAGTGAACATTTGGGAGTGCACGATCCTGTCTCGAGTACAAGGGATTCTTGTACCAGGCCAAATAACGTGGTTAAAAATGCCCTAGACTAAGAGACTAAACAAGTATATGCCCGACTTTTCTTGGGAGCCACAACTGAAAATGATTCCACGCATCTGTGCAAGTGTAGATAATTTCTGATAATTATCTTTCTCACTGCAATCTGTCTATGTGCTGGAACAAAATATTGAATCCAACAAATTCTGTAATAATTGCGATGTACGAGTAATTTCTGAATTATTTGTTATCTAAACATGTTCAGAGCTATATACATTTTAGTATTGTAAACAATGTGAAAATAAGACTCCCATTCCCGCATGTCCGCATCCTCAGTCACGTATTCAGTTGAATATTTTGTTATTTACTTTTCCATCTATAAAAAAATGCTGTTTAATTGAGATCAAAGCGGTTGCTCGCTGCCTCAATGTGCACCGTTCGAAGCTCACCCCAGCTCGGATTTTTTCGAAGTAAGAAATTAATATTTCCAAAGAAAAATTATTCACTTTTCTCTTTCCTGTAGTGAAGTTGGATTTATATATATATATATATATATATATATATATATATATATATATATATATATATATATATATATATATATATATATATATATATATATATATATATATATATGTATATATATCAGTAACCTTCAAGTTTCATATTCAAGATAATTTGAATCTTATTATTTTGAATGCAAAAAACGGAATTAAGATACCTTTATTAGTTTTCTTGCACTTCACAAAAATAACAACATGGGTAAAAAGACGAATATCGAGTGTAAAGAAATATATAATCATAAATTTAACTTACCTACACTAAATGATGAATTGGACCACCACTTTGATTAATCACTAATCTGAGTCTTTTATTCCACACACAAACATTTTCTTACTTCATTAATGCCAATTTGTTACCAAGATTCACGTATTTTGCTTTCAATTCTGGTTCAGTGAATGTTTCTCTCCGAGGGAGAAAAAATTTTTAGTAACTTCAAAATTGAGTAATCCATGGGGTTACTACCTGCTCTTTGCGGTGGCCACTCATTTATCGTTATTAATCTTGGCGTATTAATAATTAGAAGGGAATGTGGCTTGTAAGTTCGAATTAAGAAATGAAACCATTTGTAAGTTGGGGTCGTTTTTTTTAGTCACCCTAGATTCACCAATTTCTGCAGAACTCTATGCCCAACAAATTCTGGAGAGCTGTATGATAAAAAGTAGCTGCAGACCTGTAAGTTCAACAATTACTTCAGACTGCTATCTTCAACCATTGTGACAGACATGTAGGTTTAACAATTGTTGCAGTTACGTACATATGTTCAAAAATTTCTGCAATCCTGTATCTTTCAATAATGCTGCAGATATTTATGATCGACATTTTCTGCAGGTCTGTTTATTCAACAATTGTTGCAAACCTCTATGTTTAACAATTTCTACACACCTATAAATCCAACAATTCCTGCTGTATGTTTATCAATTGCTGCAGACTTGTATCTTCAACAATTTCTTCAGACTTATATGTTAAACAAATGCTGCAGGCCTGTGTGTTCAACAAGTATTGTATATCTGTAGGTAGAAAAAGATTTGCAGGCCTGCTTGTCCAACGAATCCTGCAAACCTTTTGTTCAACAATTAGTGCAGACCTGTTTGTTCATCAACTTCTTGAGACGTATATTTAACATTTGCAACGTTTAAATGAACTTCGTGCACAAAAACCTCCTTCACCTGTAAACCGAAAAATTGTCCTCCAAATTCATAACATTAGACGCTGGCACGTGTTAATTTTTACCCATGAAAAATACTTATACCCTGTGTTAGTAGGTTCTTCTAATCCACCATAATACCTTGAGCTTGTACAATCTCATCACCGTTTATCTAAGCCATTATGTCACCTAAATAGGAAATTTACTCGGATATGAAGCAGGTAGATATGTATATCAAATCAGATATTGCCTCATCAAAAGAATACACTGTTAACTTCAACAAATCTCAATTAAGGGTCTATTACTCTCAAGGGAGCTATGGCAAGAATATAGGGGGTCCATGGCAAGCTGCTAAAAATTATACATTTTTAAGTAATGTTAAGAATCTGAATTTTAAAAAAATTGCATCAGTCATTCTCTCCTGCAAGAAAAAAAATTTCCTTTTGAATTACTTAGTTCGAAAATAAAATTATAACAGTTACGTAATTAATGGTACATTTAAAGAAACACATGAATGAATGGTTAATGGCCAAATTCAACCATCATATATAGTTGATCCATCGTTTTGTATTGACGTCAAAATCACCTTCTTGATGAACTTTTCAAGATACTAGAGATAGTGTTCAAATGTATCAATTTTCTGAAAGCTGGAGATCTGAATTCTCGCCTTTTCCAGAACCTTTGTAGAGACATAGATTTAGAGCATAAAGTTCTTCTCTTTTAATCAAAAGTGCGCTGGCTTTCAAAGGGTAATGTCGTTGATCGACTGCTTGAACTTCGGAGAGAGGTTATATTGTCCTTGGAAGTGCAAGGGAAAGATCATCTCTTGAGTAAATTCAATGAGGTTTTCTGGGAGCCACGTCTTGCCTACTTGACAGATATATTTGAGCAGTAAAATATTTTGAATCTCAAGCTAAAGGGAAAGGAAAGGAATGTGTTTCACCTGATGAATTGTCTCGTGCATTTGTTGCCAAGCTCCCGAATTGCCAAAAGAAAGTCGGTGCCACCATGTTTGAAGAATTTTGAACTGTTCTTGACGGCAATAAAGGAGATCGTCTGCTTGACTCATTGCTTAAAACTGAAATTACTCATCATCTGAGGTCCTTGGAAAGTGAACTTAAAAGGTACTTCCCAGAATTAGAGGAGGAAAAAGAAAAGTTCGTGAGGAATTTAGTCGCTGGCACGCTTGATATTACTACCATTCCCTATGATATTCAGGACGAATTACTTGATTTCAAAAATGATTCTTTTGCCAAAAAATCTCTATGAAGAAAAATCTATGAATAGATTCTGCTGTTCATTGTATCAATCATATCCCAAAATTAGTGAAATTGCACTTCCACTACTCTTTCATTTTCCAACTACTTCTTTATGTGAGTCTGATTTGACCACTTTTCTACAAATCAAAAATAAGAGCCAGAACTGCTTGGATGTAGAACTTGACTTAAGATGAGGATTGTCAGTGACACAAACTCATAAACGTCAACTGTCTGAGTTGAGATAAAATTTTTGTGAGATTAAATTAATTGATTGAATTGATTGATATGCAAAATTACAATTACAGATGAAATGCTTTCGAATTTGATATAAAAAATACATTACCTAACTGAAATTTTAAGAAGTATATCACATAAATCTCTCAAAATATAAGATAAGTATGATTGTCAACTTTTTAATAAACATTAAAGTAAAGTTGCTTTCTTCATATGCATATTTTGACGGTTTTTGACAGGCTGATTTTGGGAAGAAATGATGGAGAACCACAATGATTTGAAAAATTCATGAAGGGAGGAATAGAATGAAAAGGTTGAGAACCATTGGGACTTAGTTAATTGATGGGAGAATATTCTAATAATGTGGAAAACTAAATACTTAAATAAATGTTTATTTTGTATATTCAAAATTATTTTACTTTCTTTTTATAAAACAATACTTTAAAAATGTTCCTGTAAAATTTATATCTTTTTTACTGTCTTCACATTTTCATTCAGATAAATATTTTTAAAAACTTAGGATTTAATATAGGAGCAACATCACTGCGTGCAAGCAGAGAGGATGGCTTCGTAACCAGCAGGAAACAGAAGACTGGTGGGTAACTTGAATACGTAGTCATTTCAACCTTCTAAAGAGAGTTCATTACGAGAAAATCGTCCTAGCGAGTACTTCAGACTTCCAACCAAGCCCCAATCATTTGATCCCTCTCCTTTAATTTCGAAGCAGGACAGATCAGACACTGGAGGGAGGGGGGCAAGCCAGCCCAACTTAGTGCCGGTCCCAAGCCCGGATAAATAGGGAGAGTTTGACTCAGGAAGCTCATCCATCGGTAAAGTCTATGCCAAAACCTTAATGGATGAGTCTTTTACCGAAGGAAATGACTCATCATGAAAGGCCACTCTGGGTAGAGAAAAGCTTTGAAAAAGAAAAAGTATGTAAAAATAACTAGCATGTAAATCCCACCACAGCTTTTATACCAAAGAAAATGCGAAATTAAATATTTTATTTGTTAAATATTTTAGGTATGAAATCGTGGTTATCTGGTTATGTGTTTTCTAGTTGCGATGGACTGCTTTGGTGCATTGTTACTTACTCTCATAACTTGGATAAAAATATTTAAATTGTTATCTATTTTAACTCCAAAATTTATCTTTCTAGTTACTCTACCTTCGGATAGAGTATTTTAATTGAGGATTATTTGCTCAAAAGTTTAACGCGCCGTACATTAAACATTAAGTTCCATGCCAAACTTTTCCAAAATTTGATTAATCTATCCAAGCAATCTTAAAACTCTTTCCCTCCTCTTTATTTTTCTAATATATGTCCTAGCTTGATATCTTCAGTTCTCTACTAAAACAAAGAGATTATTGTGAATGAACATAGCTTATAATTTTGAAAAAGGCATTTTAAGAGACAATTTATCAAAGGCTCTAGCAAAATCTAGGTTTATAACATCATAGCTAAAAACCTAATTGACAGCCTTCGCCAGCCCAATAAATAGTGACCTTTTAATCAAATACAACTTTTTCTGAAACTGTATTGTGTTTGCTCCGTTTATTACTCTTACTTATTGTGTAGATTCATGATAATAATTAACAACAAAGTGTTGCATAAAAAACACTCAGTAGGTGCTTTGGCTGCCTAGTGATTTATCGAGAGGACTCAAAGGAAAAATGACGATAAGTAGGTTTTTATTCTTGAAATGGTGTATACCTTATTAGGCGTAAGCGAAATAAATCTAGTTTTATGTGGCGCTATGTATTTTTTACTAATGTTGGGGTAGCTGAGGCAAAGGTGTCAGGACTTAAGGGCGAGGGGTGAACCCCGTATTGCCAGTAATACTAATCGGACAAGGCAGATGCCTTTACTTGAACCTATCCGGCTGAATGATCTAACTGCCCACTCTCACTGTTTAAGTTCGTTAATTTATAGTTCCTTGCTTAAGAGAGGGCGTGACAACTTTTTTCTCATCTCAAGGCGCGGGATGGAGCGTAGCTAACGATAAGAAACTCACTTGTTAGCCTCTCTGCTGCCTGTTTGGCGGAGTTGTCGAAGGTATGTGCGTCTCTCGAGTATCTGTACACATTTTCAGATCGTGCTGGCAGATCATATCAAGATACGACTGTATATTTTTGTTTGATACCTTCACGAGAACTCGACAGGCCAAAGCATATACCACTTTTGTATTTACCCGGCTTCTCGTTATCAATCGCCGGCATCTTACGTCCTGAAGCTGCACCTTTGTGTATATAGATGCGTGTGTGTGGTGGGGTGGAGAAGGGGCGTGGAAAACCAGTTATTTACATGCCTTTCTTATGCTTTTTCTAATAAATGTACAGGTATGGTATATGTATTTATCTATTTTTACAATGGTTTACTACTTATTACATGTAATATTACCTAATTAATTTATGTGTGTGTGCAATCTTAGGATTTCATAGATCCATTGATCGCCCATTAGTGGGGGTTCCTCACTGGGCCTATGGGTGCATCAGACTTTCCCATTTTCTTATTATGTATTCCCTGAACTTTTTGTATTATCACCGGCAAACATCTGTCCGCCTAAAAATTGACCAAATATTTTATATACCTTGCCTTACTCTCTTTAATACGGTCAATATAGGTTTTATAAACCGAAGCAAAATTTATTGATAAACTCTTTATGCCAATTCCGTGTTTTTAATTTCCCACTACGTTGTCGATGCGAAAGTTTGGACAGTTTTTATAAGTTTTTTTGCCGACCCAATTGTGAAATTCCAAGGCCATTTATATGAACACCATCACTCACATAGATATCTAGTTTATATATAAACATATCTCAAAAGGAAACGATATTTACACTAAACGATCTACACAGTGTATAAAACAATATTTATTTTCACTGCATTTCTAGTGACAAATCATAATAGGTCGCAAGGAAATGACTCAGATCTAGAGAAATAACAGTGATTGAAAACAATGAATTTAGCCAATCTTACAAATAAATTGGAAAGAAACTTTACAAGGAACAACTTAATGAACAATAGGTTTACTGAAGATATATAAATTAGAAGTACCAATGAAATTTCAAATCGGGTAAATGAATAGGTATACTTAAGAGAGCAACCGAGTCCTGAGGGAAGTATGAAAATATAAATCAGTAAAATAGAAAATTGTCTATAAAGCTTGGCAACATCCTTATAATGACGCATTTATGCCTTAAAAACCGATTAGTTAATTAATGCATCTTACCCTTTCTAACTTATGGAAATGAAAAAGGGACATTGAAAACGAAAATGTACGAGGAAACTGATGACAAGTGAGAGAAACATAAAACGATAAATCTTAGAAATACCTTGAAATAATCATGAAACAATGCATAGATAAGAAATAAACCAGGAGTGAGAGAGAAAAAAGAATAAAAGTTCTGATGTGGAGGTGGGCAGGACGCATTCCTGGAAAAAATGATGACAAAATAAATAATAATCGTAATAACAATAGTAAATTAATAAACAAGAAGGAGGACAGAATCTTGTCCTGGACCTTGAAAAGAGGAAGCCAGTAGGGAGGTTCTTTACCCAGCAGTGATATAAAACAGGTTATAGCTAATATATATATATATATATATATATATATATATATATATATATATATTACGTTAGCTCAGTCTGTAGAGCAATGCTCTAGATAAACAGAGTCTAAGGTTCGAGTCTTTGCCGGGCAATGTTTTTTTTATCTTTGATTTTCTCGGGGTCACCTCCAGTAAGATCTCTTTTCTTTTGTTTTTGTTTATCACTTCTCCACACATACTGTTATCAAGCCTTTCTTTTAAATACTCGCATAAATCCGGGGGCTACTTCACTTTAAATAATTCGAGCAAGAATACATTCTTAATGTTTGCAGCACTAAGCCCTTATGCCTCTTTCATAAAACGGTCCAGGCTCCTGTCTAGGTGCAAGATTAATTCCACGCATCACTTATTTTCACGCCTTTGCTCGAACCTAAAAAGCTGTTTGCAGCTCTCCAAATGCCCATGATATTGAGTCAAAACAACTTACTTTACCTCACATAATCCTACCATACTCACCTAAGATTCTCTATGCCAATTATATATTTTCGGATCATCCTCTTAAAAACTAGGGAGTAAGCTTATCTGCCATGGCAGGTCGTTTCACCTCCTAACCTCGCCTGACACCCTGGCACACCACACTTCGAGTTCTGGGCCTGCGTTTCTAGATCTACATAATTCAGTAACTCTTATCTCGTGTCTCAATTGTTCGCTTGCCGCTTTATCTCTACGAATTTGCAATTCTTCCGTATACGAATTCGCCCTGAACCTTTGGTTCTCAAACGTCACATACGTATTGGCTTCATCGGTTTCCACTACTACCAAACACTAGTACCGCGCTGTAATTCGCCTAATCTATCCTTTTTGCATAATTTAGGTGCACGAGTGTTTACTAATTTCGCTAGCTCAACTAACTCCGTTCTTTCGAACGTGTTCAATGTTTCTTCATTAGGGATATCGAAAAATTCCTAGATCAAAGCCATTTGGACCCCATAATACCAAAGTACTTTCCACAAACTTATACTAGGGGCCTATATATATAAGTAGGTAAAAGGCCATGTTGTATGCATGTACTATTGAAGTCCACAGCTGTGGCAGCGTTATTAATTTCAACTTGTATTTTCTTAATATTTCTTACAAGTTTTTTACCGGGGTCTTCGAGGCGATAAAAAACATCCGCGAATGACATTCTTTATTCCTAGACGTCTTTCTACCGTGTTAGGTCATCTTCAGGGAATGAACAGAAATGGAATTATTCTATAAACTATGAACAATGTAAGTGGGTAGGTGATAAAGAAAAGGTGTCGGGACAGATAGCTGAAAATAGACAAGTAGTGAAAAGAGAAAGAAGTGTGGTAGGGTGCAAAGAGATGCTAAGTGGCTGGTGATCAGGCCTATCGCTTTTAAATATTTTCTTGTTTGGTGGTTCCTTTGTTGTCTTTGAGATAGTTTATATTATTATAGCGTTCAAGCCATTTGTCATCCAAAAATAATTAATGTTCTTGGATGTGTTATGCGCATTTTCTGTTGTAGTAATAAATTACTTTAATCTCTTTTGTATTGTGCTTAGTGTCTTTGTTGGGATTTGTGAATTTTGGACCTGCTCTTCGTAGCTCGTGTAAGGGTGCAGGAGTCCCCATCGTTGTCGGAAGAGGAGGATCCCTCCTCATGTTCAGGCTTTTCTTCTTCTTCATCGTCCCCTTGGGATTCCTCCGATGAGGGAGCTTCGATGATCTCCTCCAGTGTAAATTTAACAGTGTTATTTCTTATGACTGATTCCTTGAATACCTTGGAGCATTCAGGGTCTGCAAGCATGATTACTGAAGGTAGATTGTTTGCATTTAAGCGTGCATTTGAGAACCTAGTTGTAACAGCCAGGCTTCACTGCATTAGCCACATTTGCGTGAGTAATGCATATCAAAATCTTTACACTCAGATCTCCTGAGATGTTCATCTGTGCAGGTGTAGTTTTAACTTCCCCATTCTTCTTGACGGCGTTCACGTAGGTCATCGCCTTAGCTTTCTTCTCTTCTTCTTCCTTCATTTTGATAATATCTCGGTCGTTTGAGCAGGTTAGGGCCATGGACCTGTGGTGTTTCCCTTTACAGTTGAGACATCTCTTCTTAGTGCTCTCGCCCTTATCGAATCAGTGTCCTTCTGTGGCTCATTCACTGCACCACTGTTTGTTTTTTTCCGGGCGTGTCGTCGTTGTGTGATCCTCTAGGATATAGCATACAAAGCACTTTTGTATGCTATTAACTTTGTCTTATTGTATGTTCTCTCATCGGATTCTCATATTGAAGACCAGGATCCCGTCCGTCGTCGCTTTCGTGGCCATGTGGGTAGTAGAGAACGGTATTTTGAACATGTGTGTGTGTTCTTGGAATTTGATTACATCTCGGACTTTCGCCCACGGGTTGCTCCTCTGAATCTCCTCTTTCAGATCTTCGGTCGAGTTTTTACCGACCCAAATCTCCACTTTGCGGCAAATGACATTGCGGTTTGCTGCCACTTCTCGAGGGGTCTTAGCTTCGAGTCCGATGCGTTTCAGTATGTCTAGTCCTCAAACCAGTTTTTACATAAGCACTTAATTATGTCAGTCCAAGTGGCCGGCATAGTTAAGACGAAATCAATGAATGGCAGACATCCGAGCAGGTTCGCACGCAGGGCAATGGACGGGAGCATTGAGGTACTTAAGCCCTCATTGAATTATGAATCCTCGGTGAAAAAGAGTATTCTCTCTTTTTGAAAGGTGAAGCGAAATTCACCTACAGACTTCCATAATAGGCTCTTTGTTATGTAGGCGGTGCTCAAAGTCAGTTATTAAGCAAGTAAAAATGCTTTAGCCGTAGGTAGTCAGCAGAGCGCAGGAGTCAAATATTTGGCAGTAACTTATTCACGGTTCACGGTTTATTAAGAGTGAATTACAAAAAGAGTTTACATAAATGTAAATATATAGCGAACAGTGTGGAAAATAGAATTTAGCAGAGAACAGATAGTTATATGTAAGTATAAATAGGAAGATAAAGGTTTCCAGAGACGCGTAAATCAAATTTTTTAGCTCTATATAATAAAAATAACACATTTACTCATAAGAGTTGAGCTTGTAGTTATAAAAAAATTATTCCTAAAATTTACCTATATATTTACACATTATTATATATTTCTAAAGTTAACTACGCATTATTTTAATTACTTTACATTATTTCTACGCGTTTGTTGTAAAAACCTTTTTAGTATTCTATTTCAGTCCACCTGATGATTTTAATCTAATATTAAGTCACTTATTTGATTAATTCACAATAGATAATTTGATACTAGATATATTTCGTAAATTAATTAACACACACTTTCTATGTACACTTTTCCAAATCACTGATATCATCAATTATTTTATCATTAATTATTTAATTCACTTTGGGGCTTATCGTTATATTTTATACACTTGTATTTTGTACTTTCACTTTATTTCGGACATTTTTTTGTCCACTTTTTATGGCTTTGAATGTTAACATGTTCATGGCGTGCACGTCCGATGGGGCATAAACAACGTGCCCTTCAACATCAATGAGGCAATTTTTTCCGGTGAAAAAGGTCCCTCGAAGGTCCACTTGAATTCTCCCTTCACAATGCCAAGTAGGAGAAATTATGGGTCTTCTTTTGGGGGAGGGGGCACAGAGAAGAGCCAAATACCTTGAGGTCCACGTCCTTGCCATCGAAGAAGTAACCGTTCTCGAGGACTTCCTTCTTGTCGGTTAGGAAGACCTCCGTGTATTCCTCTTCATTCACTTATTCTTCGTCCCACGAATTTAGTTCGTTCGTCATTTCCTCTGTTTTTTTCTCTTTCTTTCCTTTTTCCCTTTTCTTTTTTGTGCCTTTCTTCGTTTCTCACTCTCCTTCCAAAGTTTATTCCGTTATTTATAGTTCTTCAGTAGGGAACTGCGTCGGCTCCTCATTTGGTTGATGCTCCCGTTGGGATTCGTGGGTAAACTGGATATTAAGTGTTATCGCTGAGTCTGGATTTTCGGGGAACCAGAGTTTTTAGGTAACTCTGTTCTTTTCCTAGAGATCGTTAAGTTCTTTGTAAAAGGAGCCAGGGTTAGCCAGGTTAGCCATGTGAACAAAGATGATCATTGTCATGATATCTTTACTCGCCTCTGTCATCACGAACTTCGGAGCACTTGCCTTTTTTTTTTCCTTTTTATATTCTCCCCTTTTGTACGGATGGTTTCTTTGCGGATAGGGCACATTATGGCCAAGGCCCTATGGCCCCCTGCACAGTAGATGCAGTTTTGCTTCCCTTCCGTGCAATCTTTCCAACCGTGCCTGAATTTGGCGTAGTTGGAACATGCAACTAGAATCGCCGTGCATTCATTTGTTAAGTGCTTTTCAACTGCATAGCATTTGTAGCAGCAGTCGATCGGTATGTAGTCTTCTCTTTCGATTAGCCCATCTTTCTTGGCTCTTCTCGCCATCTCGATGCTCGAGAAGATAGATTATGATCTTCATTATACTGTTTCCTTTGCCGAATTTTTTTCCACTATTAAAATGTTGGCCCATGTCTGCTTCGCTGAAGCTCTGCCTTGATTTCTTCACAGGTGTTGTCAGTGAAGAGTGGGTCCAGCCGCCGAAGAATAACAGTACGTTGCACTAATATTTCTTGTGGGATGTTTGCCTTCAGTCCGATTTTTTGGAGTTGGACCTTGGCCTCATTCGAGACCAGCTATTCCACTGGGTAGTGGGCTCCCCCTCTTTGGGACACCTTCCTTCTACTCGCGAATAG
Organism: Ceratothoa steindachneri; assembly: GCA_963969495.1. Classification (NCBI taxonomy): domain Eukaryota; kingdom Metazoa; phylum Arthropoda; class Malacostraca; order Isopoda; family Cymothoidae; genus Ceratothoa; species Ceratothoa steindachneri. Next base: position 69,708,343 of record OZ018327.1, on the reverse strand, counting down.
AGAGATTTCGATCCCACGAGCGAAGGAAAATATTCTCTTGTTAAAATGTCTTCCTAAAATAAACCGCCTTTACCACGACGAGAATTAATGAATGTTCTGTCGTAATTTATTCACAAATTGCTACACTTATTATATAGTCTTTCTACGTAAATATAAGTATTACAAAAAATTGGCCAATCATTGCACGGAAAATTTTTAAGGGCAAGCTAAGTGCTACAATAAACATATATTATTGGAAGGCTCAGATTGGCTCACTATTTTGGATGGCTCAGTTCATCTGCCAACTCACAGCGATCTACGCACTTCTAATTTAAATCAATCTTTTGACTTGAAATAACTTTGTGAAGAGAGCATTTTGTATATACGTTTAAGTATAGACCAAAGAGAAGAAAGAAGAAATATATGCACGAATCGGACTGATTAGGAGGCCTCCTGTTTCTGATTCGCGTGGAATCACCCCAAAGCTATGATCTCCTTAAGTTTTTCCTATCTCATACTATACCTTTTTATATCTGAAACTCTCCTACTTTATTTCCATCTAGCACAGTATAACCTGACCACCAGCAAGGTATCAAAAGCAGTCAGTAGTAGGGTGTAGTGAACTTCCGAAGGAGACCCCGTTAAGCGGCCAGAGAAGGAACCCGATTATCGGTGACGAGCCCGAATCTGACTGCAGTACCGCTTAAAGGGATAGACCTAATTAGGTAGGGTGGCCAGTGAGTGTGCGCACCAGAGCAGGCAGGTGAGATAGTATTAGAATCAGATAGGGGGCTTCTTCCACTAGTGGAGTGGGGTAAATATTATACTTCAGTGCAATCTTTCCAACCGTGCCCGGATTTGGCGCAGTTGGAGCATGCAACTAGCGTTGCAGTGCAGTCCTTTGTTAAGTGCTTTTCGACTGCATAGCATTGGTAGCAGAAGAGAGGGATAAAACAGGAACCACCAGATGTAGCACAAAGCATTTTCAAGGATTTAAAAATCGCCCTAATTAAATGTATAGAAACAGTTAATGGATTTGTTGTCATTTGTGCGTAAAACAACGATGTCGAACTGCTACTTTCATCGATAGGAACCATCAATTTAAGGGAAATCGACTTAGAGGCTAAAGTACAACCCCAGATTATTGCCAAGCGAAGCATTGTATTCCATAAGGTAGAATCATGGGTGGAGGAACACTCTCCAAATGAAATAAAACATGAAATAATGGTACAACAACCCTGGATGAAGATACACGACATAATCAAATTTAAGGAACACACACATGTGTTCGCATACAGTTTGAGAATCCCAGCTTGTAATATTCAAAGAGATCAGTATCACAATAAAAAAAATCTGTTTTAGATGCTACAAAGTGGAAGACCACATCACCGCTAACTGCCCAATAGAGGAAGGAGAAATATGTTCAGAATGCAGTGGCCCACATTAGGGGAGGAGCTGCACAAACTCCACGCAAAAGTGTGTTAATTGCGGTGGGAGCCACAGAACAATGGCAATGACATGTCCAAAGCGAAAAGAAATAATAAAGAGAAAAGAAACTGAAACACAACAAAGAAAAGAAGGAACTAGAACACCTCATATGCGGCTGCAGCAGCAACGAAAAATAATTGAACAACCACTCAAATGGTGCTTGGCGTTAAAAATGGGCTGGAGCCAATGAAATTCCCGCAAAATATTGATTCATCAGATATATTTAACATAAAAATTTTAGAAGATACAAAAAAGAAACTCTTGGAAGAAACACAAAGAAAGGATAGCAAATATGAACAAGAGGAAGACACAGAAAGCAAAGAAACAGAATCTGAGAGCAGCACCGACGAGAATAATAAGAAAAACGTAAAAAGAAACACACCCAAAAACAAAAATCAAAGTAGAAAATTGACTAGGGACACCTCACCATGCAACCAAAGACCGGAAATACCAACCGCGAAATGTGAAACGAATAAGAGTCAGACCTCAGGAAGGACAGAGATGAAAGGCATAAAGACCAGGAAATGAGACAAATAAATTTACGTAAAACCTTTAGTCTTCCAAAATGAAAAACCGCTTGAGAATTCTATAGATAAATACGAATGGCTTGAAGGATAAAGAAAACACATACGGAAATATTTTTAGAGAAATATATCCTGATATCATTCTAATTTCAGATCACGGGATTAACCTTGAGACTCACAAACTAAAAATATTGAACCACGACGTTAGAGCGACTAATCACACAAACGAACCAGACGACGAAGCAGCAATAGCAATAAAGAAAGGAGAAGAGTACGAAACAAAACAAGGACTAACCGAAATTACCTCACAATTTAGGTCAAAATGTAATTAATCAATATAATAATCAATACGGGATACCAACCACCGCGACGACCGAAACTTCCAATAAATAACTTTGTGAGAATATTTAACAATAGACTTCCAACTTTGTTTTGGGGAGACCTGAACGCAAGATGCACGTACACAGGATATAGGAACAGTAACCAAACAAGAAAGGACCTACAAGCTGTAATTGACAGACGTATAATAAGAAGACTAGGAACAGAGTACCCAACGCTAATTAAAGACAGAACAGCGACAACTACAGACATTTGCCTAGCAAACAGTAACATTCATTTAACTACAACACGGAACCTGTAGATTTTATCTGCACCGAACACACAGCAACCCTACTCATCGTTAATCAGCAACCAGTACAACAAATACCCGCTAAAAATGGACGGCATACCATAGAGCAGGCTGGGGATAATACAAACAAGAATTGAATGACTACGAAATGAAGCTACTTTAGAAGAAATTAACGGAGAGCTGGAAAAAATAAGGACGCGAATATAAACAGCTGACGAGAATGCAATACCCATAAACACATACAAATTAGTAAATTACTTTATATGGACAGACAAAATGAAAACTAAGAATGCAGAAATAAAAGCGATAAACGAGGACACAATAATTAGATCAAAATATTGACAAGGAGCTATTGTCCCGTTAATTTTGGAAAAGGATAAAAAGAATGGGAAATACAAAAGGTAAAGAAAGAGAAAGATTAAGAGGAGAAACGGGAAATTAATCTAAGATGAACGCGAGATTGAAAAAAAATTACAGGGAACAATTAAAAGGAGTGTTCAACATTGTCGAAGTGAAAAACAAAAACTACGATATAGTCTTCGAAAACCAAATAATTGATGAACTAAATGAACGGATTGAGAGGACTTTACCATATCACTACGTAGAAGAGGAACGATATGCAAACGATAGATTTAACACCAAAATCATAATCGAAGAATTAGAGAATACCATCTCAAATTTTAAACAAAAGGCCCCTGGGAAATCCGGCCTCACCAGAAAAAACTATAAAAAAGCACCGGATAATATACTCGAAGAGATAATGAACGTTTTTAACGCCTGTATAAATACCGTATACTTCCCGATGAGTTAAAGATAGCCAAAATGATATTCATACCGAAGTCGGGAAAACCACCTTCGGGGGTCAAAAACCTCCGACCTATATCCCTTCTGGACTTTATCGGGAAGCTGTTTGAAAAATCCTGATCACAAGATTGAATGAATATCTTACAAAAAACAATGGCTGGAACAATTAACAATTCGGCTTTAGAAAGAACAGGAATATGGAGATGGGCATTGTATGTCGGGACATATCGAAATCATTCGATAAAGTCTGGCAAAGAGGTATACAACATAAAATTCTAAACCTGGAAATGAACAACTATTTGAAAAGAATTTTATGCGACTACGTCATGGAAAGATATGCATACATAGGCACGGGATCTTACTAAGGCGAAAGATTCAAGCTTAATGCGGGCCTCGCTCAGGGAGAGAGTTTAATTCCTTCTCCCACCCAGGAACTAGGGCTGTGTGAACATACGATACGCAGATGCTTTTACTCAATTAATTCCCTGTGTTTATCGGAACCATCAGATGCAGTCCAGAGTAACGGCAACAGAAATAGAAAATATAAACGACTATCAACACAAATGGAAAATTAAAACAAATGAAGATAAATTGAAAATTATACCTATGTATCGCAGAAAACTATTCGACGTTCACGTAGATGGAGAGCGATACAAATATAATGGTGAAGTAAACATTTTAGGCCTAACTATTCCTAAAAATGGTTACAAGAAACATGTGACCGAAAGAATAAACAAAGCACGAGTCATACTAACTTTACTCTACAGATCTAGAAATCTAAACATAAAAAAAAAGAAAAAGATCTACCAAGTCATGATAAAGCCTACCTTGATATATCCAACAATTGCCATTTATACGGTTTCAAGAAGCAATCTAATAAGAATGCAACGTATACAAAATAAGGCAGTATGCATAATTACGAACACGCGACGATTAGAGAGGTCAAAACAGAGACGTACACATCGGAGCGAAAATAAAACAATTGGACAGAAAAAAAGAGCCAAAAAAATCATAAAAATAACACAAGAAGAAATAAGAGAGGAAGTAAATAATCAAATAACACGAGGGGCAGGATGGAGACAACATATGCTGTTTCCTAGTATTAAAAACAAAGCAGACCAAAGGGAAGAGGAGAAGATTTACGTGTAAACCAAATAAGGAAACCCGATTGTGATAAAAATTCCTTGATACCCACAAGGAATGAGAAAACTAACCAAAAAACGCAAATCAACTAAAAATGAAAAACAACATGAATAAATAAGAGAATTAAACAAATAAATAACCAAGGAACGTGAGCCTACACAACAGATACTGATACGAGAATTATGCTTACAAAATCATAGAAACTCGATTTACTAACATTACAGGAAAACAAATAACGCTAAGAACGGTTTGAACGCCTATCTCATACACACATAGCATAACGACACAACAACTACAGAAATAAACAAACAGACACACTTTCACTCTAACTTATTTCAAACTTAACTCTAAAATTAGTTTATAGTACAGAGATTAGCGTAATCTCCACGCAACTTGCACCTCTCTGCAAACCTCCAACTTCCTTCCACTTCAATCATCTTCCTCTTTTACCGCTATCAAAAGATGTGCCAGACACTAACACGAGTGACAGGTAGAGCAAATCGTAACAATTTAAAGCTAGGAAAACATAAAAACACCGTGGTCCGGCTCGCACGTTAAGCAAGTCCACAGGCCAACTTGGTCAATTTTCAAGCCTTTGCCGTTATTTGAGTCTGTCCTATCCTTACTTCTTTCTTCTTCCCTTCCCTATTTCGTCCTCTCCGGAGCTCTTTTTCCTCGGCGCCATCAGGCCGAAAAGGAAGAGGGCGCCGGGAAAACTCGAGGAACCAGGCCTCCCCCTCCCCCCCGACTGGTCGGGGGTTGGGAAGGGCACGAGGATCTAAAACCTTTTCTTCCACTATCTTCCACTTCTGACTATTTTGTCGCTCTGATCTAGTTTTCTGGCAGAGGAGGCAAAGGAAAATAAGAGTTTGAAAACGTGCTTCTTTTACGGCGGTCAACTCGGGGACGCCGAGATGTCAGGAGTAATGTTTCTGGCTAAAGTTGACGTTAAGTGCCAGTTTCTTCATTTAAAAAATGACGGCTTTGGCCATCCGCAATCTTCTGCGGTTTGGGAGTCTCAGGATGATGGAGGTGTCCTTATTCAGCTTTTCACGGGTTAGGGTAGTGACATGAGAGTGGGCGTGTTTTTTAATCGCGCCATCTTGAAGGTGATCTGTCAGTTGCCTTGACAGGGTTGTGGAGGTTACGCCGATATATATATATATATATATATATATATATATATATATATATATATATATATATATATATATATATATATTCGTATATATAACAAATGAAGATGCAGAGCAGTATAAAATCTCTTTTTGCACAACCAGACCCCGTTAGGGATGGAAAAAGGGAAACCTGAGAGACAAGAGGCTCAGCCCTGGGATGACGGGCGGTCTCAACCGTGCTGCATCGCCCCTCCCTGAAGCAACACGTGAGATCGGGGAAATCTCTAGACTCAGGGCGCGTGGAAAGAAAATCAGAGAAAACGCATATTTAATTTATCTCTTGTGAGGCCTTATTATCCTAGCTAACTGGGCTTTATATAACTTGGGTACCTTACGAAAAAGTACTCACCTTAATTTTAATTTCTATCTCTTTCCCAACTTTACTAACTCCAATACCTGTAATAATTAAATTATCGAGGCACAAAATATTGAAAAGTTAATGAATACCCAGTTCTCGAACTGCAAAAATATAGATCAAAATATGGTTTAATTTCGAAATAGAAAACGGAACTATTCCCTGCAAAGATCGATAAATTATATTAGCATAATAATCCTAAATACGATAATGACTAAAATACTACTCTGATGCTCAAGTAACGATCGCGAAAATTTTATTAATTCAGTAACTAATTTTAAATCACTTGCCGTAAACTTAAATTCAATAATGAGTAAATGAATCTTTAGGCTCAAAATAAGAGAATAAATTTTTAAAGACGAATAAAATGTTTTAGTTCTAATAAAAGAGTACTCACCTGAAATGCCGGGTATTGGAGGGTCGATTAATGTTGAAATCCGTTTCCTTCCCCTCCTATACCTCCAACTGGGAATTGAGTATTTTCTTCCACATTCTGTCAAACTCTTGTTTGGAGTAACTATTGTTTGATGAAAGAAAGACATAGTACCCCACGCCCCCAAAATGAGACTAGTTTCAGAAATGATTAGCTTCCATCTTTAGTTTAAAAACAATAATAACAAAGACAAAAGTGTATAAAGGCAAAACTTTGGCTTTTGTTAGCATTGTTTTGAGACTGAAGACGGAAGCCACTCACTTCCGAAACTAGTCTCCAGAATAGATTTTGCCCCTTGAACTGCGTCTTTTTTTAACGCATACAAGAAGTTCTATGCTCAATAAAAGGATCTTCTAAATTCTTGGCCTAGTATAACCGACGCTGAGCATCATATGATGGTTCTCTTTATGTAGGAGCCCATTCCCGATATTTGAAGGTCTCGCTACATTAACTTCTGGAGATAAGACATAGGCCGTGGTCTGATCCTTTAAGTTCCCTGTGGTAAATTTTTAGCAGTGTTGAAATTTAAAAGTAATGTAATTTTAAGGTTTCTATGAATTGCAAAATTTAGAGTTCCTTACTGATCGTAAGTTATAAATCATCGATTAATCTCGTATTAATTTATGAAGGATTCTTCATTTTTGTTAGAACCATTTCTTCAAGGTTTTTAGCCAGGTAGAAATTAGCAAACGTGGGGCCCAAAAGTGTCACTAGTCAGTTGATTTATAGGCCCCATCAGTGCATGGGAATGGAGCAAATTGAAATAACTCAATATCTCAAAGAGGTTTTTTTAATTGAAACAAAAAATTGCTGCCGTTTTTTTCAAGTCGAAAACCTTAGTTAAGATCATTAAAAATCAATGATAATTTTAATGTAAAATTACAATTTCATAATAATCTGAGAATTTAAATCAATTAAAAACTTATAGCAAGTTTTAAATGTGTATCTTTAAAATAAATGTTGATTCGATTACCAGTGAGTGAACCGTCCTTATTGAAAATACTTTTATTATGTTTCTTTTTTTTAAATTTAGATTTGCCAAACCCCTATGAATTAAACTCAATTTGTACCCTTTTTCATTTATTATATTACAAACAACAGAACAGACGAGCAGACAAACTAACTCTTGGTAGTGCGTAAATAAATTGAAACATACTTCGTTAGTTAAATAAACACAAATTTGTGGCTACTATATCTCTCTTATTGTAATTAGTATAGTAGTAATAGTTGACTTTTGTTACTATTATAAATTCACTAGTCAAAAGTTATAGTTATATGTTGCCGTCTTGTTCCTTACTTCTTTTGTATTTACCATAAATCTATCCATTAAAAAATATGTCGGAAGTGTTTATTCGGGAAGAAAATTTTATTTCTTTTAATTAATGGTAGCATCTAATCAACCAAATTGATAATCTCAAAAAAATTTTTAGTTTTCCTCTCAATTTTGAAGCATTGTAACGAAGGTTGTCAGGAAGTCCATAGGAAACAGGTAGCGATATTATTATTAGTTTTATGATTTTAATCAGAATGGCAGTTATTATTTTGACACAGGGAAGGCTAGTCATAAATCCTATGAATTGAGATTAGAAAAATTTATCTTCTTTACAACCAAAAGTGCCCTCATGACTTCTCTGCCAGTACTAAATTTCTGATATTAGTTACTTGCTTTACTTTCATTCAATACATAAAAATGGCACAATAGTGGATACTTTTATTTATGAAAAGAGTTCCCTTAAATTTAAAATAAACAAATTTAAATAGTTTTAATGCTATGATAATTTTTATGAAATAAATGTATGTAAAAAATATTAGGCATTTACAAAATATTTAATATTTAGGTATTTAACAAAATATTGTTTTCTATATAATTCAAAATTTTTCAAAACAATTAAAAGAAAATATTCTTTTACAAATAAGGGTTTATACTTATTTAAATTTTGTGAAAGCTAAATTCTGGTGCAATTTATGAAAACATAGAATTCAATTGTCATTCCTCGAAATACATCATTTAATTATCTATCTATATATTTCTATATAAATATAAATGAGTGTGATCTCTTAAAAATTAAGGTGCAATCTCAATGAAAGACTATATCAATGGTAAACATCCTCGAGACAGCATTGGGCACGCTGCGTTACGCTCCTCATCAACACCATGTAAAGGCTGTAGACATTAAATCAATCTCACTCCCACAAAAGAATAACAGCTTCATTTAGTTAATTTAACACTTACTCTTGGTGTCGCAAGATCGTTTTCGCCCCCTTTTTTGCTGTACGTTATATTATATAACTATTTTTTAAATTAGACTAAACTGTGAGCAACTATGTAAGGTGTTTTACACAGTTCTTTCCTATACGTTCGGTTTTACTTCCCAATCATCTATTCTTATTCCATCCCTCGCGAGTAATAATCAAACTCGCGCTAAATGATACCATTAAAGTCATTCAAATCAACCCACTGATGTGATTGTTCCACTGAATCAACTAAGACATTGGTTAAAATCCACAATTGAATTCCAGTTTCAATCATTTTTCTAAAATGGATGTGCCGTTCGAGGCAACTTACTTTTCTTGCCTCACCTTGTTCACTTTTATGGTATCTACCCCAATAGCACTTGCAGTTAAGCAGTAAGGCAAAGCACCGTATTTAGTAACGGGTAGCTGGTATCTGCAGGTACGCCAGTCTTATGGGGAGAAAATACTGTGTTGAGTTTAACTGGTTAGGGAAGACTAGAAATAAGTCCCTTAGGCAGAGACTGGTTGTAATTGCTAGATTTAGTAATGGAAAGTATCGTGTTGGTTAGTACTCTATTGTAAGATGAGTTTGAAATATTAAGAAAGTTACAAAAGGTGGGGTGGTGAATGTAATTAAGAAGTGACTGCTGGGAGATTAGTCATTATGGTATAGAAGATGAGCTAAGGTAGAGTGCAAGGTAGATTTAAAGGAATTAATGGAATCCAGAGCAACCACCTCATCAGGGACCGGGTTACACAAGCTGATACATTTCAAAAAGAAAAAACAGCGTCGTGCCTCCAGAGATGTGGGTTTAAAAGATCTTAAATCTGTGCCTACGTGTGCCCAATAGAGGTGGCATGAAAATATATCTTCAATATGGATTTCCCATTACTTAAGAAGATCCAGCCACAGAAAACGCCCCTGAACCGAGTACAAATTAAGTGTCCGAGGTCGATCACTATACTCGTATGAAAGAATGGAAATTTCATCTATGTCACGAGTCCAATTTCTCTGAACCAACTCCAATAATTTCAAGTCTCAAATAAATCCAGTATTCCATATCCACGAAGCAAAGGCCTGTTATGGGTTTTATACAAAGTAATCATAAATTTTCGATTCCTACATAGGGTGCATTTGAGGAGATTGGGTGAGAGACCAAAAGCCTTATTAATATGGATAAGATATGGATGCGAAATCTGAGTGTTGGGTCAATTATAACACCAAAGTCTTTATGAGATATCACGACCAAGATTTTTTGGCCCTGGAGGAAATAATCTGCCAGGGTTGCAATGTGCTGCTAGTTTAGAGTATCTCGCTAAAACCTCAAAACTACACATTTATCACATTTCACTTCAAGGCTCCATGTATTAGCTACCGAGCTAACTATGTTTATGTCATGTTGGCATGAAGAGGTACCTTGAACCAAAGAAAGAGGAGATGAATAGTTTATGTTTAGATATAACTTGAGGCCTAGTAGCACTGTTTGGATCAATCTGCCGAACGGTGGAATTATTACCGCGAGCAATTCAGTGATTAGCCAATTCCTTGCGTTGAGTGTAAGTTAAGTCTCTAGAAATGTAGTTACCACTATATTGATGGGAGCCTTTAAGGTGTTTAGATTCCTTACATTTAGTCTTTATAATTTTTTACCTCTGTCTATAAAAGTATAATCAGGGAATTTGGCAGGGGTTCCTAGTAAGTAATTGGTTACTATAGCAAACTGAGCTTTGGCACGTTCATTTTCCGGGAAGTCAATGCCGCGGATGATAAAAGAGTGCATTCACTTTTGTCTCTAAGCATAATACTCTCTAATATCCTATCTAATAAGTAGCTTGGTGGTTTCACTCAGATCCAGGCATACCAGCATTGGCTGAATGCACAGGAGATGACTCAAATATCATAGGCCTACCCTTTTTAGAAAGGCTGTTGACTTATCCAGTCGTCAGCTGCACTTTCTTACCCAGCCCTTTAACAGATTGGAATAACTGCTTAAATCATGGGTAAGCTGAAATATCTGAGCTAGCCCCCTGATTGCTAGAACAATAATCCGTACAAATGTAGGCCACGGCATCCTCGTGGCCTACATTTGTACGTAAGGATAAAACTAAGAGTCACACCGATCACAGCCAGATTATTGCGGGTTGTACAGTGAAAGTATGGGTTAATGGGGTTAGAATTAGTGTCACAATTATGTTGTGAGAGAGGGAGTATATGGAGGATGGTTGCTTGTATCATTGCCTCGCAACCGACCTTACCTTGGGATTCTCCTGTCAGCCATAACTAACTGCGAGAGGATTGATCACTGCTAACTAAGTACTAATGAAGTCACGGAGAAATCAGAATTTCCTCATTCAGAGAGTTGAACTAGATCCAATTTTCAATTTCCTTGAAGGGCTTTGATTCTTAATCTGAATGGCTTTCCACAGCTTATTCTTATGTGGTTGAGAGGGGTGAGGGAACCCTTTCTCCGACACTCTGAAATGGTCCAGGAAGGTAGTTTTGGGGTTACTAGTTTTGATGGCTACAGGCCCGCCTAATTTTTAAATTGATCACTACGACCTACAGTACCTTTCAAAAAATAGGTAGGAGGGCCGGCAACTAACTAGTTGAGAAACAATAGCAAATTGAAATTTACTCTACAACAAACACTGTCCTTTCGACAGTGCCTATTATCCTTCATTTTATTAACAGACGTGGTGATGTAATCTATTTATTTGCTCTGTGATTCTAATGAAATCTCCAATTTTGCTGCTCATTTTAGTTCTAAAAATACGATCAGACATTTATTAGTTATATATTTTAGAGAAAGCTAAAGCAGTTTAAGTAATGTCTAGAGATTTTTAAAGCGAGGATCGAGATGGTGAAGATAGTTGTGGTAAAATAATTTCAACGGTGCATACCCCGAGGGTACAGGTGAGTCAACTCTTTTAGCCGTTACGGAAAAAGCAAATCTATTAATTATTTTAGGTGCTGTGAAATATCTTGCGTATCGCAAACATGTTCCTTTTTCCCAAGGTTGAAAAAATAAACCTGGATTATGAAAAGGAGAAAATGAGAGTTTGAGAAAATTAATGAGAGTAAGAGCGAGTAAGTGTGCGTGCAATTGCGAGAAATCAAACATAGAACAATTTTACAGAAGTAGTAATGGAGGGTGCAAGGGCCATCTCCAGTTCTTATAATACTGTAAAGAGAAAACCGAATAATGGAAAAAGGATTTAAAACTTGCAGGGAGAGTAATTAATAAGAGAGGTTAAATAGTGAACATATAAGAAAGGCTTTATATAAATACAAATAATCAAGCGAAAAACAAAGCAAAATATTTTATTAATTATATTTAGAAAGAAGCAAATCCAAAAACCATGAAAAGATTTTTCGAAAGGAAATGAGAAATGTGAGAAACAGATAAAAGAATAGATGAATGATTACCAAGAATACGAATTGCAGGTTACTTTGAGAACAATTAGTTAAAAGAAAATAAGAGCAAAAGGATTAGATTTATATGTGTGTGAAAGAGAAAAAAAATGGGAATAAAATTGGCTTCGAGGCTGTAAATTATGTTATATGTATATCATGACGTGGAATAGATAAGTATTCAAGAAGTTGACAGGATATAGTATGATATGAAGTTGGTAGTAAACTGCAAGGTGGTGTGGAAGGTGTTAAGCGATTGGTTGGATATACGTGGGATTTGGCATGGGTGTGTGATATCACTATGGCAGTTTAATATCTTTAAAAACTAATGGAAATGAGGAAAATGGTTGGGTCAGATTTGCTATTTAATAGGAAGGGTTTGGCTCTATGTTGGCGTACTCTGATGACTTGGTGTTAGCGAGTGAGACTAAAAAGGGTTTTGATACTCTGACCCATTCTTTTATCAGCGTATTTGCCTAGATAGGGATGAAATTCTTTGCCGAAAAAGGAGTTCGTGATATTAAAGAGAGTAGTGTTGCTCATGAACAAGTAGAGATGTGAAGTATTTAAGATTTGAGTTGTCTGATAGTAAGAAATTTAAAGTTAAATGAAAGTGTAAGTGAATGTAAAGTGTTTAAATTCGTAATATAAAAGATAGCTAAATGCAAATGTTCCAATGCTGAAGTATGTAGATATGGGAGTGAGAGTGTGGAATGAAAGGGGAAGGAAAGAATCGGAATCAAAGTAATAAGGGCTTGTCAAGTATAGCTTGGTTATCTTTGCTGTTGCTGACATCAGGAAGTTTTTGCGTGCCCCCTCGGCCCCAATGCCCGCAGATTTCCATGCCGATCGCAAGAACGCAGAGTGCCATGCCGTCACCAAGCCTTGCAGTATGATCTGCTGTTGCATTTTATTCACTTATTTTCACTTCCACTAGCCTCCCCACTTTCTTTGTAAATCCTTAAAAACTATGTGACTTATGCCATCGTTGGTATTTCGCTTTAAATTTCTAAAAAAGATAGAGTGAAAGAAGTTAAACTGAAAAACTTGAGAGCGACTCTCGGTGTCCAACTGATCGCGAAAGATTTTTAGGGCACTCATTTTGCGATTCTTTGCAGGGACATAGTTACCCTAAAGAGACTATTCACAGAAAAGACAAAAAACTATAAAGGAAGTCCCGCATGAATTCTAAAATCAGGCGTGCACAAAAGCATTCCGAGTAAAAGGAACAAGCAATAATGAGCTTACTCGCTCCAGTACCTGGAGAGGTAGCACGTGCGATGGTCCGACAGACTGAGTGAGACATTCAACAAGAATGTGTCGGATAGGCTGTAAGACTAAGCAATCGTCACAATAAGGTTCTTGGGAGAGCGCCACCAAATGGTACTGCGTCCAGCGAGTTTGCCCATTTTGGAAGAAATAGAAAACGACGTGAAGCCGCCGAGGCATTGCGGTATGTCTACGAGAAATTTCGAGTAGAAATGGCATATAAGTTTAGAATTTCGTTGGTCATCTCCCATCTCTTTTTCATGTGAACCGAAGGGCTGACCTGATTCGTACCATAAAAATAGTTGGGAAGAGTAAAACGCTAGTCACGTCACCCAGTCCTGAAAGACTGTTAAGCATTCTCATCAGTCCGCTCATCGTTACATAGACAGGAACCCAGCAGAAGACAAACATCTTTGTGGTTGGTTTGCAAAACACATACCGTGGAAGGGTAGGTAGAGGGTAAGTACCAAAGATGGTCTTCTGAAGATCTTCAGCTAAATGGGAACCCTGGTTGCTCCAAGTGAGGCTGGAGTCGATGGCATTCCCAATAAAGGAAACCCTCCTCCATGCCTTGCTCGAAGGAGATGCAAGAAACCTACTTGAGGTGAAAACTCCCCAAAATGGCCGTAGCCTTCTAATATTGAGAGTTCTGTGGGCTGATTACCGCAGAATGCGTTTTTACCTTCGAGGGCTTAGTAGAGAGGCTTGTCTAACGTACAGTACAACCCTTCCTCTCCTCCCGACTCTAAACTTTTGGGGCAGAAGGCTTTGGGTCAGGCGTCCCTCTTCCTTCAGAGAGTCCTAACTTTCCTTAACACCCCATTCTGTCTTACACAGTAGCAAGAGAACCAAAAGTCTGTTATTGCCCCCTGTATCTCGGGGACCGACTTAAGAAGTACCAAGCACGGAATCACAACCATCTCTTCTGTTACTCTAAAGAATAAAAGGAGGCGCGCGAAGGCTTCAAATTTTGTGAAGTAGTCACTAAGGGGAAAGAGTCTCTGGTGGTGGCCTGGGTTGTGCACCCATGGAGGTAGAACGCACAGAAAGTTTATATTGGGCGTGATAGCTTATCTGCCCGTAGGACTAGAGTCAGCAGTAGCAGAGAACTGTCAATGTTTCAGGTCAAGGGGAGGACGGGATCAATTCCATGGCCTTTCTAAGAGATTTGCTCACCAGCCTGAACATCCAATACCTTTTCCTTTAAAAGATACGAGTCAAGTGATTCGAAGATATATGGTGCCACTGCCTCCAATTCACACACGTAGCCTTATATTAGACAACTTTTTCATGTAAAGCCTTTGAGTACTTAGCGCAGAATTTGCGTTGACCAGATCTAAAACGTTTGTAAGTTTGATTCATAGGGGTCTAGTAGTGACAAATGTAACACTTCTCTCACAATGACATGAATGCTTTGACGTGGTAGTGGTACAAACCAGTTTTCCTTGTCTCAGAGAGCCCATGATGATCAGAATGGGTTCATCCATATTCCTCTTTCCTCATCACAAATTTGCCCTTGATCGCCTCCTGGTCGACCAAGTCTTCTGTGATATATTCCTAATAGTATTTAACGAGTTCCATAGCATAAGCTACTCATTTACGTAGTTCATGATAGAGTGTTGTGTCTCCTACACAGGCGAACAATCGACTTTACAAAGAACACTTAAAAGCCCTCCTGTCAAGATTCATCCGCATTCACCAGAAAGGTCCTGTCCGGGAAACAAGCGACCTTTAGTTCCCTACTAAGAAAAATAGCTAATGTCTGATGCTGATGGAAGTGTTTACTTTGTACACTTTTGTCTCATTAGTAGAGCACATGATTAAAAAACTATTGAAGCTGGCAGACAAGAGGATGCCGAGATGTTTCTTCATCATGTTCCTCGAAATGGCAAAAGACCCGGCCGTCTTCCGAGTTCCACGTTAAGAAAGAGATTCATACTCTGCCTTGATTTCCCGGGAGATCGAGTGCCCTTGGGAAGACCTTTCTCGTGGTTGGACTTGGGTTCGTGGGTAATTCTCATCGAGTTATTATACTCTCCCAGTTAGGACCACGCTGATTGATGCGAATGCAGTATGAGGTCCATACTCGCCTTAGGAGGGGCCTTCTTTCGGCCATCCTTCCCAATATCGTTGGGGATCACGATAAAACACTCACCATTTATGTGGCCTGGTGTACAAAGATACGTCTTGGCAACCTACAAGCCGGCAAGTTGACCTCCATTATGTGAATTTAGGGGTGATCAAGAGACCGCTCCCCCCCAAAAAAGTCACTAGACGTGGGTCGAAGAATGTCGGGGGAGTGGGGCGTAGCCAAGAGGATTCTATGCGTACGAGGATTCGTGCCATTGAGTCGCCTTCACCCGAAGCGTGCCCCTACGTTTTTCAAATTAGAGAGTCACCTGGGGGAGACTGAGGGACATAGTAGCGAGAAAAACTCTCATCTAAATTCATATGAGAGGGGAAAAATCATTGGCAAATGAAAGATGTTAAGTGTGGCTTCTGAGAAAGAATAGAATATCGCTTACTGCATAGAAGTGGTGGCGCCTGAAGACGGCTCCAGAAGTGGTGAAAAAAAGGCTCCTTTACCAAATTTTTGCTTATAATTGGGCAGCGATGTTGGAAGTGTGTTGTAAGCCTCGCCCTTACAACATCAATCTTGGAAGTGTTTTCAATGATTGGGATCTATTCTGATATTTTGAGAACTTACACAAAAATGCTTATACTTTGGACCGATATGCAAAGAAGTTGTCGGCTATATCTCGTCCAATCGTTTCTCCTTATTACATCCCGGATTTTGAGACCTTTCAGGGGCTCCAATTCTGAGAGCGTTAGAGAATTGGTTTGATCCTGTGCGGCAACGCACAAAGAACATAAGTTGCCAAACTGTACATCGCTCCGCAAATACCTCATCTCAAAATTGAACAGTCTGTGGTGAGATTGAGAAAGAGTGGATCCCTTATCAAGACGTACTATTTGTCGATAAGACGGCCAAGATCTAAATATTTCGCATGCTGCAGACACAGAGACACTACCAGAGACTTTTAGTTGTCTTGGTAGGCAACAATTCACTTAAGCCGAGAACGGCTGCAGGCCGATAGTTAGCCTATTAGGCGCAAGAAATGTGTTATTGAACCAAAAGCGTCTTTTTATTATTTGCGTCTATACTAGGGCACATTCGTCCTAGTCTCTTGTAATATTTGGACTTTAATAGCCGTTGTATAATTATGGAGAGAATAATCTTAGAAAACAAGGGTGCATAAAAGGACGGACGGGTGGCAAGCCCCAGTTTCCCCAAGGCCTGTCAAAGAATAAATTCTACTCAGTGAGCAAGAATTTGCTCATGGGCACTCTGGCAGGAGGACGTGACACTCCTCCAGATACTGGATGTAGTAGTAATAGAAACAGAAAGAGAAATTAGTGGTTCAATGGAGTTATGTTTAGCAGAAGGTGTTAACGAGGTTTAAACGGTAATTGTTTTGAGTTAGTATTGTCATGTAAGAAGAATGTATAGAAATATCTTTGTTAAGAGAAGAGAAACGAGTGAAAGTTTTGGTGTGCGAATGATAAGATGGGTACGTAAAACGTAGCTTGAATATGTGATCGAGAGTTGAAGAAAGAAAAGTAGTAAATAATATTGAGTATATTAGACGTATATGGGGGATGTATGGTAATGTTTATACTTGGGTACATTTAGCCAGGAATAAAGCAACATTGAAAGAGATCCTATAGCACAAAATTCCAAATCTTAATGAAGGAATTGGTGTGGGAAAAAGTGATGATTCGATTAGCGTAAATGGGTAAAAGAGAGTAGCTACCTTTTTTCAGTTTTAACGCCCTAGACCACACAGTGTGGGAAAATAGTTCATGGTTACCATAATATAGACCCTCCAAAGTAGAAGCTCTAATTCTAAATACCTGTAAGAAGCTTATTTGTGTTGCCTGGGAAAAACAACAAAATCATAGTAATAGTTTTTATATGAATTTCATACAGATTATTAATAATAAATTATTGATATGGATGGGGATTTTCTTAATAGATAAAGTTTACTTCTTAATCGCACAAAATTAGTTTAAATGTATAAATATGAACAGTCTTTGGAAAACGGTGGTAGTTTAACAAAGATTTTGATTTCCAGAGACTCATACACTTTTAATTATTTGGAGAAATTTAAGTCAATATCCAGGAGCTTCTTAAAAGTTTACTCCAAATAAAAAATTTCTAACTTTCTAATAAACTTTATGCGATATTAATTAAAAAGAATTTCATTTTACTCAAAAGAAGAAATTATTTTCTATTTTGTAAAATTTGGGGCTTGAAACTATATCTGTTCAAGAAACTAAAGTTAAGTAATTATAATACTAATACATTATAAAGCTTTTATTTATCTTCTGATAAAATGGTTAAGAGGGCACTGACTTCAATGGAGGGTTGAAAGTACCAAGAGTGAGGGAAAGTGTATAACAGTTAGCCTATTATTCCAAATTCTGGGAACAAAAATCGAGAAAGCAATATCACCAACTTAGCACAGACATTTAAGATACACAAACAATAGAATGTTGAAAGCTCAAAACAATAGCACTTAGAGGCCCGGATCGTGACTGGAATTGAATGCTGGCTAAGATCAGGCGATCGAAGAAGGTATTTACTTAGATTTCTGAGAATAGATTCAGTGCTCTTACCGGTTTTGAAGCTACTTTCCTCTTCCTTACCAACACGCTCTCTTTTGAACTTTAAATTAACGTTAGTTAACATTAAAGAAAGTTAATTACTTTTGGAAAGGTAAAAACAAGAGTTGCAAAGGGAAAACGGTAATCCTTACCTAAGAGTCTCTGCCTCGGGATTCATTCATCCATTTCACTAGAGCCATAAGACATCATATCGGGATTGGTTTAATTACCGAGCAAATATCTCTCTTTTTCACCTTCCAATCACCTCCATAAATAATTTGGAATCTCTTCTGGCACCCTTGCTTCTGAAATTAACTCTTTAAATTTCAATTTTCTACTGCCCTTTTGATCATCCCCCCTACAGAATCTTCGATGAGTTGCGTGAATATTTTGATGTGGCTTTCTCTGGAAATTGTGCAAACTTACTTATCCTGGTGATTTTAACAAAAAAAACTATCATACTCTTTCTTATCTACGACTTCTAGCTATTTTTAAATTTTACTCTCTTACAAACTATCTCATTTGCCCCACACATATAGAAACCACTCACTTGAACGTGTCGTCTCCTCAGACGGTAACCGAACTATTCCCAGCAATTTTTTGCCAATTTATCATCCGTTATTTCTTCTCTCTTTCTTTCCTTCTAACCCACTCATACACACTATTAACAAGCCGTATGATCATCGGCATTCATCCATTGATTGACCAAGAACTTATGTATAGGGATATTGCACTCCCTTTCCTATTAGACTCCAATACAACTCTTTATTGACCGCAACCTGTTCCCTGGAAGATTTCATCCTGGTACTCAACTACAATTTTAAGCATGGCGTGGAAATAGCCGCAAACTGTATCATAACATCTTGCAACTCAATCTTCCATCACCCTACTGAAGTTTTTCGCGAAACCTACACTCGCAGTAGCCATTCTGCTATTGCTCGATCTCCTAGCAGCCATTGACTCTGTTGATCACACTGTGAGGATCAAGTCAGCTAGTATTCTAGATTACCTACCCTCCTCTTACGCTAGGGAGATCTTATACCACAGGTCAGAGCATTGAATTAGTTCTTATATATATAATTGCCCAACTTACCAAATAAAAACAATATTTATTTTTTTCTGAGACAATAATCATACGGACGAATACCATCTGCACCCTTATAACGTAACACTTGAATCTTTCTCTGTCACTGACCATATTCCGCACGGGAGAACCATAATCTCTGGCTCTACCCCCACTACAGCTTATTTTACGTAATTTTTGGTATTAAATCGGTGATTATGCTATAGCGATATTTTCTCCTAGAATCTTAAATGATCCGTCTGCAGCGATACACTCATCCTTCAAAAGTGCCTTGAACACCTACATCTATCTGCTTTACTTGCTGGTGGATCTGCGCTCTCTGAAGGCATATAACATTATAGAGGCCAATGAAAAACATTCCTCATGTACGAGTATAATTATTATTGCTTTGCATTTAAAAGGCTAAAAAGCGCATCAGAAATTGTGCCTCAGGTAAATCGGAGGAATTTTAAGAGGAAATAACTTGCTTGAGAAAATAGGCACTGAGATAGAGTCAAGCTTTTGTGTATCCTTTGTACATTAAGTATAGTTAAGATTGGACAAATAAAATGAATAATTGAAGTAAAAGAGGCTGCAGATAACAAACTTTAGAAGAGTTAACCAATAGGAGACACTGTTTTTGCACAGTTTAATGGCATGGGGATGAGATGTAACAGCCTTTTCCTGCTAGACAATATCAAAATAATTGATTTTATAAAAGAATTTAATGCTAACACCAACATAGCAAGCTAACTCATAAACTCCATAAAGATAGATCTGTTAAGTAAGTGGTGAATATAAAAAAAGCGACAATATGTGAAACATATATACCCGCAGAATCTCCAACAGACAGTGGCGGGTCGGAACAAAACGCCGGTGCTGGAGCCGAAAAAGCACAAAATTCTTCAGATATCAGCTGCAGCATAGGGTCCATTCTACAGCAGACAGCCTCTTGTGCGAAAAAAATGGAGAAATTAGTAGTATGTACCAAAAACAACAAAAGCATATTTATTTTGCGGAGAATAAGAGAGTTGAAGGGATAAAAGAAAGACAATGTGGGTGAAATAAGACCGCCAAGAAATGGGAGGAGGACCCTTGCAAAGCCAAGATTCTCAATCTTAAACTATTGAGTTAGGTCATTTAAAGTTAAAATTCCAGGATTAAGTTTGCAAAACGAATAAACCCAGTAATAAATTAAGGTAAATTGACCATTTCTCGTTTATTCTATTTTCTAAATTGATGTCTGGCATATACGAGTGAAACACTGTTCCCGTGCTAAGCATTGCTAACCCACATTAAGTGTTGTCAATCGCCAGATAGAGTCCCTCTTCAAGTCCAATTTATTTAGGCGATTATATACCTACGGTCATTTGATTTGCTGGTTAGACTCTAGGGACTCAAAAGAGTTTGTATTGCTTAAAACTAAGTTTGGAAAACAAACAAGAACATCTCTGTTAAAAGGGTTTTAATGAATAGTGGTTCCTAAACAACTAATGAAGATGTAAATGTGTTTGAAGTATACTCAGGTATATCTGCGATTGATGGGGTCCCGGAAGGGAACCAACTCTCTGATTAACTCTTGCTTAGTTGCCAGGGCTACACCCTACACACCTTTAATGACGAGTATCCAATTAAAAAGTGGTCAGTTGATACTCGAAGTCTCACGTCAAAGAATCGAGAACTGATTAAAAGCGACGATTATTCTTCCATTCTAAGCGAGTTTTTACCTCGAATTTAAAGCGAAACACCAATCCGGGCAAGCTCCTCAGCGTGTAAAAAAAGTGATCAAGCTAAAGGAAATGAAAATGCATTGAAGATATATATGTGTAGGCATTTCGGTTGGGAGGGCAAACTATCGATTTTTGGACCTGGAGTGCATACAATCTTCTAGATCTCAACCTTAGAATTGATGCCTATGCGGCGCATGACAATCCATTTCGGATGAATAAAAGAATTGAAAAGGAAAAGAAAAATAGGTGGGAGAAGAAGAGAAAAAGAGATTGATAACATAGGGATTCTAAAATCCACTACACAAATAGGAACCAAAAGGGAAGGGTGAACTCCCCTTTCCTGCTCCGGAGACGGCATAAAGAGGTGAAAGCTATTTCCCAGGAAAAAGCCTGGGAAATGTATCGCAAGCAAAGAAAATACAGTACTGTCCAAAGAGATCAGAACGGCTTTATTTCTGCCACATCTTCCATAACTTTTGCCAAAGATAATTGGTGTACGAAAGCCTACAGGTATAAACTACATATGTTTAAAGAGCATGAAAATTTGGTCGAATAAAACAAAAGTTAAAGGCATATAAGTAATTTATTAGAAAATTTGAATTATCTATAATGATTCGAATAACAGCGGAAACAAATTACCATAGTAATATAAATATTATATTATTAATAAAAAATACTCTTACAAGTTATAAGTAATTAGTATTTACTATGAAGGCCTAAATTTTGGATGAAGATTTTACATTTCCTGCTACAGAAATGAACCAGGTCATAACAATCTTGCTCAGTATTCTTGCTCCATTCTGTTTATTACATTTGCCATGGTTCTTGAACTTTTTTTGGATTCCTCGATTTATATCTCTACTCTGTCCAGGCTAGTTCATAAATGTGATTTGCTCGCCATCAAGGAAGGTTTTCACTGAGATGCCCGATTGTCAGTGGATATTATTCTGCAGAGACTTTTATTACAGTTTGTGGCTTAGAGGCTCAAAAATGGGGCAAATCATGAGATTTGCAGTATATTGTTGTTCATTTGTGCATTAACTGTGTCTCGTAAGCAAACAACTGCTTCAATGCCTTCTACCGAAATCACGACCAAGACTTTGACAGACTTTCCGCCAAACGTCACTAATTTAAGTTCCATTGACAGACGTTGACATAATATTATGGTGTAAATACTTGTAGCACTTGACAGTCTCTGCAATGTCTCCGATTAAAAGACCATCTTGGTCTACCAGCTTTACTATCAGATCACGGAAAAAGAGAGGAATGGCAGCTTTCTAAGGCATCTTACCTGAAAGACAGCTTGCAAGAGAATGAACTAACTTATACGACGAACTGAAATTATTTACTATATAAACAATGCTGGTTTTCAAAAGGAAAAACCTGCTGAGAACTTTCGTTTAATTCATTCAAATTTTCTCAAATCTTTACCTATACGTAGTTTATACCTGTAGATAATTTACACCACTTTGGAAACCTTGAATTATATTACTGCAAACGTTAAGGAAGATTTTGTAATAGAAATACAGGACTTCTGATCTTTTTGGCGGTAGTGTATTTGAAAAAGGCTTATAAAAGAGTCCGAAATAAAAGATAAAAGTTAAATGTCTAAAGGAATAAACCAGCCGTAGTCTTAATCAGGTTTGAGACTGCCATGGGCACTGTCGCTTCTCCAGGTGCCATATGTATCAATCCACAAAAGGCTGTCTCTCGCAAGTTCACTCGAGACTGTTGGTGGCATCTTTCATATAATAAACTAATTCCATTAATAAAATCTTCCTTCAGTCTTATGCGGGGAGAATAGTCTGAACTATAAACCACCATTGAATTTTACACAGAATGAATATCAGCAATTACCTCGGAAAATAAAGTACTATTTAGTGAAGACTCAATGAATTATGTTAATATTAGGTAAACAGTTTCATGGCAGGCAGAAAAATATAATTAAAAAATGGTAGGATTGCATAAATTGTTAAATTTAAATGCAAGAAATAATGTAGATTATTTAAATCTGACCATAATTACATAAAAAGATTTACTTATTTGCTTAGACTTCCTCAAAATCTTAAAGCAATTCATTATTACAAAATAGGTATATTGTGAACGCTGACAGAAATAATAGCTTTATAACTTTTTAAATACAAATTTGCAATGATTATGTTAACCAGCATAATAGGCGATCATATAATGATCAAAAAGAAATATCCTCCTCTTTCTCCTGGTGATCCTTTTGCGATGAAAATCATTATATTCATAATTGGGGCTCCGATCTTTTTTATCTCTTATCAAATCTGACTCTATAAATTTGTCTCCATTAGCATGTAAATGGAAATATAATCCTGAATTACGAATTAATTAATGTAAGTGGGTATATGTATGCATGGTATAAAAGGGTGTATGAGTAGATAAAAAGAAATAAAAGTGGTGAAAAGAGAAACTAGTGTGATAGATTTGCAAAGAGATCGTAGGCGCCTGGTGATCCAACCTATCGTTTTCATTATTTTTTGTTGTCTTTTTTTGTTGGTTGTGTTTAGTTATTATTATTATTATTATTATGGCGTTCAAGAAATTTAAATAAACTTTGGATGTGCGATGTGAATTTGCTGTTGTTTTGTAATAAATCAATTTAAAACTTGGTGCTTAGTTTTGTTGTTATTGTATATTTTGAGATGTCTGTAATTTTGTGTTCTTTGCTATTTCTTATCTTCTTCATTCCTCTCTTCATTCTTCTTTCTTCGTGTTTCGTTTGGTTCAAATGAGTTTTGTTCGGTGAATTTTAGTCAAAATCGGTAATTTTTCATGTTTCTGGGTAATTACGTTATAATTGGGTGGTTTTCATATTCTTTGATAAATTTAAATTCCTTTCATGAGTAGAACGACACTTCCTCTCCGCCATCCACTTGACTAGCGGAGCTTGGAAATCTGTCACGACTTCTAGTTCTTCTATGCTGGTTAATCATTTGAATGATTTCACCATTTAATTCTTGATTAACTAGTTCCTGCATATTCCTTGTCCGTTTTTTAATGACAATGTTAATGGGACTTAACCCTGCCTCCCTGTGCAGCTCTTTTTGGCGTCTTCTTACTTGCCTGCGTGTACCCGTTATTAGGCACACGCATTTATTCTTCGAAACTTGTAGTCTCCTATTTGTGTTCTTCAGGCACAAGGGAGGGCAGTAGCGGGGTAGATCAGCGTAGATCTTACAATTGCATTGTTTATCTTCTGGTTGTTGCCCTCACAGAGATCTCTGAACATGAATAGAGTTCTGATTGCGGCTGATGGCTTAAATTTCGATCATCGACGTGTTTCCTGCATCCGAATGAAGTAATATTCATTACATGTACATTGCGCCCCGTGGCATCTGAAAGTAGTCCCCTTCCAATGCGGACTACCTTGAATTTATCCTGGTTTGTTCTTGTTTTCCATCAAATTCCATGAGTGAAATTGGCCGGTAGCTCTCGCTCAACGTTGGATCCTTTCCATGTTTCGGCAAGAAAATAATTTTTGCCATTTTGTAAGCATCTGGAAAGTATCCTGTGTTAAGACAAGCGTTGAAAATTCTTCTCATTCGTTTTCTGGCATTCGCTGGTGCCTTGAAAATGTTTAACTTTGTAATCTACGATTATCATGAGGTCGAGTAGTTCCTCTTTCGTAATCTCAGTGTCTCCGTCACACTCTCTATCCACCTGGTGGTATCCGTGCGTCCTATGTACCTGTGTATTAAGCTAGTTATAATATTACTTTCGAACTATCCCATAATATTCGTTTTCTTCTTCAGTTACACTGGAGATTTTTTCCCAATAACTTCGGAATATAGCTTCAATATTTCTTCCTTCTGTTTCGATGTTTCCATCTAATTTTAATATTTCTATTTTCTGTATTTTCTCAGTCGATCTATTGAGATGCCTAATTTTATTCCAGAAATCTTTGAGAGATGCATCGTGATCGAAGCTTTCGATCGCATCGTCCCAACGTCTCCATTGTTGTTCAAGGATCAACTGGTTGAGCTCTTCTTTAATTTCTTTACTTCGTTGTCTTGAGTCAATTGATGCGTTTCTGATGTTGATTTAATACAGTAATTTCATTTCACGGTATATATCCTTCATGTATTTAGTACATCTATATGTAGAAATGGAATTATACTCAGATTTAGGGATACAAGCTCTATCTACGTCAATAAGATGATTGCTAAGGTCATTAAGTGTCTCGTCAATCTCCTCGAGAATTGCCTCATCCAAGTTGGGCGGCTAATTATATGCTTCGAAGAGACGTGCATACCGTGCCCAGTCTCCTTTTTATTAGTTTTTTTTTAACTACGGATGGGACTTATATCGGGTCTCTATTGATGGTGAGAAGGATCCCTATATGATCACTACATGGTACCTGGACTGGTTTCTTGTAGTAATTGAACGGCAGCTGACGATTGGGCAGACATATGTCTGGCTTCGTGGCACGCCTTCCTCTGACAAAGGTCCGGAGTTTGTGGCAAATTCGCTGAACAATGTTTCTGTCTAGCAAAGTATACAGTCTTCCAATCCAATTCAAGGTTTTGTAGCCGAAGTTCCTGTATCTGACATTCAGATCTGTCATTAGTGTCGGGTGATTCTTCTGCAAAATAGGCGGCAATGACCAATTTTCATATGTCGAGTTCAACCTCAATTGCAAGATAGGATTTTTCAAGGTTTCTTATTTGCTTGTATTTAATCCCATTATTGATCCCAATAGCGGCTCCGGCGAAGCGCTCTATGAAGTAATTTGTGATCAACACCGTAATTCTAAATCTTCATTTCCGAATTACGTGTGTCGATCCCGTGTTCCGAAATTAAGATAAACATTTACATCAACTTCCTTAAAAACGTTTTAGTAAAGAGTTATTTTCGTTGTCCAGCCCTTGGTATTTATTTAAAAAATCTTTAATGCGTTAGGTTGCATGATGTAATGTATCTACCGATGTTTTCTCTTATTTTTATTTTTGTCCTGTGGGGCAGCTTTGGTAGGCTTAAGGAGGAATTTTTGATTTACTCTGTAGCCCTGAAATTGCTAGGAAAGTAGGCCTGTGGCACCAAAATTGCAGGAGAGGTAGGCCCGGTGAGGATTCACCACAAATGGACGCTCGATGGATCTAGGAAATCATGAAAATGGGTACACGCATGAATTAATGAAATAATATGCCATTTAATAAATAGTGAACAAAGCAAAATAGAGATAAATACTATTTCACAATTGTACCTATATTTAATAAGAAAGTATGAATCGAGCATAGTGGATAGCGAAAGTTCTCCCGTGGCCACACACAAACATACGCACGCTAGGAAACAGCTGTCAGACGAAAACGATCTCAATGAAAGATATTAAGCACAAGCTGAACAAATACAGGTTAATATGTGCCTTAACCGGTTAAAAATTCCGAGGAACTGCGAAAGGTAAATGATTTCTCTGATATAAAATAGGCCCAAACGGGATAAATATGTAGGTTCATATGATGCACATAACTCTTTTAACTCTGCCTAACGAATAAACTGATCAACATATTCATAATCATTGGCTCCGCCCGCACCCAGGTCAAGTGAAAAAGGTCAAGCCACTTGGAAACGAGAGGCATATATATATATATATATATATATATATATATATATATTAAATAAAAACAGATGAAAAGAGACTAAAATAGATAGAGAATCAGTTAAGTCGTCTGTGAGCAGCTTATTGCTATTATTAGCGTCACAAATACGTCCCTTATCCTTGACTCCTGGCACCTTAGACTCAGCTATATCGTATTAACGGAAAACTTACATATAGCCACGTAGGACTCAAACTGTTCTGCTGCTTCTCTTTGATAGGCCCAAGCTAAGAATAAAACTTACTTTAGCCACTTTTCTTTTGAAGTCCTTTTCTTTAACTCCTGATTACGGAGGCACCTTCTGGAACCCAGCCTAAAAGGGTATTCCGAGTGAAAAACTTTGGGAGTCAGAACCATTTCGATTGGAATACAAAAGTAGGCCTACTACCTACAAGCCCTTAATACCTGCTACACCACCCTCAGCCAGACTCCATCACACACTCACCCACTCCTATAAACTGGCAACATCAAGACTCGCAATAACATCAAACCACTTATAACTCTTTGTCGCTCGTGTTCTAATGCGTGTTAGAAGAGGTGAATTTTTCGTCATCTTCTTTTCCATCTTCCTTTTCTTCGCTACCTCTTCGGATTTCTCCGCAAAGGTTGATTTCTTGGAAGTATCCAGACCAGCTTTTATAAACTCGTGGTTCTAGACAATCGAGTCTTTATATGCCTTAGAGCATTCGGGATTTGCGGGCATGATCACCGTCGGGAGCCCATTCGCTTTCAGCCAGGAATTGAGAATCACTTTTTAATAACTGGGTTTGAACGCTTTTGCTATTTTTGTATGAGGAATGCATATGAGGATTATCGCATTAAGGTCACTGGTCATACGAGCATCTGAGGGAGATGGCTTTGTTAGCCGCATCTCTTCACTTTTCTTGGCGGCGCTCGCATGGAATCTCCTTAGCCTTTCTTTGTTTCTCTTCTTTTTTTATTATTTCCTTCCTTTACCACAGTCCAGCGCTATTTTCCTGTGCTAGCTCTTGCAGATAATGAACTTATTTCTTTGTATTTTCGCACTTGTCCTATCTCTGGCCTTCTGTGGCACATTTACTGCACCACAGTTTTTCCTTCTCAGGAAGGGTCGCTGTCGTGAGTTCTTCTATTTTATAGCATTCAAGCACATTTGTATGCTATTGACTTTTTCTTGTTAGATATTCTCTCCTGGTATTCTCATATTAAATATCAGGAGCCCGTCTGTCATTGCCTTTTATTGTCAAAAAATGTCGCCGTAAATGTAATTTTATATACGTGGGTGCGTTCACGGAATTTAATTATTTTGCGAACTTTTGCCGACGTATTGCGCCTCTCGATCTCCTCTTTAAGCTCCTTGGGTGACTGTTTTCCAGCGCAGCTCTCCACTTTGCGATAGAACACGCTTCGATTCGTTGCCATTTCTGGTGGGGGGGGGGGCGTCACTGCCTCGAGGCTGATGATGTTCTAAATTTCCGCTCATTTTTCTGATAGAAGCCTGTTTACATCCCCAGTTCCGGCCAAAATTGCGATAAATTCAGGGGAAACTTCGATTAGCTTCACGAGAGCTACCTTGAATCCAGCGTATAGCGCCTCGCAAAGCATGCTCTTTTAACAGGGTCTTCATTCCTTAGATGGTCGTCAGAGAGACCCTCTTACTGAGAGTCTCCATGGTCTTCTTTGTTCCTCTTCCTTATTTTCTTGATTTATTTTCTTATTTCTTTAACTAAGGTGTAATTAATGTGTACTTGTAGTGTGAATGAGGTTAGGTGGTAAAGAAGGTATGGCTATAAATCGGTGAGTTCCTAAAAGTTTGAGATGAGCGCTCCCACCCATTTTCCAGTTGGTCCCCTGCTCAGACGCTGCCGGAATGATGGGTGATAATGGATGCATGGGATGGGTCCCGATTGGACACCTTAAGGAGTGTGAATCATGGTGGACTTAGATTAAACTAGCTGCTGAATCAAGTGCCGCTACATTTTTGCCGCTACATTTTTGCCACCACTCCTCGGCTACTTGTACCATAACTTCTTCCAACATACAGATAGAGGGGGATTACTTCCCTTTATGATTTTGGTCGGTCCCTTAGATGTGATGATTACTCCTTCACCCGAAGGATGCAGTCAAGTCCAATTTCGCGAAAGTTTCTGACTCAAGCTTCCGCTGTGGGCTAGTCCTCAAACCGGTTTCCACATGACCCCTTAATTATGCCAGTTCCAAGTGACTGGCATAGTTAAAACGAAATTAATGAATTGCAGTCATTTGATGTAGGTTCCCATTTGGTCGATAGACAGAAGCAATGAGGTTTTTAAGCTCCCATTTGTTTGTAATTTTTGCGAATTAAAAAAGTAATTCTCTCTTAAAATGTGAATAAAAATTCACAAGGCTTCGGTCAGGCCGTTACTTAGCAAAAATCTGAAAAATGAAATCCAATGCGAATTGATGGAGAAGCGTTTCGTCAATTTCAATTTGGAGCATGGATTCTTATAAATTAAAAATCTCCCGTAAGTCAGTCTCATTGGAAATTTGAAATATAAAATTTTAATTAAACAAAATAATCTTTATATTCTAAGCGTTAATTTAATATTTAGCAACGGCTAGCGAGTTTATAAAATAGAATCGGTAGGTTGGAGATAAAGTTCACGGGATAGATCGTTGTCTGTTGGCGCCAGGTCAGGCGAGTACGGTGGATGAAGAAGAACTTCTAACCCTAGCTCCAGAAGTTTTTCAAGAGTGTGATTTTCAACGTGTAGTCAATTTTCCTCTTTTCTGCACAATTGTATCTGATACCTATTGCAGTTTTTTACTCTATAATTGTGCGTCGAAAGGCGGATGATTGAGTTTAACATTTCCCAGTAAATCCCTCCCTTCACATTCCACCAGACACAAACCATAAGCTTGTTTTGATGTTGGTCGGCCTTTGCATCTTTTTCTGGCAAATATTTTGCTTACCATGTGCGATTGTAGAAACCATTTCCTATCTACTTTATTCAGCCAATCAAAACGACGTTTCTTGAACAATAGTGTCATGCAAGTGTCTATGCGGCGCTGATGGTAGAAGTCGCGTAGTTTACGTGGATTCATGCATCCAGTTTGCTGAATTTGCCCATCTCCAGTAAATGATGAAAAATGGTATTATGGCCAGCTTGCGTGATGTCAGATGCGGATAAGCTTTGATACAAGCGCAAAGTGGTCATTGTCAATAAGTGAGGGTTGAAGACTTCTTGGTTGATCTTGGAGATCGAATTGGCCACGCTGAAACTTCTTAAACCAATCGTGAGTTGTACAACAACCTATTGTGTCTTCTCCAAATGTTTGATTGATACGACGTTGCGAGTGGGCATCGTTTATGGCGAACTATGCAATATACAATTAAAGGGTACGTTGCTGTTTAGAAGAAGGAGTCATATTATGATTAATTTTTAAAACTAGGTATCTATAGAGTGTCTGACTAACTACTTTGTGTTGGCCTAGGCTTTCATATGCCTCGCTTAAAGGTGCATATTAACGTAGTTTACCTATAATATAGGTCATTGTGCACTTTCAAGCGAGGCTTAGGAAAGACTAGACCTTTAAGCACTAACTATTCGTATAAATATAAATCTATAAATAGACTTTTAAAAAAGGTTGTGC
Organism: Ceratothoa steindachneri; assembly: GCA_963969495.1. Lineage (NCBI taxonomy): Eukaryota > Metazoa > Arthropoda > Malacostraca > Isopoda > Cymothoidae > Ceratothoa > Ceratothoa steindachneri. The sequence goes on along the minus strand of OZ018327.1, from coordinate 69,678,201 downwards.
GAGAACTTTGTTTCCAACCTAATAAAAATGTTTCCCGAATGTACTCAACTATGTATTTTGGCAGATTTTACTCATATCCTAAGTAATTTCAGAAGATTTCAAATAAAATAATATATTTCGGTTTTTATTCTAGCATTTTAGTGTTTCTATAGATATTGAGGCAAGTTCTACTTAGGTTCTTACCATTACCATTTTTTAAATTTCTTGTGCCTCTAAACTTGAAATAATATGACATTTTTAAAATAAATCGGAAGAGACCTGAATTTTACCTCATATTATACGATGCCCTAGTCAAATAAGTTTTTATTTTATAATTTCTCTCTTAAAAATACGAACTTAACCACACATGTGTCTACTAATATAGAGGAAATGTAGCAAAAATATGCGAACTTTGTGATTCACGTTGTACGGCTGTTTTTATCGAGAGGTTTTATAAGGTATGGATCGAGAACCTTCCTAAAGGTTGATTCATCATTAATTCTTTATGTTATTGCACAGTATTATAGTATGATAAACTGAATATGAACTTTTTAATATCTTCAATATTTTCAAAGAGATCTAATTAGAAGTACCCTAAAACAACTTTTGACTCATTCAAACCAACCATTTTCAGTTTTCATTTCAGCAAAAATATTGGAGTGACCAAATTCATAGAATATCAGCAAGAAAGGGCAATGTTATGCAGCGCAACTGTAACGTCACAGTATGAAATTTCTCAAGCCTGTATCTTTTGTGATGTGACATCTCCTGAGACAATTTGAACAACAGCTAGACTGTACATTGTAATGCGACCTAAATTATCTGAGTTCGAACAGGGAATGTTAGAGGTGGCAAATGAATGAGACATTCCATTTTTTAAAACTTCGCGGACATTTAACATTCTTAATCAACTGTGTCCCTTGTGTCAGGAATATACCTTATGGTAGGCATTACTAGTCACCATGGACAGCACAGTGTCAGACCATGGGTGCTTACTGATCGTAATTATCTGCGTCTGGCTAGAATTATCTATGGTAATGGAACACGAAATGAATGCAGGAGGTATCACCACATATCGATTAGAATCTAATTAGAGTTTTTTACCTTTCTTGGGATATGGGGCAGTAGTACCACCAGACTACCTCTGTTAAAACCCCGACACTTGATTCAACGCCGTATCTGGGTCGTGTCATCGTAAAATGACTGTGGAGGATTAGCAACAGGTAATGGGACATGGTTCGAGTGTTTCTAAAGATGGTAGTATTCAGGTGTAGCGTAAACCTCATGAGGCCATGAACCTCATTTCTAACATGGCACCATGCAGATTGATGATGGGGCCATTCCTGTCTGGGGTGCATTCAAGTGGCATTAAAGGCGACATTGACTGGTTACCGATAGTTTGCACTGCCTGGTGACCATTTGCATCGTCGATCCATTGACTTCAAGGGAAACGACAACAAAGTAATATTCTAGCAGGACAATGCAACGTCTCATTGACCTCAAGTTTCGTAGAATTGGTTCCAATAGCATTCTGGAGAGTTCTAATAAATGGTGTGACAACTGCATTTACCCGATGTAAACACAAACGAATATTTATCTGACTTTGTGACCAGTTCTTTTCGCACCCAAGATTGGCGCTTAGAAATATCAAGGAACTGATATTTTTAACTTATAATTATACCTGTTAGTTGACTTAGCTAAATCAATATTATACAAAACAAATGCATGTTCCAACGGATGTTGGGCTATTGTTTCATATTCTACATATTTTGCAGTTTATATATTTCCCTAGAGGAGGAAACCAATTTTATAAAGAATACAATTAATTCTGATCCAACTGTTATAGGTTCTACGAAACTAATCACTCAATGATTACCTCATATTTGGCTTTAGCAATTAGACAAGAGCTAATTAAATCAAAGTCATGGAAATTTCACAAATATGTAAATGCAAATTTCTTGATCTTTCTTACTATTTCTGTTTCCTGTATTTATTCAGTGTTTATTCCTCTATCTTTCCCACACTATTTTGTTTTCCATGAAATTAGAATTCTCCATTGCAATGCATGATTTTATCTTTAGTTACTTAACTTTTTTATAGTAATGTAATATCTTAAAATCTAGGTTCATCAATAGTAAAGTTTAAATTTTGCTGACCTCGAGAAAACAGCATTGAAGAGGTAAAATAAAATTCGTGAAGACCGTTGCTTTGGTATGCGAGGCATAAAACAGGAATAAACCAATGAACTCCTACTATATGTAGTCAGTGTGGAGGGAATGAAGAGGTGAGTTATTGAAAAGTCAGTGTAATTGGTAAAATCATAAGGTTTCGTAATCAAAGAGCTGACACACATAGCAAACTCATCTAAATAAAAATTTATTTAGGACAAAATTGGTGAGTTAGCCATTCTTCAAAATACTTTTTACTCTATTAAACTTCGCATTATTTTTGTATTGCTTTTCTTTTCAATATTTTAATTTACTTAGATTCTAAAATATCAACGACCTCGTGTGAACTTCATTAGCATCATTATATACACACAATTATATTTGTTTTATAGGATATAAAGTAAGCGAGATTTAGTCATTCCCATTGAGTTCAACATGGATCACAACAGCGCTATTTATTTTCTTTCTTAGCATATATTTTAGTTTAACTCCAGCCGTTGGCCGTTGATTAATTAGTTAATATTTTCTTCCAGAGCTTGACAAACATAATTGTACTGATTTTCATGTAAATTTAGTTACTCATTCAGATCGTCTCAAAATTATTAGCAACATTCCAATTGCTATCAAGTTTCTTTATATTTATTTAGAATATATAATAACGCATATAACTAAATTTAAACAGTTAGTACGTTAAGTTAAATTATAAACAATAAGAAAATGAAATAAATGAATCTAACAATTAATATGACATACTCGTACATATATAAAAAGGATCTGTTTAATATAGCCAATTGTGTATTTTTAAATAAATGCCCCGTATCTATAAATTTATCTTGCAGGTTTATTATTTAATATTATCGGTTTATTACAATTTCCATTGACTTGATTCTTGGCACATTTCATTTATAACGTTAGAAATTGTGCATTTATGTTAAATTTGATGATTACCTCACGCACAATCTAGTGTTCAAAAATGACCCAAATTCCATATGAAATGTATAACCACTCATTTAAAACCATTCAATAAAAGTAACTTTGTTTTCCACAAAGCATTCTTTAACATTCTTAAGCATTCCTGTGCTTAGGGTTGAATTCAAATTCATAATAGGATAATAAACTTTCTCCTTCATAAAACTTCTATGAGATAATTGCTCGAGGTTACATAATTAAAAAAAACAGAACTCTCATTTCATATTTTATACTGGAGGGAATTTAATATAATGATTTATGCTCTAAATGTCTACTTTGATAGCATTATTTCTACAAATAATACTGTAGAATAATAGTAGCTAACTTCTTTGAATTGGGATTAAAAGTTCAAAAGGAGTTGTAATATTTTGGATAATTAATTTTCTTAATGAAAATGGAACGGAAACAATGATAATTCCATCTGAAAGAGTAAAACTTAGATAATAAACTATAAGGAAAAGGATTTTGATTTCCAAATTAATTAGTTAATGGACCAACTTATTGAGGAGTAGGCAGAAGAACTTTACACATAAAGAAGATTAAGAGAATGTATAAGAGATAAACATAAAGATTCTCTCTAATGCACACCCACACAAGAAGGTATTTTAACTGCATCTGCTTCAAAAACCTAAAAGGAAAAATCAGAAAAAGACACAACGATCTTTAAGTGATTTCTGCATTTCTAAAGGACCTGAATTTTTTTTAAGAATTTTAAAATAATAATATACACAGTTTCTATTTTTTTAATGCATTTTTTAATTATTATGTTTACTTATTAGATTCATCTCTTTCTTAATCAATATCCATGTACATTTTGTTATTTATTTCTGTTTTTTTTTCCCATAGGAGAGCCTACCTATTTGAAGATCAAGGGTAGGGCCACAACATCATTCACCTTCTCAATCCTTAGTATTCATAGCAATCTCCCTCCCCCCTTTGATTCATTTATCTGTCAGATATTTCTAAATCCCCCAACACTGCCAATACATCATATCTCAAAGTACATAAATAAATGCGTGCACCTATTGGAATCATTGTAATCGTTCACATATCTTCCAATTAATGTATGCAATCTTTCATATAATTAACGTACGTGTGCGAACTACGATATGTATAATAATAATATTTTTTTCACTAGGATAATGTGAATAATGACAATATTTTATTCACTAGCAAATATCTGTAAGGTAAATGCTGGTTAATATCCATTTTCACAGTCATTTCAGGGTTAATTTTCAACATTGGATCTCTTTTATTTACACCACTAACCAGATGTTGCAATCAGAGCATCATTCTTAGAACAAGTGTCTCACACACATGCAAAAGGAGTGGTTGTAGCAGGTAACGAGAGAAAGAGAAGATGGAGGAAATATAAACTTGGAAAGGTGACGAGATTCGGACCAGAGTCCATCGCAAATATTTTGGGAGGGGTAGTTAACTAAACTCGCAGGCTACTCGGCCACCAGCATTGGTCCTTTGATCCTTGATTGAGAGAGGTTAGGGTGTTTACTTTTAACTGCCTCCATTCTTTCCCCCTTTACTCCTTTCCTGGAAAGGGATTTCAGGAATCACATGGGTGACCTTGCGTTTGACTAATGGAAGATTATGTACCCTTCCTGCCTCAACGCCCGCAATCCGTTCCCTCTCGACCACAATGAAAACAGGATAATCTGGAACTATATGTTTGTCAAACATTTTCGCTTCCTCTTTCTTTACCACTTGCTTTACAGAAATTGCCTTTCAAACATTAAATTCGATGGGATAAAATCGAAATTCTGACTGCGTCGCTGCGATCTCAGCGGGATGCGGCGCTTTTCTCAAATCAGCAAACCGCAATCCCCCCCCCCCCCCCCCAAAAAAAAAAACTTGAGTCTAACCGAGCATTTTTAGAGCCATTAACCGCTGCTGGGATTCCAAAGCAATGAAATTGACAGTCAAATTATGAATCGACTAGGTTCAAATATCTCAAAATAAGTTCATTACTCTTTTCGTGTTATAATTTTGTATAATTTTCTGTAATTTATTTTTCACTTTTATTGTTCTTTTTTTCTCCCTATACCTTTAATTTTCCTTACACATTTAGTTTAGGGGAATTTGGCATTAAGTATTTCATCGTTGCTATATACTACTAGAAATTATTTATACCTTTATAGAAGGTAATTTTTGTGGGTGGCTTAACCCTCTTTAACCACAGGTTGAGAAGGTAATTTAAAATATATTTATTATCGAAATATGCTTCCATGTCAGGTACGGCTTACTTAGGTTTCGTTTGAAAAGTTAGGGTTATAGAGGGTTGATTAGAGTGGTTAGGTACTCAGAGCCTGTCTAAAGTTTTAAATCAGATGAGGTTAGGTCATGTTAGGCTACGTTATATATAACTAACTAAAGATGTTTTCAAATTAATTAAAGAATGAAAGCAACATTACCTCTTTTTTTCTTAGAACTTTTCCCTCTAAAACAGTTAGAATAAAAAAAAAATCCTACCCCATGTATTTTTAATGAGCCCTTCCTATTTACGACCTTGAGAGCAAGATTTACCTTAACGCCTTGTTTTCCTTTCCTACAGAAATAATCAAGACCGAGAATGCTGGTACGTATAGAGCCACCAGCTTTTCTGTTAATTAAAGAGCAACCAGCTTTTCTGTTTAAAAAGAGCAACCAGCTTTTCTGTTAAATAAAGAGCTACTAGCTTTTTTGTTAATTAAAAAGCAACCAGTTTTTATGTTGAATAGTGAAGTATGGGGAGAAAGCCAAGCTTGAATTTTCTTTGCATGACGTTACTAGAATCTTACATCCATCATTTATTAGAAGCTATTCCAACATACTTTCAAGCAGTAATAGGGTTAGTTAGCTATATAGTTCGCCCGATAAAAGTCCAACTTAATAGACATTTAATTGGTATAGTTAAACGACATAAATAGCGGGAGAGGAACTGTGGGATTACTTACCTGCTACTTTTCCTCCTTTTTGAGTTTTGAATGTGTGATTTGAGAATTTCCAATGAAATGTTAAATACGCCCTTTGTTTCTATTGTTCGCACAGCATGCTTTTCTTCTTTGCTTTTTTTGCTCTCCTGTTTAATTATTTTTTTTTAAGATAATACATCCACTGAAAACATCAAAATGTGCCCTGGTAAAATACCAAATTGGTAAGCATTTCACTACTGAAAATAGTAAAATGGTGGTGTGTGCTAAGCATACTTCTAATAAAAATACCTAAATGATGACGTGTGATACTGTACTGAAAAGACCCAAAATGCTGATGTGTGATAAGAATACCTCTACTGATCTTTGCTGTAAAGATCAAAATGGAGATGTCTGGTAAGAATACCTTTTCTGACAAAGCAAAATTCTGAATGGTGGTAAAAATACATAAAGTGAAAAGAAAAAAATGGTGCTGGGGGATACGAATATATCCAATGAAAGCACCAAAATGCTGATTTTTGATAAACCTACCTCTAATGAAAAGACCGAAATGGCCAATCGTCGTACGAAAACCTGTACTCTAACTACGGTGGTATTTGAGCCCTTAGGGCGTGCCGGTCTTAACATTTCGATCAAAAAGATCAAAATGGTCATATGACTAGTACTTCGATTTGTCATCCTCCAAGTTTTGGATATGAATTTTTGTTTGCCTTATTTTGGAATTTTGATAAATTTTAACTCATCTTCAGGTGGTGTTTTTTTAATAGGAAAACTATTTAAAAACTTGTAGAAAAATTACAAACAAACAAAAATTTATGTTCCGTTGGAAATTTTAGTCTTAAGGAGTCACACCGTCTGACGTTTATTTGTGTTGGAACCGAACCTTTGGAATAAAGGGTGGAAAAAACAGTCATGTTAATTATACATACTACCCGGCCCCGAGTAATAGAAAAGCTGGAGGGTGACTACTTTCACGGCAAAAGTATCCATCGTGCAAGGAAAATATGTAAGAAGGATCTTGTGTAGAAATTGGTGAAATCAGGTGAAGTAGAAAAAGTAAAAAAGCGTAGTTTAAATCTATTTTGAGACTAGGGTGGCATTTGAGCTAGTAGGGCTTTCCGGCTTTACCCTTGTAAGGTGTAAAAGTGATGTTGGTATGATAGTTTGGGAAAATTATAAAGAAAGATAAGGTAAAAAAGTATAAATAAGATCCTTGTAGCGGAAAACACGTCATTCTAATGGCGTTTTTAAATTACCTAATAAATCGATGCGTAGAAATGTAATTTTAACACTACACATACCCATCAAAGGTGTGTATGTTATAACTAGAGTAATGCCTCCCCTAGAACTGAAACTTGGCGAAGCGGCCACCCCTCTCAACCTCATTACCCCCATGACATCCAGGTTTTGTATTACTCTGGTCGTCATTTGTACCGAATTGAAATCTCCCTCTGTTTCGACACCTGTTTACACCGAACAAAGGGTGAAATTTGGCGATAAAGTTTTTAAAATAAACTCTACGCACATATGCCTACGAACATTACATATAAGACAAATTTCTTGAGCATTCGTGCTAAGATTAAATACTTATTTGGTTACCAAAGCTCACAAAAGATAAATTTTTATAAAATCCTAAATAAAATTTACTTTTAGAATGTTAATTTTTCACTCAGGGTGAAAAAGAGTACCAAAGAACGAGAAACAACATGGAAAACGAAGGGAGACTTGTGACTAAATGTTGTGTTTACATGTAAAACCAAAATATAAATTTACTTCAACTAATTAATATAACTACTTAATTTAAAAGACATTTTTAATAAGGTAGTGCACCTAGAAGTAAAGACAGTAGTACTCTAAAAAAACATATTGTTTCAATCTAAAATGTCTCTTTCTTTCGAATTGCTAGATTCAACAGAGTGCTTATAAAATGTTTTTTATAATTTCTTTGTTTCTCTTCCTTTTAGTTTAACCTCATTACATTTAAATTTATTTAGATGAATTAGAAATCCTCACAATCACTCAAAATTTCTTTATTCTGTCTAAATCCTTATGCAATATCAGCCACGATGTGACAAGGATGTTAATATAACAAATTCAAGAACTACTCAAACAAAACAAAAATAACTGGTGTGGAAGAATTTTATACCGTATACACCAGGTTATTGAAAATATGACTTCAAACCCCATGTAAAGCATTTATTCACTTCCCAAAAATCCTACAATTTAATACGAAAACAAAAAAGCCATAAATTTTTGGTGAAAAAATTTATTGCGATTGCGATGCTGTAAAACATTCTATAACAACAACAAACCTAACCATATCTAATTAACTCCTTTTAGCGCTATTTATGCAACTCATTTCTTATGTTACTCCTTCGATATATCCCTCATTTGGTCAGATTTTCTTTTTTCATGCTTAATTCCATATCGTAACGGACCAACCTCCTAGTGAAAAGGAACCATATTTACTTAACTAGAACTCTTTGATTAGCTCATCTAATATATACTTCATTCAACATTATGCCATGGTTACTTCAATTATTTTTGATGCGATATCAATAAAATATCTTAAACTGTGGTTCTTTATAAATGTTTTGATGCACGCAATGGAAGATATGTATGTGATGGTTCTTCTAAGAATTAAGATCAGGATTTAAACGTACACAACACTATTCCTACTCATTGTTAGGGATTTATGAGTATGAAAACAAGTGTAAGAATTTAGATATACCTTCTTTTCAATACAGATACATTAACTTTTATATAAAGACACATACACAAACGTGAGATCATAAACATCCATTTAAAAAAACTAAATAAAAAGAGATTCCCTGATTTTTAATGATAGCAATGGGATAAAACGAGGAAATAAATTCGAATGTCTGATTTCCTGAAAATTTATTGAAGAAATCAAGGTCGGTTTTCTCAAGTTATAATGAAAACACTGATTTGTACCATTTGCCCTCGGTAGTTCTCTGCATACATTAGATAAGGCATTCAAAATAAAGAATAACCTAAGATTTGTCTTAACACGTTCACTACGAATTGGGCCAAATATGCGGCACCGATTGTTCCATATAATTACTCTTACTTAAAAGTGGGGTGTCTTACCTATGTAGAAAACATTAAGTGCATCTTCTGTAGCATTTGCTACTAGAGTAGCTTACTCATACCCTTTTGTAATTAACCGTTGTCTAAGCTTTGAAAGTTTACTTAGTGAAAATTTGTTAGCGAGAGGAATATTATTAAAAAAAGAGATGATAGTTGAAGAGAATGAGTAAGAATCAATAATAATAAAATGGATCTTTGTATGCCGCTACTCAAGGCACCTTTACAAAGTACCTGTCCACTACCTAACTAACCGCTTGATCGAAGAGGTTGCAAGAGGTCACATGAAATAGGACTATCTCAAAAGACATTGTTGCTAATACCAAAGAAATACTATTTGGGGAAAGCTCCAAACATACAGCTTCGAAAAAGGCGCAGTAGAGATGAAGTATATCCCTAACTACCTCTCTCGCCACTCACTTTGCGTTCGGAAAAGTGTAAAAGAATGTGCTGAAAATTGAATGTAACACTGTATCTTTATGTAAATTAATGCGCACTATATCCATTCGGTCAATTCTATTTTTCAACCTGACGCTGGAACTATTAATTGCTTTTGCAGGCTTCTTGTCCAATGTCTTCCAAATTCTCTATGTTCAGGAATGACACCGTGCTGTCACGCTCTATACAGAGTCGAGCCCATGGGTATTTAACAAGGCCGGCAGGTCCCAGCTAAGGGCTTGTGCCCAATTTATATTCGAGTGCGTTAAGTCAAGGTTGGCTCAGGAGTTATGGAAAGAAAACCGCTTAAAAAATAACCTTTAATATACAAATAAATAATAGAATCATTTTTAGTCACAAAAACTAAGCAAACTAATATAATAATGAATAAGTGACTAGTTGTTAGTACAGGTGGGCAAAGAATAAATGTGAATAGCCCGGAAATTGTAACAATCACTTGAAAGACCGTTATTAAACGCGGGTTGAGATAATATGAATTAAATGCTGGGAATTACGGGGGATTTCGGGGAGTGAATTAAATGCATGAAAAATCACGGGACTGGGACCTCGGTTTTACCTCAGCGGCGATGAATTCGATGAGGCCTCAGGAGTGACTTCGTAGAGCGGAATATGAGCGTAGATCAGGTTCCAAGCTGTCCTCGAAATGGGAATCACGAAGAGGGGGGGAGTCTGCTCCTGGGACTGGTGTCGCCTCGGCGACTAGATAGGAATCTGCACGGAAGGACTTCTCGGACTTCCTTGATCTTGTCTCACGGTTGAGTTTAAGGTACACGGACCTTGTAGAGTGGAGGGAATGAGCGGAGAGTTTATCTCGGTTAGCCTTCCGAATTGGGAATAACGAAGGAGAGTAATCCGTCTCAGACCAGAGAGATTACGAAGGTAAGATCCACGCAAGGTAACACAAGCGTCGACACGGCGACTCGACGGGGAACGTGACGGACGCACTTCGGAAGAACTCTCGCTGACAATGAATGGAGTCCCCGCTCGCGTAAATACGGCGAGTTTCTGCAAAGGACGGGGTTAGGAAGAGAGGTGTACGACACCTGGCGTCCCATGGAAGACTTAGAATGTATCCGTGTAAACAGCCACAGGTCCCTGGCGCCTCACAGCGGCTTGTGGGGGGGGGGGGGGTAGTGATAGATCTCGTTTTCGACTTTCCACTGTGGGATGATAACCGAGCACAATGTAGGGGCGGCGACAAGATTTCGAACTGATTAAACGTTCTGGGTGCCATAAACTAAGGTGATATAGCCAGACTATGTCTGGGAATGTTTGCACCTTGGGCTAACCTCCCCACTCTAATTAGTTGAACTCTAACTTGTATTGACGAGCTAAAGTTTAAACTTCCACCTGAGATTCCTAGTCCTTTTTTGTTAAGGGTAATCAAGTTTTTCTAGTCTTGCTACTACCTTTGTGGTGGGTCCCTTTTAGTATAAATCAAAAATTTGTTTTCTCACCATTATTCTCTTAAATGGAGACAGAGCGTTAGTATTCTTTACAAATCTTAAAGATCACATGATCACAGTCCCAGATCAGGTCATTCTGTCCTTAATTTGCCTTATGTGCTGTTCTACCAGCTTATGCCTGTCCAGGTGCACGAATTCTTTTGGAACGAGAAGCATTTAGCTACAGAATGCACACCACTCAAGGAATGAATAACAAAGAAAATGCACAGAAGTTAAACTTAATCTAGCGAACTTTTGTGTTAAATATAGCGCATTTTAACTTTTCTCTGATCATGGAGGTAAGAAAGTTCAACTAATATTTAATGCTTTGCCACATTTTTGTGATGTTCTAAGATTTAAAAATGAATGAACTTATTTAAATGATAGCAGTCAAGTACAGTAACATAGTGCTACATTTGAATTATGACTATTGTTTCTAAAATAATCAAACAAAGGAATTTAATTCTTCCTTACTAATGTACTTAGGATTATCACTGTAGATTTCTCATCGAAAAGCTTGATGCTAAATAAAATTCTTTCATTTATTGACATATTTTATTTCTTAGCTTGTTTACTCTCATCAGTGTTCTTTTGATATGATTAAATATTTTTAGGATTAACAAAGGTAAATAAATCCATTACTATTGCCCATTACCAATACAACTAAAATTCAACCTAGCTAAATGGTTATTATGGCGGTGCTTTTAATTATTCTTCTAAAGACTAATATTAACATCCGCGTGTATATCATGCCAATACTATTTATTCAAGTTCAATCACCTTACGAACATTACATTAATTATTTTTATTTCTTCCCTTTCTTTCCAATGTTAAAAATTTTCAATTTTCGCATTCATTCAGTGAAGATTTATTTCCATATTTTATAAAAGGAGATGAATTCTCTTAATTGTGATGCAATTTTTCTGACATTATTTCCGTTATATATTATCAGTGTTTGTTACGTAGCTTTCAACTGCTTCTCTGCCGTTGATTTAATTATAACTTCCTATTGACGTCATCCATACAAACCCCTTTGTTACTTTGCTAAATGATATATTGGTTTAGTTATCTATAGCATGTCCCTTGAAAATTTGTAAGACAACTTTTATGATAGATGGGAAATAAAATCGATATAAAAGTCATGGACAATCCATAGAAAGTCTTTCTTTTCAAACTCAGGTATCAAAGGACCTTTGATCCCTTTTACGATTGATTTTACTGACAAGTACTTTATCATTGTTGTTAATACATAAATCCAAATCGAGGAAATTTTTAACCCAGTTAGAGAAGTCAATATTTTCGAAAATTACTCTCCGCTATGAAAAGAAGATCCAAGTAGATCCACAAATATTTATGTTGGCAAAGTTTAAATTCCAAACTTTCTGCACGTTTCACAAACAAAAGCAGACCTTTAAACTTGGAAAACAACTGCGCTTTCATGTATTGTTTTTTGAAGACCGCTCTGCAGACAACGAGCATATTGAATACAAAGTAGATGCACTGTACTATAATGCATTTAAGCATTACTATTACACCAGAATATTGCCCTTAAGAATGAAAGAATTTTTAAATAAAATTTTAGTCCTCTTTTTGAGTCTTCTCTATAAAAAATATACACAAATAAGAAGGACGGAGAAGTATAAAAATAGATTCATATCGTGCAATATTTCTGATGGAGTTAAATTGACGAGAATTAGCATTTTACCACAAAAATATTGAATTTCTCATTTTTATTAGGAAAAACGAAAAAACAAGGGATAGCTGGGAGAAAAAAATGAATTCATTTCTAGGGGGGAGTTAATACTCCAGATTGAGTTAGGTTAAACTAGTTAATAATAAACAAGAAACAACAGCCAATTCATAATCGTACAATTAAACCAAAACACCAAAACTAGACTTAACTAATGTAACACAATAAGCAATTGATAGCTATCAAATAAAACCCCCTAAATCAAACAATCTGGCCTAAATAATGTAATACACAAACAACACATAATACCTAATAAAAAAATTCCTTACCAAACCTTCGTCATAGACCAAAGAACTCATATGCTATTCATTAAAACCCAAACCTGACTTATCCTTCGTTATACAACCAACAGCTCACAATCATTAACTATAACCAGTAAACCCAAATAATTGATCTAAACTACGTCAGATATCATAGAGTTAACAATCCATAAATAAAATCACGACACCTCAACAGCCTCCCCTCAATAGGATGCAGACCAATTCCCCTAAGAACTCCTATGTTTCCCTCGAGAGAGCTGCAACTAAACCCCGAGGTTTACGGGGGTAAAATCTGCCAATTATACGCCACTAGCGGGTGGCGATCGATCACTTTATTTATACCTTATGTATTGGACACAAGGGCAGCATTCATAATATATACGAAAAGTTGTTGTTTTTTAACGATAAGCTCATACCCTTGAATTCAGGCTCTCGGAATTTCTGTCACAAAACGAGCCTGTGGTATGTAGTATTCTTTCCAATTTTGTCAGTCCAATTAAGTAGGACAGGTTCCATTCATTTCAAACATTTTTAGTCTTTGATCAAATTTGATCGAAAGTTGGCAAAGGACATTAGCTTTACAAAGGAAATTAATTTTAATGTGGTTAAATAGACCTTATAAATATCTAGATATATTCTCTCAGCCGTCAGTAGCATGCTAATAGTTCGAATGATTTGAATACAGAAATATGATAGGCATCTACATTTAGAAAGGCAGTCACACTAGCTGTCGCCTCTTCCTTAAATTCCAAGATAAAACCTATATGATATTCAAATCAGGAGCTACATATTGTAGGTCGTAATGATAAGCCTGCACTCAGTTACTCTGGAAGAAACACCACCATTGAGGTGTAGGATTATTATTTTAGCCAGAATGATGTAAGGGGATCATTTAAAAGGAAGTGGTGAGGAAAAAGTAAGTTAAATTGTGGGAAGCCTAGCTTCACCTACGGGCGTTGGAGCTGGGAACGATCATAGTCCTCAAGATATCAGCTGCAGAAGGGTTTCCCATGCTCCAGCAGATATTCCCTAAATAGATAAGTGCGGAGATGCTCTGTATAGAAATTGAATTTTATACGATCTTTCACCCATAATCGTCCTTCCTTAAACTCATTTAAGACTGCAATTTATTTCATCTTGAGTGCGACGTTGTTTTTGATGCCTAGTAACATGCTTACATGGTGCCAGTATTTACGGTTCATGACATATGATGTAGTAATTTTTCTATAAAGAAATGGGATTTCTTTTCCTTTTCCTTCTATTCAACCAAATTTTACTTCGACTTCGTTTTCTCCTTCATTTTTCTCTAGGAATTGAACATTCTCTTGTTGTTTCAACTATTTGCCTTGTAAAAAAATAAGTTCCTTTTGTCTTCCATCCTTTTAAGCCCGTTTTATCACTTTTCATTTATATCTTTATCTTCGAATATAAAAGTAAGACTTTTCCTTCCTCACAAATTTTAATTCCTCTCTTCTCAGGTAGATTAATTTTTCATTTTCTTGTATTAATAAATTCAATGCATCGCAGCGTCTAAAACAATTCAATTATGTCTCCTTCTATTGTCAGAATGTAAACACAAAAGAGAAAAATTACTGTTGAGATGAGTCTTTCGAGATAAGATCTAAGTGTAATGGTAGTAGTAACACGACGACCCCAATCCCAAATGACTATGGTTATTTTCGATTGGTCTCCTCACCAAGTAAACACAACTGAAATCTCTGATTCAATTAACACTTTGACCTTCTATTCTATCTTTCACCAAATGCAGGATTTTTTGGAATGTTATGTCTAAAGAAGAGGAGTTATTCAAGAAAATTAAATATAATTAAACTTTCATCGTCATATGCAGTTTCTACCCTACGCAAAGCGTTAAATGAATCGAGCGATTTTCGGTAGCTATGAGGGCCACATAAGCTGCACATAGCTTTATTAAATAAAGCAACTGCATATTTGTAGCCATAGGGACCATATAGCGCACATATAGCTTTGTTAAATAAATCAACCCGATTTCTGTAGCTAGAAAGACATTGTGATTAAAGAAATATCTGCGTTTATTTTCCTCTCAAACTCGTACACAAGACTGAAACAAGACGCCAATAGATGAATCCCAAAGCTCCATTGCCTGAAGTTAGGCGACTTCCTTCCTTGCAGTAAGATAAAATTCTTATGAATAGAATTTAGATGCATCATGATCTACAATATAGAAGGTCTACTTGGTTATTAAAAATAAAAGAATTTATTGAGAAAACATTTTTATTTAAAAACAAGTATGCAAACTTTTGCATCAATGTAGATATATATCTTTACGCAATGAAGATTAAATAATAGGAAAGAAATGGATATAAAGGAAGAAGTCAGGTCAGATATGTGAAAGGTTAGAAATAGTGTAAAAAATGATGAATGAATAAGAGTGCAATGAAAAAATCGTTAATTTTAAATATTCAGGGAGAGTTCACATTCAAACAAACGCTAAATAGAGGAAATATAAATTGGTGATAATTTGTCTTTCTTTTCACGTCATACAGAGGTTTCACTGTACATTGTCATAAATCTTACGTATGATTGTCTGAAAAGATATTAATGTCTTCTAGATATTTTCTCATATATGTTCACGGCGTTTCCAAATGAAAAAAAAACACGCCTACTGTTTGAATATATAATCTCTTTTTATCCGTAATTATGATATATGGCAAAACAGTACGCTAATACTCATATGGCGAGAATTGCCTCTAATATATTTAATTTGACTTGTTAACTTATCCTTAAGAGTTATGAAGAACCCCAAAGTATGCTAAAGAGCCTTGCATCTCTAGTTTGGTTGTAAATTTTTTTAATGCGCGGTTGTTAAAGGTTTTATCCAACTGAGCATTAAGTAATTTACCTACTGTGTTTCTCAACATTTTTTATTACTCTCTTTTCGTTTTGCGAGAGCTAATAAATTAACGTTCCAATATTAATTCTTTATTTCGGCTCCTTTCTCTCAAAGTGATTTGTTGAGAATTATCCCGAACTGCGCCTTCGATGCGGCGTTTCTATATATTGTAAATATTTAGGCTACTAAAATTATATTCCGCCTCTTCAAGGTACTAATTCAGTTTCCTCATATTGCGTTTAATTAATATTATATGTTGCAATACAAGAGTTCTTCAGGCAAATATGCATCTGATTTAATTATACTATGCTTATGATTATAGAATTTTTAATATATAGGGGAGCTTGACAAAATTATATTAATACATCACAGATACACTATGTTTGGCTATCAATAAGGGGTTGACTACCAGTTGCCTTTAGTACAGCTGTAATCCTAAGTGTAATAGAATTGTACAACCATGTAGGGTTCCCAGCGGAATGTTGTCCCATTGCTCTATCAAAACTTTTTCCATTTACTTCAGTGATGAAGGAAAAGTAAATTTAGTTTGCACTCTCTGCTTCAAAGCTGCCCAAAATGGCTCAATGATGTTTAGACCTGGTGACTGTGCTTGCTGGGGAAGATGTTCAAATACATTCCGACGATCCTCAAAACAAAATTAAACCTTTTGCGGGGGTTTTATGACGCATTATGATCTTTATAAATGTTGATCTCTGAAAACAGTATGCTAGTCATAATAAGAACTAAGTCATTGAGAATGTCTAAATATTTATTGGCAGTGACCTGAAAATTGATGGAAATGATGGGACCGCCCTCAAATTTGACTGCTGGAAGCAGGCAGTCATTATTGTATGCACTTTGGGGGTTTTCCATACATAAACAGAGCCATTTTGGAAGTAATGTAAATGATGTCTTATGGGACCATACTACATTCTCCTGGTCATTAAGTGTCCATGTATTATGATCGTGATACCATTTCTTAAGGGAATTTGTCGTTGGTTTCCTTTACCAGCGGTTTCAAAATTGTTACTCTTCCATGGATGATTGCTTTGGGAATTTCTTAGCGCACAGTTTCTATCAAAATAATCTCGTTCAGGTGACTATTAAGTTCTGGTGTCACCTTTGCGGCAGGATTTTGATGTTGTTTAGCCAGAATCCCTATTAGTGTTTGACGAAACCTGCCTGTTAACTTTGGTTTGCTCCCACTGTTATTCTTTCCAGATGACGTCTTGCGATGTTTCGTGTATGATTTTATAACCATAAACATTGTTGCTGGTGAAACAATCAAATTTATGCTATTTCAGTTATAGACGCCCCGCCCTTTATTTACGTCCGATAGGTCAGATATTATTCCCACCGCTTTCGTGACTGTCACTTGCAATAAGGTCGTGCACCATGAAATACAAAATGGAAGGATTTAAAAGACCCCGAAATAAATGATAATCGCAGCATTTATTTCTTTCTTCTCAGTATGCACTTCCTTCATTGAGCCGCCCCCTGCTCTCGTTTCTATTCCAATGTCCTTTATCTCTTCGTTTAGAAAACTCTGATTTTCCGTCTCATGTGCTCAGCTATGTAATTTTGTTTCTTTATTGTACTATATAGATATAATTATAGTCTACAATGCACGCTTTTTTGCATTATTCTATCTGACTTCAAAAGGTTTGAAAAGCAGAAATAAAATATGGTGAAAGCTCATTGGCGGTTGTTACCAGCTTCAAACCTTGCACTTAAATTATATATATTTTCCCCAAATCTGGCAGTTCTGTTATTGACAAATCCACTCAAGTTTAAGTGGGCCCCTTCATTGAAAATAATTTTCTTTGCAAAGTTTCGTCGGCTGCAAGTCTCTCTACAAGCCAGTCAGCAAATTGCTTCCGCTAACCGTGGTCAGGTGGCTGAAAATGTTGCGCAAGTTGAATTTTGTACGCATGCATATGGAGATCCTTAAGCAGAATTCGATGTAATGAAGTGGTTCTGATTTTTAACTGCTGCGAAGGTCGTCAAATCGATTTTCTCCGAGTCAAGGTGATACTGTCTCTCACAACAGCAATATTTCGCTCTGTTCGACAAGAACGACTTCGCCCAGGCTATTTCGCCGTTGCAACTGAACCAATTGTTTTGATAGGAATTGTTCAAACGGTTTGCGTCGTACTTTCTCCGTTTTTGTAAATGTTTTCCCGATGAGAACGAGCAGCTCAATTATAAATAGCTCAATTGCCCACTGCACTCAGGTATTCCTTAAAAAAGAAAAAAGAACTATTAATCAGAGTGAAGAAAGATAGCAAACATTATAAAGACATTCCTTCAAACTTCAAAACAGAAAAGTGTCCCCCAATCCAAATTTGGCGGCCTCCATGGAACACCTTTTATATACCGAGTGTCTCAAAATTCCCTATCGATTTTCGTGACATTCGATTGGGTATTTTAGAATTTTATAAATGCTATTCTGTCATAAAGATATGTAGTTCTGGTATGGATAAGTGTATTTATAAAAATGGTGATTGGTTTATTTCGAATTTGGCATAAATATAATTTTTCCTTTTCCGGCTCATATCATTGATGATTGACGTAGAAGAATAATGTTTGTGCTAGCATGAAAGATAAAAAGAGTGAAAGAACGAGCACATTAGATAAAACTTTGAGAAGGAGTTTCATAGGAGAGGTCCAGCAGACAAGGTTATTCATGAGTTATTAAAGAAATTTCAGAAAACCGATTCTATACATGATGAGACCAGAAATAGGCAGCCAGGAAAATCTGGGAAAGAATCTAATTTCTTTAGGGAAGCATTAAAGATAATCCAAAATTATCGATTTTAAGAACACCTAATATATCCTAAATTCCACACACATCACTCAATATAATTCTCTGTTAAATTTGAAAAAAGGTAGCACACATTCGGTTTTTTCACAACTTGCATGAAGAAGATTATCCATAATGATTAGTGACTGGTGCTAAGTATATTGATCAGAAGTGCCGAATTAAGAGCAAAATTCGTTCATTAGTGGAGCTATCGCCTACATAAGAGGAGAAATAAAAAGGTTTACGGATTTTTTTTCAGAAAATTATTTATTTACAAGAAATAAAAGAAAAGTTGCCGTACTGCTCAAATACTTCTCTAGACGATGTTTCCAGATTCTTAAGCCCTGTCTAAAGAATGTATTAGGCCTGTTTCGAAAGCACGTATTGGTAGTAATTTTTAAATCTTCTAAAATGGAGCCCTTTTAGCAATTCTTGGATTTTTTGAAAGAGTAAAAAGTCTGATTATGAAGAATATGAGTTATAAGGCAAATAAAGAAGTATTTTTCTTTAAAATTCTCAAAGATCATTCTTCGCAACCCTCACAGAACGGGATGATGTATTTCCCTGGTGAAAGAGGATTCCATAGTTGTTTTGGGAGCAATGCCTCTCTGAGTTTCTTTAATTTTCTGCATAGTAAGCTCTTGTAACAGTTCTTCAACCTTCGAGATAATCTTTTTCTGAGCTAATTTTTCTGATTTGAACTTGATTTAGCAAGATAATCCATTTGTAATCCAATGTTTCCACTGCTGTTAAATTTCAGCACCATACTATTAAATCTCCGGTGAAAGTTCGATTCAGAAACTGCTCTTATTCAACCTTAATTTTTTCAATATCGCCAATGACAGATCACTTCGAAGAACCAGCTGATCTGGGTGCAACGCATTTGAGATCCATTGTGCTGAAAGCTTACTGAGTCCCAAATCATAATGCAAGATTGAATTCAATGAACTTTAGAAACTTAGTTATATGAATAACTTTTATTCTTCGCTCTTCTTCAATGATCTTTTAAAAAGCTTATATGTTTTCGTTATTTTTGGCGTTGTTGGTTTCCCATTGCGAAAGTCATCTTTTAATTCTGGAAATCGGTGAATCCTCTTCAAGACTGTAGTTTTCTTTGGGCACTAATGTCATCAACTTTGTTCAAATCATTCATAATATCTGCTCTTCTCCATCAAAGTTTCACCAAAAATTAATGGTTAATCATATTTCAAAATTGCTATTTTCCAAGGGGCCAAAAGATACTCGTAGCTTTACTAAAGAGACTATATGCTCCACAACAAGTTATGCATAACAGATTGCAGTGACTAAGAGCAAGCTCAAGAGCCAGTAACACATTCTGACAGGCTTAATATAGTTTTAACCTAATCGCTTTTAATCTACCAGAAAAATCGAGAACTTTTTCATCTCATGTTATATTTGGAATGATTAATCTACAAAAATGTCGAATTTGGCCAGATGAGAAACCAACTAATTTTCGTGACTGTTCACGAGACACACCGAAAGTGAACGTATTGCTTGGTGTGACTAAGTAAAGGTACATGAACCTTTCTTCTTTGCAGAAGCTACTGTTACATGAAATTTTTATTTTTGCACATTAGTTTTTTTGCATCGGGATTGATTTCTGTACTATTATGCAATAACTTTTATGTTATTGCAGACACTTCCTGGTCCCTGGATTAGTAGCGAAGGAACAGAACCATGGATGCACGTTTTAAAAGCATTAAATTATTTTGCCATGGGTTCCATTAAGGCCACTGTACACACTTTGGTAATAATTAGCGGTATATTCAAACTACACAATAATATTATTGATGTAGTTCAGGAAATAATACTCAAATTCTGGAAGATATTCTCAAAGAAGCTACTTATTGCTTTATTTTGTGTAGAAACATGTCTTAAACCAGTTCTTCATAATTCACATTATTTTAAAAAATAGATAGGTACATTTTAAATACGAAGTTGTATATATATATATATATATATATATATATATATATATATATATATATATATATATATATATATATATATATATTTAACAGAGGTAAATAGATACCATCACCAGTTGAATCATAATTTCTTCATATAATGTAGGAACCACTTCCAAATCAATTCTCATGATGAAAAATGCTGAAAACAAACTAATAAATTTGGCAATACTGCTAAGCGCATTTAAACTTCTAATACTATCAAATTGAATCCTACTTAAGGATGTTTTATGCAGTAATGTATCAATCAATAAACAGATTTCTCACAGTGCCTTTACTCTGTAAGCGTAAATGGAAAACCTTCCCCATTGTATCAAGATATAGTCCACGAAATAGTAATGCAATTCGTCCCTGTCTCGAAAAGGAGAAAAGGCTGCAAATCTTCGAATGCGATTCCTCGAAAAAATGGGTAATTTTTTTTGCGACGTGACTTGAGGAAGCAAATTCTCGTTAATAAATTTACAATTTGAGGCTCTCTGATATATCATAAACTATGTTTCATTTTATTGCAGAGGGAATTTTTAACCTATTTTTTTTATAAAGCACAGAGCAGAAAAGAAATTGACCATACATAAAGCAATAACTAAGCCTCGTTTACAGACACGTTTGCATAAATATCTGTAATATAAATTTAATTGCCAAAATGTAATTTTGAGAGCTTCCTAATCGTGTCTCGCTTTATTGCAAGTGTTTGATAAAACCATGTAATGGAAGACGAGTTTATACAGGCATGGCCAAATGTTTGAAGAATAATAAATATTTTTTTAATTTTTCATTCGTTTTTAAAATTTACGTTATAGGAATATTATTCTAATCTTTAAATTATTGCAAGTTTATCAAAAAATCAGCATTACAAAAATAATAAGAAAAAATACATTCTTTCGATAAATCCGAGATTGCGCTCTGGTCATGTTCCATAAGGAGCGGAGTTCCAGTCCCTGGAGATTTGCTCTTCGATCAAAAGGGTAAAATGATGACAAATTTGGGTTAAATGAATGATTTGGGGATTTTTTAATCTATTTCGTAATATTTGTGTTTAAAATTAAGTGTTTGAAACTTTTTGAATTAAATAATTTATTTACGATGAAAAGCGTGCAACCTTTGTCTCTCTGTACCAAAGTGGCCTGGAATACAAGGAGATAGTTGCTAAGCACATATTGGCTACAGCATAGTTCCACATGTTATACCTGACACCGACTTGTAGAGGAATAAACTTACTCAATATTTTTAATGTAATAAGTGAGAAGAGTGAACGGTGAAGATAGCAGCCACCGTAAATACACTTCATGGGCAAAACAGGGATAGGTAAAAGGTCGTTTAAGGCTTAAGAAATATTTGGTCGAAATTAGACAAATATTTTATACTTATGAATGGTTAACACAAAAAGACGTTGATAAAGCCATTTTGCATGGGAAACGAGATAAAATAAATGGATAAATATAATTAAACTTATTTTCTCTCTTCTTGTTCTGATAACCAAGGCTGAGGAGGTAATTATGTGCAACTTAATATATTTTTATTGAAAATATAATAAGAGATGAAGTTAAGTAATGAGAAAAGTCTGGTAAATACATAATCACAATAGCTAAATAATAAGGGAAACTGTAGAATTATGGACCAAGAAACTGTAGCTATCTAAAAACTATCTCCGTTTCTGTCACCAAGGTGCGTCAGAAACGGAAGTGCTCGTATGGATCATTGAAAGGTGGTTTGATCAAACTCAAGATAAATAAGACCTCAAAAATCATTAGGTTATATCTTTAAAGAGCCCAAATGATAGAATTCGCAGTGATCCAAGAAATTGAACCAAAGTTTACCCAATTAATCGTGACAAAGTTAAGAAGAACCCAGTGTAAGAAAACGACAAGACAAAGAAAATGTTATCCAATACTTATTTACCAGCGCAAGTAGGTTCATGTTGAAATATATAGTCCAATTTAGATTCTAAAAATGGTATTGTCAATTTTAATTAAAGAGGAAAATATAATTAGAATTTTAATTAAAGAAAAAAATATAATTACAATTAAATCCGATTAAATATAATTAAGACTTTAAAACATAGTAAATAGTTTGTTCTCGCTATTTAATTATGCTTTCATTCCATAACTCATTGAATTGACGTAAAGTTCTTTTGGAAATATGTATGTATGGAGTAATTAACCCTTGTTAATGATTGATAGCCCATATTTAATGTTACCACAGAAGGCAAGACAATAATAATGATGATAACACTAATTATAGATGCTGTAATTGAATTGGTTTAGATCACATTTTATATTGGTCATCACTAAGAAAAGTTAATATTAAAAAAGCTTACAGATATGTAGTTAACACCCTACTTTGTTATGGAGGGTGTCCCTAAAGTAGGGACACAGACAAAATGCATATTCAAAAAAATTACCAACATTTTATCTAATTGAAATATCAATAAATAACTTCTTTAATGCAATGTCTACCATTTGTTAATCAAAGTTCGTTGCGCTTTTAGAGATTAACATGAAACCGACGCATTAACTGCCAAATTCAGTCAATTTGAACACATTCATTTATGATGTATTGCCTCTGGTGTCTCATATCTTTACTTAATGGAGTACACCCCCTTTAGCATAACCCAGTATAAGCAGTCAAGGAAAATAAGGTCAGTTGAACGAGGAGACCATTAGGATTTTTCCAAAGGGTCCCGACTTTAGTGACACCTTGTATATTTAGTACTTTCATAATTTATTTAGTTCAGTTTTCTATTATTTCATTTGTGTTATTCTATGATACATATAAAAGGTATCTTTTTGCATAAATTCTTCCAACTAACGTGATAAAGAAAATAATTAACTGTGATATATGTAAATCTGATCTCAGATATGCGTTTGGCTCAACGAGATCCTTCGATTTAATCACCCCATTGAGATTAACATATACCAGCTCTGATTGGTTTCTCCCTTTTGTAAGATGCAGCGCTACTATTATGAGAACAAAGATCGAACTGACTTTCAGCAAATGAAGCATATACATAAATAAACACAACAAACAATTTATTGATAGGCCTAAGTAAGAATAGGGCTAATTTAAGAGGAACCCCATCTAATATTCGTAAGCTACGAGTATTTTAACTTTATTTTATTTTAATATGTGCTAACCCTTTTTTTCCTAATTTCTGTGTTTGGAGCGCTGACTACTTCTTGTAGTAGATTGTTGCAG
This sequence comes from Ceratothoa steindachneri, assembly GCA_963969495.1. NCBI lineage: Eukaryota > Metazoa > Arthropoda > Malacostraca > Isopoda > Cymothoidae > Ceratothoa > Ceratothoa steindachneri. The sequence continues at coordinate 69,654,281 of OZ018327.1, read as the reverse complement.
CCTTGAACGATGCGGTTGTAAAAGGCCAAATTTCCCATTGATGTTTTGATTTTCCATCTATTCCTCTTTGAGTAGTGTCCTCGTGGCGCTGTCACGCCTGTCATATTAACAAGATTTTCTGCAGTATCGGGCATAAACAGATAAACACGATAAAATGCATATACCGATGCGCTTCTTTGAAGAAAGTTTTTTTAAACCTAAACTAAGTAAAGATGCGTACAACGGATATATAAAAAGAAAAACATATTTACCCTTGTTTTTAAGCCAGTTTGTAATCTATTAAACCACTCCTCTTCTCGGCATTTTTCTACTTGTTCAAATTAAGCTTTTCTCTTTATATAGATTACTTTATTGTTTTTTTTTTGCTGTTTGTTTTTTATTTCTTCCCCGCAGGCGTGTAATATCGTGGTGGAAGGCTTATGATCTACGCTTCATCACCTGTAGATATTTTCTTCTCTCCTTATGGACTCGAAGATTATAAATGACCTTTTACTTGGCGATTATACAATGAATAGCAACACATCTCATTTGTTTTTATTTTCTAATTTTGTCTCTCAAATCAATCAAACCAGAGATTGATATAGGATTTATAAATATATTACTTTATAAACCTTAACACTTTAACTACTTTCATCAAAGAATAAAAAAGGCTGGATGAAGACTTATTAACATCCATAAACAAATTGCATATAAGGTAAAAATACCATACACTTTCCTTTAAAGTTTTAAAACCTAATTTTCTATCACAATGAATTAGGACTAAAGTCTGCTATTACTTAAACACACATTTCACTGTGTAACCTTTCCACTATGGTTAGATATATTAATTTTCAACATCTACTAGTTTGTACCCTCTAAGTATATCACAAATTATATTTTTTGATCATCAACCTAATATTTAAAAGTATTTAAAATGTTAGTCAAATTCTTGGATGAGATTTTGCTATCTACTTCGCATAATGATCCCTGTTAATATTTAATTTACTAGAATTTATTCACTTGGCCTCTTAGAGCATACAAAAGAACCTAAGTTAGAATTCATTAGGCGTTTTACTGCTTTCTTACTTCTTGCATAAAGTAGATTTATATATACAATTAGAACAGGTAAGAACTTATCATAAAATACTCTGGATTAATTATTAAATAAAAGAAATAACAATATAGTTGTATGAGAGTTTCAAACATTCTTATTAAAAAAATGCTCTAGACTTACCGAGATTCATTAAATACTTCCCTTATAAATTTTTCTTCAAGTTCTTAATTCATCAAAAGCTAAGGTCCCCAACAGAAATAGAATATAACTAAAATAATTACTAAAAATCTTTAACGCATATTAATTATGCTTGAAAATTATACAAGTGGAGCTTGTTGTAGCCTAGTAAATAAGGAATTTAATTTCGTGCCAAGGTACTGGGTGCGGTTCCTTGCGAGATGGGAAAAAAGAAAATACTTCGCTTGTGATGAGCTAAAACAATCATTCGCGGTGCGCCTAGCTTATGCGTACAGGATTCCCCACGATAAACTGTCATCATTCGCATAACCAAACAAAACACCGGTGTATTCTAACTGCTTCCCTTTAGATTAATTTTTTCTTACTTAACCCTAGAGCACTGAATATGTTTCCATGCTACACAGTCACTGAACTCGGGTATATTATACCCAATTTTGAAAAATAAAACAAACATAGTAAATATACAAATTTATTAATCCTATCATGCACACACTAACTATAAAGCATGTAAATGTACAACTAATAAAAATTCGTACTTATTTTAAGAAAGGTATATTATAAAAGTACCAAAAAAATCAGTCAAAAAGTGAAAATTTTCAATAATTTGGGTGAAAAATTTACCAAAAAACCCTTTCCATAGAATTCACCTAGACGTTCACACAGGGCTCCAAGGATATCAAGCTATCCTCCCGGGGACTCCCTATAACACTGACGATGCACAAACTGTAGGGAAGAGAGTGGTAAAACACCCTTTTTAGTGCACTAAAATTAACTAATTGTTCAATGTATTTTTTGTTATGAAACCCCTTGAAACCACCTGGAAATGACTACTAAGATACAATACAGACTATTACCGCTCATACAAAGCATCTCCATTGGTGTCTATCACTTGCAACATCCTGTCACTGATATGGAAACTTTTTATTATTTTCCACTATTTATTGGTATAATTTTGTAGTGGCTAATAAAATGAACCTAATGGTTTTAGTTATATAAATCTAACACATTTGCACACACCCACACGAAAATAAAAATTTCATGTTCATTACACGAAGCTACCGATGTGTAGTCATCTTGTAAGCCTTTAATCCGTTTAAAGTCATGGCATTTAATAAATGTAGCTCAATTGATTTCGTTGTGACTATGGCAAAACTTTTCAGTTACATCCATGTTCGATGCATGACCACAAACGAAGGCTGACATTCAACATAAATAGGCAACATAGCACTGGAATTTGGGGAGGAAGCCCAAATGACCTGAAAATGTCTTAGAAATTTGATGAATTTATAAAAAATCAATGAGCTTACATGTGAGGGCTCGCTTTTATAGCCGACTTGATACACCTGTTAGATTATACAAATTCAGCACCCATCCGTTGAAAAATTCTGGATAAGACCCTTAAAAGCAGTTTATTAATTTTAAAATGATTATTTAAAAGATACACTGAAGAATCAGCTCCGAATACATGGTTTAATCTGCTCAAAAACAACTTATGTCACCTTCGTACATATTAATTCCATCTGGAAACCAATGGCTCAACACTTGTATATAATTGTTCAAAGCCTCCTGAAGAGGGCACATATTTGGGAGGCAGCGCCATTTGATAGAGTGCCTCCCCTGAACTTTACTTGTGCCACAGAGTTTCAGGTACATTTGCATTGAATGTCATAGGCTGGTAGAACTTAGCGCGCCCTAATAATCTCGGTTCTTGGAATTTTGGGTTCGCTACCGCCTTATTACCCGGGATAATTTGGACTCAGCCGCTCCTCCATAATATTTAGTTATGGTTTGCATGTTCGGCTGATTGACGCAGGCGAGCCACCCACTGGCACCTAAGTATGTTTTTGTAGCTTTTGTCATTTTTGTATTAGTTTTGTGTCTCGCTTCTGCATTTTTATTTTGTCTTCTGTTGGTTTTTATGCCTTTGCCAGGCGCTACAAAATGTGAACTTTAATTTTGGTAAAATAATACAAAATATTATGTCTGGAGAAGATAAACTTATAATATTATGTATATCTTGTAAACAGAACAAAACTATCTGCGAAAAATGAGAAAAAGAGTAAAAGGGGCAAGCAATTTCATTTATCGCGCATACCTGGGAGAATATTGTTTTTTTATCCTTTTTTTCTCTAGTCTATGACCGCATACCAATTTCTGGACGGCTAAACACCATTACTACTAAATTAAAATTGAAACGCGAGAAATTTCGCAATAAAAATGGAATTGCCTTCATAAAGTAGAAGTGGCTGATTTTTCTGCAGCGGAAATTGGAAAAACCGAACAGGAGAATTTTAAAAAAGTAAATATCTAACTAATTTTACCTTGCTATTTTACTGTTGTTAATAAAACTCCCTGATTTATATCTAAGAAACTTCTAAACTGAATTACAATTAACAATGAATCATATTAATATCTAATGGGATTAAATACTGATTGTCATAAATTTGAAATTCACTACGACTACAAAACTTCACAACATTCATAATCATCTTTAAATTTGAAAATCCGTCTACTTTGCTTCTTTTTCCCCATTAGAAATGTTATTTACTATTTTATCCTAATTACTGTAATCATTATATTAACACTATAAAATCTCTTTATTTTCTTAAAATGTGCACATAGGTAGTACTTGAAAAAGATAAAAGTGTAAAAATTATACATCTGTGAAAGAAAATAAGAGTATAATTCATCATATTTTAAACCCAACTTATATATATAGCCATATAATCATCCTAGATAATCATGAAGCATATTGCATATCAAAATATAAATTATGAATTATATCTAATGCTTATTCATCAATATGAATAATATTCTTTGCTCGTAAATATTCTGCCTTGAAAGAAAGAATATGCGTAGTTGCTACCTTTGCACTATCCCCCCAGCAAATATTGAGAACTCTCAATATACTAATAATCTACCTCTTCAAATTTTCAAATTAAGAAAGAAACAACCTTAACAAATAAACCACTTTCTGGCCTGAATGAAACTTTCTTAACAGCCTCCTTGCTATTCTAATATAATTTTCCAAGCACTCTTTCCTAAAATTCTAAAAAGAGTACGATAAAATTGAATAACTATTAGCAATCAATTACCTACCTCAAAAAATATTTCATAGACTACACAGAATTGAATCCGTTGATCCCCATCTTATATAAAAAAGTAAAAAGAGTATGTTAATCAGATGAGTAACAAGTTCTTTGTAACAAAATATGTTTTTTTTCTATAAAATCAACAATTGCTTGATTTTTCTCAATTTATTTGCCTAATACTTTCGTCGATAATCGAACCCAAAGTCAAATTAAAACAAGTTGATAGCGATAGATTATTATGAAAAACATTTTCCTTTCCACGTGTTTCAAATATATTTGTAGCGAGACAAATTCATTTCTCTTCTCAAAGAATGACCATTATCAATATTAAATTCTGAATTTATAATGCAAACTTAACGAGTGGCTACATTTTGAAAATGATCTCGACAAGTTATGCCTTTGAGATAACTTCTAGACCAGAGCCTCTTTTGTAAGCATAGTTGCTTACACATGTAAAAATGATTTAGATTATCTCATATTTCAACATTAAGAACATCCATAAGAGAGCTGGCTGCCAGCCTAAAAATTTTAAAAGAGTGAGAGGAGTAAAGTAATTTTCATCAACTTCATGGCTCATCGTGGTCTTATCCACTTCAATTCAATACTAAACATATTTAGGGATCTTTGCTGCTTGCTGCACATTCTCATATTTTGGTAAATCAAACCACTAATGCAGTTTCTTTTTGGTTGATTTCTAATATCAACTTCGGAAGACATGAAAATGATTCTTAGATTTGACTAAATTCTAGGCATTTTATAATTTATAGCGATTCCTAGGCCTTTTATAATCAAATAATGCCTTTGAAAATGGTCTTGTTATTACATATGTGGGAGATAATTGCTAAGTCTTTTATTTTATGGGTCGTAAAAGAGAGTTACCCACCCTGAGCACCTCAATAATAAGGATACAATTACTGCCAATCTATAAGTTCACCAATCCCAACGTGTATATGAAGATCATAAACAAAAGCGGCCTTCCCCCCCCTAATCCACCGAAATGCATTCCTCTACCTTCAAAGCAATGCCCTTCCTCATATCTTGCGTTTAAACACCCTTCTTCCCCCCCCCAAATAATGCATTATGTCGGAAAGTTCCTCCTCATTCTCCAAATTCAGCCAATCATTACCATCTGAATACCACCTAAGTCTAATATTAAAACATCCCATGCATGGCAAAAAATTACTCTGATATGACGGAAGTGGCAAAGGATGCGAAATCATGTGATTAATCAAAACCGAATGAATTCTTTAAGAAGCGAATTTACTGCTTGGTTAAACGATGGGAGATTATCGATCAGATGATGGAGGGGGTTGTATTAAAAAAATTATTTTCCTTTCAGGAAAACGAAATCAATTTTTAACAACTAAATATCTTTTAGAAAATTTTATTATCTTTAAATTTAATTCAGGTAAAATTAGGTAATCTTGAATTTAATTTGTTTAAATTATTTAATTAAAATTAGTTTTTCTTAAATTAAAAAGTAATTTATATTTCAAAATTATGATTATGAGTGATATAGTCTTGTCTTTCATAAAGATGCGATCGCTTAGAAGTTTGAGAAAGATGGGGTAAGCTGGTTTCAGGGTTCTGAATCATACCGCTGTAATCATTTAATGCACATAAGCATTCATGATGGATATACTCAGTGCCGCTACCGAAACAGGGACGTAACGAGATGATTTATGGCAGGAAAGCAACGCAATTTGTGGGTGGATTGCTTCCGTTATCACCCGTAGCTGCTTCTGACTATGCAATGATCAAGGGGATGACTCCAATTGCATTTGTCAAGAGGAGCTAGAGACAAATGAATATATCGCAGTGTACTACAACAATTACCTGCATAAAGTGTGCAAGATTGTTATTTTTAGTATTTTTAGTATTTATAAGATACGTATTGCTGTGAATTATTATGAGGTACAATATAGTAAAATACAGACCTATTTACAAAGATTTTACGCTACATTTACCAGTTTAAGCGAGTAACTTATAGTTTAACTTAACTGTTTAAAAAATATTTTTAAATAAACGATATTAATATCATTTGATTTAATTATTAGCGTGCTTGGCACCGAAAACGAGTACCAAGGATCTTTATCTTGCTACTTTTAAATAATGATACCGCCTTCTAAATTGCTATGGCCTTGACGTCAACAACGATTAGTAAAAGCCAAGATATTATCCCATAGCTAATTAAACTATACCTATTCTATACCTATTCTATACTGTTGGAAAGTTCGGTAAAGATAATGGGCTTATGGTTTGCCCTTTGCGAGCCAACTCGACGGTCGTTGTTATATGTTTAGGTGAACAGTAGTTCGGACTCCATATGAAACTCATAGGTTTTCAATGATGTTTGCGTCAGGCTGTGGAATATGGTGGTCGAAACCGCACATAAATAAACTATTCCTTGGTGAAATTTTGGTTGGTGAGCAGTTATAAGATACAATCAAAGCAATAATACCTATTGCAGATAGTAAAGTGATGGTAATAAAAGCTGTTAACTTTTAGAAATTGCGCCTAGTATTTTTGCACGTCTGATATCAAGGCAATTTCTGACCTTGAGTACTCTGGTTTCAGTGTCTAGGTGGTGTGTGTATAGTACCTGTGTATAATGTGATTGGTTTTAGGATTCTATTTTGTAGAGTTAGAGAAGGTCATAGAATCATTGAGACGGATCAGGGACCTAACCAAGTCTTATATAATTTATTACTGAGCGTGTGAATTGTTCATAAACTGTGGCTGTGATTTATTTATTTCGTCCAAATGTTGTGTGTGCAAATAAATTGGGAACATTAAATCTTATTCTAAAGTTGTGTTTGTGATGAGCTGTTTGATATGTATGTTATGCTAAGAAGTTTTGTTGCGAGTGTGGGTGAAATAAGGATGTTTATTGGTAGTTTTTGAGTTTATTGCTGTTCACTTGTGTCACTGATTAGGAGGGTAGATGTGGATTTGGTTGAGCCTCCTTTCTGCCAATTTGTGGTGAGCCTGTTGTTTATTGTTAAGGTAAGCCTAGAAGAGATAAGCGGCTGTTTTTCTCTCGGTGGGGGCTCACTATAATTATGTAAAATTGATATAAACTATGTGTATTTGGGTTAAATGCCGAGTAGGTATATCACGCAAGTAGAGGTTAAAGAGTAGGGGTAAAATTACGAACCCTTGAGGCATGCCATGGTGAAAGTATTGATGTTTGATGTCACATGCGTAGGTCTACCCGTCACATCGTTGGTCATCCATCTTTTATGTCGTTTAGCATGTTGATAGAAATTTAATTTGTCAGGTTGTGACTTTGGTTTCATCGAAAGTTTTGCTGATGTTAAATGAAGAGAATCAGCTTCCAAAACTCTGATCACCTCAAGTGACAAGAGACCCTGAGAGTGGCTTCGATCAGCCTGTCACAGACTATAGCTTAGAAGAGCACCATGCAAAATATTATTATTATTATTTTGCCTAGAATGCTTACATTGCAACTAAATATCACGGCATGCCACTTGTATGGTAATAACAATGGTTACGACAGGGGTCTAGGGTTCTCTTCCTCGCAGGATGTTCATCTACAAATTCATTAATCATACACGTTTCTCTCCTTATAGGCTGAGGCCCTTCCTCTTTCTTGCACTTGCTCACATTGTCAACTCAATCTTTTTATCAATCAAACGATGTTTTTTTCCTAATTCGGTCAACTTTCCATCTCCACGCTCAAATTGTTTGCAGCAGCCATATCATCTCTTTCCAACACATCTTTTTCCCCATTTGTTGCTATGAGCTCTTCAGGAAATCGATTTTCATCTACCGCAATATTGAACTTTTATTCTTTTATAGTATCACTCCTCTACACTTAAGTATGCAAATTATGGGCTTTCTTTAGATAAGTCAGACGTTGTTTTAGAAATTCAAGCTAAAATTTCATCCACGAGGGAAATACTATTAAAAGCGTATGTTACAATTTCATTCCGTTATGTGCTATAATAAATAAATAGGGAGCATTTTTCTAATCATCTGTAATTTGGGGGGTGCCATTTTACATGGCAAATGAGGCTTATTGTTGCAGTCAAGGAAACTAAAAATAAAGATTATTCATGGTACTAACGGAAGGGATATCAACTCTAAGGATAACTCAAAATATCAATAATTACCATCAACTAATTGGTGGCATATCCTACTACTTGTACTGGAAAGTTTGATAGAGTGAAAAAAAATAACATATCTCCAGCTACTAATAGAACTACGGCACTCATTTAGAGATAAATATCTAAAAAGCCATTTAAGATCTGTCGTCAAGTTTTTGAAGATCTTAATATCTCTGTCATGCCTAAAAGTTCAAGATATACTACTCTATTTCCATCCATGGCAGTCAGGCACTTATTCGACCTGCCAGGAAAACTATAGAAAAATAATGGAATGGTATTAGTTAAGAGCGACCCTGAATGCTCATGTTAACCGGAGATAAAGGATAGTGTGATAAGGTATCTCGACTTTCTCATTCAGTTAGACGTCATCAAAGAGGTAAAGGTGAAATATTTTGTTTTGACGTTTTGGTTGTGTCAAAATGACTATAGTAGCTCACATTAACTTTGTGCAGGATCATTTTCGCCATTTATAAGAATAAAATAAATTTTATTTTCGAAGAAAGTTAATTTTGATGCATGATATTTCATGAGTTGACCTGACTGCTCTGCTTATTTTCACTTATCTATTTCTTGTTTAGAAAGCTAGAGCGGATGTTTTTATCTATAGAAGAAGAATATGTGTTCAAAGATTATCTATTTCATGTTATTATTACACTGGCTAACACCAATTTTATTGTCTAAGTTTTGTTAGCTGATTTAGGACAATTTTGCTAGGTTCAATCCAATATCACATTGGTTTTGCTCAATCAAGTCAACTTTTTGATTTTTCGCTACATGATGTTTCTTACGGGAGTTTTCCTTACATTATTTTATATTTATTTGATGCAAATATCTTTCTTATTTCTGTAAATAAGCAAATTCTGAAGAATATACATCCGGAATTTTTCACTATTTGTATTTTCCTTTTGCAGGTGAATGAAATGGATTCCGCGAGAAGATATTGCAAAAATAAGCCCGAAGTATTCTGCTACATCTGAGACGAATACACTGTTGTTCCTAGCAAGAATCCAGTCCCATGTTTCATAAAGCGTGCTTACCATGCTCATTTTGGTATGAAACTGGGTGACGAAGTTTAAGTTTGGGCCTCAAACTTGCTAAGGAAGACATGCACCGCATAGTGGCGTCATTGGACCACGGGCAAAAGAAGTTGTCTGAACTTTTGGAACTGTCATGATTTTAAGGGATCAAAGGAAAAAACCGGAGCAGCCTCAAGTATCCTGATCTTCAATTAGCACGTCGTCCTGTAGCTACTTGGGATGAAATTCCATTACTTTTGAGAATTCCTCACATTAGTGACGAAGATTCCGCTAGTATTAAAGAAAGTGAAGAAAAAGAAAAAGTGTTTTTAAAGAAGGTTCTGTAAATTCCTTTTACCAAACGGAACTAAATAGTCTAGATTGCAATCTCAGCTTGTCAAAGTACACGCATCGGCTTCTATCACAACAAACATCAACAGCTCCTCCGTTTTTTTCTCTTAAGAAAAGATCATGGTGAACTGCATAGATATTATGCAGCTTCTGCACAAGCTTGGAGTGCCACAGTAATGTGTTCTGCTTCCCAACGGTAACCAGTTTGCCTATGTACTCCTCGTTCAATGAAGGAAAAGTATGAAGCGATAAAGTACATGCAGGAGAAAAATTTTTAGGATCACCATAACTGGTTGATTTGTGTTGACCTGAACATGGTGAACTTATTGTTGGGAAAACAGTCCAGGTTCACCAAGTATCCGTGGTTTCTGTGCATTTGGGATAGCAGGGATCGAATCGAGTTCAGCATTACACAAAGAAGGACTAGCCTGTCTGGGAGGAATTGACGTCCTGTAAAGCAAGGAAAATTATAAATAACCCGTTTGTGGGCAGAGACAGAATACTCTTCCCACAGATGTACATCAGTTCGGCTTGATCAAACAGTTTGCCAAAGCTCTGAACAAGGATGGTGGCTATCTTACTTATTGTTTCATGCTTTTCCAGGATTGGCCATGGAGAAGTTAAAAGCTGGCATCTTTGACGGTCCTCAACTCCGTCAGCTCATCAGTGATCCAGAGTTTAAAAACTCAATGAACGAAGTGAAACTGGAAGCGGGGAAGACTTTTGTTCTGGTCGTCAAGAACTCTTTTGGCAACAAGAAGGCCAGAAAGTACACACAACTTGTCACAAATATGCTGACTGCTTTCAGATTTCTCGGTTGCAAAATGAGGATCAAGATGCATTTCTTATTCTCAAATATGGATCGGTTTCCTCAAAATCTGAGATCACTAAGCAACGATCCGGGGGAGAGATTCGATGAGGACATGAAAGATATGGAGGCAAGGTATCAGGGATGCTTGGATGCAGTCATGATGGCTTATTACTGTTGGACTCTGAAGGGAGACATTCATATTACTGACTATTCTAGGAGCTTAAAGAAACGAAAGTTCATGCCCTAAATTCTGAACAATGCTAAACTAATAGCCAATTTACTTATTTACCTACGAGGGGCGGTCAATAGGTTTTGCCAATCGGTAAGGCAAAACAGAGGAAGGGGGATGGCTTTTTTGGGAGTTGTTAGGACAAGTTAAGACGAGTCAGGACCTACAGCCGCACGCTCCTGCCTCGTCTATTTAAGAAGCAATAGCTGATCGCAGATCGTCAATCACAAATTTTTTAACAATGGAGAAGGTTGAGCACCGTGCAGTGATCTAATTTTTGACCAAGGAAGGCAAGAATGCAAAAGAGATCCATAAACGCATGGTTGCAGTGTACACCGACACTGCTCCTTTCTACGCAACCATTGATCGCTGGGATAGGGACTTCCGCCATGGTCGTGAGTCCCTTGAAGATGAGCCCCGTCAGGACGCCCGTCAGACGTGACCAACGAGGACAATGTGGCCCGTGTGGAGAGAATGATCCTTGAAAATCGACGGGTGAAGGTCGAAGAAATCGAGCGAGAACTTGGAATATCACATGGAAGTGTTATCAACATCATCCACGACAATTTGTCCCTGACCAAGGTCTCTGCCCGTTGAGTCCCTAGAAATCTGACGCCCCATGGTCGATTTAAACGTTGTCAAAGTCCACAAGGCAAGAAACGCACAAGATGCCCTGCGCGAGTGCGAATTCCAGGAGCTCAACCACCCCCCCCTACAGTCCAGATCTGGCCCCTAGCGACTACTTTTTATTCCGTCAGCTTAAGGCTGCACTGCGTGGACGCCGGTATAGGGACGATAAAGATGTCCAGCTCGCCGTCCAGAAGTGGAGTGAACAGCAGTCGGGAGATTTCTGGTTGTCGGGAATTCGAAGCCTAAGGGACAAGTGGCTCAAGTGCATTGAAGTCGAGGGTAGTTATATTGAAAAATAATAAAACACTTTTCCTCATATCTCGTTTCCTTATACCCGAATTGCAAAACTTATTGATCGCCCCTCGTATGTACCTTTATCATTGTCTACTAATCAATATACACTGATCATTTTTTGTAACAATCAATATTGTCTTAGAAAAGGATTATTTTTTCTTCAAAACCTACTTCGGATGAGAAATATTTAAAAACTAAACCGAAAATGTCACAAAAATGTAATTGATTTGGTTATAAAATCGGATTTAAAAAAAATTCGAGTTAGCACAGATACCTTACCTGATCGAAAGAAACTAAAGTCATTTTAGATTCAATGGTTCAAATTTGTCCTAAATCAGTTTAAAAAACTTAGACGGCTTCAGGATTTTTTTTTATAACTCAGTGTTATTATTTCTAATGAAATATAATCTGCTGAGATAAAAATAATTAATATCGTCAAAGAATCAAAGATTTATTTCAACCATATCAGCCATTAAGAATACATCACTCAGTAAGCATACTTTGATGTTTGGTTAAAGTTCGGGCGGAGCGTCGAGTCTAATGACCCCGAAAGAAGACAGCACCAGGCACGTACATCATCGAATACATAACTAATAACAACACAGCAATCCATCTTCCTTTGTACAGACAATACATCACTCTGCATTCTCGCAATCTGCCGAATTGGTTTTCATTCCACACTCACCCGGCAGGTAAAGGTTGGCTCTTCCTTGAGCCACGAATGTTACATGGGTGCTGGTTTGGAATAGAACAAAGTACTACCACTCTGTCTCCGACCTCTCCCCCAAAGAGCGTCGGTCTAAAGTACCCTTAGGCTTCTTATAGATTCTCATTTTTATCTTTATGTGATTATCATTATCTGCTTTAAAAAAGCACGAGTGGTGGATTTATCTAATTAAGCATACCCGCATTTGTCTTCTTCTTGAAAACATATCTCAAACATTCCCAGATTTGTCCTCTTCGTGAGAGGTCATTCGAACATACCCAGATTTGTCCTCTTCTTAAAGTTCATTTCAAACATACCCACTTTTGGCGTCTTCTTAGCAATTCATCTCAAACATAGCCACATTTGTCCTTTTCATGACAACACTGCTTCCAAATAGAAGAAGATAAGCTGGTAGTTCTAGATACCCATGTTTGGGGTTCTTCTCTAAACTGGAGGATCCCCTTAGAAATAAAATTTCCCTCAATGAGTGCAGATTACGGGTAAGACCCTTATCTATTTTAAAGGTTTACTCTTCTCTCGTCCTTTCTACTCAGCTTTCAACCGTTCATTTGCTGCAGCATACCGTGAATTGTATATTGTAAATAAACCCATCTGAAATTCAGAATTCTCTCTATTTTAGTCAAGCCAGTGTTTCACCTCTGCTTTAACAACGCATCTTTCATTTTCAACAAAAGCAATTTAATTCATTGTCTAATTGAACTCACTTTTCATATGTTACTTTCTAATTGAAAATCATTTTAAAAATGATTTTCCATTATCTCGACGGAAAATAATTGGAAAGCATGAAAAAAATCTAACTTGAATAATTTCCCTAACCTTTTTTTAATTCAATCCTTCAATTAAAAAACTCAGTGAATTAAATTATTTTCAATTATGAACATATGTTATCATAACCTATTATTTTGTTTGTTTCATCTATACGTCACCTTTTCCATACCTTCCTATTATCTAGATATTTCTTTTATCCAAATCTATTTGATATGATTCTTGGTTTTAGTTTTAATTCATTCTTTCTCCTCTCTCTATAAATCTCACCGGTTCGTTTAATATTTCGCTAGAAATACGAGTGCATATAGTTGTTCTTTGTGTGGATATGTATATTTTTTGTCGTTCGGATTTTTCAGATGCCGGTTATTAAAATGCCGTTTATTTAATTTAGATTTCATTTTTGTCCATTATTGGTTCATATTTTATGAAGGACGTTGCCTACGCCTTTCCAAATATGGCAGATTTTTCTTATTAGACTCGTATATATTCCTTAATAATGAATTTGAAAATATAGTTAGAAAGTACTTTAATTCATCTTTTAATTTTTCTGTGGGTGATTATATATATATATATATATATATATATATATATATATATATATATATATATATATATATATATATATATCTATATCTATGTATATGTATATAAATACATATATATATATATATATATATATATATATATATATATATATATATATATATATATATATATATATATATATATATATATATATATATATATATATATATATATATATATGAGGAAATATTGCTTTCGTCATATTAAATTTCTACCTTTCGAAAACTTTTTGAAGACAGAACGAAAGATGCAGAAACCTTTTATTGCAGACCATATTACAATACAGCACAAGAGAAAGACAAATTTGACCCTAAATGAGCAATGAGACAGAAACAGTTCTTTGGAATTCAAGAGAAAGGGACAATGCTCATTTACGTCAAATTTCTCTAGCACTGTAATTATTGATTCGCCAGAGAAAACTACCTGCAATAGTATAAAATACAATATAGGTAGTTAAACAGCCATAGAATTTCGGGGTAAGCCATTGAAGTAATGAATCATCAAATAAACTTTATGGTTTGAAAATTGGAGCCATTACAAAAATGTGACAATGTTAAAGTTAGTAAGTATTAATGATTTTTTAATGAATTACAGATATCTGGTTAGCTAGATGTGTCATTCTTACCTTCACCCATTGTTCTTATGTCCACTCAAGGTGATTCTTTGAAAAGGAATAGCATGCCTACATCATTGTTTCCGTGGGTCGAGGCTTTTTTCTCTGGGAATATGATTTCAATCAAGCTTCCAAAAGCCAGTCATTCATTGTTTTTTAGGGAAGGCTAACACCCTCTGCTGTCGGTTCAATAGAAATTTTCCTGCAAGATGTTCTTCTGTTCTTAAGAGCTTGTTGTATTAATTTTCTATCTGTTCTTGGATTTTTCTTTCGTTGTAGACCACATTTGGATATATATCGCTTCAAGGAAGAAGAAAACACCGAAATTGTAGACTATGCTCCCCTCAACAGGCGCCAACTGCTCTTCCCTGAAGACATATATATATATATATATATATATATATATCCAATAGAAGCAACCGAATTTAAACATTCAGTCTAACTCCAATGAAATCCTGCCCAGCGCAAGAAAAGCTAACAGAGGAACAAGTGTACTCAGAGCTACCTCTAGGCACTAATTCCCTCTGGCAAGCAGCTTAATCCCCCCTCTTCCCTCTCTGGCTACCTACTTCTCCGACCTTTTATCACCTGGATCCAACTTGCCTATACGTGTATAGCTTCGTTCGTAATTTTGTTAATACATTTTGTAACATATATAAACTGAATACTTTTTAATAATTCCCCATTGTAACTCTGAAGATGATACTCGATGTATCGAAATGCGTCAGTTAAATTAAAGAAAGTGCTAAATTACATTAATTTACTTCTCCCTCTAGCAAAATAACAAGCACCAGTCCCCGATGAACTTTGTTACGCTTAGCCACAGGTTAAACAATGAAGAAAAGGCGAATATAAGACAAATCGAGAAGATTGAAAATGGAATTATTAATTCGAAACTAGCGGTCATTTTTAATAAAATATGCTATAATAAAAATATACTGCCCAAATTCACACGTGTATATATATATATATATATATATATATATATATATCATTGTATGAGGGGAGTAACTTCTCTTGAATACATGTTTCATTGAAGACTAGGTTGTATTTCACCTTTACCAGTTTTGTTTAGCAACGTTTACTTAATTACAACTGCTAATAAATTTGTCTGTGAGGTTTCGCTTGCCCCAAAGGGAGGAAATACACATGTATAAAAGTAATGCCACCTGTATAATCCTTCGTCTACGCATTTTTCAAGAAAGAAAAACATAGAAATGGAGAAAAAAACGAAGCCTGCAGCAAAAAGAGGGAAAGCGAGTACCAACTCTGCTTTAGAAAATTGTTTAGTAATTTCTTAAGAGCAGAAATTTTATTTATAAATACATTTTATTTATAAAATATGGTAAAAATGTCTTCGAGCAAAAGAACAAACGGATTTCAGTGTTAAAATTTAAAAAAAAAAAATTAATTATTCATGTCAGGGAGAAAAATAATATATTTAATCCTCAGAGGTTTTGGAAACTTTATTACCACAGATTAGCTTCGAAAAATTATAAAAGTAGCATTTATACCGAATGCTGGTAAGTTTTTTACGTGTAAACAGATTTACTACTGACCGAACCCTTAATCTCAACAAAAGAACGAGCATTTTACAACCAATTATTAGAAAATAGGCAGCTCACTTCAGGAAGAATAAATTTGAGATCTTAAAAAAAAGGAGAAGGATCTACAAAAGATAAAAGAGATTAAGAGAATTATGTGACTAAAGTAGATAAAATTCATTTATAACGATGTTATCGAGGCTTGTAGTGCCACTGTGCAAGGTAGAATAGGTTTGACGAGGAGGCCTCACCCATGAGCGTGATGTAAATCCTACGAAGGCTTGCAGCAGGCACGCTGACAATTATGCATATGCAAATATTGAAAATTATTATAGCAGTTTTCATAAATAATAATAACTCTTTGTGTAAATGATATGTAATATCTCTGTAAAAAAATAATGAGTAGATTTTGTTACAAAGAACCTATAAAAATAGTTTATGTAAATGATATATATGTTACTTGCAACGGCCAAGGCGGAAAGAATGAAGTCAAGACGTTCACATGTTAGCAAACCTGTAAAGAAGTACACACACATACACAGTATTCTACAGTCAGGCTAAAGGGTCAGCTGTTCAATCAAGCTTGGTAGGAGGTGCGGAGCAGAAAACAGGATAGTAGCGGCCTTTCAGAGAGAGGAGGTACCCCCTCTCCATTAGAACTCAACGTCTACCCGTGGTGCCAGAGAAAGATGAAGCTGCACGGCTAGACAGCCCCAAGGGAGCAGCGAGAATTTCGCGCGACCGCGTGATCCGTTTGGGTTCTATTTCTCTCCCAATTACATAGCCAGATCAGCGCAGACCTACAGCGTTTGGTACCTTCGCGCGCTACTGTGATGCCCGCCGAGAATACCCCCCCTCCCTCCTCCTCATGGCACGCCCACTCTAATAAGATTTGGCTCAATTTTGGTGGCCTCGGGCGACCCGCTTCCGCCGAGGCAGAATAAATATTTCAGGAAAGGCTTTGAGAAATTAGTACCATACAGCCTGGTCTTGGTTAGCAGCCACGTACAGTCTTGTATGCCCTGCCCCGCCTACCAACGGCTTCCAGCTACGAAAGCGACGCGTCACCTCTACCCGGCCTTGCTGGTACCTAAAGCCAGAGCTCACGCCCGAAAGACGATAGACACGGAAAGGCATTTATCACTCGGGTATCGACTTCCTTCTCCACTGGAGTACTCCCTCGTTCATTTATCACCAAGGTTAAAGAAGAAGGAACTTTGCAAGCGGAACTTTGCGCCGCCCAGCTTACTCATAGTATCCAAAGCCTCCATTCAAATAGGTTTTACGTGAGTCTCACCATCATTTGAACTCTCGCACTTTTCAGGGAAGCAATAACCGTACATCCTGTTTCAGACTCTCGTCCCCATTGACTCATTTGCATCCCCTCCCCCGCCTTGTTTGGTAGCCCGGGTCTCATCCTATTTATTGTCATTTATTTACTTTTGCTAATAATATTTTCTTTGTCTATAGTAAAATGTTTTTTCTACAATCAATCTCTGTGCCCTGAACTTCTAAGAATTGATTATTTAGGCCAACCGCCATTGATTTTGATTATTTAACCCTCGCACTAGGATCTATATCCCAATTTTGGGCATGCTCCCTTCTCATGTCAACGCAGAGTTATTCCTCGGCTAGCATCGACATTCGACTCTACGAAACGGCATTATTTGCTAGCGGTAAACCGTGAAGCGCAAAGACGCATCTTTTGGAATTCGATAAAAAATTAAAATTTATCTCCATGAACGCACAAATTAACACGTTGTGAAGGATGCTCCGCCCAAGCAAAATCATTGGCTAATGTTAAGCCACGCCCATGTAACGTGCTCCCATATATACATCTTGGGGAGACCGTAGGATGACACTCTTGCTGTAATTCAGTCAATCAGTGTCACGGGCACTTTCACAATTTGATGTGCAGGGGCGGAAGCAATTTTTTGCTCGGTTCAACCAGAGGGTGGGGCAGAACTTTGTGTGAAAGGGGTTCTAATCCTTGTCTCAACGGCCAGTATTGTCTTACATAATGATGGTCGCCAGCCCGACTGTCCAACAAACACAAAGGGCAATGATACTTTGTATGACCAGCATAAGACCTAGGATGATTCCAACAACTTTAAGATCTCCACAGATCAGCCATTTTTGTTCCCTTGTAGTTGAGAGCAGAAAACAGACGATCCATGTTGTTGGAGGGTTCTTCCATTGCAGCTGAGTGTCTAACAGAAATAGATGAAAATTTATTGCCATTATTGAGAAGAACTGCCTTGAGACTTCTGTTAGATGAGTCAATGAAAAGTCTCCATTTCATAGCATCATACTTCAGGCCCATTAAGTTGAGCAAGTCAGCAATATTGTTACAGTAGACCAGTAAAGAGGCTTAATCACACGTGAAAAAATTCCAAAATTCTTTCTCGTGGTTCTGATACCAATAAAATGTTGTCTCTGGATCCAGCATACATTTATCTCAAAGACTTAGCCCAATACCTGAGCAGATTCTTTGGTAAATTTCAGGTCTCGTGTCAGGTCGTTGAGTTCGGCTTGCGTAAATGACACCAGTTTGTCGCCTTCTTCTGGCTTGTATGTATTAAACTTAGTTGTATTGGTAGAGACACTATCCTTGGAATCAGAGCTAGAACCCATGGTTAAATCAGGCTCATGGAACAGGAAGTTCGAGACCATGTGAAACTGTTTTTATAGCAGAAGGAACATTGTGGTATTGAACATGGTGCTTATTCTTGCAATTGATGCCTTTCAAATTTGCATGCAGAAGTAGCAGTCGGTGACGTGATCTTTGCCTTCCCTCCACACCATTGGGACACCAAATGGCATACTCTTCATTTTCTTATTTCTCCAATGTCTTACATTTCCCATACATGTTTTACAGCAAATATGGGGAGCAAATGTCTTATCATGGCGCTTAGTTTCACTACAAAGTAAGCATGATATGCCTTCTTTACAAAATTTGTGATCGTTGCTTGACGGTCTGGAAGAGCAATGTGCCCGCAGATGTAACAAATTTTATTCGGATGATTCTTACGCGTACGATCCATTGTAATGCAAATCTATGTAAACATAATAAGATGAATAAAATATGTTATGTATGGTTACTCATCACTAGATGTGAGAAATCAGAAGTAATAAACGGTTGAATGATAGTGCTATTTTGGAATATATGTTCTAATATAAATCAAGCATATCTTAGAAACCAGACCTACCAAAGAAAACTAATTATATTCTTAAATTCAGCAAGCAAAAGTGATTATAAATCAGTCGGCTAAAAAAACTTTGGAAAAAAGGTTTTGAAACTCAGGCCAGTGGTACGATCCTCTTAATCAGCCTACTCAACCTCAAGCCGAGGAAGAGTATTATCTTCCCTCGAACAATTGCATTCAGCCTCAGGTCAGCACCAGGTTGCTGTGTGGCTTTGTAATTAGATCGTTACTGTTAAGCAGCATCGAGTCGGATTAGTACTTGGATGGTTCACGATCGAGGCCGTGGAGAACATCACAACAGCATTCCTCTCATCGAGCAATTCCGATAACCGGTGACGTGCCATATTCCACCACTGCAATCCAACACTACCAACCTCACTTACCTAATAATATTAATAATACAACCTACCACAATTGGCTTGTTCTTGTTTACTCTCTTAATATTAAATTTCTCTTTACCAAGAGGATTTTTTGGCATCAGTAGATGTAATATATTCTGCATGTTCACATACATATCAAATATTTTGTGAATGAAAAATTAGGTATGTGTTCATGGTAAATGCATGTTTCTAATGCATGAAATGAAAATATACATTACTTTACATCTTTAAACGGTAGAAGCCCTCATGAGACGTTGTATATCCATTACCTTTAATGATTTGGTCTCCAACTTTGGACCAAAATGAATAAAGAATCTCCCGAATACAAATTTGAAATCTTCAAATTCAATTTTGTTCGGCTAATATACATTTCCTTTTCCCTATAATATATGATTACTAACTAATAAACCCCAATTATCGCCACTATACAATAATGATAACCTTCGAAGAAAAGCTAAAGTTAGCCAGGAAAGAATAATTTTCTTTACATTTTCTTCAGTTTATTTTATGGGTAACAATTTAAAATATATATCTTATTGTTGAATCCTCCTTTTTTTTCCAAATAATATTAAAAATATATCGTTTTAAATAAATTTGACTGCAGTATTTAACATTTAGACTCAAAACAATGCTTCGAGACTCATCTAAGAAAAATCAATAGTGTATCACTCCATTTTAACTTATAGTGATCATGACCTTCCGCTTAAAAATTAATGTTACTTAATTTTAAATTTACGAAATTCGAAAATTATTCACAGTAAATAATAAATATTCACTATACTATATTAAAATAATTTATATCTTAACACTCAGGATAAGCTATAATTTAATTAGTCTACCTGCTCTATTGTTTCTAGAATTCTTTCTAAAACGATTTTTCGGCTTGTGTCAATTATTGCTTGAATTGAATCATTTATGAACCTGTTCAAAAGTTAAAATGTGGTATACGACCGGGGTTGAACTAGCATTTAGGTATCAGCCATCATTTAGATCTGCAACGATGATAAATATTTTTTCATCTTTCAAAGCACTTTGGGTAACATCTAATTTTCGTGTTAAACATCTTAGCTCTGAATTGGTCTCGCTAAAATCCTTTCTTCTTAGTATCAGTCCATTGTGACTTTTCTTTATCTCCAATTCTTGTAATCATAGTGCCATAAGTTAATGGTAGATAAAAAATGAAGTTGTTCTTTATAATCTTATTTATATCTTAAATTCAATTATACCTCAAGATATGGTGAGAGATTAAATTATAGCAAATAATTATCGACCTTTAGAAAGGCTTGCTTTATAATAGGCTCCTTTTTTAAAAAAATGATGGAAATATAGGCTAATCCTATAGTTAGGACACATAAGAAATATCGCAATGGTCTCCTCGTTACCCAAACCTCCTCCCCTTCCTTGTGTGATCTTTTCCTGGGGTGTGCCGAAGGAACGCACCATAAATGAATGTGCTCAACTTGAGGGAAATTTGGAGTTGATGTATCGGGTTCATCGAGTGAATCTCGCAAAGCGCACCTGGAAAATCACATTGAAGATGTTAATTATTAATATGCAATTAAATAAAAATGAGTTCAAATTAAATCGGATATAGTTCAATTTTTTAAATGAAAAAATACATTTTGCCTTTGTCTAAAATTTAAGAGGATCCTATGGAATATGAGGCTCAAAAGAAAGAGTTTGGATTATTATAGGATCGTAAACAAAATTATTTCGATCACATTCTAATAATAAAAGAAGAAATTATGGAGAGAAAAAAGTGTGCGAACAAAATAATGTTGTTCTAATATACTGTAGTGCTGAGTCTACAAATAACGTTAATTTTAGTCTATTTCATTTGCGTTTATTTTATTTAATTAGAGCTAGGGATTTGTCCGGTTTATATTAATTGAACCTGTCTTTAATCACCCCTTATTAATTTAAGTATTTTTCACAACGGAAAACTTTAATAAGATGCTCATTGTGTAACATCGAAATATGGTGATAAATAAATATTGAAAGTGGGAAAACGTAGCATAACCCACCTAAAAGTTTCTACCACTCAAAATTTCACACTTGAACATTCTGAGAAGAGAATAAAAAGTGGTGTATTTGAATGCAGTCATTTTTACCGTGAGTGCTGTGATGCAGAAAAATGATCAAATAGAATGAGCAAAAATGAGACAATGTAAAGAGATTAAGGGGGTGGAGCAGGTGAAATTGCCATCGATTATCGTTCTAGCCTTTATGTGCATTGCCATTAATAGGCTTCATCCAAGATTGAAATGGGATTTGTGGCTATTAACGTTCAATTGAGTTACATCATAACTACTCGTATACGAGACGAGGAGTTAAATGGAAAGGGATGGAGAAAAATAAAATAGGACCTGGCTATAGACTGAATATAATATTAACTATGAGTTGCTACATAAAAGAGAAATGCTAAGGAGTTCCAAAGTTAAAATAAATACCATGAATAAAAATAGATTTGGCGAATAATCGTAAAGAGTTTCTAATAACATGGATGGCAACCAACAGGCACAAGTTCGAATACCCAATCGGTGAAATTTTATTTTAAAAAATACTATTCTTCGAGAAATACAATATATTTTTCCTATATTTAAAAATAATAATTGAAAAAAGAAATAGGCAAAATATATTTTGAGCTCCGAAAAGTAGATTTGTCGAATCTCATTTAAAAACGAACTTGTTTTTGTTTTGAAATTTAAATTTCTAGGCTTTGATTCGGGAATTTAGTGGAAGCTGAAAAATGCAGAGAATTTGTTCAGTCTGAGAGAAATATTGGCAGCATTTTGGATTGAGTACGAACAAAAAGGTGATGAAGTAAGATTTAATTTTGATACAGGTATTGAGTATGCTCAAGCTTTGAGTATTGATCCAAAAGTATATAATTATGTAATTATATAGGTATTGATTAATATTCAAGGTTTAATTATAAATGCATATTTCGTGTTCATATACTGATAGTAACCCTGATCATTAATTAAGTAACGATTCAAAGAGTAAAGACAAAAGTAACAATTGCATTGCCGCCTTAACATGAAGTTGTTATAAAAGATGTTGGAGTTTAGGATGCCAAAAATGAGGTTAATAGGAAGGTCAGAATTATTTTCCCTATTTGTGTTGTCCACGAATTTATAATTTTACTAATTAACCCGTTATCTAGGTCGTTTATATATATCATGAACGATAATTGGTCAAGAATTGATCTCTGAAGAACACTCTGCTAAATAGGACTTAGTCCGGGTTTATCCCATTGAAGCTTACTCGCTTCTTAGCGATCAGCGAACCAGTGTTTTATCCTTTAAAATCAGTTTCCCCTTATTCTGCGCGATTTATGTTTAGTTAAAAGTCTTTCGTGTAGAACCATATCAAATTCCTTTTGAAAGTCGTGGTAAATTATGTCTACTGATTTTATTATCGTAGATGGAAAACATTTGGTGAAAGAATTTTAAGAAACTTCTTGGACAGGATCGTCGGTTATAAACCTCTAGGTTTTAGTTTCAAGATGAGCTACCATCCTGTCCTTGATTATTGATTCTAAGACTTTACTAAATCAAAGTTTCATTTTGCAAAGACAAGTCACTTTTTGCGGCAAGAGAGAAAGAAAAAGGTAGTATTTATGCATTTCCTAGTCTACGCAAATAATCGTATAAATCAACCGAATTCCTGTTACCATAGAGACTGCAGGCTGGGCCAAAAAAATTAAACTATATTTTTCCTATAACAAAATTAATAGAATTATTTAAACTATATACATTGTTTTAGTATATTTGTATCATATTCTGAATGAAACATAAAATATTTAGAGCCCAAATCCAATTTAATAATAAATACAGTCAATTGGTGCGCGTAGTTTATATTTTGAATAATGTCCTTTGTTCTTAAGGACTACTTTGATTCGTTTTTGCAACGCAAGACCAAATTTGTGATGATATTTTGACTTATAGTGCTCCATTTTTGTTCAATTGCCACCCGCAACTGCTCACATTTGGATGGCTTTTGTTTATCAACCGCCAGTTTGATTGTCGCCGACAAATTCTCGATTTTATTCAAATCTGGTGAATCCCTGGTCCAAGTTCCCAAATGTTTGATGTTATTATCAGCAAGAACTTTGTTATTGCTTTTGCTTTATGACAATGTGTGCCATTATGCTGAAGGATATAGTTCTTATACCAAAATTGGTCCTGAACTGTTGCAATAACGTACTAATCAACCACATTTTCGCACCATTATAAATTAAAAGCAGTGTTCTTGGATAAAATTGTTCGTGCTCCAATTCCCTTAGATAAGAAGCTACTTGGACATGAAAAGTAGCCGGATGCTTAACCTTAGGCACGACATTGAACATTGGAGGTATTCCCATTTTCTCCTCCTAACGCTGGATTTTCCAAAAGCTTTAAACAAGCGAAGAGAGTTTCATAACAGAATATCCCTTTACCCCATTCTTCAGCAGGACGTTTTGAGCAGGCCATTTTTTATATTTCCTAAAAAAGTGGAGCTTAGCTTTAAAATTTTCTTTGGTTAAAAGAGCTTATTCGCAGCCCTTATGGACTTGAGACCTTTGTTCTAAAGTATCTGCTTCATGGTACGTTGAAATGTTCACACCTACATTTTTCGAATCGTGAGCAAGCTTAGCACTGGAAGAAACCCTATCCTTATTTGGAACCTTACCAGAAGGCGATATTGGCATTAATGACCTTAAAGATAGTGTTCCTTAATAGAATGCCCTTAACAACTATCCCCTTGCATTTCAGGCCAGTTCGCCGCAGCGCAACAATGGTTGTACGCCCTTTTTTTGGAAAGAACCATTTCTGGAATGGAAAAATATTAAAACATTTATTTTTACCAAAAAAAATATTACGAAACACTTATATATTATAATCTCACAACATCATTCATTCAACCAATATTTGTCATCGTTTTACCATTTTAATAGAATAGCAAAGCTCCAGGAACAGAAACTCACCTCCTATATGAACAGAGCGCGACTTGTGATTCAGCGAAGGAAGGCACTGTTTTTTATTATTATTTTTATCACTTAAATTTTTAAAAAGAATTAAAAAAATTAAAATATATGTATATTATCCTGAAAATATTTGGCCTTGACTGTACATAGCCCACATATAACGTTAAAGAAATCAACCGAATTTCCGTTTTCCTCAACACTACATTGCATAAACTAGCGTTAATCAATAAAACTCTATTGCAAAGGAGACATCATTGCCTACGCATAGTGTTAAATGAAATAACCAAATTGCCACAGCCAAAGAACTCATAATTACGAGAATATCTAGATTTTCAGTAGACGAAACTTTGTGCCGCATCATATATATATATATATATATATATATATATATATATATATATATATATATATATATATATATATATACAAAAAATAAAAATACAGCAACAGTGATGATAATCAAAAGACCTAGTTTTTAAATAAAGAATATTCTAGCTGAAGGTTCGACCTGGGTTTTCTTCTTTAGCCAATTCACTATCATTTATTATCTGCTGCATTCAGGATTCATTAATAAACTTAGATGAGGACATTGAAACTTGTGGTTGAATTCCTGGAAATTAATTTATATTTTTCCACTCTACTGAAAAGTCGATCAAGTAGGAATATTCCTGACTTCATTCGACCAATATCTATTTTCATCGCTTCAGTAAGTTTTCTTATTTCTTATTTTTAGTTCATAAGCTCATTTAAAAAAAAAATAAATCAAATTCACACCGCGCAATTTCTTCTGAGGATCTGAAATAATAAAATTACAGCGCCAACCTTTTTCAGAAAAAATCTATTTTTCGATTTTCATATATTCCATATAAATTTAATTCCGAATTTTCATTTGATAAGGAAAATCTTTGGATGTTAATCAACAATTAATTCTAAAAAGGGAGAAAAAATGATTTATTTTTTTATTTATCTTTAGAATTTTTTTCCCCTTAGTATTGTTAGAATTAAAAAAAAACTCACATTCCTTGGTCAATTTTTTAGATAAATTGTAATTGTTTCCTTCGTTTTATAACTTCTGGTCCTACTCTATAGGAGTTGCTATGACCTAATGAAAGATTTCTTTCAATTATCAAATTCCACTATTTTTTCATTATATTTCTTCTTCTAGATGTTTTTCTTCGTTCTTTAGGAAATAGATACAATGACCTTAGTATTTCAAAATTCCTCTCAATTTTTGGTATATGCATTCGCTTACTCTCTCTGCTTCAAAATAAAAAGAATTAAAAAATAGAAAGGTATTAAGAGTTGAAAATGCGTCTTTGACGAGAGAAAATTAAAAGTGTCATTCCTTAGTTAATTAATGTCTTAAAGAGATAGAACAACACCAAGAATAAAACATAAATTTTGCAAAGTTGAAAGTGAACCAAAAATTGTACGGTTGACTGAAGCAAATGATAGATAGAAGCCTTTTGATAAAAGTTTCCTAATATAAATATAAAAATAGAGTAGGAAATATTCACAGCTAACGAAAAGTCCACTTTCTGGTGAACACAAACATACAAGTAAATAATTATATCTATATGGAACCTTACAGAAAGGACACATAACACAGTAAATGGAAAAATAAACGGCGATATTTTTGTTTTTCTTGCTCTCCTCTAGCGCCATGTTATGTACCGTCTGTGACCCAAAGTACAGCAAACCCATCACAAATCTCATGCCATCTTACTATGCTTAAAATGATTAAACTATGCCTTATCTGAATGTTATTAAATGCTATCCTTTTTAAACATTTATGTTACTTCAACAAAGGGATGGGCGTACACATCAGTTATTTTATTAGAACATTAATTAAAAGATCAATAATATGAATACGATTAATAATAGTATTCCGAAAAGAAGTTAAACAATCATTAATTGACCAAGTTGGAATACTATAAACGAGAGAAGCGTCTCAGATGCAGTCAATATTAATCAAAGATTTAGAATTTAAGAAATGTGATCATCAATCTACTAAAGTTAGGATCATAAAACCATTTAGGGAGTTATGATCCCTATTACCACTACCCCTCTTTCTCCCAGAAATACAGTAAAATATCATTAGTTCAGCCAAAGGAATTCCTATTGTAATCTCGTGTTCTCTGATCTTATCAAACAAGATTATCTGTCTTGAGCTTCATTTCTTCGGATTTTTACTTTTAATACTTTACTCCACGCATTTTTGGATTTGGGGCTCTCTTTTTCATTATTTTTCATTATCAGACATGGATAAAAATGAGAAATAGTTTCAGATTCATTCAAAGACATAAATCAAGACAGATACACCCTTTTAAATATTATAAAACACTTTTAATTGTTTTGCCAAACTATTTTAATCACATTGATTATTCTGTATTTGTTTATGGATAGGTCATCTAAGCATAATTACAACCATAACAAAACTTTCACAATATGTTACGGATATTTTAACAAAGCAAACATAAGAGCCGGTGGCTGAACCCTCGAGTGAGAAATTTTCGGAGTTGTGCTATGGTAATATTGCATAACAATATCCAAGAAAATCTAGCTCTAGCAAGTGTACCTTTAAAGTAAAAGCTAAGTTTAGTTACCCTGATGCAAGAACAATAAACCTATTGCTTAAAATAACATAATGCCTCAGTTTTAAAATTGGAACCAAAGATAAAGCAGCAACTTACTAACACATTGTCTTTCAAAACAGTTCATCAAGAGCTTCATACATTTCATTATTATTGAAGAGATGCACTTATCATATCTTTCCTGTCTGATATCCCTATTAATGAGCAAAGAAATTGTGGATTGTTAATTAAAACTGGACAATGGAACAATGAGTTAATGTTTTAGGCGTTGACAAACCTCTATTCACGCATTTTCTATCCTCAATATGTGTATAGCTCTGCAGCCAGCCCAAAGATACTTTTTCTTACAACTGCATTTCCCCACTATAAAACATGAAGGTAGGCCCGTCATGATTTTGGAAGCCATACATAAAATTTTCTTTACCACGCTGTAGTGGTACACAAGAGGATTAGCACTCATGATGATTTGTCAGGTTTGAGTAGAAACCTGAATAGTGAAGCTCGCTTCAAGATAAGAATGCATCGATCTACACCGCTAGAATTGATAAAGACTGGACCTGAGATGATAATAAAATACAACACACATGTTGATTGACCTCCACATTTGACAGATCTTATCCTTATCGAATATCTCTGGTTGGTATTAAAGGAAAATGTGAAAAACCGCTTTTATTCGCTACCCTTGTACTCATGTATCCATGTGCTGATCCAGAAAAAAGGATATGAATCTTTCATTTCAAAATATTATTTGATAGTCTATATTTTTTCGGAGTTATGTGTTCATTTTTACTTATTTTACTCTACATTTAGGCGCAACTTTCATTCAAATATATATTAACTTTGTAATAACTATTTTTATTTGCTATTCTATTAAATAAATCTCGCCCACCATCAGATGTCATTTTCGAAGGAGTTTCTGTGCACTTTCTTAGGAAATTAAATGACTATTTTCAAGGAAATATTGATTTGGAGAGGGGGACTCGTACGTTTGGACGATACTGTATTACTAAAATATCATCTCTGATTGTTCTTCTTCTTATTTTGAGGCTGCAATAACTTTAAACAAATATTTTTTAAATCTCTAAACTCCAAAGATAATATGAAATTAATTTTATTGAAAATTCTTAGGTTGAGGGAATGAGCTTTAATCTTATACATTGCTTTTCACATATTTAATGCGTTATATAATTTTCACGTAAATATTTAATTACAAGTTGCTATCTATGCCAAACACAATTGATGGAGGTACATAAGATTGTCTATAGTTGAGAGGTGAATTAAAACCTTCATGCTGACCTATAAGTGAAGGAGCTTCATCTGATTCCACTACACCTACATTTCAAGTAATTTTCCAAGCAAAGAATTAGTCACACATTTTTACTCACTTTTCAGATATTAAGCAAAAAAATATTCGTCTATAAAAGACTTTTTTATTGGGCGAAATATCTTCCATAAGTTATAAAAATTTATATTTCTAAAGGTGGATCTCTCGAGTTGAATAAAAAATTGGGAATGTTGAGAGTAAAAACTTAGAAATAACGTTGAAGTCTTTCTTTAGCATAATTTCGACCATGTCTTTAAAGGTTAAGATAATTATTATATCTTAAACGATATTTTATTGTTTTCCTGAATAGGAGTTAATCAGAGAATTATTAAAATTATCCTTTTGATCGATTTTTGTTATTAGCGTGTATAAGAGCTTGAATAGGATCTTAAGAAATATTTGTTTTTTTTAAAGTTTTAGGCGGTGTTTTAAGAGGTCGAGTATAGTCTTTTAATTTGATCCTGCTGTTTCCTGATGCTATTTTATTTTATATCGCTTCATAAGGTGGTTGCTGAAAGTACTTTCACGCAATAAGCAAAAAGTTTCTCAGGAACCGAGGACTAAATCTATATTTTAAATATTCAATAGGATATAGATGACACTACTTTTCCGCTGTCGTCATAATCATAATTAATGGTTTGGAACGAAACCAAATTCTACAGGAAGAATAATTTATTATATAATATATCATTGAAGGGCAAACTAATTATACCAAATATACCTAAATATTATGTATGTCCTGGCAAAATAATGGATTAGAATACTCATGGGATAAATAAAATGCATCAGCTATTATCGATATATTCTACTACGCAAATTAAGTAAAGTCACCATCGTTATACGAGTCCCTCACAAGGCGTAGTCGGGTCTCTCAACCCTACTAAAATGATACCTCTCTCCCAGGTCTGTAGGCCCAATCAATCGCATAGCCACCCAGCAGATTCTCTTGCCAAAATGAGCATTTGTAACGATGGGTTGCTTTGTTCTGTGGTATCTTTCTAAATCACCCTTTTCGCTCTATTCTTATCCGACGGTACAATTACTTCTTTCTTCCAATCATCAGAAACGTTTACACCTTCAAATGCCTTACAATACAACCACTCTACCCATTCTATAACGCCAGTAACACCAGTTGTTAGCATCCTAGTAACTAGAACATCTATTCCAAATACCTTCTCATCTTTCAGACCTTTCACATCTCGTGGCTGCCGATCGATTCAGTATAAAGTACAAGTACCTGGATTCACCGCTGAAGCAAATCATATTCACATTTATTTCATCTGCCATACCCATATTATAAAACTCATTTATTTTAAAAATAAAATTATCCATAACTCTATAATTTAAGATGGGGATTTTTTGAAAATTTCCAAATGTTTTTTTTTGCTAAGTTGACAAATGACTTCGGGTTTTTTGGAAATTCAAAGGATTGAAATAGTTAAAAAGGTCAAGAAGAAGAAGAAGAAGATGAAGAAGAAGATGAAGAAGAAGAAGACGATGAAGAAGAAGAAGATGAAGCTGAAGATAAGGATGATGAAGATGAAGATGAGGATGAAGATGAAGATAAGGATGAGGATGAAGATAAGGATGAAGAAGAAGATGAAGATGAAGATAAGGATGAAAAAGAAGATGAAGATGAATATGAATAAGAAGAAGATGAAGATGAAGAAGAAAAGGGTGTTCAGGGTGTTAAAATAAAGGGGATTAAAAAAAGCGGTTAAGATTAGTAAATAAGGCCGTAGGCCACACGCCGTAGGCCACACCCCCGCAGGAAGGCCTGTGTAACCCAACTCTTCCTGTTAAGGAAGAGAACAGCGGCTTGTATTCCAATACTAAAGGTAAATAATTATTACAGTAATTAATTAATTTATAAATAAGAGGATAGAAAGCTTATTAGGAACAATATAAATACTATTTTCACGTAGTAAACTAACCATCTGATAATGTATTAAAATAATATATATATATATATATATATATATATATATATATATATATATATATATATATATATATATATATATATATCGAAAATTACAGAAAATTCTATAATGATAGCTAGTGATAAATGAAATTCCATATCAAGCTAAACTAGACATCATGACCAGAATTATTTAAGAGATAAAGGTAGATTATCTATGTGTGAAAAGTTTTCCTAAACAAATAAGAGGTCATCAGGTATAATAAACAACTCTTAGCTTGAGTTTACCTACTAGTTCAAAATGTTACTTTTTTATAATAATTAAGAATATCAAGATTGCACTTCGCAAAAATGATATAATAATAAATTTAGACAAAAATTAATAGTAAGAACCTTTGTTACTGTAGGATGGCTAAATGCTAGCTTGACAAAAATCATTTATATGTATGAAAGTAGCAAACGAATACAAGTGTCTAGATCTTACAAAACTTTTACAAACGTGTTTAACCTTTGATAGGAGTCATTAGAGGATGAATTTATAAACGTTTCGCATTTATAGAAATGTAATATTTGCTGAAAGGTAAAATGTACTCGATTATCAATTTATCTTTTGATCTCTGAAGACTTAAACGACAACGTAAAGAGTGAAAAATTATATATCGACTACGTAACGACGCTGTAGCTCCGGGTGACCGCCTGAAACATCTTAGTGAAGACGTTGATTTACATGTGAATTGTAGGAGAACCTCTGGTGTACGTTCTCTCGAAAACATTATTAAAATCATACACAGAAATTATCGCAAATTCAAAAAGAAGAGGACTTTTCTCGCTTACTTTAAATATTTTAAATAAACTCTTATGTTATATATAAGTAAATTTAAACTTCATTCAAATAAAAATAATTATTTAGATAGACTTAAATCTCGAAGCGCCACAGTCAATTATTTTTCAATTTTGAAGAATAGGAATAGAAACATGGGAGGTCGTTTTTTTAATATTTTCCTTATCCTTAATGTAACATCAATGAAGTTTTTAGGCCTAACTTGTTTTCTTGTTTGTTTTTTGCTTTATTTCAAAGGAAAATATTTAAATTATTCGAGCTTAGGTACCTCGTACAGGGTCACCCCCCCAAAACGGGCCACAACTTTCGATAGGCCTCATTTCTTAATTTTCTGCAAGGATTGAATGAAACTTTGGTGAAAACTAGTCAATGGGGTGTTTAAAAACATCATATCAAAACATGAGAATCTTTGGACTTTTCTTCTTTTTTCTCGAACACGAATTCGAGATGACCTCCATTTAGCTCTGTGAATTTCTTGAGGCACAACACAAAGTTGTCCATGACGTCCTTACAAACTGACCGACTAATGGCTCTGATCTCCTCCCTAATGGCTTCCTTGAGTTTCGTGATGGTTCTGGGTATCCCTGCGTAAACTTTGTCTTTAAGGTAGCCCCAGAGAAAGAAATCTGGGGGGGGGGCTAAAGTCTAGGCTGTGAGGTGCCCACTCAAAATCAATCTTGGTACTAATCACACCGCCACCAAAGTTCTCTTTCAGCCAATCTCGAGACAGGGTTGAGGTGTGAGAGCTTGTTCCATCTTACTGGAACAAGAACTTTCCCATAAGCAACAAAAGAGTGTCTGTAGCTCCATCTTGAAGTTTTTGACGACTGTCACTGTCGTGCCAAATTTCTCAAAGAAGAATGGTCCAATGATACCTCTGGCTTAGATTGCAGTCCACACCGTGCACTTAGGGGAGTGCAGGGGCTTGGTGCCTACCTCATTTGGTCGGGACGTACCCCAGAAGACTTTTTTCCTCGAGTTTACCTTTCCTTCAAGATGGGAGCGAGTTTCATTTGAGGTTCAAAGGAGGTTATGGAAAGTTGAGGTCTCCTGAATCTTCTCCCGTATCTCGACTGCCATATCCTTTTTCTGCTCCTTGACTGAGGCTATAAGTGTCTGCTTAGTCTGTATTCTGTTTGGGTCGGCCTTTCCATTCATTACTAGCACTCTCCTGTAGATCTTACGGGATATACCTAGGGACTGACTGGGCTTGCACACAAGGCATTTTGGACTCTACTGAACTGACTCTCTCACACTTTCGACCAGCTCAGTTGTACGCTTCCTGGGGCGTCCTGAATGGCTTGGATGGCTGTCAGTTGCTGCATTGAGGTTTTCTACTGTCCCATAGGTCTCAAAGTGGTATACCCACTCTTGAATTCTGCTCTTGGAGGGGGCTTTTTCACATTCGAACTCATGCACGAAAGTGTCCTGCACTTTCTTGAATGAGCCTGTCTTGTAGTAATGTTTGACGCAGTATATTCTTTGCTGGAGCTCGCATTAAATCGGGTTGTGTTCACACGCGTTGCTTCTCTCATGTCCTGCAAAGTAAGGTGAATTAGTGAATAAATGAAAGATAAATCACAAAATGTGTGTGCAGGTAGAATATTCCGTTATCATAATTGTTATTTTACGAAATTGTTTATATAGAAGTCCTCTATATAAGTCCTCTTCACCAGAGCTTACCTACTTGACTTTTTTTCTGGCATATGCCAAATGAGAATGTGTACACAATGAAAATTAAAGATTCGAAGACACATGAAAGAACGGCCTTATAAATGAATGAGCTCAAATTGACGGAAATTTAGAGTGAATGCATTGGATTTATATAAAGCTTGCAAATCATATTCAACTTTGCATAAAAATTATATAAATCTCATTGAAGATGGTATTTCTTAATAATTCGAATAAATAAAATGCAGTTGAAATTTTTGTATAGTAAGTAAATATGCCTTTTTTCTATGTGTGTATATGTTAGGGATACTTTGTATATCATCCTTAACAAAAGTTCCTTAAAAAATCTAGAATTATTTACCTAAATCGATAACCGGATGCCGTTCTAATTTGATTTTCCTAAGAAGCCTTGAATGCGCGAAAAATTGAGTTTTTTCGACTGACTACAAATCCACAATACAAGTTAAAGGAATTAAGGACCGGCCATTCATTTCAGTGGACGCGGAAAATATTTTAGGCTAAAACCGGAGGGAAAATTGGGACAGAATTTAGTGGACAATGAATAGAGAAATTCGAGTCGAATTTTTGAAATGGAAAATTAAGGAACAAAGATCTTGGTCCCGGAATCAATTAATGAGACAGGTGCCAATTTGGATTAATATTTTAGACCCGAGTATTGAGGTGCAATATTTCTAGTTTCGTAGTATACACTCTTGTGTATGTATTTTCATGTAGCTACATATATATACTAGTAAGACTGATTTAAGATCACTGCAGCTAACACTTGGACTTTCCTTTTATATTCTTTATTTATTTTCACTTCTGCTGCCTCATGAATCCAAAGATTAGACTTGAATAACAAGTGTTTCTCAATCACCTTCTCTGTGTTTTCCTCAATATGTATAGCCTTGTATGCTGAAATGAATATACATCTATTGTTTATTCATAGGAATATAATAAAAGGCTGAAACAATACGCAAGAGATAAACGATACACAGATAATACCAAGAGATTATATCTGGAAAAATATATTCGGAGTAACTCTCGAAATTGCTCCATAAGATAGCATTAAAATTTTATTATAGTGAAGAATTTGAGACTGAATTTAGGATTTTGTCGACATAAATGATTAATTCTTCCCAAAACTAAATTGCCAGAGCCAGAATAGCACTAGTAATAAAATTAGAATTTATAATTTCGGATAAATTTGCATGTAATTACTATTATTTTATAATATTATGAACTTTGTGAGAAACGGCTTTTCCTACTTTATGTAATATCTCATCAAAATGAAATTTCTTAGGTTCGATAAGATTTATCATCCTTTCTTTTTAATCTTTTAAATCTATTGGATTTCTAAATACCCAGCATTTTAGTCATCTCCCCCATTCTACCCCTATTAATAAAATTGACCTCGCTGGTCACAAAAGCTTCATATATCATATATGTAATTGATTTACCTGCAGTTATCCTAAGATGTGAAAATTGTTCTCTTGAATAATTAAGCTTTAAGGTCAATGTGGGTAACGCGTAGATATTTTATTAATATCAATTATTACTTTTTATTGCGACGGACCGATCAATAAATTCCTTATCAATACTAACCGCGATAATTCGTGTTTCAATTTTTTTCTATCTAATTGCCACTAGCCAGCTAGTTTTAATATATCTAATTTCAATTTCATAAATCCATCTTATTTTAGTATAAAAAGTACAGTGAACAATCTGGTATAATAAATTGAGGTAAAACGATATTTATGCGAAGATGAATAATTTCCAAGAAGAAAATAAAAATAAGAGGTAACAGAGTACTTCATTTTAAGTTTGTGATGACGGTATTAGGCCTATTGCCATAAAAGAGCATTTAAATTAACCAAATTAGGTAGTTACAGGAGTTTTTAGTTATGGTTGATTCTCTTAACGACTTGACTCTTTATACCCGTATGTGACGAATTCGTCTCATAGAAAATAAAGGCTTATAGCTATAGAAATTACATGCGTGGAGTCTAGTAAGCGAGTGTGAAGAGTACGAGACATGTTCTCATTAAGGATCACACAAAGGCTGCATCAGGTTTGCACGCCGCTTACCACTAATTATTTACCACTTAAGAGAAACGATACATGTAATTAATATGTTTTTCATTTTTTAAAATTAATTCAGGAGATACAGGGCTAAGTAAATTAGATAAAATGTTCTTAGAACAAATCACTTATATTTTTCTCGAAATTAGATATCTATAAAGAAAAATGATTAGCTAGAATTGAAAAAGTGTGGAAGTTGTGCAGCCCTTCATGCCGATATCTCGACACAGAACCCAAACTGCGGGTTTTATGCTCGCTTGGATGCACAATCCTCCCGATTTCAGCCGTTGCAAAGTTACTCATAATAAACCTGATAAATCCATTGGTGAGTGCGTACTATGATAGATAACGAAAGGGAACAAGTGAAAAAAGTAAAAGGAGGAAATTTCATGAAGCCTGAATGAATTTCAGAAAATCAATGCCAATCGGTGAGCAAAGAGTGAAGTGTAACCACGTACGCCACTCCAGGCTCCGATCAGGGATCAATATATAAAAATTGATAGGCGACTAAATTTCAGATCAGCTGCCGACAATTAAAATATGTAATAATACCTATCTTGAGGTTATAAATAAGTAAAATGTTATGAATAGCATCTGTAAATAAGATGGGGTGATGCTAATCTGCGATTATTTACATACAGGAGTAGTTCCAACTGGAATATAGAGAGGAAGTAAGAACGGTATTAGACTGGAATCGATTGACTCTTCGACATTTTACAACAAAATGGAATGCGGAAAGTAGTCATTTCTAATCTTATTGGAATGCTGGGAGGTTGGTGTCAGTCTACATACTGTCTACAACAAAGTTTTTAGTATCAAAGTCTCAAAAAGAGAGGAAAGAATTTGAACCCTCCACTTCCAGACGGTGTACTCAGAAGCAAGCAAAGTTTGTCCCCAGGAGCACATATACAGATTTGCTGTAAGAAGTTGCTGTTGTACCTACATCAATTATCGGTGGGATATACCTCATGACTGTTGTCATTGGTGGGCAGATGTAGTGGTTTGAGAATAAGAGGTGAATGAGGTTGAAGGTTTTGTCTATTAGGTCCAGAGCCAGGTCCACGATATCTGAGATTGCGATGATACAGTTGAGATCGCGGCTGTTTTTAAGTCAGTATCGTCAGAAGAGTTGTACAAACTCTCAAGGATTTCTTTGTTAGGTCTTAAAGCGTAGTTAAAGCTCGTTTTAGCAAGCAAGTGTTCCCCGTCAAATTTGACGTCTGCTATTAATGACTTAAGAAATGCAGACAAAATAAAATTATCTTCGCCTCTGCTGTGTGGTGAAAACTGATCTTTTGGAAGCTCAAATAGCATCACCAGTTCGTTCCAGGCTGGTCCTCCTGAATAAAGAGTTCTACTGAGCTCAAGGGCTTATTGAGCGTATCGGATTTTTAGGAGAAGAGATAAGAGCAGAAAGTAATCCGGCTCCCCTCCTGCTCCATGGTGGTAAGTCCCTGGGTGATATATATGGAGGGGTTTCTTTCTGGAATCACTGACTGTGCAATCGTCATTGAGCAAGAAACGACTCTTCTGAATCTGCATTGTGGCTAGAATGTGTAATAAAGGGGAAACATGGACATGAACAAAAATCGGCGCCCCAATGAAGCCTTTTTATCTGAAACTCACTGACAACACATACTTGTACACGCTTAGTGAGTTTATCGAGATTCCCATATTCCTAGTTAGGGGAAAATTGAACGATCCCTAATGACGTAGGTTGAGTGATTTTGAGGTTGCAGCGAAAAACCTTCCAGTCTCCCCATTATCACATATTCCATGATGTGATCTGTTTTTCAGTCAGAATGTCGAGTGGCTGGATCTCTAATAGCACTTTTAGAATGCGAGTCACTAGCAAAGCCTGACGAAGATTTTCCGCCGGAAAGTCGGGTCCATTGGCATCCCAAAACTGAGAGAGAAGAGTTTTCTGTTGCTGTCACGCCAGCAATGTTCTTGGCAAGGCTATGCCATTTTTTAGTAGGCTGGCTAATGGTATTTTAAGATCAGAAATTAAGAACACGTAAGTACGTTCGTATTTATCCAGCTTGCATAGGGTTAGGCCGCATGCATAAGCTAGGTTGGCACGTTAGCAAAGTGCAAGCTAAGACTTCATCTTCATCGACCTAATTTTCTTTGCCTCTAAAGAATGATTACAGATCTCTGGTCAATATTTTGTTTAGCTATGCATGTATTGAAGAACTTGAACTGCCGAGATGAAATATCCACCTGTAGACGATATGCTATAATTTGCCTGATTGTGAGACATATATCTCTCTCTAGTTGTATTTTCACTCATGGATGACTGTCTTTGAGCATTCTTGCTGGTATGATTTAGCTCTGATTTTTCTGCTTAGACATTTGTCAGAGCATCAAACTTTCCTAAAAATTATTGGAAAGTCTGAAATAAATAATAATTCTGATTTCACAGGAATTGATGCCAAGCCAATCCCTTCGTCACTGGGAACAATGGGTTCAAATAAATGACGACATTCTACAGTAATTTACTTGGATTTATATCCATTTATGATATTTAAGCTGTATGCAATTCTTCTTTAAATTCTCTATTGTTGAGCTTCGATAGCTTTCCATTTTCAAAATATATTATACAACTTATATACTAGCCATTATTTCTCATTATTCATATCATGGAAGTTGGATAATTCCAGAAGAATTTGATAAGCTCTGATCCCTAGGAAAAAATATAATTTCCTATTTTTTGCTAATATCAATATGGGCGTTTTATTTTTTTCACTTCTACTAGCTTAAACACTTCATTCCTGAACCCATTTAAAAAACATTGTGAATTTGCTACGGTGGCTTTCGTCCTCTAACAAATAGAGGCATAAATTTCTATACAGCAAAGTCTCTCTAAACATTCATTTATGGAATGCCACAATCCGACCTTCCATTTAAATAAGGTGCGCCGCTGTAGCAAGCCCTCTTCTTCTCCTCCATCCCTATGTTTAATTTCAAACCTCCCTTTTACAATTTGGACCAAATAAATATATCTTTTATGTAGGTGCTGTAGTTGCAAAAAAATATAGACAAAACTTTAAAAAAATTGTTTTAAATTTCAAATTCTCGTTCTTTTGAATAGAATTCATTGGACATTCATTTATGTTTCCATTTTTTTTTAATTCAACATGAATCTCATCCCTGATATGTCAATATTTCTCTTTCCTACATTCAATTCGGAGGAAAATTACATTCGTTGCGGGAAAGAGAGAAGTTTAGAGAATAACCCACCTTACTGTCATTAGAGTTAAGAGTTGCTAATTGGGTTTGCACATTTAACACATTTTCATTTTATTTAAACCTCTTCTTGCTAAACACTCATAACATTTCTTAAATTAAATTTCTTCATTAAGTCCATTTCACTTCACACACATGCCTATTCTTATAGATTTCAATTTACTGTACTAGAGGCAAAATACAAAGTCAAAGACATTTGCCTCTAAAATTTATAGCCCTGTTATAACTATGAGATGCACTTCCTCCATTTGGTGGTCTACCCCGTAAAAAGTATGCTTTGAATAGCTTTTAAACCAAATTGGGTTGTTTATCCCCATATGAACTTGAAAAGCAAATAAAGAAAGACAACAAAAATGATAATAATACAAAGAAACACAATAACAGTGAATAGTTGTAAAATAAAACTATACTTTTGAAGCATAAATCAAAAAGCTACCCAAGTGAGGTATATGTCGGTGAGTGTGCATTCGTTTTTGACACTTCATAATAATAATGGACACTAACACTAACCTGGGGTCCATTCTCCATTTAACCCATCCTAACCTGAAACTAGTATGTCTCTGGTAGGTATGAAATTTCATTTTATCTTGATTATTTTATTTTATGTTTACCTTTGTGTTATTACTATTTTGTATAAATATTTTTACCCTCTTACAATTTTTCCCTTATGTTAATTAGGAGGGAGGTTGTCCGTGAAATCAGTGTCAGAATATAAACTATTCACGTTTCTGTTTTCTTTTTTATTCATTTATTAGGAAGTGTTTTTCAACTTGCACATGGTGGCTTATTCTTCTTTTGCTTTTTGTGTCGTTCAAGGTGGCTTGATTTGAAGTAGGCTCCGAGTACTTGGATGTTGCTACAAAGAAATCAGCAAATATTTCAATTGAAAGAACCAAACATTACAAGAATAAAGACATTAAAACATCTCTAAAGCCCACACCGTTGTTAAAGCTAGTTAAAAATACCTATCACATTAATTATCTGTTTCCTTTGTATTAATGACCGTTTATCGTTTGTTCATTGGTGTGTTCGCTATTAAATGGTTATCTTTTGTATTATTATTATTTTTCCAATCTGAATGTGTGGAGACTTCAAAGAACTCAATTTTTAGAGAAATAAAGTTGTCAGTGTCTTTAAATGAATTAGTGTCAGTTGTGGTGCTCATAAGCAAGGTCCGCCTTGTTTTATGTAAAAGGTCGCTACTCCGACCCAACTATCTCTGCCCTTGTGATAACTTTATCATAAGTTTTTGGATATTAATTAAGTTAAGTAAAGTATCTTAAAGTTGAAAAGTTTGTAATAGGTGTGATAATCCAACCTACGTGAGCTTAAACTAACAAAGGTTATGTGCACATATTAAACGTTTTGTGGTAAAGGTTTTTTTTAAGTTTGTTTTATGCAAATGAGTGCGAGACTTACCGTTCAAATATGTCTAAAATATCTTTTACCAAAAAATGTAGTATGCCCCAGTTTCACCTAACGTTATATAATTAAAGTTTGATTAAATTAATTTGAGGGGAATCAACCTCATTCAACCTAGCATTTTGACTTTTCATTTGAACGATATTTGGTCAAGAATATAAGGGATACGCTTAGCCACATTAAATTATTATGTGGGTGTTCGTGTATAACTGCACAATGGCTCTATTGCTTATTCCTCAGAAATTTGGCGCTTGCAAGGTAAATTTAAATTGAAGGCAGTGTTATGTTAATTTAGAAATGACCCACTAGATTCATGACAAATGCAAGAAAGAAAAGATATGCTAGAAATTCTAAAGAATAAACTAAAAAACTAAATAAAGAAATACGAGTGACAAGAAAGAAAAAGGAGAGAGTTAAAAATGAAGAGAAGGGACAGCAAGAATTAAAGGTCCTTGAATTAAAAAAAAACTGCGCCTTCCTAACATTGCCTTGAAGGACATAATTGTTACTTTTTCTAAAACGATGAAGACCTAGGAATGAGAAAAATAAAGTTGATCCTGCTGTCTTGACGCCAAGCAAGTGTTCATTTATTTACACTCGTAAGCAAAGGAGATAGGATGAATTTTCTTACCAACCTGCGCTCTATCTTCCTATCTCTGTCATTCAAATTAAACTTCCGGACACTTTAAAGCTCATATACAACCTTAACTATGTCCTTCACTCTTACGAATACCATCGTTTATTCCCAAATAGGCCAACCTAAGAACAGTTTGTTCAATAATTTAGGCGAATTATTTTACAAGGCACGCTCCAACCCCTCAGCAAATTTATTTATTTGATGTATTTTGCCATTCAACTAAATACCCCTTCATATCTGCGACTGCTTGATATATTTAAACTTTATTGTTTCGACGTCTGCCTCATTTCCCAGGCATACAAATGGAAATTCTCTTTACCTAGTCACCTACTCTTTCCAAATTAATAGCCTAACTATAATTCCTTTGGCTTTTGCTATCTTTTCTATGATAACACTAAATAACATCTCGTTGCTCCGGTTCTTTCGTAATTCAAATTGCCAGGGGTTTAGGCATCTCATAATCTATTTGTTATTATTTTTTTAATGCTTTCCTGATGATATCTAGCGGGGAAATTGGCCTATAATTTTCAACCTAACTAGTTGGTTGCCAAGTTTTGGAACATACATCATTTTGGCCACCTTTAGTTCATCTGATTTTTGAAGTATTCCCTATTTAGACTGGAGTTATAAACGTTCTTTAGCCCCTCAAGTATGTTCTTAGATGCTTAACATAGTGTATTTTCGTTAGCCCAGATTTTTCAGTGGCTTTCTGTTTGAAGCTTGAAATTATTTATCTCAATTTTTGTTGTTATAACGGTTTCGATTCTTTCGTTAGCATCTCTTTCTTTTCATTCAAATGGTAGACTTCTCTTTTTATCTATTTCTATGTTGGTAAATCTATGATCAGTTGATCGAACTATGTGCCAAAATTTTCCTTTTTCTTCTCACTTATCCGAAAACATATCTTAATGATCACGAAATAATATCTCGATTTCTTATTTATCTTATATATAGATGCTTCTTACGTCTTTAATTAGCATTCTCTCTCTACGTGTCTTATTTTTCATTTGATATATCTTTTTCTAAAATTCTCTTGGCTTAGTTTCTGTATCTATTTCATATATGGCTTTGTCCCATACTTCTTGTTGTTTATCTAAAATAAGTATTAGAGTTTCTCTTTTCTTACTCCTTAAACTGCTTCATTTTTTTCTTGTAGTTCTTTCATGTCTTATGCTTTTGCTCACATTCATATTTATTCATTAATTATTATCATTTCCTACGTCCACTTGAATTGTTTGATTGTATGTATATCCTTTTAATAATTTTTTGTTCGTTTTATTTCTTTATTGCTTCTCAAAAGGCTGTAGTTCTTCGTCTGTCCTCTAAAGTTGCTTCATCAGGTAGAGCCGGCATATATTGTCTGAACTTTTCTTTATAATTGTCTCAATTAGCCATATTCTTTCCATTCCTTGTTTGGTATCTCTATTGGATTTCGATTAATTTCTAATAAACTGGCTGCGTGAGC
The DNA here is from genome assembly GCA_963969495.1 of Ceratothoa steindachneri. Classification (NCBI taxonomy): domain Eukaryota; kingdom Metazoa; phylum Arthropoda; class Malacostraca; order Isopoda; family Cymothoidae; genus Ceratothoa; species Ceratothoa steindachneri. Next base: position 69,612,499 of record OZ018327.1, on the reverse strand, counting down.
GCTGCAGGTCACATCTATTGGCTCCAATTGGTAATTGAAAGGAAATTGAGTTTGTCTGACACAAATATTCCACTCGTATATCTGGCTTGGTTGCTGATTAGCCTATTACATAATTTGGGAAGTTCGAGTATATTATTTGGTAAATTCTTCTTGCAATTATGTAATGTCTTTCTTCTGCGTTGATTCTTCTATAATCTGGTTTTCTAATATATGCATTTAGGTCTCCCATGAAGATGCTGGTAATCTACTATTAAATATGTTGGTGAAATTTGCTATGGGTAGTTCGTTTCTTTATGAAGGTTGATATACGGTTGCTATTATTATATTAGTTAGTTCCATTTTAATTTGTGTTGCGAGATAGGCTTCTGTTAGCCCTTATTTACTATTGAAATCTTGGTTACTTTTAATTGTTATTGAGACACCGTTAAAACATTCATCTGTAGTGTTTGTGGCTATTATAAATCAAAATTTTAATATTTTTTTCTTTTAGAATAGTTCCGTGTATAAATATTAAAAATACATGCGGGTCACTTTTACTAAATATGTTTCCGAAGGTAGTCTATTTGTCTTTTCATCCATCCGTGTTAAGCTGTAGAGTTCTTATTTTCCTTTTATCCATGTTAAGTTTCGTTTACTTTCGTTTGTCCTTTTCATGGAACGATATACAGTACTATCTTATACGCTTACTTACTTACTTTCTTGTGCTGTTTACTGATTTTTCTGTTTTCATCCAAGTTGGGCTTGGGATAATTTCGTCTGGGGTGTTTTCTCTTCTCGTTTGGATGTTTTCCTTCTAGTGTTTTTTTTTGTGTGTTATGCGTGTGCTTACGGCATTTGATTCATTTGAACTTTCCTCGGTTTCTTGGTCTTGGCTTGCTATCTCTTACTTTTGTTGTTAGTCTGTTTGATGTTTTACAACTTTACATTTCGTCCATTTACTGTGTATTCGATGATATATTTACGTTGAAAATTGCCGTTGAGTCAACATTACGGAATTTTATTTACTCTAGTCGAATTTCCTGTAGAATGTTAGTTTTCTTTGTGGAATTCATAATATTCGAAAGTAAAATATACGTTAGAATTTGAGCGATCCATCGATGTTTATCTGAGTTGCTTTGGTTTGAGATACGGTTTGGTGGCGGAGGCGTATGATGTGGTTTTGCGTGTTTCCGTTTTCCCAGGTATTTCTCTTTCCTCTCTTTTAACGAGTTCTCGTCTTCTGGGGCAATTCATGGCTATTGTTTTATGTGCACCTGAGTAATTGATGCACTTTTTGTTGGGGTTATAACAAAATTTCCATGAATGGACTTTGATACTGCATTCAGAATAAATTAATTTATCTTGTTTATAGGCAGTTTGTGGTGATTTCCTTCTCAATTTAGGATCATTTGAAACATTTTAGATATTCACCTGCCAAATGCCAATGATCTCTTTTCCATTATTCTCGTCGGGTGTGTGTTTCTTGAATTTCACAATCACGTATTTTCAGCCATGCCTCATTTTTTTCAAGTTTCTGATTCATTTCCTGAGTGGTATGCTCTCTGATCAAAGTATTATCTTCTTGCACATCATGCTCCTTTAGTTATTATCAGTAGTGGAACTTTCTTTTTTTCAATTGTATGTAGTTAATGTAGTTGAGCTTCTATAAGGTTGATATTTTAGGTAGCGTGCGTGAATTACAAGTTGCTTCTAAAGGGTTGCTCTATCAGCAACGCGTAGATGTGTAATGAAATCGACAAAGTCCATCAAAAAGAATTCTTGTGGGAGATAATAGGTGTATCAACCGCAGGCCATCCCCCCCCCCATCTTTCCTACTTCGTGTGGTAGGAGGAAAGAGCAACACCGGTCGACAACTTCCCGGCTTTCCGACGCCCTCCTTCTCCAGGTCCCACCATATTTGGTGGGCCAGAAGAAAAATGAACGGAGGAAGCGGTAGAAGGAGGACAGAAGCATAGAATGGAGTTTTAATATCTTGTGTTGCATGCTTTTAACCTAGACTTTGTCACAATGCTTTTTCCACATCTTTGAGGAACAAATGGATGTATTTTTTCTCTGCTTCGTCCTTGACGATCTTTTTTTATGGGTGGATGGGAATCTCACACTGTAAGCGAGAAGCCCATTTTCTTGGATCCTAGATGTGATTCCTGTAGATTCGCAAATTTCTTTAAAAAGGTGAGTGTGGTCTTTAAATTTTAAGCCATTGCCGTCTCTTCAGCAGTTCTTCTTTTAATTCCTGGAATGAATATTCTTCTACCTAAGATTCAATTTTAGGCAGAGGACAATTCTGTTAGAATTTATTTGTTAAGGTATTCTCGCTTCTAGGACAAATTTCTTAAATGCGATGCTTCCAGCTGATAAGACTAATTGTTTTACGTCCTGGTTTTCCAGAAAAATTACAGTGAATCCTAATGGAGTCTCTATACATTTCATAAGTGAAATTTCTATGTCTGAAAATATGAGTTGCCCTAATTCCTGCGGAGATATCTTCTTTCCGTTCGAGTTTGTATTCGTTGTAGAGATTGTTTTCGCTGACATATTCGTCTTTTGTTGAAGATCTTTTTCTAAAAATATTCCGATGAGGTTCAAAAGTGAAATAAAGTCTACGAATATAGTTTACGAGTTAACCTGCCTGAATAAAGACTGTAAGCTTCAAAACAACTCAAAGTATGCTTTGTATGACTACCATAACACTTTCAAGGCGTTTGATAATGCACCTGCAACATGGAGCCTCCTCCCCCCCAAATCATAGGTAGATTGTACATAACATCAGCTTAACTAGGGACATATTGGTTAATAACATAACAATCAAAAGAAAAGAGTAAAATAAAGCTAAACTGAACACCTTAGAAGTCATCTTAATTAACGAAGAAAGGCCAGCTATCAACATCCAGATTACAGGTTGGAATCGAACATTAAAGTTGTTTTAAAATTCCGCGTACACAGGACTGGTCAGTTCCCTTGACATAACGTTTACGCGAGGAAGAATAAATATCCCCTAAAATCTGTTTTCTTTTAATCGTGACTCGACCATTCTTCAACAATAAAGGAGTAAAGACACTCTGAAGATGATCGCATAGATCGAAAGCTCAACAAGAAGGAATTCATACATCAACCGTGCATTTACCCATTACTTAACGTCGAAAGATACACACGAAGAACTTGATCGTGCTACACAAGTACTCATAAACAATAGTTTCACAAACGGAGAGAAACAAAGTGATATTCATGAAAAAATGGAAAAATGGTATATGTCACCTAAAGCAAGTATAAATCAACAAGCAGAACAGAGCATCATTAAACTCTACTACAAGAACATCATTACCACAGCCAAAATAAATACAGGTGAAAGAGTTATAAATAAAATCATAAACACAAGAGTCAAAGCAACACAAAATAAAAATATTGTATCCCTCATAATTTACTACAATAATAACCGCACCTCCAACTCATAATGAGAAACAACCCAGGTCTTTACTTAACACCCAAGCAGATAAGTCACCTGATATATGAATACACTTATAAAATGGAAGAATGTGAACTCCAACCTCATTCATATATCGGAATGATCAAAACAAAGCGAACAGGAAGAGTGATATATCACTTAAGCAAAGGTGCCCCCAGGACACATACGTTGGAAAAACATTGAAAACACCTGGACTGGAAGTCACTTGAAGAGAACACCGAAATCTTCGCACACGCTCCAATCCAACGACAGTTACTTATATTAGAGGTCATATATATAAAGAAAAAGCAGCCGAAATTCAAATATTCACACAAATGCACAATTTATCTTGCCTTCTTCCTGTCCACCTGTCCCGAATAATAATAGCTCCCCATCTTAATTCTGTGACAATTATAGAGTCTCAACCATTTGCATGTACCTTCATGTGTTTAAAGAAATTACATTTCCTTTAAATATGTCCGTATAAATGTGTGAGAGCTCAGAGAGAGCTCAGAGAGAGAGAGAGAGAGAGAGAAAGATGTGTGTTGCTGCGCCTTCAATGAGAGAGACACAACAGAGACATATTCGACACTTTATGTCTGCGCCAATGGAAGTGCGAAATCATGAGACGCCATGGTGGCTTGAAAGCCCCAAACGTCCCATCGGGAGTCGGACAAAGTTTCGCCTCGTCAACTTAACAACCTTATCACGATCGTGCGAATAGGGCGAGACTACTCTCGCCTGTCGATAAGTCGGACGCTGGAACCCTCCCCTTCGGACGGAGGGAGGGGGCAAATTCGACCACTCCACTATAAGTCATCCGGCGTCAGAGTTGGAAGTCAGTATCCGCTTCCTTTCACCCCTTCAGTATCCACCGCCTGACCTTCCCATCAGTATCCAGCGCCTAGCCGCCACTTCAGTATCCACCACCTGCCCGCACCTTCAGAATCCGTCGCCTGCCTTCAGCTAGTTCATGGTATTCGCCTCCCGTTGAAATTTGCACAATTCTCGCATAATACCTCAAGCTCCGGGTATTCTCGATTAGTTCACGTGAGTCTACCCCGTACTCATTCTACTCGCTCCTTGAACGCACCCAGTTTTGATTCGTGTTCTAACTCAAAAGCAAGAGCTAAGTTCATCCCCTAATAATCATTGTCAAAAGACTATTATTTGAACGTTGCGTCAAGGCAAGGATTATTTTCTTGGACCAAATCTCTGAGGTAGCAGCAACGCGCGACTCTCTTGTGTAAGTGCTCTCTCTACTATACGCCCCTCCTGCCTCAGTTTAATCCTCCACCTTTGGCTTCATATATACTCAAGGTCATTTGGGCGACCCTTGGTTAATATTGTTCGTTTTTTGTACGGTGACCGTCCCTGCCAAGTCTACTCCCATTTTAGCCGCTGAGATTCGTGTACCTCTAATGTGTATATAACTTGTTCGAAAACCCCTTTTAACTTTACAAAAGAATATTAATTTACATATTAGTAATGTTATTTTTGTACCCATTTTTTTATTGTTCCGCACCCTCCAAGGTAGTCGACTATTTGGCCAACCTACATTCAGTTCATTTGCACTCCACTTGTATTATAAATCTCCCACGCACATAGCCGTCATCGACCTCGGCTGAAAAACGCAGAAAGGGTTAAATTGACCCTATTCTACGACATAGAGTAGTATCTATTAGATATTAAACTGGTGCCAGGTGTGGGGTTAATCTTGGTCAATCAATTGATACAATTTGATCAATCTATTGCTTAAGGGGATGCCCATTCATTTTTTCAACCTTTAAATTCGTTAGATTATCATATATGATATTAAAGCGCATTAAAATCCCTTTTATTGCTGTCAAAATCATAATAAGCTATGGCGCCGTTTTTGAGATACAAGGGATTCTTTCAGACCCCCTCCCCTCCCTAGAAACCTGATATCATATAAATGACTATAGAATTACTAAAATTAATCATTCGAACTCAATTCACGACCAAATGATGAAGATATTATTTAGTTATCATTTGAAATCAGTTTTCTTTCATTCCTTTAAATTTGTGTTAATCGTGAACTAAAACATATATTTCCGGACAAGGTCAACTATAGGTTTTGTTCTCAATAGTAGTGGTGTTGTGAATGCTCTCGAATTTAGTTCAATCTATATTCGAATGAGGCCAAAAATATAAACCAGTTCTTAGGCACCGTTTTTTTATAGCAAATATTTATTATCGCATGGTATAGTTTTGCGTTTTGTTCACAAATCAACTTTGAAAATCTACAGAGAATTTACACGAATGTATAAAATTTTGCATTATCATAATTTTAACTATGTGCTAGTCATATGGCTAAAACAAAATATATACTATAAAAAGGTGCATACATTTGAAATAAAATGATATCAAAATCAATGGTGTAGTTGTGTTTGTTTTTTACAAATTAGCTTTAAATATCTAAGAAAAATTTTCCACGAATGTATACAATTTTTTATTATTATAATCTTCACTATGTTTTATTCATGTTGCTAAAAAGATAATTATACCATAAAAAATGCATACAATTTGCAATAAAATGATTTACAAAAACAAAAAATGCAAATTTGGAACCAAAGCATTTGAAAAGTGACTAATGAACAAATGTGCTATCCCCTTAACCTTGGCTAAATTGTTATTTGTTGGTTAATATTGGTTTTGGTTACACACGGTTGTGTGTAACTATTAATTTTATTCCCCCATGGGATTGAATAGTTGTCTTTCAAGGCCTCATCATATAAAATTGAATGTATAGTAAAACTAGTATTATTCTTCGCATTGCTGTGCTAGGAGTGTTGTAACCTTCGTCTCAATCACAGGGAAATCTCGACCGTAAAAGCTATTTCGCGAGTGTTTTGCCCCCACCCATTTTTTGTTGTTTGTGTTGTTGTTTGTTTAGCAAAACCATTCGCACTCCCACTCGTGAGTAAATGCATCCATAATTCGCCCATATTCTTGTTGTGCGTTATTTTTTGTTTTTGTGCCCACCGCGTAAAACCAGCAGCATGTCGCCGTTTGAAAGTTTTAAGGCCCAAGGTGAGTGACTTAGACTCAGTGGTAAAGATCTGTTAGCCTACATCCTGAAAGAAGAAAGAAGAGAAAGCCGAAAGAAGAGACAGAGAAGAAAAAGAAAAGGAACCAGAAGAAAAAGAGAGAATTCGATCTCACGAATTGGAAATAAGCAGACTTAGGAACGAGATGCTCTCCACAAACTCCTCAAGTTCTAGCGTAGACGCACCGCAGTCTACGGCCATAAAACTCCCCGTCTTTAAAGAAAGCGAAAATTTCGGGTCGTATCTCATCCTCTTCGAAAATATCCTCGACCTGAACCAGTGGGATATCGAGACGGACGGCGTAGCACAATTATTTCCCCTGTTGAGCTCTAATTAAGGGATAATTTTATCCTCTTCCCACCAGAGGCAACGATGGATTACTCATCGGCAAAAGCCGAGTTGCTCGCTGCTGTCATCATCCTGGATTTATACCTAGCCAATTTTAGGCACTATGGCATTCAACCAAACTAGACCTTCCGACATTTCGGCTACTCCCTACAGTGTGATTTTAATATTTGGATTGACGCGTCCAAAGTGTCTCATGAATATGACGCCCTGGTCGATTTCGTTCTCAGGACCAATTTCTTGCGTCGTTTTCTTCGGAATTCAGATCCTTTATGAAGGAACCGAGGTGCCGTACTCTTAAGGAATGCAACGAGGAGGCAGACGTCTACGAGGCTAGCCACAACTGATATCCAAAGGAAGGAGAGAAATCAGAACTCCCCATCTCCGAAATCGAGAAAAAGCAAGAAAAATTTGTTCCTAATCAGGGAAATAAGTTCGTTAAGGTGACTAGGCCCGCCAAAACCAAACCTCTCTTTTCATCCTACCACCGTGATGTTAAGCCCCTTTGGTCTCAACCCCCGTGCTTCGTCGCTTTCCCTAGGATGACCATCCTATGCTATTCCTTTCGAGTTCATGGCCATGTGAGTAGCCATTGCCTTCAAAACTCGCGGTTTAGAAGCACCCCTCCTTTTTACCTGATACACCAGGTCAGTGCCACTCCTGCGCCCCCACCATCGCAAAATCAAGCCTCCTCTTCTTCAAACCCGCCGAATACTGCTTACCAGCAGGTAAACTTTTTGTTCTACAAAAGTACCCGTGGAGCCCTCTAATTTGAAAATTCAGCAGTGAATGAGTGCCGGATCTCAACCCTCGTCCATGATACAGGGTGAACGTGCATTGTTGTATCCAAAAACGACTCTCCCTTGTGGCTCCGGAACACGATAAGTTTGCCGTAGTGTATGATTACTTTGGACACGTCAATAAAGTCCCCATTGTTCACTACTACATTAAGTGGGCATATTTAACTGGTCGGGCTGAAGTTGTTTCAGCCCCCTTCAAGTTTATATATGTTCTAATTGGTCAGTTCCCTCGGGTTTCTTCTGCCCCCGTGTCTCAAACCGTTACTACCCGTTCCCACGCAAAGAAGAAACTGAAAGCCTCTACACCTCTGGAACCCCCCTGTTCCCCTGAATTCCAGATTGCAAGGACCCATAAATTTGTCAAAAGCAGAGGGAATCCGAATCTCTTCATCCCTTGTGGTCCAAAGCCCAGAACAAAACATACGAAACCGTCTGAAGGAATAAGGTGATTGCCTTCCTCATCAAGGACGACCTTGTCTATCGAATGTGCACCAAGGAAAACAAAACCGAGTCCCGCATACTATGTGTACCCCACTCCTCCTTCCCTTCAATCCTGAAAACGGTTCACGTAAACCTATTTGCTGGTCATTTGAGTCACACAACGAGTGCTCAGAGGATCTTCAATTATTTTTATTGGCCTGGCGCGAACGACGAAATACTGCGATATTGTCGTTCGTGCGACTTTTGCCAAAAGACAGCAATAAAAGGACGAGTCAGACCACCGCCTTTGCAGAAGAAACCACTAATCTCTGATCCCTTCTCTCGAGTAGCTACCGACCTAATCGGATCGATCCAACCCCTGTCGAGCGAGGGCCATATTTACGTTTTAACGCTGGTCGACTTTGACACTTGATTCCCTGAGGCTGTGCCTTTGAAGAAAATCGATAGCATCTCCTACACCCAAGCCCTTATTTCCATCTTTTCTCGTGTGGGCCTACCAAAAGAAATCTTCTCGGATCGTGGTCCTCAATTCACTTCCGAATTAATGGAGTACGTTGTTAAATTATTGATAATCAAGCTCATGGTTACCACTCCTTTTCACCCGAGTGGGAATGGAATGTGCGAGCGGCTAAATGGAGGCCTCAAGGCCATTCTCAGGAAGTTGCGTGCAGATTAGCACACTGAATGGCATCGCTTTCTTCCTTTAGCCCTCTTTGCCTACCGTGAAATCCCCCATCGTACATTAGGATTCGCTCTGTTTGAACTTTCATATGAAAGAAATATCAGAGAACTCCTGAGTATCCTAAAGGAACTTTATTGCAATCAGAAATTGGATCACAATATCCAAACTTCTAACTAGTATTTACTCAATTTAAGAAGGAGGCTGGAAAAGTGCGCCAAAATTGCGTCTCAGAACGCCGACATCAATTTTAACAAGTATAAGACATACGTCCAAAGAAAGGAAATTTAACCGAGCAGAAAAACTTTTGCTACTCCTCCCCACGGACAACAACAGATTGTTGAGCCAGTGGAAGGGCCCCTACCAGATAGCCGAGAAGTGTGACCTTACCGATTACCTTATTGAACCTCCTCCGGAAGAAAGCTTTTTCATGTTAATATGCTCAAGCGATACCACCGGCGTGCGAGCATCCACCAGATAGTTGAAATCGAAGAAGAATCCCCAATGGAATTCTGCTAGGTCCTGGCCCCCTTTTGCGTAATCCAAGTCGCCTGCGTGGAGCCAGACATGGAATACCCATTGCATGTCTCACTCAACTTTAATAATTCCCCGCCTGCGGAAATTAAGAAATGAGACCAGCTATCATCTCTTCCAAATGATAAACTTCAAGCGCTCCTTGGTCGTTTTGATGACGTTATTACCGAGATCTGCGGTTGTCATGGTAAAGAAGGCCAATGGTTCTTATGGAATGTGCATCGATTTTAGAAAGCTAAATACGGTTACCGTATTCGATGCCGAACCAATCTCCACCATATATCAGAACCTCCACCCTTTTCAGAAGGTCAAGTTCATCTCCGAGTTGGATTTATTCAAGACCTATTATCAGATCTCCCTGAGCTGAGGGAGGATGTGAAGAAATTTACTGCTTTTCCGAATAAGAAAGTGCTTATCCAGTTTTGACGGCTCCTTTTTGGTCTGGTGACAGCTTGCAGCAATTATAACCGGAAAATGATGTGGATTTTAGAAGGCTTATCTACCGTCGCCTTCTATTTTAATGATGTTTATGTGGCTACCTAAGATTGGGATCAACACTTGACCCTTCCTTCAAGCCCTTCTATATCAATTCCGGGAACACAATTTAACATTTGGCCCCAGCAAGTGCCATTTCGCAATTGGCACTATCGATTACCTCGGTTTCCATATCGGGGAGAATCAGTTAGCCCTCAGCAAGAAAACATCCGCGCCATCTTTGCATGCCTTTGTCAACTAACAAAAAACAGCTGCAATCCTTCATGGGCTCTGCATCATTCTATCGTTGCTTCATACTAAAATTAACGACTATCTCCTTCCCCCTTCTGCGAGCTATTAAGTAAGAAGGCCTAGGAACGCCTCTAGTATACGACACTTTCGACTCAGAGCTTTAACCAACTCAAGGATAAGTTGGCATCTCCTACAATCCTTCGCCTCCCTAACTGGAATAAACTCTTTGGAATTCTCACCAACGCCAGTGTTGACGGTATAAGATTTGTCCTTTTCCAGTATTAGAATAACGGCGAAAGTTTCCCCATCGCTTACGTAAGCATAAAATTACTCGCACAAGAGAAAAATTATGCGGTAATTAAGAGAGAAGATCGCTATCATTTGGGGGATCCGTAAATTTAGAATGTATTTTGTAAGCAAAGAATGTGTAGTGGAAATGGAACACAAACCCGTATCTTACCTACGTACCGTCAAGAATAATAACGGTCGGTTGATGCATTGGAGCTTGTTCCTCCGGGAATTCCGATTTCGCATATTGTATTTACGAGTAGAAGGCAAGGATAACTGTATGGCTGATAGTTTAAGTAGAAAACCCATTAGATCCTTCTCCAAAGTAATTCCGAGCCATTTCCTTTTTTATCCATATATTAATTTTATATTTAACCATATAATAAGGAAACGCGTATCCTTTATATATATATATATATATACACGAAGGACGGTCAATAAGTTTTGCGAATCGGTAGGGCAAAACAGAGGAAGGGGGATGGCTGTTTGTGGGGCTGTTAGCACAAGTTATGACAAGTCAGGACCTGCATCCGCACGCTCCTGTTTCGTCAATTTAAGAAGCAGTAGCTGATCGATCGCAGATCGTCAGTCACAAATTTTTCAACAATAGAGAAGGTTGAGCACTGCGCAGTGATCAAACTTTTGACCAAGGAAGGCAAGAATGCAAAAGAGATCCATGAAGGCATGGTTGCAGTGTACACCGACACCGCCCCTTCCTATGCAACCATTGTTCGCTGGAATAGGGAGTTACTCCATGGTTGTGAGTCCCTTGAAGATGATCTCCGTCCAGAAAGCCCGTCAGACGTGACCAACGAGGACAATGTGGCCCATGTGGAGAGGATGATCCTCGAAAATCGATGGGTGAAGAAATCGAGCGAGAACTTGGAATATCACATGAAGGTGTTATCAACATCATCCACAACAATTTGGCCATGACCAAGGTCTCTGCCCGTTGGGTCTCTAGAAACCTGACGCCCCATGATTGAATTCAACGTCGTCAAAGTCCACAAGCTGCCTTGCGCGAGTGCGGATTCGAGGGGCTCAACCATCCTCCCTACAGTCCAGATCTTTCCCCTAGCGACTACCTTTTATTCCGCCAGTTCAGGGCTGCACTTCGTACGTCGGTTTGGGGACGATGGAAATGTCCAGCTCACCGTCCAGGAGTGGATTGAACAGCAGTCGGCAGATTTCTGGTTGTCTGGAATTCGAAGCCTCAGGGACAAGTGGTGCAAGTGCATTGAAGTCGAGGGTAGTTATATTGAAAAATAATAAAACACTTTTCATCATATCTCGTTTTCTTTATATCCAAATTGTAAAACTTATTGACTGCCCCTCGTATATATATATATATATATATATATATATATATATATATATATATATATATATATATATATATATATATATATATATATATATATATATATATATATGTTTTTTTTTCATATATATAATTTTTAGTATTGTATAAAAGAGGAGAAACTCACCCTCGTGCGAGTAAACCCCACTTAATGGTATCATAGAAAAAAATATCCTTCGGCATCCCTGCAGTAGCATTATATAACCTCGTGTGTATATGTATGGTACCCCTCCCACTCTCCAAGGGCTCCACTATTTTGTACATCAGTTCCATTTTGAAAATTTGTCCTAGGTATTCTCAACTTTATCCGCTATTAATCATTGTCCAATGTTACTTATTCACCTGAAGTTCTATCTGGGGATGGACTGTCTTCAATGGAGAGAGAGACCTCAGACACCTGGTCGGCCCTTTTTGTCTGCGCTATTGTAAGTGCGAAATCATAAGACACCGTGGTAGTTTGAAAGCCCGCCATCGCAGAAAGCCGCGACAAGTTTGAGACCAAAAAAATTCCCATCAGTAGTTGGAAAAGGTTTCGCCTCGCCGCCTTAGGAAGCTTATGGCAATCGTGCTAATAGGGCGAGACTACTCTCGCCTGTCAATTCGTCGGACCTTGGAATCCTTCCCTTCGGGCGGACGGGGAAAACTCTATTCGACCGCACTATAAATTCTCCGGCGCCTGAGTTGGAAGTCAGTATCCGCCGCCTGCCCGCCCCTTCTGTATCCGCCGCCTGCCCCCGTCATACCCGTTATTCGCGTCGCATTGGACTCTGCACAATTCACGTAGATCCCCTCAAGCTACGGGTATTCTCGATTAATTCGCGTGAGTCTACTCCGTACCTGTTTTACAAGCTCTTCGAATGCAATGTGCCCATTCTCCATTCGTGTTTTAAATCAAAAGCAAGATCTAAGTTGATCCCATAATAGTCATTTTCAAGAGATTATTATTTGAACTTTGCGACAAGGTAAGGATTACTCTCTCTGACCAAATCTCCGAGGTAACAGCAAAGCGCAACTCTCCTGTGCAAGTGCTCTTGCTACTACACCCCTCCTACTGTGTAGGCCTTCCTCGTCAGCTTCGTATACGCTCAAGGTTAGTCAAGCGATCCTTGCTCAATATTTTTCTTTTGTTTGTACGGCGCCCTTCCCCACCAAGTCCCCCCCCTTCTTTTAGCCGTTGAGACTCGTGTACGTCTAGTGTGTATATAGCTTGTTTTAAAACCCTTTACCTTGTAAAAACATATTAATTTGCATATTAGTAAAGTTATATTTGCACCCGTTTATTTATTGTCACGGATCCTCCAAAAGAGTCGGCTATTTGGCCAACCTACCTTCAGTTACTTTGCACTCTGCTTGTATTATAAATCTCCCACGCACATAGCCGTCATCGACCTCGGCTGAGAAACGCAGAAATGGTTAAGTTGATCCTATTCTACGACAAAATTTTAAAATACCTAATCACTTATATAAAGCTCTGCATCTTATTTTCTAGTCACAGCAGTTTAGACATTGAAAATGATATTTGTATATATCAAAACGCGTCAGGCCAATAAAGAATTTTGTTTTTCTTAGTGAACCAGTTTTTTGCTCTCGTGTGTCAGTAGTATTGTAGGTGAAGGGTTGAGTGCACACAAACTCGGCCTTCTATGGGCGTATCCAGATACGTACACACGCACATTGACTAGCACTCAAGTCTCGTCTCACCGCCCCTCCCCCCTCCCCTAACATTGGTCAATACCAGCTTTAGTGACATGCAGGTGTCCCCTCCCCATCCCCCCTCTGCCCAATACTTTGGTCAGCGATCTTTTTTGAAGGATTCAGAGTCTACACACACACACCACACACACATACAGACACACACACTTGAAAGCGTTTTGACTTTTCAGGATTTTTCTTGTATTAACATAACCGTGGAGTTGCCATTTAACCTTTTACAATTCTTTGATTGGTCCGTCTAGTTGCCATCTGTTTAAATGATTTGTCGTTAAACCTCTTTGTGTGCCACATGTCTTAAAATGAATCTCCATCCACACCGTACCGCACCTAGACTTATTAAATATTTTGCAACTGAAGATGTGTGTGGATCGGATTATAAATTTAGTCCAGACTATTCATCTACGGTTGGTTTCTTCGATCATCTTCGGCGACCTATTCATGAACACCCAATTGATCGGATGGAATTTCTCTATAGTGGGTCAGTCCAACCACCTTTCAACTATAATAACGGAAAAGAAGTGATTGAAAATCTTCAGTTTATGGATTTAGAAAATTTAATTATCGGTGAAAAATTAAAAATGAGCTTATGGACCAGTTTTTCTATGTAGGAGGTCTATCCGATCGTCACAATACAGGGGATGATAGATTTTTCTGCATATTGCATTATAACATTGTGAATGATGGGGAGAAAGAAGTGAACATCGCTATATTTGACACAAAACACTTGTTATTTCGATTTCTCTCATGGTATTCCCATCAACTCACCGATACGATGAAAATTAAGATTGAAGACGCAAGGACTAAAGAATTCCCCTTATCACAAGGTCAAGAGAATGTGATGAGTTATTTTTTAGAAAAAATAAAACATTGGTAGCATAACGCGTATTATTTCATCTTTATTTTATCCATATAAACCAAAGAATATTACTAATAATTGAAAAAATATAGATGCACATTAAGAAAGAGCTAATAATAGCAGGAATTCAATCGACTGTTTTAAAAAATATCTTGTAAGATCTCTTTGAAACCGAAAGGTATTGTTCGGTAACTCCCTGGGAGCTCAACACGTTTTCGAAACGTCTTTCTCAAAACCTTTGCCCCTCTCACCTCTTTACCTCCACCGTGTTCCTTGGCTCTGAAACCCATAACTGGTACAAGGATATGAATATCATCATTCTCTCTATCATCATCGGCTCCAACTATGCATTTCATAGTATCTTAGCTTATTATATCCTTCGTGTGAGTGTTAATGGTTATTCCTTTAGCACTAAGTATATACTTCATCCCACTTGGCGTTTGGATACGTACCGAATAGGATTTGGGATCCGTAGAGCAGAATGAATCCCCATACGCATCAGCACCGTACACATCCTTGATCTCATCGGTGAGATCAACTAGGAATTCTACGAGTTGAGGTTGTGGATCATCTTTCCTATCAATGAAGATGGCACTATCTGTGTCACAGTACAACAACCTTTCATCCAACGAGTCTAAGAGGCCATAGAGCTTGATTCGAGCATAGGCAGTTGTGAATGCTGCAATTGGAAGATTCGTTACGTGGGAGTCAACTTCTACATGTTCAGTATTCTCCACTTTCGCAATGTTTTTATTGCCAACTACATCCAACGAGTTCACAATGTAATCCTCGTTTTTGATCAGGTCGATTACATCATGGTCAGAACCATAGATGACCGTTTGCATTCCGCGAATCCTCTGAGTGAATTTTCCCCAGAGACTGTAAAAGAAATAAATATGATCAGGATCAATGGGATGATTTTTGATTTATTATTATAGTAGTATTATCGACTTCATGTTTATAAATTATTAACTTTATATTAGCTGTACAATGTCTTAACATTTCTAAATGGCATCGTGAAAGTAATATATCAACACAGAAAAAAAAATCCAATCGCAGGAAGAAATCCTTACCTATTTAGGCAGAGCTTCACTCTAAAACGCTTTCCAAGATTCCTTTCGATGTTGTTTATTTGGATGTTTATCCCCTCAACATGATTCACCCTCTTCACGTATTCTACTTATTCATTCTCACCAATTACTCCTCGTGGGAAGCCAGAAGCTTCTATTTTTTCTTCTAGAAAAGTTTTTATATACTCTGCGAAAAAAACACCTGCATGTCACCAAGGTTGATAGTAACCAATGCTACGGGGGAGGGAAGGGGGAGAGGAGACTTGAGTGCGAGTCCATGTGCATGTGTACGTATCTAGATACGCAAATAGGAGGCCAATTTTGTGTGCACTCGACCCTTGACCTACAATACTACTTGCGTCACGACTTTCTAATGAGTTTGATGGAACTAATACACGGGTTAAGCCAAGACCAAAAGCGAAATATAAGAAAAGTCGACAGACTTGAAAAGAGAACAATTAACAATTTTTAGCAGTAGCCTTCAATATATATATATATATATATATATATATATATATATATATATATATATATATATATATATATATATATTACAGTTAAACCAGCAAAGCATCTCCTGACGGAAGTTTGAAACAAGAGTTCTGTAAAGAACGTAGTGAAGTTCGAGGGAATGAAAATATTTGTGTGATATATAACCACAAATATTCCAGCTGCATTGATACTGGGAGAGTACTCAATCACCCAGATGCTATCCCAAGCTACACTTTACACATAATGTTGGAGGGATCACTAGGAGTGGAAGGGCGAACCATTCTCTGAGGTCTCAGTATAGCGGAGACTTTAGTCCTGCTACACCACCCATAACCTTTCGGGTAGTGGTTTACAGCTATAGAAAATAGTGTAATTTTACGTATAGAAATATATGAAGATATAAAAATTTTCTGATATGTCCAAACATATGCACACCCCTGCATTTTGTTCCTTTTGGTCACGTTTTAAGTACCACAAGACAAATCTCCTGAATTCATTTTTAACCATTTTGTACCGAATCAAAGTCTTTGTTTCGATTCTTCTTCATTTATATTCCGATCTTGCTGCGCCTCTTCCAATTACGCTCTTCCCCGTTTATTGCTTAAGAGAAAGCTTTTATACGATATTATTTCCATTTTGGTAACAAAACTCTCCAAATGTATAAGAAAAGACCTAACTTATTGCCACATTAGCACGAATGTCATAAAAGCATGTAAACCATCTTACAGAAAATGAAGTTTAGGAAGGCGCAATTCTTTCTAATTCATTGGAATCTTTTTGGTCCTTGTTCTGTCAAACCAACTTTTGCTAGCTATATTTTGGATTTTATCTAAGATTTATAACTAAGTATGTATTAAATGTGAAATTCTTGAGATTTTTAAACACCAATTATTTTTCTCTATATAAAAAAGTTAAATTCCCTTCACAAAATATAAATAGTGCCTCTATCCTCACGTCTGGGTGCTTACTTATAGCGAAAATTACAATAAGCTTTTACAAAAGAACAAAGACTACAAATCCATTTTATTTATTATGTGATATATTTCAATATCTCTTTGAATGTTAAATGTGTAATTAAGGGAACACAAATTTTCATACTACATAATTAAATTAGGACTGGCTTAAATAGAATGATAGGTTTGCTTATGAATATTCTCTTCGTATCTAATATTTATTTACTTATTAAGGATGAAACGAAATAGTTAATTTTCAATTAATATAAAATATATGTAATTATTAAAAGATAATGAAATGATATATGAATGCTCATATTGCATTTAGCTTTTGGGACATTTTAAAGATGCACTATCTCCGAGAATCAGAAGACAGCTATTGTTTACCAATTTTGTAACATTTTTAATTCATTCTTTGGGACAACGCAGTAAGTTGCAGGAGAATGAACAGTCATGGGGATCACACAGTAAGGTGCAAGAGAAAGAACAGTCTGGGGGAGCCCATAGTAAGGTGTAGTAGAACAAATAGTATGGGGGACCACGCAGTAAGGTGCAGGGAAATCAGAATGCGTCCGATTTATATGAACTTAGTGATTAATTCCCTAGAATATGTTTGTTGGATCAAACTTCTCAAATTCTAAGTTGTTAATCTACCCAAATACCATTAAACCAAGTGGAGTTCACGATCCTTTGGCATCTGTAAATTGGATGAAGGTATTCGGACAAACAAAAGTGTATATCAAGTATATTCAGGAATTGGACTTAGAAATGATGAGAAATCTAGGTGGAGACTAGTAAGAATAAGCCATCTCTAAATTAATCTAGTAAAGATATGCATCTCTCAGAGAAGCTAGCTATAAACTGACTCAGTAAAGATTAGATAAAGGTAAAAAAATTAGCCATAAAGTGGAATTAGGATAGGTTTTCTATTTCATAATTTACAGGTAATTGTTTATTCACTCAATTAAAAGGATGGTTGATCTTTGCTGTGATCATAGATATATTTAATAACCTAAACTAGCGTAATTTTAAAAAATCCAAGTACAATACCAAACAAGATAAGAGAACGATTTACCTTTATTAAAATATCTTCAAAAATTACTATGTTAAAGTAAATGAAATTTAAAAAGGTACATAAAAGGCAAGAGAGGTAGGAAAGTCCCTTGGTGAAATTTTGCCTTTCTGATATTATACGATGAAAACAAAACTTATAAATCTCCTACAAAAGTCAGTCCGACAAGAGAGAGGTATTAGGCGCTATTCTATGAAGAATTCCTTAGAAACTTCAGAGAGAATTTCTCGGAAAATTAAGAAGAAATTTAGTAAAAATGTGGAGGATGCAGCATCATGTAATGGGGAATATTTACCTCTGAAGGAGTTGGTCCGCTAGTGCAAAGAATTACAAGGGTAAATGCGACTGTGTACCCATCCTCGTAAAACACCATGTTATACCTTCACTCCGAACATATCTGAACCAGCTAGCAGTATTTATGCAGGTCAACGTGCCATGCCATACTGCAAAACAAGTATAATACTATTTTGAACAATTAAGGAAAAATTAAAGTTTGCCAGACCAATTACACTAGTCAACAATAATTTTGCAACTTGGGTATTAGCTTGTGATTTATACTAAATCGAGTATGCTAATTCCGAATCTGTAATCAGAATTGTTATAGAAGGTAAGGTTCCTGTGTTACACACATACCCTTTACTTACACATATGGGCAGTGTTGCTTCGGCGACCGTAGTGCGAGGATGTGTTGTGTGGGTTTGGTTTCTGCGTTACACTCCTGCTTTATCTCGTTGTCAAATTTAGCCATTATAGAAGTGGTGTTGAAACGGTCATTAATTGCATTTTTCTTTCAGATTTCTCTTTCAATTAATTTGTAAATGAAATAAGATTATAAAAAAGTATATAACATGATATATACAAACTATCTGTGGAAGATATACTCCAAGCAACTAGCGGAAGAATTTAGCTAAAAGACTAAAAACTGCATACAATTATTACCTTAGTTGTAAAGTTGGTGACCAAGACAAGCCCTGGGCATCTCACAGATCTTGTACTGTGTGTTATACGAGGCTCACACATTGGTTAAATGGCAAACGTTAGGGCATGCCTTTTGCTGTACCAATGGTGTGGCGTGAGCTAACAAATCATATTTTTGACTGCTACTTTTGTAGGAAAAATATTGCGGGATTCTCAAATATGAACAAGTCAAATTTTTTTTTATCCAGATTGTAAGTCAGCTATAAAACCAGTCCCCCATAATATGGGAAGGTCAATCTCAGTTCCTCCATCAGCTAGTGTAGTTAAAGAAGATGATTTATCGGCTGAGAAAGATGATAACAATGACGATGAAATGTATAAGGATGATTCTAAGGAAAAGAAAATCCAATTGATAAATCAAGAAAGATTGAATGATCTGGTGAGAGATTTGTCATTGTCAAAGGAAGACGCAGAACTGTTGGGCCCCAGACTACAGCAATAGAATCTTCTAGAGAACGGTGCAAAAATTTCAACTTTCCGTAAACGCCATGAGGCCTTAGCTGCCTTCTATAA
The DNA here is from genome assembly GCA_963969495.1 of Ceratothoa steindachneri. Lineage (NCBI taxonomy): Eukaryota > Metazoa > Arthropoda > Malacostraca > Isopoda > Cymothoidae > Ceratothoa > Ceratothoa steindachneri. The sequence goes on along the minus strand of OZ018327.1, from coordinate 69,593,166 downwards.
AGAAGAAAATGGTGCTTGTTTCTGTACTGATGTTGATGGTCTCATGAATCAGCTAGGAAACGAGCATTTACCTGATGAATAAAGACTATTTATCGATGCAAGCACTGCTAGTCTCAGTGCTGTGTTGCTACACAATGGTAACAAAACACTTTCAATTCCTGTCGCACTTATTGTTGGAATGATAGACATAGGACTCAATGAAATTTATTTTGGAAGGTGTTCATTACTCACATCATAAGTGGAATAGCTGTGGCGATCTAAACGTAGTGCTTTACTTCTTGCACTGCAGCTAGGATTTACAAAGAATATGTGCTTCTTATGCATATGAAACAGCCGAGACGACAAGAATCATTATCTTGTCAAAAAGTGTCCCGAAAGTGAAGAACACATAGTTTGCCGAAACTATGTTAGCACATGACTTTAGTACATCCACAGGAGATCTACCTTCCACCACCTTATATCAAACTTGGCTTTATCATGAATTATGTTAAAGCAATGGCACATGATTCTGATGGATTCCAATATCTCAAAGAGAAATTTAGTGCAAATAAAAACCATGCTAAACTTAAAGCTGGCATTTTTGTACGGCCGGAGATTAGAGAAGTGATACATGAGAGGGAGTTCAGAAATAAACTAACTCCACTTGAGTTGGCAGCATGGGATTTGTTCGACCATGTAGTGCAGAACTTCCGTGGTAATTATAGGGTGAAAACTATGAAGAGCTAGTGGGCAACATGCTAAAGGCCTATCAACGAATGAGGTGTTTGATTTCTCTTAAGTTGCATTTCTTAAAATTTGCATCTATATCTCTTTCCATCTTATATGAGTGATATTAGTGATGAACATGGGTAAAGGTTCCACCGAGATATCGTAATGATAGAAAACAGGTATCAAAGCCGCTTCAACGAATCCATGAGGGTGACTACTGCTGGTCCTACAATGGGAGAATCCTATATCCACGTACAAGCGCAAGAGCAAAAGTCTCAAACATTTTTGAAGAAATTTATAGTTAGATGAGTACTACCTTTTTTATATGTAATACATATCTTGTCTGGGTCTGCAAGATGATGTACATAATGCCAAACAAGGTGCCCCGATTCTAAACCCTTGCCGAGAAACGTCTCATTCTTCTTAAACTTGTAATAATTATATCATTAATTGATCCAAGGTGACAAATTGAGCCATATAGCCTAGTTGCATAACTAAACGCACCAAAATTAGTTAGTTACAACATTTACTCAAGTAGTAGAGACAAAGATAAAATTTGATGACTAGTGTTATGCGACTGCAGTGTTTAAAAAACACAATAATACCTATAATAAACATGCCCAAGCCTCGAATAATTTATATATTTAGTTTAGTTAAAACTCTCGCCCATCTGCTTGAGACGCGCTTTAAAGTCAGTGGCTGCCATCCACGTACTTTGCCCGCCCGCTCACCCACTTCCTTTTCCCTCTGCACTACTGTATGTGAAAATCATTCTATGTTAGTCCTTCATGATACACTACTCCATTACTCAAAGTTAAAATAAACCTTACATTTCTATACCTACCAACTTTTAATTGCGTAATTTAAATCAAACAGTAAATTTAATTTGTTCAGGATAGTGATTTATGCTCGGCCACACCGGGTATCTTTACTCGTTTATAATGAAACCATCATACACTTTCTGCTTGTTTCAACCTTTACAATTTTGTCCTCATGAAAAAGATTTGAGCTAAAGCGAAGAGCATCAAAAGAACAATCGATGCCACTCGATCAAAGTCGGTATGCCGATCCGAATGGCTTGTTCTAATGATTCTCTTGCTAAGATCATAGACAAATTAGAATGATGATCATTTGGGGGCCCCGGCAGATGTAGAAATGATCCTGGAAGTGCTCCTCCCCAGATGGCAGGTCCTTCCATTAGGGCGAACAATGACTAGGCAGGACACTTGTCGACGCCAGATATTTCCCCCGTTCAAGATCCTCATGATTTGTCAAAAGCCTCCGAAGACTCGCGAAGAAAGAAGGGGCCTTCCCTCTCGAGTGGGACTCAATTATCAGCCACATCCTTCCCGATTTCGTAAGGGGATAGGGCTGAGGATGGTTCGTTTAGCTTTTAGCCCCCGGGCTAAAAAAAGAGCTCATTCCCTTCCATCTTCTCTTAAACAAAAAGATGAAAGGTAAAAAAACTGGCTAATCCGGCCTCGTGGCGCCTTCGGGGGTGGAGGGGAAGAGGGAGAAAGACTAGAAAAATAAATTTACAGGGAAATTGAATAGAGGCTCGATGATGTCGTAGATCATTATCGATTAACTAAAATGAGGTGGTCGCTCTGTCACATTTTAAATTATCCCGATCTAATTAACTATTCTTTTAAAGCATAATTTGTTCCTTTTTTGTATATATATTGCCCCGTTTATTATTTATATTAAAATTATATTTTGGGTGTCTTGATTTTTATATATCCTTGCACTGTAACTTGCCAAGCCAGTAGATAAATCTCGGCCAATTATAAACGCACTCATCAATTTCAATTGCTCCTAAGCCTATCGCAGACGGCCTCGTGTCGGCTAACTGCCCGTGCAAGTATATGCGCCCTTACACCCAAAGGGGCTACACAGGCATACATTAACGATAAGGAAGAAAATATTCACTTCAGTTCTGCTGACAACGAAAAGTTTGGTTAAATTATAATTAACCTTTATTGACAGGTTAAATAAAAGTTAACCACTTTACCAAATTTTTTAGCAACAAAGGTTAATAGAATATTACTACTTTTCCTTGTCATAAACAAGCCTTTTTATAATTATAAAAGGACTTTAATATTATTATTAGGAGATATAAACTGAATAGTAAATTATTTTAAGGGATGACTCCATTAGCAAAGGCAGCTATGACTGACTCAGCATAAAAGTAATATTCTCTTTCAGTAAAAATTCTGTCAGTCGAGGCAGTAAATTATTAATTTTATTAATTTAGTTTGACTGATGAATACCTGAGAGTACAAGGCTCTAATGAAAAGGACTGCTTTAAGGATACTACATTATATACATTGATCGTTACTTTGGCCAGGCCAGACAAGAAAATATGTACATATATAGGAATTTATGCACAATTATTTTGATAAATAGAATTAATTAAAGACAAATTATATAAAAATAAATTTTAAATCATTTAATGTGCCCAGAGGAAATATAGGGAGAGACCTCATGATGACCCATGAAGCACAGATGATTTCGAGGAACAACTACTAGGTGGAGGCAAAGGAAGAGCGAAAGTATAGATAGGGCTGTAAGGGCTAGTTGAGGGGCAATGAGTAAGATAAGTAGGAGGGAGCTGGATTATATTTTGTTTTGTATGTAAGAAAAAAACCCATAAAACGGATTGTTAAATGGGCAGACACTGATTTTCAGGAAGGGAGGGGGGAGCGAATTGCCTCACATAAACATCTCTGGTCGAGAAAAGGACAGATTCAATATTTTCAACTGGTTGGAGAGGACGAAGAGTTAAAGCCTGTCATTCGGCGACAACGGATATGTAGTAGTGAAAGCGGGATGTGAAGAAGTAATAAATGAAAATACCAAAGCTGCTGTGATCAATGGGGTTGAGATAAAGGAGAGACCATATATCTATATATATATATATATATATATATATATATATATATATATATATATATATATATTTCTTATTGATTGATTTGTTCAATGGGAATCTGATATGTAGTAGGAGTATGAAGACCCAGTGATTGCACTAATCATTTATTGGGCGGACGTTTCGGACATTCACTAAGACCATCTTCAGCGACTGTGTCGACTAACGAGAATGGGAAGAAATATTAACGATGACAGTTAAAAGAATGCATTAAATAATAGTAAAAAAAGCGGATGAAGACAAGTTAAAATAATAAAATTGACAATTATTGAGATTAAAGTAGAAACACAAATAAAAATATATAGAATTAATTAATACTATCCAGTGTAATTTTTAAAAATTAATCGAAAGAAGTGAAATTATAACATAAACTGACTTGAATATCAAATATTAAAGGTAACCTATTATATTAAATTATAAAAAAAAAAAAACACGAAAACAAATTAGAATGAATTAAACAGTGACTAACCTTTGTCGTTGGAGTTGAGAAATCATCTAACTAAAGATATACAAACTACTAACGAGTTTGGTCGGTTGGTCGGTTGGCTAGCTAATCTATTGAAGTGTTGATTGGTTATATAGTGAATAGTTTAGTTGAGGAGGAGTAATTATTTAGGTTTAGATTTATTTTATTAATGTACAGTGACTCTAAGATTTTCAAATCGAGAGAAGTTAAGGCTGAAGATAATGTATACATATATATATATATATATATATATATATATATATATATATATAGCTTAAAAATGTTTGCTTATGCGTCATCTTCTCCTGACTGTGAGAAGAGCTCTTTCTACAAAATTGCCTTCTTAACTGCAAAATTATGATTGCAAATAATTCTCGGTTTTAGAAGGCCGAACTAGAATGGATAAAGGTAAATTTTCCATTCTCTTCGAAGTCAGAGATAACAATCAAAATAACTTGTTAAAAGACAAATCTTTTATTTGTCTTATAAAGATGGGAAGAGCTCCTTCTTAACCGCATTAATATATATATATATATATATATATATATATATATATATATATATATATATATATATATATATATATATAGAGAGAGAGAGAGAGAGAGAGAGAGAGAGAGAGAGAAAGAGAGATATCTATAATATATATAGGAAGTAAATAAATAAAAATCTTTGAAAATTTAAAGAAAAACTAATGTATTTATGCATTTTCTTTTTTTAGGAGATCAAGGAAGCTGTTCAAAGAAATAGTTAAAACCGTTATGAAATGGGGTGGAAACGACAAAGAGGCCGGAAGCCAACAGCTCTAATGGCTAGAGCCTCGGTATACGTCCTTAATCCGTTTCACTTTACCTTACTTTACCTTGCTGAGAAGAGTCGAGGACTTATTAAGATGGTGCTGAGAAAGGAAGATAAAGAGATTTTATTGTTTGGAAGGAAAGTCCGCTTCCAATAAAAGTTCAGGAATTTGAAAGTCTGGTGTTTTTCTCTTTGTCTTTTCCCTAGTTGGATCTGGTTTAGGCTTACTAGGTTTGACTTTTTCTATAAATCTACCTTCTTCTGAGGATGTTTCGGAAATGTGACATTGTCTGGTCATTCTAGACAAAGCTCTTACGACTTTGGGCGCCCTTGTTGTGGTGGTACCTCTCTGCAAAGTTTTTGACATCCATCCATTTGGCAAAGATTGCCTTGATTAATGAATTAGGAGTTTCCTCTATCTCCTTCTGCAGCTCCTCACTGGTCAGTTCTTTCCCGTGCCCGTTCGCTAACTCCTTCACATCACCATCACTTACATCCAGACCCATGGACCTGCCCAGATAGACAATGGCTACCAGTATAGGCATAGCCTCAAAGCCCCTATAAGTTGATGCTTCTGGCAACAAATTCCTCCAAGCACAGTTTATCATCACTAACTATAATTTAAGAAGGGAATTATTTCGAGTATTTGAATAATAATTTAATCTTAGTTTAGTTATGACTTATGTTTTTTTATCAAAGTTTTTCTAATAATTCTTTTATAATATCAAAAAATAAAATGGTGAAGTTCAGAAATAAATATAATTTCGAAATTTTGTGAATTTTTAAAACCCAAAGAATTACAAATGGTGAAGTTCAGAAAATTTATTTTTATATATCTTCTTCTAGTTTATCTCTTTATTTTAGCAAAGTGATATTTTGAAAGGGGGGGAAATTTAGTTTATAGTTCCTTTTTAAAATTATAATAATTGACGAAGTTCAGAAAATTAAAAAAAATTTAAATATGGCTGCATTTTTAGATTTTAGATTTTAATCTTATTAGCGAAGCGCAAGCTCTCCGCTCCAGGGAAAGGTGGCTAATACATTGCCTGGCTGTTCTATAGGAAATTTCTGCGAGGCTTTTTTCATTGAGAGTTATGCAATGGACGATAGTAAAGTGATCTCCCAAAATTCTCTCAGTGTTAACTCTGTGTCTGAGGTCACTTCAAATCACTTTTGGAATCGTGCTTTAGTGTAGAGTTTCTTGAAATTACTAATGACCTGCTAGTCCATGGGATGAATGAAGGGCATCGTGTTAGGGGTGGGAGGAACTATACAGTGATGAAGCTACACTCTGAACTCTAGCAGCATATTGTCCTATAAGCGTGAATGGTAAGCAAGAGCATTGTCCAATATCAGGAGGGCATTTTAGAGGCAAGTTTTTCCCTCTAAATACATTTTTACATTTTGCCCAAGCACAACATTAAACCACTCGCTCAAATATTCTCTGGTCAACCAAACCTTGCTGTTTCACCTCAAATCACTGGTAATTGAGTTTTCTGCACGGAAAATTCGAAAAGGCCAATCGAAAGATAGTTTTTTGGCTATCTGAGAAAATGATTATTTTAAGTCTTATATTATCGTATATGTGAGAAGAGCTCCTACCAAGGGCTTTGAGGAAGACTGTGTTTGCCAAAAATAGCCTTTTAACCGCATAATTAATTGCGTTACTGCAATACTTTTTCTCAATTTATAAGGTGTGGCGAAAATGGAGAAAAATAAATTTTCCATTTTCTTCGATAAGCAGGGGTGATATTTGAAAAGGCCAATCGAAAGATAGTTTCGGGACTATTTGGGAAAACGCTTATTTTAAGTGTTAGCTTCTCGTGTATGTGAGAAGAGCTTCTTCCGAGAGCTTTAAAGAAGACTGTGTTTGCCAAAAATAGCCTTTTAACCGCATATATATATATATATATATATATATATATATATATATATATATATATATATATATATATATATATATATATATATATATATATTTATATATATATATATATATATATATATATATATTTATATATATATATATATATATATATATATATATATATTACTTTCCAGAGTTTTTTGAAGAGCTCGTAGGTGAAATGAGGTGCTCAAGGTTTGTCTTAATCACCGACTGGCATGCCGAAAATTCGCCTTGTAGGCCTCATACATTTTAGCAGATCTCTACAGAGTACTTTTTCACTCTTGTCTTAATAAATCCGCCGCAGACATAGCAAAGTGCGTCTGTCGGATGCTTACAACCGCTTGATGCCATGTGTGACGAATTTTCTATCAATGACAAGTGACGATGTCTGCACTGTGACGGCTAGAGTTAAACTGATCGGATAATAGATATTCTTTATATATATACAGTCATCTACGTTGCCAGAATCTTCTGGAAATTCTTCAAACAAAAAATTCTCGAAAGTTCTAGAAAGCTCCACAGTTTATTTTCCACCAAATTAGTATTGAAATTATATGGAATATAAGAGAACAACCATTGTTGTCCAGGATGCCAAAAAACAAAATATATGGGAAATAATAGCTATTACTACTGTATTACTGTTTCTAAAAGTTTAAATACAGTATATCCTGTTTATACCAGAACTGAAAAAATAACCCTTGAGTCCTTTGATATATTTTTACTATTTGCATGAAAATAATGTTATTTACCCTAAATGAGCTAATTTAAATATTCAATGTCCTTCCCACAAACGCAAATTTGGGGATTAAAATTAACTTTTTTTTATTTAATAGAGCCACAAACGATTGGGAATAACACTTTTCACCCAAGGACAAGACACAAATGAAATTTTGTTACACAGTATTATCAATACTGTGTAAGATAACGATTATTAATGTTTAATGCCCCTTTTTCAGAATCCTCAGACGGAGGAATTTATTTTAGCTTTCCCCCAATTTTAATCCAGGCTCCGCCACTGCAGCTATAAGATCATAAGTATTTATGACTGCTTGTAACTCAATAGGAAACATGGAAAAGAAATCATTAGAACAACAAATATTACGCTCGAAAGAGGTAGGAAAGCGCAGTTACATATAAGTATATTCAGAGGCGAACTTTTTATCAGAAATAACAATCTGATTTCAGAACCGCATTATAAATAATTATATTTAGTCGCTTTAACCTACGAGAAACGAAGTAATACTGTAGCGAATTTATCTGCACAACTCTATTGATGAATGATGGTCACATTACATGTGTATATATAGTTCTGACACTACATTTGGCAAAGATTAACCCATTGCACATTTGCGGTTTTTCCGATAAGACCTGCCGTTGTACGCTTATGATTAATGTTGTTAATTCATTATATGTATATTATTTTTAAACCATTAACTTTCTAAGGCAAATCATTATTTTTCTTTTATTTTAGTTCCTGTACCCTAAGAGCTAAGAATAATGTTTTTCTGTCTCGATTCATTTTAATCTCATATTATTTTTAGGATTTGACTTTGTTTCGTATTGATAATATTGTGTAAGCCATTTCTTATTGCCGTCAGACTAATGATATTACATTTTCATCATATTTTGCAAGAGTAGAAATTACCTTTAAACTTATTTAATCTAAAAAATAAGATTCGCTGTTTACTAAAGATTTCTAATCGATAACTAATTTAATATCCTAATTTATTGTGGATACTGTATTTATACTTCAGTATATTAATATTGAATTGTTATAATAATTTTGCCTGTATTAAAGTTTATTTTACTCTCGAGTATTTTCCATTTCCTTTGGCACGCAATTTTGTTGATGTCTATAATTTAGCTAGGAAAAGGTATGCTACCAGAACGCCTGAATGATAACTTAAATGTAAATGCTAATTGAATGAACATGTAAAAATAATAAAAATATCTGAATTCTGTCCAGGAGTCTTCAAGGCTACATGCCTTAGTTAAGTGCTTGTCTACCTACTAAACAAATGAATGGGAGAAGAGGCAGGTATACGAGACGCTCAAAGGAGCCATGGGAGGAAGTCGCCTTTAGCAGCATGCAGTTAATTTCAAATTTTAAGCCCGACCACGTATACAGCAGATATGACTACTAAGTACAAGCAATAGAGGGGAAAGGGAGAGAACCGAAACTTACGAATCTCAAGAATCGGGATAGTTTGAGAGAGGAAAGAAGGCATGAGGGTGCTGTTGCATTTAGGAATATTTAGGTAAGAACGTAAAATCGATGAGATAACGGATCGGGAACCAATTATAATTAAGGGAGTAAAGAAGCTGGCAAAGAGAAATGTTACCGAGAGAAAAGAACACGGAGTGCAAAGTTTTAAAAAGGTTAATAAGGCCGAAGAATAGAAGCATTCATGGGATCCAGCAAGAAGTGAACTATAATAATCTAAGTGGAAAGTAACGAAAGCATGGGTAGCGATTTCAGAACAATAGCGTTCAAAGTGAGATCGAATAGGACTAAGATTACAGAGGAACCAGACTTTCAGCTATTTGCAGCATGGTCTGTGGGAGATATCTATCAATGATGAAGTTCCGATTTTTAACAATGTCAACTGTTTAGAAACGGAGCACATTGAAACAAATCTGAAGTGTTCCCACCAGAGTGGCAACAGTCTTGCCATAATTGAGCTTCATAATGTTGTCGGATATACAATTTATTAATGATTTCGTAGACGAGAAGAAAATATATGTGTCACAGCAAGTGAGTAAAGAAAATATTCAAAAGAGGAACAGAGCAATAAATGAGGCTTGCATATCCACAAAGTACAGTTACGCCTAGTTAGGTATATCACACCTGAATATAACATGCAGAGTGCGAGATGATAAATAGGAACAAAGGTAGTATAAATTGATTACAGAAACTTTATAGTTCATGGAGACAATGATAAAAAACTGTGATCGACTGCATTGAAGACAAAGAGAGATCAAGAAATACGAGAATAGAAGGAGTCTGACCAGTATCACCCGCGCGATAAAGGCAAGGCAGTCGATTAAGTATATATCTGAGACCGGATTCAGACTATAAAATATATGAATGTTAGAGGATAGCATATGATAAATAATCTTGACTAACCCCGACTTATTTTAGAATTTTACAAAGGAACGGTAGTTAAGAGGCTGGCTGAGAGATGGTTGGGTCGGTTTTTTTAAATACGAGGGATCTTCAAAAAGCTTTGGTGCAAGCCTTTAATTTAAAAGATTATTAGAAATTTTTAATTCAAAACACGTTTTATCATATCTTTGGTTTGTAATAATCCCTTCAAATGGTCATTAATTCTTGAGACGCATTTCAAGTAGCAAGTGACTGCTTACAAGAAATTAGCTTTTTTTGTATCCATGGAAAAGCAGACTTTTGAGATCAGAGCTGTTATCAAATCTTTAACAATTCTTGATCGGAAACCAAATGCTATTGTTGATTCTTTGCAACATGTATATTGTGAGTCTATAGCACATATAAACACTGTTTTGAGGTGGATGAAACGTTTCAAAGATGGAAGAGAAGACCTTAATAACGATGAGAATGAAAGGTTATGGGGGTGGCTTATCCATTATTCAGATCTTTAGTTATTTAATATCATTCATCTTGTTGATTTTCTGTATTCGTATCTATGTATTATTTCTAGACTCAAGATGCCCCTTGAAATATTAGTCTTCAGTTTATCTTGACTTAATGATTCCTCCCAAATCTGATGACGTGATGACTTCTTGATGCTTCTTGATGATTTTGATGGGATGAGATGAGTTGAGATGAGTTAGCCCTTGAAAGTCGTATTTCCTTGAATTCCGTTTTCTTTGAGCGCGGTTTTCTCTTGAGTCTATTTCTTGGTCCTTCTGGATTAGTTAGTCCTTGAAGCATTCTCCGTTTTCTTCAAGAATTTTCTTCGTAAAAAATTGTGGACTGTATGGGATCGATCTTGGGTCTTTGTATCCCGAGGCAAGCACTTTACCGTTATGACACGGCTTAGTCCGTCTGATTTGGTAATTTAATTAGCTATTTATATTCTCTATTTTGGAAGGAAGTTTTTCTCTTATACATCTTCGCACCCCTACAAGGTGACCATCCACATCAACCAATGAAAAGAAGGAGGCCGCCGTTCAAAAACATTTAGATGAAAATTGCAGGATTTGGATTGAATTTATTGCGAAAAAGCCGATATTTTCCAAGGATCAGCATATGCAATTTTAACAAAGGATCTTGGACACAGCAGGCTTTCTGCTCTTGGGTGCCGAAAGCTTTGCAAGATGATAAGTTTGCACAAAAGTGTCAAGGCTAACACAAGAAATTTTGAGGAAATTTCGATGGTAAATCATACCCCATCCACCCTATAGCCCAGATCTTGCCCTTTTGGACAATTTATTGTTTCCTATGTTTAAAGAAAATTTAAAAGGAACAAGGTTTCAAGCGATCGAAGAGGCACAACGTGAAGTCAAGACATGGTGCAATTCAAAAAGTTATTTCCTTAGATAGCGACTTGTCAGGTTGAAGCATCTCATTCAGAAGTCAAAAGAATTTGAGAAATTCTTTTGACTTTTTTGTTATTTTAATTTGTAATAAACATTTCCTTCATTTTTGCACCAAGACTTTTGTAAGATCCCTCGTATCTCTTTATTATTAAGCGGCCACATACTTGCTTTAAATCTGTGTTGAAGATAATAAGGCCTGAGGGAGGATAATGGAAGAAACTAAAGATTGAAAAAGGGAGGTATATAGATTTTAGGAGTGAAAGAGGGAAGTTATTTACATGATGAACATAGGCGAGAGAGATTGGTTAGGGATGAGTGAGGAAGAAGTAACATATGTCGAACTTTAGGTGCATAGGATATATGTAACATATCTAATATGAACCTGCTTTTAAAAAGAAGGCATAAAGCTCGGCAAGGTGATAAAAGAAATAGACAAAGGAGTCTCGAATAAGTCGTAAAAAATGCGAACAGTGGGTGTCGATTTTATTTTCTAATCAGGGAGTTTACGGCGGTGTGAACTTTGTAGGAAGGTTTCATACAATTAATAGGGCTTTGTAGAAGTAGGGGTAAATGATCTAGGCGAGGAAGGTAGCAGTAGAATCGGTAGTTTGAGAACAAGCTGCCTTAAGATACTTCTCACATGCTACTCTAGGTTGCTTTGTTCTCCTAGATTCCTCGTAGAACTTAGAGACAACCTGTAAAAGAGAGGAAGGGAGAAGATGTGGCGCATCCAAATCAAAGTAAAGGTATATGCCTTGAAATAGAGAAGAATTGAAGCATTAATGCCAAACGTAGGAGTAGTAGAGCCAGATTGAGGATAGACAGGTAAGATCCGAGGTAATTCAGAAGTATTGGATGGTGGAAAACCGTAAATGATGAGATAAGGTGAGACTGAATTTAGTGGCGATTGAGCGGATGTGTTGTTTTTTTGTATTTTATATAAGTATTCTGAGAGTGGAAGGGTAAAAGTGAAAGTGAACATGATAAGGAAATGGAAATTATTTGTGGTCGAAATACACGTTATTTTGAAACTATGAATTAATAAAAATAACATGACAGGCCCATGTCTGTTTCCATATATGTAATTGAGGAGTAGACAATTTAAGAGACGGATTAAATATAAATATGGCTATTAGGTGGAAATATGTATTAGGAGGTAAAAGGAGGATGTTGAAACAACTTAGGATAAGCAATTTTTAGGGAGAGGAAGTAGAAATAGCTTGGTTTAAAAATTTATCTAACTCTTCAAATAAGTTATCTGCTGGGTATCATGTAGGTGAAAAATAACAGCAAGTTTGAGATAAGTCATAATAACAAAATAAGAGTAAATGAAAGAAAGCATAGTGAAGCAAAACAGTTTCAAAATTAAAAACAAAGGCAGTGAGGAGAGGGGAGGAAGGAGATAAAAAGTGGAGCGAATTAAGCACTAAAGTAGGGCAAATTGAATCAAAATAAAACTACGAGGCTCAAGATGTAATAAGTTAAGCCTAAGATACATGAAAAACAAAAGGATCCGATGATCTAAAACGTAATAATGAATACTAATTAGTCGTGATTATAAGAAAAGTACCATGCACTCAAGGACACGATACCATAGAAGATTAGCGAACGAGATGCTAAAATCATTGAAACCCTACCACTCACTAAACAGGAAGTAAAACACTAGAATACATTCAGCCACAAAAATATTGGAATGTGAGCATAAGCAATAAAACCCTTAAAGCAAGAAATAGACAATTAAATGCAAAATAAGAAAACTAGAACAATTAAACAATTGAAGAACTTGATGAAACTTTAGGCGATTGGACGGATTAAATAGAACCTATTTATTCGGTTAATACGGGGAGGAAACACAACAAAACCCACCTCAATTCTTCTCCAATAGATCACTTTGCCTATTTGAAGGTGAAAGAAGTATTTTTTATTGTATAACACCTATGTCTAATTTGTCACACCTAGGGTTTTATTGATTTCTTCTCTATTTATGGTCCTTTTATTTACATTTGGCTATGATTTCGAATGCACATGCATACATGCACACAAATATATCAATATACATGAACAAAAAGTAAACCAAACAAATAGGGAAGCAAAGGCAAATATTACAAGTGCCTTAAAGAAAGCCACCTCCTACAGAGACGTCGTTATGGCAACTCTAAATAAACACTTGGTGAGATTGGATTTTATAAACATCCACGAATAAATTCGTAATAATACTCTCCGATGCTCAGAGTAAAATCTAGAACCACCTTCTGTGAACAAAAAAAGGGAAATGAAGATTATTGGATAAAAGGAAAAATGGGTACAAAACCCGCAATTAAAAAATCTAAGGAAATTTGGACTATTAATGAAAATGTTATTGGAACAATAATTGTAAACATCATTTTTCTTTGGCTATTTGTCGCATTTCGATATTCAAAGAAATTTAAGTTCATTCAAGTTCGCGTATATGAATCAAAGTGTTCTCATTTACTACGGCTGATTTAGCTTGCTCCATATTTGTTATTCTTATGCCCGTTATATTGATTCGTATCTCGTAGTTTAACTGTTACACCTTACTCTTTAACCAATACCCAAAGTCTCTTTTATTTTCAGTATCTCTCACCTTGATTTTGCTAAACAGGAAATACAAATGACCAGTCTCTTCTTTCCCAAATCATTTGTCATTCTGATGACTTCATAACCTTTTTTAAACCACGATAAAGAAGTATTATTCGATCATGTGTCCGGTATTATCATAGGAAAACTCTGTATTAAATAATATCCAAAAAAATCAAACACCGGTTCGTCAATAATATCGCTAATAGAAAGTGCTTTGAATTAGCCATAAAAGCACATTGATTAGCCATAAATCACTTTTCCTTGGACATGAACGTCAGGAAGCCAATTTTATGAGAGGAAACGGTTTTTTCCTAAAATTTTAGTGTCATTTCAGTCGCTCTTTATAAAAATATGCCAGCCATATTTCGTGATTTAGTGAGGCTGGGATTTCTGTTCCTTGCCTTAATATTGCCATGATTATCCTTAAAATTCGAGCAAGAAATGTGAGATTTCCTTCCTTTATCTCCACTTTTTACGAGATGTTCTTTGGGTTGCGGAATGTGCAAAAGGTAGCTTTGATACATGGAATTTTGAGGCTGGTAATAAATTCAGTTAAATCCACGTAAAGTAACTTGTTATCAACAACACAAAATTATATTTTTCAGTACTTGTTATCTTGTGTAAAGGGATAGTTTGAAAAATAATTCAGTGGAACTCTTCATCCTCTTTCTAGTGAAAATATGACTATGTAAATTAAGCAGTAGATAAAAAAGAATTCCGGTGGGAGCCACACAAAATAAATAGCAGAAGATGCAAAGTTTAAGGGAATGAAATATAATAATATAATCAAAAGATGATTAGCAATTCTTCCCCCCTACCAAATTTACTGAATCCAAACTCAATCAATGTGAAATGGATTGAAAGAAACACTCCCAACAGGCACAGTGGTTTGGTGATTAATTCAATTAAATCCAAAGAAATATCAAATGATACATTCACAACTCTATTAATAAGTTATTTTTAATAGATTTTTTTGGTCAATAAATAGCAATGGTTTGCTTTATCGAAACTGAATTGAGGAGGTACCTGAATTATAGAGGGATTTTGGATTAGTCTATTGGATGCATCCTATTGCTTACACTCGATGAAGAGCGTCCCCCAGCCGTCCCTGATGCAGGTCTGAGGGGGCTTATCATTGCTATTGTAATTGTTTTATATATCTGCGTCATTTTAGCTTGATTTAAATTAATACATATTGTTCCCTTACGGGGAAACGATTCCCTGTCCTTTGACGGCTATACTAGATGTTAAAATAGCCAATTGAATAAGTTCCTTTAATGCTGTTCGATTGGTCTATTTAATACAGCCACTCGATTGGCGTGAGTGAGGAGGCAAATCATTGTTATTTTAATCAAGTATTCCTATTTATAAGGATACTTAAAAATAATAGTTTGAAAGATTTCTAAATCCTCTAAATGATTCGATATTTTTGAGAAAAAAACTCAACCACCTTTTGTGCTAAAAATTGGAAATTTTATCGCCAGATTTATTTGCTTGTAATGGAATTAGATCTACGAAAGGGAATGGAAAAAGGTATTGATGAAGCAAATTTAAGGATTCAATTAGTTGGCAATATACAATATCTACCTATATATGTACCTAAATAGTCAACAGAAATCCGTCAGTAATAAAAGACTCCATGTCGTACCTCATAACATTCCAGGTAGTCATAATATGTCAGTCTTTCATGCATTCTCCCATATTATATTTTATAACGCGTTTCTTCAATTCATTCAAACTTAATTTTAATGAGTCTTATAATCAATCATTAATAAATTCGTGCTAGTTAATTATCTAAAATAAGATGGAGACTGAGCCCAAGTGAGACACATGCTAAGAAAGTATCAATTTTGCCTTGAAATAAGACAAAAATGAAGTTTGTTACAATAAATAACATACCGAGAATGCTTTGGCCTATATCAGGTGTCCATGTTTATCAGTAACTTGAGAATAACACCGTTAAATCAAACGTTAACGAGAAGTCAACCCACCAAAATGAGGTAAGGGTGACATCGTTGCATCTTATCCTGCCATCTTCCAGCAATGCATTGATCTTCCATTAATCTGAAAATCAAACTCTTCAAAGAAATTAAAAACCATAAGTTCAAAAGTTTTATGCCATTCGTTTAGTCGGCCTTTGAACGCTTTTAATGCACTCCTTTGCTTCTAGTACTCGAGGATGAACTAATTTTCGTCTTGTTTGAGCTTGATCATTTTACTCATCATTTTTTCTTTCCCCAAATGAACTTGCAACAAAACTTTTCTTCTTTTGTGTCAATCAAGATCTGCATTTCATTCCTACAAAACACTAATTAGTGAGGCGGCTTTATATTCACAATAAACCAAAAAGTAAGAGAAACGAAAATTGTCAAACTCAATTCATGCTATTTTTTACGCTAATGAAGACGATTGAGATTCACTAATGGAAAGATTGAAGGGAAAAAAGAGTATAAAATATTATGAACTTAATATCTTCATTGCAAATTTAAAATAGTCGAGAAAGCTGAAAATATTAGGTCCTTAACTACCCAATTTTGTAAAAGCGAGATGAAACTTTGAAATGACAAATATTTTCTGGAATAAATGAATATTTTTCTAAACTTCAATCAGTATTTTTCCTTTCTTTAGAATTAAAGAGTGAAGGTATTGACAAAAGACCTCTTTCCGTCTCTTTGATTTAATAGCTCTATTGAAAGAGGTTAGCCAGAGAATTTATCCTCCATAACTCTATATTTTTAGTACAGGATTTTTTGGAAAGAAGTAAAAAAATGGTAAAAAAGTTTTGGGCTTAGTTAATGAATGACCTGGTATTTTGGGGCAGTTTTCTAAAGTCAATAAGTTCAGAAAATTTCTAAAGATTTATTAACCATGACTGCCTTTTTATTTTATTTTTTAATATATTCGAATTTTTTTTGAAGTTATTTCTAAAATAGATTTTAAATTTGAATCTTTTTTAGTTCGAAATATCGACTGGCACCTAAAAACGAGTTGAGTCAGATGAAGAGTGAAGAAGCCGCACGTTTTGTCCCTAACAATATATTTTAAGAACTGGAATTTTGGAATATGTTAAATATAAAGAAATGCATAAAGAGAAGAAGAATCAGAAGAGAAGGAAGTTGACTATAACGAGAGGAAGGATAATGAGGAAATAAGAAAGAGAGTAGAAGAAAGAAAGGAAAAAAGAAGAGAAGGAGTAGAAGGAGAAGCTTAAGTAAATTTGAGTAACAGTAGGATAAGAAGAAGAAGTATAGAAGGAAGAGGAGGAGAAGAATAGAATAAATAGGAGAAAGAGAAGAAAAAATGAGAGAGCAGGAGAAGAAATGAAAAAAGATGAGAATAAGAAAGAGGAGGAGTTGAGAAGAAAAGGAATAGGAGATGGATAAGAAAGAGAAGAAAGGAAAGAAAAAGAGAGGAGGAAGAGGAGAAATGGAAGAGGGATAAAAATCAAAAAACGAAATGGAAGAGCCGTAAGAGAATAAATAGGAGCAAAAGGAGAAGAAGAAGAGAAGTAGGAGAAGAAGACGAGATCGAAAAAGAAAAGGAAAGAAGATGGAGAGGAGCATAATAATAATAATAACAAGAAGAAAAATTGAAGAATTCACGGTTGTTAAAAGAAAGAAGCGGTTTGAAGAAAGAAATTCAGAATTAATTCATTTTTGTGGGGTGTTGGTTAATAATTAACAAATAAATATTTATTATATATATTTTTTGTTTTATTTTACTTTAAAAGGTATTCGAATGGCGTTTAAACAAAAAGTACAGAAAGCGTAATGAAATGGGTTTTAAAAAGGCGAGTTCAAATACCAAATAGCCCTAAGGCCAACAGCCTGAAGGGGTGTTAGCAAGCGCAACTAATATACAAAAATAAAATGAAAATGAATGACTGTCTCTGTCCGAGATAAGATTGAAATCAGTGTCGCTGTGAGTTATAGAATAAATGCATTCGTCTTATACTACTTTCTTGAGTAGAGTTATTGATATAAGATTCCCGTTGATAGGATCAAGTCTAAAAGGAGAGTGAAGAAAAAAACAAAATCTTGGAATTTTACATTTTTATCCACAATTGGTGCCAAAATGGGGGCATTGAAAGATATAGAAATGCATTCATCTAATGCTTTTTTTCATGAAGATTTAATGGTATAAGTTAAGTATAAGTTATTATCATATAAAAATATCATACAAAGCTAACAATCAAAACAATGTATACTAAGGGTCATATCCGAACAATCTATTCATAAACGGCTAATAAAACCAAGAAACTAAATCAATTTGATCTTTCATAACACAATAAAGAAATTATAACAATTTGATATTAACGCTTTATCCAAATAAGTCGATTTATATTTGTAACATAGCCAACAACTAATAAACATCAATCAAATAAAGACCACAAACCCATAAAACCTGACTTGGATTTCATTACAAGTTAAACAGCTCAACTTTGTCAAATAAAACCAAAAACTCTCAAATACCTGACCTAACATAAGGAACACCTCATAACCATCTATTACAACCAGCAGACTCAAATAACTTTATAAAACCTTCGCCAAACGTTAAATCCTTTGCAATTATCGAATAAAATAAACATACCTAAACAAATTAACATCACTTTCGTTACACTTTAACAGCTCAGAATCATAAATAAAACCATGACACCTAATCAACCAAACCTTACCTAGTAAATAGCAAATTTTCTCAATACTCCTTAGAGTACCTTCGAGAGAGTCACACCTAAACACGACAAAGCCGCTATCCTTCTACCTAATCATTCATAACTAACGTGACACCCGAAGAAAAATAAGCGCTTACGTACAATGAAAGAGTGACAACTTGAACATCAATACATGTAACCAACAGCATCTAAGAGAAGACAAAAACACAGTCACAATATAAGGATATAAGTAAACCTTGCTTAACCATTCGTAACGCACTTTAATAAAAAATTCAAGTTCTCGAAGAATATGCACACTAGAATCGTCTGTAAATTTTATCCATTATGAGAATTCTTCCAGTTAATGTAGATGATGTTCTAAAAAGTGTCCAAACATTGACAAAATGAGGATATATGTATAATTGGGATGCCCATTTAGGGGAGATAAATTACGGTCATGGACCGAATAGAGGAAACTCATAGCACCTTTATTATAAAAAAATGAATCCTAGCATTGAAGGAAACAACCGGAGAGAAATTTCATATATTTAAATATATCCATATGGAAAGGAGAAGAAATTTGACGAAATACGAGGTCATTTCCAAATAATAATGAGGCCTAAATTCTCTGGAGTTCTATAGATGGAAGAAATAAAAGAAGAAAATTCTAAAAAGAAAGATTTCAAAGGATATCTGTATATAGAGTCAAATATATTACACATTTATTATAAATACAAAGATGCGCAAGCAAGGTTGCCAAATTTATTTTCTCCGGTTGAAACATTTTGGAAACAAACATTCAAAGAAATATACAGAACACTCAAATGACTATCAATTACTATAGGATTGTAATAAATGGTTGCTTATTTTTGCAAAGATTTTAGAATTTATTTCAAATTATAGAGGCAAAAGCAATGAGGTTCATATAATATATATTGGCTCTAGTGAGGCATTATATAAAATACCATATAAAAGAGTTTTTTTTAACCTGAGCGAAAATGAATATTAGGTACAGTGTAGAGATTGGTAAACTACAGGATGATCCCAAAATAACAGGCCTAAACTTTCGATAGGCATCATTTCTTAATTTTCTAGAGCACGTGTTCAAGATGACCTCCATTTAGCTCTGTGCATTTCCTGTGGCGCAGTACAAAGTTGTTCATGACGTCCTTACAAACCGACCGACTAATGGTTCTGATCTCCTCCCTGATGGCTTCCTTGAGTTTCGTAATGGTCATGGGTCTTCCTGCGTGCACTCTAGCTTTAGGTTCTCCTCAGAGAAAGAAATCTGGGGGGCTAAAGTCTGGGCTGTGAGGTGCCCACTCAAAATCAGTCTTGAGACTGATCACACGGCCACCAAAGTTCTCTTTCAGCCAATCTCGGGACAGATTTGAGGTGTGAGAGCTTGCTCCATCTTGTTAGAACCAAATCTTCACCATTAACGATGGGAACAGGATCTGCAGCTTCCTCTTGAAGGTGTTGAGGACCTCAACATATCGCTCCTTGGTGACTGTCACTGTCATGCCAGATTCCTCGAAGAAGAATGGTCCGATCATGTCTCTGGATGAGATTGCAGTCCATACCGTGCCCTTAGGGGAGTGTAGGGGCTTGCTGGCTACCTCATTTGGTCTGGGGGTCCCCCAGAAGAGAATTTTCTTCGAGTTTACCTTTTCTTCAAGATGTGAGTGTACTTCATCTGAGTTCCAAGGGAGATTAAGGAAAGTTGAGGTCTCCTGAATCTTCTGCAGTATCTTGACTATCCTAACCTTTCTTTGCTCCTTTGCTGGGGCTGTACGGGTCTCCTTAGTCTAAATTATGTATGGATAGTCCTTTACATCCCTTACTAGCACTCTTCGGCAAGTTTCACGGGATATACCAAGGGAGTGACTACGCTTCCGCACAGAGCGTTTTGGACTCTGCTGAACTGACTCTCTCACACTCTCTACCAGCTCAGCTGTACGCTTCCTGGGGCATTCTGAATGGCTTGGACGGTTGTCACTAGTTGCATTGAGATTCTTCACTGTCCCATAGTTCTCGAAGTGGTCCACGCAGTACTGAATTCTGCACTTGATTGGGGCTTTTTCATATTTGAACTGATGCACGATAGTGTCCTGCACTTTCTTGAACGAGCCTGTCTTTTAGTAATGCTTGACGCAATATATTCTTTGCTGGAGCTTACATTGAGACTTATTTGTGTTTACAGGCGTCGTTTCTATCATATCCTGCAACGTGAGGTTGATTACTGAATGAATGAAAGATATATCACAAAAAAGTGTGTGCAGGGCCGGTTTTTTGTATTAGGTCATTTAATAAGTATGCAGCATTTTTTCATGTTTATCATTATTATATGGATGGAAATTAAACAACTCTGAAAATATTTATATTTAAATGAATATTTATTTATTCATTTATTAAGTTCTTATTATTTCCATTAGTTACTACCATTTTTTTGCATGTTTCTACAAACCTTTCATGACCATGTTTGTATTAATCCTTTGACTAAGATTTAAAAAGTTCTTTAAAACTCTTTCTCCTTTTTTTTGTTGACACCTTCATTATCTTTATCTGAATTAGAAACTACTGAAAAATATAGTAATCTGATGGGGCTAAGTCAGGTGAGTATCTAGAGACACTCATTAGTTCTAAATCGCCAATGTTAAGCTTTTTTATAATAACTGGTGATATGAAGTCGTGCGTTGTCTTGATGAAAGAGCACTCTTCTTCTTTTGATTATAGATGGCCTTTTCTCTTTAAACGATCACCTGAGAATAGGAAACCTCTTTGGAAATAGTCTGATTTAGGTTAAGAAGTTCAAATTATATTATACATTCTTATTCCACCAAATGCAAAAGAGAATCTTCCGCGGATGAGGCCCCTGTTTCGGCTGAGTTATTTGTTTTCCCTCAAGCCTAATCCATATTCTAGAACGTTGAATATCAGTGTAGCTAACCGATTTTTTAAAATTATTTAACAATCCTACTAAAAATGGTTCACCTTTGAGTCGAGAACTCATTTTGATTCTTTGATGCAAGTTTATCTGTGACAGGTCGTGATGAATACAATGCTCCAATCATGAAACTTTGCCTATCTCTTTTAAATGGTGAAATAAGTTTAAAGTATGTTTTATTTAGCTGTTTTTTCAACAGTTACAATAAAATTTTATTTGAGTGTTATTTTTTATAGGCTCCGAGAAATAGACATTGTTTATCAATTTTTTCCAGGCTTAATATACATAATTGAGGTTTCTAAAAATTGTTTTCAGGAACGATTTTATAAACACTTAAAAGATTTGATCTAAATAAAATAGAGAGAATAATGTAACAATAAAGTGACATTTAACCTTTATCTCCACAAATACTACTTTTGTTTAAGGGTGGCTAACGCATAGACTAAATTGCCAGTTAGCGTTGGTAATAATATCATGCTGGATATACGAGTATTTATACGAGAATCGAATATTTTTCTAAGAAAAGCTTAATATTTGTAGGAGAATAATAATGATATGAGATTTTGTTTGCTTTATAACACCTCATTATTATTAATTTCTTATCATAATTGTGATATTTTCCCCTTTAATTCACCTTCATTAATTCTTATCATTTTTCCCCTATAATTCACTTTCAGTAATTTTTTTTGCATTATTCAAGATAATCTTTATAGTTTAATGAATTCTAAATCAATAATCCATGGGGAAGATTGCGGGTTTTAAGGCGGCCAGTCATTCTTGGTAATGAATTGGAGCTGATTAATTAACATTCATAAATGTCAGGATGGCCTGGATATAGACTGTAGCCCATTAGATTATGCAATTTGGGAGTCGTAAAGAAAAAAAAATTATCGTGGACAGCAGTCAGCGCAAGAATGATTTATTGAAGGTGAGTTAAGGAAAAATATATTTCAATCATGGCTGTAAATTGACAATAATGAGGCGCTGAGAAGAATATTTGTGTGGAAAATGAGACTCCGATTCATTCGTCACCATGAAGATGGTCCAATCAACATATAATATACCAAAATAAATATAGTAATATTTATATTTGTTTTTTATAAGAATTTTTTGTTAAATACCAAGAAAAAATCTTAAATTTTTTCCCCTTAAGTTATGGGTGACGGAAATATGAGTTTAGGCGAAAAATTACAACTTATTCTTAAATCACCTGAATATAAGCAAATTACAACTGCAAAACCCATTGAGGCTACTCAGTAACGGATTCTTGAATTTTAGATGATTTTTAGTCGCGTGCGACTCTACATCTCTCTAGGTCGGTCGGTCGGTCAATCTCCGTTTTACTATTTTTTGTTGCAATAAGATTGTACCTATTTGGCCAATTCTAACGGAAATTGAAACCCTAATGTTGTTTTACATTCTCTTTCGAAAGATATAATTGGTAAGGTCCTCGCAAGCAGAGCCCTGGAATTCTTTTGTTTTAGCAATAACATCATAACTAATCTGCCGATTCTAACGTAATTTGAAACGTTTATGTTCTTTTACATTTTCTTTCGAATGATATAATTACCAAAGTCCTCCCAAGGTTATCTAGGGAATTATTTTATTCTAGCAAAGAACATGATAACTACTCGGCCTATTCTAACGAAATTTCAAACCTTTATGTTGCTTTACATTCTCTTTTGAATCATATAATTGCCAAAGTCCTCCCAAAATTAGACCGGGAACTATTTTGTTTTGGCATTAACATCCTAACTATTCGGACTATTTTAAAGAAATCTGAAACCCTTATGTTGTTTTACATTCTCTTTCGAATGATAGAAAAGTCAAGTTCCTTCCAAGGTTATTCCGCGAATTATTGAAAGATTTGAAGGTCATAAGGTCATAAATCAAAATAAGTAAGAGCACGCGATTTTTTGGTCGAGGGCAAATAAAGGAGATAGTGACCATATGCATCTGATTTATCTGTACTAATTAATTTGATATCGCAATTGCCATTTTAATATATCTTAAATTCCTTTATCCAAGATATGCCCCTTTATCCTTTGCTCACAAAAGCTGAAAAAGTCACAAATGTTGATGACACAAATCAGAAAAGCGAGAAAAGTTGAACAAAACAAAAAATTAAGACAAAGGGGGCTATGCAGACCTTTTGTCTCCGAAAACTCGAAGTCCGTTTTGTGGAAATGAAACAAAAGACAAAGCAAAAAAATCTTACAAATTCCGGTCATGGTTAAAGAGAAAAAATATCGACCCTCTTATTTTTAAGGAAGTAAATACCAAAATTTAAATTTCTAAAACTAGCTATTTTTTTTCAAAGTTAAAAGTTTTTAACAAAATTTGTCTTTAATCACTTCTATTTACATACCACAAAGTTGAAAACTATTGATTGTATGAAACCCTTTAGGAAAGAGGATTTTAAAAATATATATACATACATACAAATTTACAGAATTCAAACTATTTAACTTTCAATTAATGATTTCAATATAAAAAATGAGAATGGGATGAATGTATCTGATCTACTTTCAGCACCTTTTTTTGAGTTAGGGACTTGGACTTCGTTTATCTCCCTTGGATCCTAACAGTCACAGCCACTATAGATAGAATGAACTATGGCAGGACTAAAGGTTTAAAAGAAGTAAACCAAAACTAAAATGTTATTTTCGGTTTACTTAAGACTGGCCAATATTCAGTAAAGTTGCCCATTGCTTATGACAGGAAGAAAAACAAGTTGAGTGCAGGTAAAGTTACATTATTTTGATCGACATTATTTTTGATCTGCATTATCTTGATCCACATTATTTTGATCTACATAATTATAATCTACATTATTATGATTTACATTACTTTTATCTACATTAATATGATCTATATTATTTTGATCGATAATATTTTGATCTACGAGTATATTATTTTCATCTTCATTACTTTGATCTACATTATTTGGATCTTATTATTTTGATGTAGTTTATTTTAATCTACATTATTTTGATCGACATTATTATAGTCTACTTTTTATGATCTACTTTATTTTGATTCACATTTTTTTATCTTCACTATTATAATCAACATTTTTCTTATCCTCATTATTTTGACCTACTTGATTTTGATATACATTATTTTTATCTCTTATCAGGTGTTGTTTCGCACCTTGAAATTCTTAACTTTTGGGTCCCTTCTGATAAATTTGTGACCTTTATTAGTTCTAAAGATGGCAAAATGCTAGGGAGATAATAGCTGGAGTCTTGGTAACAGAAAGTGCCGCTTTGTTTAACGTTTGGAGAAGAACTGTGTCTAATGTCATGATGTCAGTCCAAAAACAAGAAAAAATTAAATCTGCCAAGCTTAACTTGGGACAAAGTGTGGAACTCAATGACAAAGCGAGAACAGCATTAAAACGCATTATATCAATAAATCACAGAGCAAAAGCTACTAAATTGATTAAAGAGCTAAAGCGACATTTTGCCAACCTACTATGATCCAAAGCAGTTCGTTGAGCGCTTTATGAGTCTTGATATCATGAAAGGGCTTCATTTTCCAAAGATTTTCTATTTTCCAACAATTTTCAAAACGCCTACAATGGTGCAAAGACCAGAAGAATTGGAAAACAGACCCGTAGAAGAATGTCATCTTTACCTTCGAATAATTTTTCAACCCTTTTCCTCCTCAAATATGAAACAAGGAGGATGTTTTGTTAAGTTTTGGGTGGTTATATTGTTAAATTTTCTTGGTCGTGTGATATCTTTGTATAGGAGAATACTTCAATTAACTGTTTGTAAACTCTTTAGGACCAAATTCTTTCAGTGCTAAAAGCAATTCCAGTGGTGGTGCCATCAACCAGGCAAATATCGTAACGATTACATGGCTAAAGCTGCTAAAGTCTGGCACGAAAAGCACAGCAGTATTGTAGAACACATGGATTCGCCCACAGAATCACCAGATTTTGACATCGTTAGTGTGATTTAGAGCAGCTGGTGATGAACCGCTTTCCTCCTCCAACATCCCTAAAAGAGAAGTTTACATTATTTTGTATAAACCCTGTAAGTATTGCTATATTAAAGCTCAATGGAACTTGATATATATTGTTGAATAAATATACGGATATATGACTGTCAGTGTTTCCTTAAAATTTGATTCACAAATATTGTTTCACAATATATTTCTAAGATTAAATTTCAACAACTTCTTATTTTAGGTTCACGTAAGGGAAAAAAATTAGAATTCAAAAGGTAGACCCAATTCATAACATCCATACCCTATTTCACTCTGTTTTACAATTTCCTCATATCGAATTATTGCCCTTTACTCGTACTAAACGTCGATTTGTGGGTTTGGGGGGGTTGGCCAATAATACAAATATGTTTTTGTCGTCTTCAAATATTGACAAAATATAGGAAAATTGAAGAAACCCTAATCGAATGGCGAAGAACAAAAAGAGAAATTAGAAGGAATGATTTCCCAAATTTTGGTATTCAAGGTGTATAAAAGGAATTTTCCTGTTGGCTTTTTTTGCAGGGCAGGTGTTTTCTTTCCTTAAATGTCTTAGCGGCTCACCTGTTTTTGGTTTTCGAGGGAGACATTTAAAATGATTTAATTTGAGTTTGTCATACGTGACAGGACTTGACCGATGAAGAATATAAATTTTTGTGACCAAACCTGAGCTTGACCTGGAAATAGTCACGTATAAGTCTAATATAAACGATATCCTGGAATAAAAAACAGGCTAGAAATTAATGATTAATCAATGAATAAATTAATTAAGCATTTTGTATGAAATTAAATTTATGACAAAAAAGCGAAACCAACAGTAGCATTAGACCAGAGATATTTTGAACCTTATTTCGTAATGATGAGGGATTAATTTAATAAAAGGGGTGCCCAACTCTCCATGAGAGTGAATGAAGAGCTATTGAAAATCTAGGAAAACTCCATAGCACAAATGAACAAAGGGAATATGGTGAGCACGCAACTCTCGTGAACGTCTATCTCTCTCTCTCTCTCTCTCGCTCTCTCTCTCTCTCTCTCTCTCTCTCTCTCTCTCTCTCTCTCTCTCTCTCTCTCTCTCTCCCTCCCTCTCTCTCTCTCTCTCTCTGACACGTTTTCAAAATATTTACAAATTTGTCATCCAAATTGTAAATCAAAAGACTTAAAAATGTAGGGTGGGTGTGCATCAACTACGCTATATGCTTATTGCGTTCGCAGAAAACGAATTTAGGTGCTTGGTGCTTCAAGTCGCCTTGTACAACAGGTGCTGGAAAACTGTATGGGTATTCTCCCTGCTCCAAATACAGGCTGGATAGATAGACCAACATCCATCTTGAATAATTAATAAAAAAACTCTGAACTTTATAAATAGTCAAATAAAATCAAAATAAAGCTTATCCAGGAATGAAGATTACAAGCACGGACTAGAAAACACGATTCCAGGTATTTCCTCATTATCAAGGCGTCTAAGGTAATGGAAATAATGAAGTGATATACAATGTAGGCCTATCAAAGATCTAGTACAAAATAAAGGCAAAAGATTATCACTCAAAACAAAATGAAGTGACTCCCCCATGAATAGATGCAGCCAGTATTTACCAAGCTCAGAAAATGAAATTCGTGTCACAGGGAAATAGGCCAAACGCCAATCCAAAGGAAGGGAATTTGCAATATTGGATGCACCATTTAAGCGAAACATATATAGACATTTTCAGAATTTATAAATTTTAATTATATTGTTTTGCGCCAGCAAAATTTGGTAAGACTCCTGGTAATTACATATATTTCAAGCTTAATACTAAAATCTTTGCAAATGCAAAATAGAAATGGCCTAAAAAGTCTAATAGTAATCCTAAATTCAATTTCAATTGCAAATTGCCGCCCTGAATTTCAATATCATTCGCTCTGCTCAGTATGTGTCTATCTATACCTATTGCGTTGGAATCCTCAAATAATAGGCATGAAATTCCAAGTTCCAATAATGGCGTGAAAATTAAATTGTAAAACTGAGAAAAACCCCATTTTTCTATTTAATGGTTGTAAAATGTGATAGGTAACTTAAAGCTCAAAACATTTTCTGTAGACATTTTACCCAAAGAGATCCTTTTTTTCTAGCGTAAAAATGTTTAAGCTTTAACTAAGAGCATCCATCAAATTTACTCATAAAATGTACTTATCGGAATCAAGGAGAAAGTGCTTATTAATAGCGAGACTGATATTATCAAGGGTTTTGAATCTCTACATTTCTCTTTGATGCAATAATTAGAGGGAGCAATGAAGGTAGTAAATTATAACTATAAACTAATCAGAGGTTCGAATACATATATTTTGAAATTACCTCTATAATCAATAATGAGTTATTTTAATAAGATGAAAGGGCAAATTCTTTATAAAATGTAAAGAAATTCCAATTATTAATTGTTTTTTGCTGGATTAAAGAAAGGTTGTTAACTTTAGAGTAGCAATTTATGCAATTAATTAAAGTATGACGTCATGAATAATCCTAATTTAAATATTTATAAGTTGAGGTTACCAAAGTATATTGGGAATGAAAACTGTTGGTTTTTTGTGTTTTGATTAAGGTATAAGTTGTCAATATTGTAATATATTTATCATTATTTATGTATTGAAGGCCACCCTTAAATATTTTGACGAGACTTCATGCGCGATAAATTTGTACTGGAATTCCGGACGCAATCTTATAGATGCAGTTAAGCGAATCATCTTGAAGTCAGACAAAGAGAGTGTGATCTGCATCTTATTCGTACCTGGTTAATCCAGTCAGACAACATTAATAAGCCCTGGTAGTTCATTCATATGAGTCGCGATTTGAGTCAAATAACTGGGCGGCTATTACAATTAGCGGCTTTGAGCATATTAATAAAATCAACACTGCAAAAGCGTTAACCACTTGTCGGCCCATTCTGATAGCTACTGCATTCGCTTTCTTTAATTAGTCTCGAGTGAATCTTAGGGTCTTTGCCGTTTTCTAAATATGCAACCTTCTTACAACATTCATTTTTTTTCTCTGTATTTAGTTGTGACAATGGCGCTTGTCACGAAAACGAATTAAAACACTATCGCTTGTCAGCAAGACTCATCAAAGCACTATCACTTGTCGCGAAGAATCATTAAAACAATGTTGCTTGTCAAGAAAACTTATAAAACATTATCGGTTGTGAGGAAGACTAATCAAAGCTCAATCACTTGGCACGAAGAATCATTAAAACAATATTGCTTGTCATAAAGACCCATTAATAGAGAATCACTTGTCACGAAGACTTATTAAAATACTATCGCTTGTCACGAGGACTTATTAAAACACTTTCGCTTGTAACAAAGAATCATTAAATCACTATCGCTTGGTTACAGGTCCTAAATTTAAGTAGACTTTTTAACTTCCAATTCGTTAGAGAAAGAAATTTATGGCTTAAAATTAATTGCAGCCATTTATGGAAACTACGATGATTCACCAAAGTCTAAGAAAGTATGTAAAAAGTCATTTGCACTTTTCTTAGAGATTACGCCTATGTGTACAAGGGGGAGTTTACCACACAAGAAAAATGCTTACCTAACTCACTTTAAATGAAAGAGCTAAAAAATAAGGAATTTTATCTTTATCAACAAACTATTACCGCCTATATTAGAAAAGTTAATATTTATTTAATTGAGATTTATTTAATTTTCGAGGTTTGTTATTGCATTAATACTTTCAGCAATATTTTTTTCCTATCTAAGGGAACTTTTGTTGGTATTACGAGTATCATTAATATAAATTTACAAAACTTGATTGTTATCTCCAAAATTTTTAATATTAGCACCAAAGATGCTTCTTAAGCAGATAAATTGAAAATGCGAGATTGTATTATAGTAATTCCAACCATAACATTACCACTTATTTTGTTATAATGATTTATTACATCAATGTTGGCTGTGAGTCAGCGTTAGTCTCACAGAGAGAGAGAGACAAAAGCGCCACGTGGACGGAAATCGTCGAACAGCACCCTAGGAAAGCCAACTCACTTGGGGCGATAGCAAGAAGGCTGGACGGACCGAGTAAACCGAGTGCTAGAGTGTGTGAACAAAGCTAAGGTTCACTTCTTTCGGCGCCGTGTCTGATAAAGTAGAACCCCCTTCCAGAGCTTCGGACAAGTCACTTCCGGCGAGCCCATATAAAATATCAGATGCAGGCCTTAAGAAACTAGTATTAGCCAGCCCCTTGAAAGCGCCGTGTAAACTGTCGATTCGGTTCCCGCGCCCCTCGAGTCCTAAGGCAAGAATTCTCTCCAGATTGAGGATAGTCTTGCGACAACGAACTACTATTCTGGTATCGGCTCCGTTCCCTTCCAGCGTAATACTCCCTCGATCAATACCCTCGAGGTTAAACGTGGCGATTGCGATTCCCATTTTGCAATCTCTCTCCCCGACAACTACCCAAAGCATAGCGCTACTTTTTTTTAGATTTTAGATTTTAATCTTAGTAGCGAAGCCATTACCTGGTTTACTCAGTATATTTTCCCCTCTTGTTGGTTCTCTCGCCCTCTTTGTCCTTTTGAGTCAGCAGTTTACATAAGCCAGTTCAATTTAGCACAATTAAAATCTTCAAGACCGGGCAATGGTTTCGCCACTCCCCCCTACGGGGGGAGCTTGCGCTTCACTACCAAGATTAAAATTTAAAATCTGAAAAAAGCAGCTATGGTTGATTTTTTATTAATTTTCTGAACTCCGCTAATTATAATAATTTTAAACAGGAACTCTAAACTAAATGTCCCATCTTTCAAAATATCACGTTGCTAAAATATAGAGTTATAGAAAAAGATATATAAAAATAAATTGTCTGAACTTCACCATTTGTAATTTTGGGGGTAATAAAAATTTCACAAAATTTCGATACTTATATTTATTTCAGAACTTCACCATTTTGTTTTTTGATATTATAAAAGAGTTATTAGAAATAACTTTGATAAAAAACATAAGTCATAACCAAACCAAGATGAAATTTTTAATCAAATACTCAAAAAAATCCCCTTCTTAAATTATAGTTAGTGATGATGATGATGATGATGATAAATGATATCTTATCTTTACTGAATTTAGTCATGATGTCATAAAATTAATTACATTAGGTAAAATGAATCTTTGCAGGTCTTCTAAGGTTTTCAACTGAATTAGGACAATTTTGCACCGCATAATCCGAACATACATCCGTTTCTTCTGTCATGGTCAGGTTTTTGTGCTAACCCGATGTTTTAAAAACTACGATCTTATAACTAAATTGATTAATTACACTTTTGTGACATTTTAGTTGATTTTTGTTCATTTTTATCATCTAAAATAGGTTTGGAAGATGAAAAACATTGTTTCTAACACAATTTATTAATTAAATCTTACAAAAATTGATTAGTGTAGAGTCAAGAGCAGACATTAAAAAGGGTAAGTACATGTAAATTGGATATTAGGTCCTTATTGTTCAGAATTCAAGGGATGAACTTCTATTTCTTCGAGCTCCAAGAATGCTGAGCGATAAGAATGTTTCTCTTGAGAGTCCGACAGTATTCTGCCATCATGACCTCATCCCAGCATCCATGATACTTGGTCTTCCCTTTCTTTCATATCCTGATGGAATTTTTGCACTGCTCGTCGCTTATTGATTCCAGATTCTCAGGAAACCGATTCATTTGTGAGAATAATTAATCCATTTTAATGCTTATGTTGCATCCGAAGTTTGGGAAAGCAGTCAGCATATCGGTGTCAATTTCTATGTAATTATCTGCATTCTTTTTGACAAAAAAGTTCTTCAGTACCAGACGAATGTTTTTAAAACACTTTCAGTTCCACCTCGTTCATTGAGCTTTCAAATTCTGGATCTCTGAGGAGCTGAAGAATTTAATGACTGTCAAAGATGTCAGCTTTAAATTTCTCCGCGGTCAATCCTGGAAAAGCGTGGCACAATAAGTGAGGCTGCCACTATATTTTTCCAAAGCTTTAGTGAACTCTTTGATCAAGCTAAGCCTGATATGCAGCGGTGGAAGGAGTATCCTATTGCTCTCTACCAGAGTTTTTTTTGTGATATTGCTTGCTCTGCAAGGCACCAATTCTTCCCATACAGGTTAAGCATTCTTCATGTAATGCTGATTTCGGTACCTACTATCCGACAAGCTCAGAAGACACAGGTACTCGGTGAACCCAGACAGTTGTCCCAACAAAATTTCACAAGCTTCAGGTCAACATAAATCAACCACTCGTGCTGATCAGAAAGAAATTTCTCCAGCATGTACTTCACTGCTTCATACTTTTTCCTCAGTGTAGTGGAGTGAGCGAGGAGTACAGAGGCAGACTGGTTGTCGTTTTGCAGCAGAACACATTTCAGTGATCACTTGCTGCTGCCACTGAGCAGTTAGTACTGTGGCAATCCAGCTTGTGCAGAAGCTGCGTAATATCTATACACTACACTATGTCCTTCTTTTCAGAGAAAAGACAGAGGTACTCTTTATGATTGTTGGGTTAGAATTGTATGGTAATACTGTAAGAGAGGACTTTTTTTTCTTCGATCTGCATGCCAAAAGTTGGTCAGAGGATTTTAACAAGCTGAGATGATGAACTAGATCATTTAGCTCCTTTGGTAGAAAAAATAATATAGCATAATCGTCAAAATCACTTTTTATTTATTCTTTTCAACACTGGGGGAATCTTCGTCACTAAGGTAAGGAGTATTTCCAAAGGCAGGTAGACTAATTTCATCACAATGAGATATAGGACTACGTGTTGATTAAAGATCGGGAGACTTTAGGCTGCTCCAATCCTTTCTGTTATCTACCTCCAGAAGTTAATGTGGCTTTCTATAAAGTAACTTGACATTTAATTTAACTCATATTACTTCAAAAGGAGATTCAATGCTACATTTTATAAGATTCAAATCTTCAAGACAAATATACAACTACTCTACCCTGTGACTCAACTCTATCTTTATGAAAAATTTAGTATTCCAGTAATTGAAATCCGGAAAATAAAATCCTTCGTGTGTCAGTATATCCACGATTTTTGATGTCGATAATACCGTAGTTCTTAATCAATAAACTCTAAAAACTTGTTTCTAATTGACTTCGCATTAAATATTATAACTTTTAATGTACTTATCCGATTTCTTCTGTTGAGGAGCTTGGGCCGTTTCCATGGGCTACTTCTTCTTCTAGTGCCGAAGGTTTATTATCCGTAAGGTTTCTTATGCCTATATATAGCAATTCTCCATAGGTTTTCTTTTCTTTTCCTCATAGAGTAGATTCTTTTTTGAGCATAGAAATTTTTTTTTAGTGCATCAAAAAGCTAACAGTCAGCAAATTTAACCTTTTTCTTTTTGCAAGTACCTTTTAAACAATGGTCTATCCCAATAGCTCGGCTTAAATTTTCATATTACTCATACTTTCTAGATAGTATGCCAACAACTATTCCATTATCTGTTTTCTGATCAAGCATACTTTTTTCTCCTTAAAAAACATCGTAGTTTGCTATTTATCTTAATTATGCTTATTTTTTTCTATCCGTCGATTATGTTTTACTCCATAGTAGCAGCAATATTTGCCTTTCTTGATGTCTCAAGTTCCGGAGTGATCTATTTGATTTTTAATTTTCGTCACTATCTAAGTACGTTTCTTCTTCCGTGGACTGAATTTCAAATCTGTTTTGTGTTAAAAGAAACGGTTCTTCTCGTATGGTAAGTTATATTGGATGCTTATTTCTGACATCACTAACTTTTCATTTTCTCTTATGTTTGAATGATCCGTTCTTTTTATAAGCAGTTATATCTTGTTCCAATTTTACAATTTTGTGATCAACACTGATTCTTCTTCCTTTGTCTTCTGTTCAGCAATTACACTTCTTTAATTCAAGTCTTGATTTGATTTTCCATCTGGCATATAACAGAGATCCACGTTGCTTTCTCCAACTCATGTTTTTCTTGAATTTTGCAAAATTCACATACACTCTTTGAAGTAATACTCTCGAAACATTGATATGGGAAATCTATTATCCATCTAGTCTTTTGCATTTAAAGCGACAGTGCTATACTTTCTGTTTTCTTGCTATTTTTTTCTAAATAACTGCTTTCTTTATTGAAATTATAAACAAAATATGATCAATTTGGATTTATCCACTAAACACTTTATATCTCACTTAATTTCACTTACTCTTCAGTACACTTATTTAAACCTTATAAAACGCTTAAATTCCAAATACTTGATTTCACTTAATTAAATTTAGTATTAAAATATATTTACTTCACTTAACGCTTAATAAATTATGATACAATACAATTTAGTAGATAAAGAGCGAGAGTGATAAGGAGTGAAAGACAGCGATAGAGAGAGAGCAATAGAGTGAGATAGAGTGAGAGCTAAATAGGTTAAGAGAGTTATGAATGCTATGGATGTGGTTGACAAATATAAGTTATGACCAATTTAAGAAAAATACAAAGTATATAATAAAGTTATAAAGGTCATACTAGCTCGCCTACCCTTTGTGGCAGGGGGGATGTGATTGGATGTAAGGAGACTATTTTAGAAGTTTGCTTGGTTTACCAGTTTTCGTTCAGAGCGGTTGACATGTGTGATAATAGAGAGGAAAAACCAATCTCCAAAGGAGGAGATTGATGCAAGAACGTGCGTTGTTTTAAATGATTTGCCTCGAATCTTTTTGCTAATAATCGATTAAAAGTAATGGGAATATTCCCTACGTTCAGCTAAAAGGCGTGAGAAGGTGTAATGGTTTAGATCTCGACATAAGATAAGATAGTATCTACAGAGATTTTCATTAGGCATCTCTAGATAACATTTAGTTGTCATATATTTTTTATAGCTCTAATTTATTTTTAAATGCGGTGAAGTGCACCTGCACAAATGATGTGCCTTATTCGCGCATGTCATTTTTTCAATTACCTCCAAAATGTTTAAGTGAGATGAATCTACGCCTCATTCTATACTCCACAATTTCCCTCAATATTTCGACAATAGGCAAGTGAAGTGATAGCGTAGAGATCCTATGGAAAATAAAATAAATGATGGAACATAAAAAATCTAGCTAATTTATATGGTTTTAATATCTTTATTTTATTTTATTTTTCTCAAGGTTTCTGTGAACATAAGCTAAATTACTTCAGATCCTATATGTATATAGTAGCTTTGTTTCTCGTCTGATGATTTAATTTAGAAATACCTTTTCTTCAAAATAGTGTTCCATCTCAGCTATAATATGGTCCGGAGCTGCTTAATTGAACATATAGAAGCATTGTTACTTTTTTGAAAATTGTAGAAGCCTGTTATTCCCTCCCGTTTTTTTACAACTATTCTTCCTAATTTTTTTGCAAATGCACTTTTACCATATTTTATGTATGCAGTAAGTAGTAAGTAGGTGTTTTACTCTAA
Source organism: Ceratothoa steindachneri (assembly GCA_963969495.1). Classification (NCBI taxonomy): domain Eukaryota; kingdom Metazoa; phylum Arthropoda; class Malacostraca; order Isopoda; family Cymothoidae; genus Ceratothoa; species Ceratothoa steindachneri. The sequence goes on along the minus strand of OZ018327.1, from coordinate 69,558,236 downwards.
AATAACATACAGTTCGCTTCACTGATAAAAGGGACTTTGCTCATTGGAGTAAAATAATCTTCCCCCCCCTCCCTGAACGTTAAGCGGCTAGTTTTTTAATGCTTTCCTATAATAACCATTACATTAATAATCCAGTACATTACAAATTAACATAGATAAAGATTGAAAATATGACCGAACATATGATTTTTTATTTAGAATGCACAAGAGGCGAAAATGTTTTCTCCTATATTACTATTCATATTATTCTGTTTAAATTCGGCAATCTAAATAGTTAAATTAAAATTGAATTATTTAATTTATTTTTCCCATATCTGAAACTGGTGCTTAAAAACGCAAAAGTGACCGAGAAGAAGGTGGGGCTAAATAACCAGCGCTGGGTTATAATTGAATTATATTTAGTATTAAAATGGATAGAAATTCTTATGAGACGATGGAACTTTCATTCAAAGCAGGAATAAGTAGAGGGAGAACAGATAAAGTAAAGAGCTGTATGAGTAAAAAGAATAAAAGAGTAAAATGGATAAAGATGAAATAAAATGCAATAGTGGAACTAGTAAACTTAAATAGTCTGTAAGGGAGAGCCTATACTATACCTTAAAAACAAGTTTTAAGTCTAACTAGATACAAACGCAAATGCAAAGGGAGTGCTGCAAAAAGTACTTGTAAATATTCTAGTATATATGGAAATAAATACATGTGTGTGTATGATTGATATTTTTTGTTGTGTATAATTATATAGACCATTGTCTTAAAGTTTGTAGAAATAGCTAAAGTACTCTCCAATGCGAACTAGAATGGGCATTGAAGTAAAAGAAGACCGAATTTGGAAGAGCAAAGTAGTCTAGAGTGTTAGAGGGATCAGATGCTGCTCGACATAATCTGACATAAACTTCTACCATAAAAATACAAACAGCAAAATATATGAGAGAATTGAAAGTTTTCAAGATATTAATTAAAAAATGAACAAGTGTCATCTGAGAGGGAACGATGGTATATATTCATAGCCTATTTTTGCATCTAACGGTAACTGAGCCGAAGGAAAAAACAAGACCCATTAATCCATAACATTTTCCATTATTGAGATTAACTATTGCTTTAAGCAGATTAATATAAGCGTCGGTGTTAAGTTGAATTTAATTTTCGAGAAAGAGATGGGATGTGATGTATTCACTATTAGGGACCCATTTAAGGATCATGAAACATGGAGGGAATTTTATATCCATGGCCTTTGGCAGATCCTCTAAGAAATGACAGAGGCATCTTGTTTTTCTAGGGTTCCTGTTATTTTATATTGAGCGAATTTTTATTCAAAATGGAAACCCACAACCATGAAGTTTACTGATCCAAATGATTAGCAGCATCTTATCCTTTTTATCATTCTTCTTAGGTGGTATATTCTGGGATCCATGTTTTTTTATGTTTCTGTGAACTTTATGCACAATCGCCTATCTTCTGAATCCAAGCGCTAACTTTAGATGTTGGCTTGAACTTTACAACTAACTTGACTTAGTGATGCATAATGTTTTTATGTGAGCAAGTTGAAAGTGACATTACCTTATAACTATGAGCTCCTATAACAAATGCTCTTTGCCCATTTAGCCATATAAAGTAGGATTTTGAACAGAATTAATAAATGTAAATCATCGCCTCTACTTCAAGAATCATCCATTCTTCTTAGTGTACTTTCTCCTCTGACCAATATCAAATAAACCTACGGAAAGTGATGTTTATTCTATTTTTTATTTGAAACAAGCTCAAATTTACTCTCAATAACTATACTCCTGTCTAAGTATCTTTCTATTCTACTCTGACCACTTTATATGAATCCAAATATTGTTTTTAAAATAAAACCTAGTAATTTCCAAAGCATGATCCCGCCTAGTATACCCTCATATAAACATAAATGGCTAATAACACCAGGGTGAAAATTAAAATCTCACCTGAAACCAATGCATAAAATGCAATGAAGTGAAATTCAAACTCAAGATTTCCTTTCTTATTTTGACTACAATGGTCACCCACGAGGAATATCGTGTAATCACCATTTCTTTGTAACAACTTTGCCTCATTAAGACAGAAATTAATATTTTCAGAATATGTCTATGAGAATTTTTGGTTTAGCTAAATACAAGACATCCCAGCTTTTTTCACCTGATGAGCAGTCACATAATCTCTTCTCACCTAAGGTGTGGGCTGTTTGCTAGTGTGGGTAAGATTGTTTTGGTTTATTTATTTTATTAAAGGATAAAGAGTGTTGTTATATAGGTTAGGTCAAGTGGTTTTAGCTTATGCATTTATGAGACGAAAAAGAGCTGTATTTTGTTTTGTAGTTTGGGGGGGGGGTTCATGATTTTATTAGACCATAAGGAGGTGTATGCTGGTTGAGTTAGATATGTTTACTTTAGATTAATCTAACTTAATCTCTACTCCGCTCAGTACTCAAAATCTACACTTGAAGATAATTTATACTAACTTCTCTCCCCTGAAGATATGCAAACGCCAGAAAAGCTTTGGATGGCTTATTTTCAGCTGATCTCATCTTTCTTATGTCTGGAAGAAGTTGGAAAAGAGAGGTACAATTCTTGGTAGCAATATCAAAGACCTTCAAGTTTTTCTGCTAAGTATCAGGATTCCTTTTCTTTTTCTCAATTCATATTCTTAAGGACAAAAGTGTTCAACTTGATCATGAGCGGTATCCTTTATATGTGAATGCATCCACAATCATGATCAGATACAAATTTATGGATAAAGGCTCATAGCAAAGAAAACATTAAAGAATCCACTACTTACCAAGAAATAGATGTAGGACTGGTAGACATTCTTCAGTAGAGACAAAAATCGAATGGTTAAATACTAGACCAAAATTGTTTATTTTGAGGAAGGAAGCACTTTCTCACTTTGAAGGATTTCTGTAAGATTGAGGACCTGAAAAGGATGAGAGAAACACTAAAATCAATCATACGGGCTTGTTAGATACTAACAGCGAGCCATTTTGAGACCATCCACTTATGAAAATACTTCTCATCCATACACATGTCTTAATATTCCATACCAAATCTTCCGTATAAATCAAGAGTTGTGTATAAATGGTTTCCAAGAAGATGTCTAACCATGTTCCAAGTGCAGTTTAGGGATGAGCCGTGCGTTTTATAGCAAGTTAAAACACCGTCTTATAGAGCAAAAATGGTTAATAAAAATACGAGCAGGAACGCATTAATTTATTAATTCCCTGTTTTGGAAACTTTCCTGACCTTAACCCTGTTGAGTACCAGTATGGGCTGCTCAAAAAGCGGATGGACAATCAGAACAGTACAAACTATGACAATATTAGAGCTCTCTTAAAGCAAAAATGGAAACGCAATCACTCAGAAGTTACCCAAATATTTATCTCGAGTACCCTAAGTTGAATTTCAGAAGTTATAAACTATCGAAAATTATCCAAATGTTTTTTTTCTGTAACTGTTAATCATATATATGGTATGAACTAGTAATCTGAAATGGTGACGGTATAGGAACATAATTGATTTCCGCCAAAACTTTCAGATATAGTTTAATGTTTATTTAAACTTTTGTGCCTCCTTTTATTTAAAACATGCTGAGTGCAAGCCTCAAATGCCCAAGCTGCATGGCAGAAGAAAATTCACTCTCTACTTAAAGTATGAGTATGGATATGACCAAATATTATACACGATAATTTTAAATAATTTATACATTTTGTGTTGCGAAAATGTATCAATTAAAAAAAAACAAGATCATCGCTTCCAGCACTTGGTACACTAATATTAATGATTTCCCTCTATTATAAATTACGTCCAACGTGTCAAATTTTAAAAATATCTAGCTAAAATCATCAGATGATAAATGGCTTTTGCTCTTTGAATATTTGGGCTCATTTAACATGTTTTTGAAGGCTTCTGATGGATGGATCACCATTACTAACATACATTTATTACAAAGTAAGGTAGGATGACAAGGTTAGCGTTTGTTGTCCTTTTTACTCGGGTCACTTGACGTTTATTGATCTCTCCACCTATTGTCATATTTAGACGCTTGCATTTTGTTTTTTTGTTTAGTTTAAGGTTAGACTAGGTCACTATGTCTCTTTCCTTATTGGACCCATTGGAATATTCAGTTATTTTTATTTCACACGTTAAATAATTCAGGCTAGGTTAATCTTTATAAATACCGTTTAATTCAGAACTAAACTAAACTTAACCTAACCGACCTTACATTAATTCATATGTAAATTACAAAGAATAAAATCACTAGACGAGTAGACCCATAAAAGTCAATATTTCTCTACACAGATCGTCGACATTCTTCCTATCAGACCGCAATTTTGAATATCCTTTACCCTTCGTTTCGCTATTAGACATGTTCTGAACCTAAAGCTAGCTTGGGAAGTGTTTAAGTTATATACCTAACCTAACGTAACATAACCTAGTTACATTAGGTAGTTCAAAAACCGCTTAGATGCACACTTTAAGTGCATGGACGTAGTTTAAAGGAGAACTGGTCCAGAAATGAACCACACGGTCTTTGCCAGCTCTGACATCTTATGATCTTATATACTGTTGTAGACCGTACACAAAAGGATGAATGGATTTTTAACCCGCAAGTTTAGCCGATTGAATGCCTCTCCCACCTAAGTTTATGCTAGTGAACATCTTCCCCTTTAAAGCTTTCTTAGTGTGACAATTTTCAACTTGAGTTAGCTTAATTGTTCCTTTGTATCGATCTTTTTCTCCATATTTCTCACCTTTTCTTTATTATTTCTTTAAAGAGAGAAAGGGAAACTTTGGAACACCAGTTTTTTTCTTATAATAAAATCTAAACTTCAACTAACTAATTTCATCCACCTGGAAATTTTAGAACATTCAAAAACATTTGATCTCCTAAAATCTTACCAAAGCCTCAGAATACAGTCACAGATTAACTGAAATTATCCGAAGCCTTTAAGTAATTGAAACTTAAGTTGGACCGAGGTTATCATTAAAGTTGTACGGAGGGGAAGATTCGCTAACCATTCAGGAAGCCTAATTTGATATTTGTTTCTTTGTAGGTTGGCCCAAATTAGCCATCTCATATTTTTCCAAATTATCGAGCAAAGGGAAATTAAAAATTATATGTTCTATAAATACTCGAATAGTTTTGTTTAGCTATTAATAGGATTTGCTGTGCTGCGTCGCTAAGTAATAATATTTTTCATAAGACCTATGTTTGAAATATTAATTATAGAGATAAAACTGATAAGAACCAAATGTTAATGTGAATATTTTTGTGATATCGATGATAAAAAAATAAAGAAATACAGTCATTACTCTGTTTAAATTAAATTTAGCGAACATAGAATTTGGCTAACGGATGTGACTGACGTGTTTTACGGAGCTCCTGATCTTAGACAAACTATGCTTTAACAAACTGTTTATTAAACAATAAATTGAATTGAAGTATTTAAGTATAAGATTATTGGCAGGCATGTTTGGTGATAGAAAAATACCAAAAGGTAAAAATAAAAAGCATAAAATGGGGAAAAGTAATAATGGGATGAAGATTAGGATGAAAAATGTGCTACTTGAAATAAATTTGAGGCGAAATCTGGGAAAAATGATTGTGATAAGTGGTATCATTTCGCTTTTGCTAAAATTACTTTATAAAGCTGGAGATATTTTACAAGAGTTACCAATCTGTCCCTGAAATGTCACCTATGTATGGAGGTAGAGTCTTCTAAACCTTACAATTCCATGAATAGTCTTATGATTTTCCTCTGGGTGTAAATGGATCTTCAAACATACTCGGTAAGTCCCCAATTGAATTAAAAGACCTGAGGAGTAATAAGCAAATGCTTACTGTTCTAGTCAATCAAAATTCTGCACTGATCTGTAATGGTAACGGTTACAAACAAAATGATTGATCTTACAACTGAAAATTCTAAGCTTATGAAAAATATTGATCTCCTTAGTACTAAGATACGCAAATTTATATCTTCTGTTGAAAAGTTAGATCAGGCAAACCAGGCAACTAGTGAAGTAATTTTGGATAAGTGGGATGACATTAGATCGGGTGTTACAACGAATGGTGTGAATGAAACTATTCCTTCTTATGATTGCAATACTGAAAAAGTCACCCAGTCAAAATAAAGCTGCAGAGAAGAGAGGTGAGGTTGCAAGAACTCTAGCTAGTATTTTCATTGAAAAAACAAATATTACTAGGGATGGTAATCTATTAGTACATATTGATGCCAAATCAAGTATTGACAAGGCATTAAGCCTTTTAAATTCCGCTAACAATAATTTGTAAATGGAGGTTAATCTTAGAGCAAAATTAAAATCAAAGATACTTATTGCAAATATAGCAGATAATGAGAGCAGGGCTCAAATTACTGATAACATTATTTTGAAAAATAAGTGGTTGGCTAGGCTAGTTGATGGAGGTGCTGAAATTGAACTAGTCGTAGAGTTTAAAGGTAAGAAGGAGTCTTTCAAACATTGTGTGCCCAGATGCAGCCCTTAAATCAAGAAAGCACTAATGGATAGGAAAGGCGTCATTTACACTGCACTAAAAATGTAATGTGTACAATAGATACCATATTGTACAAGTGTCAAGGCTTCGAGCATCAAGTCTCAACTTACAAGGAAGAAAATAACAATTGTGTTAAATGTGCTGGTTCCCGTAAACCATCAGAATGCAGCAACAATAGCATCATCTCTTGCGTTAATTTTAAAAACTACAGGGGAGGGATGAATTTATAGAATAATCATTGGGCGAACTCGTTCAAATGTCCATAAATTATAGCCAAACAGGAGAACGATCAAATGTGGAATTTTAAACGTGCAATCTGTTACTAACCAAACATTAAAAATCTTGGAACTCATTAATGAGAAAGAATTGGATGTTCTAGTATTAACCGAGACATGGTTGAAGGGTATTTCGGAAGACAAGGCAAAGATAGCTGAAGCCACACCCCCGCGCATAAGTTTCACTACATAACTAAATGGGGTGGTGGAGTGGCTGTTATTCTTAATAAAGCTTGTAAAAATATAAAGTTTAGCATAGAATTCAAGTAAACAAGTTATCAACATATTGACCTCAGCTTTAATGTTAACAACAGGAAATTTATATTTCTTGGTATGTATAGGCCTGAAGGACCAATTACAAAAATTCTTTGATGAATTCACATTTCATCTTAACAGTTTAACTTAATACCTTTATCGCACAATAATTTGCGGTGATTTGAACTGCAAATAAATTTAAAGAACTTATCGACATCTATGAACTCACAGTTATTAATGAAGGCCCTACTATACCTTCCGGCCACACTCTCGATTTGGTGTTGGATGCTAAGAATAATTCCTCTATAATTAGATTCGACACTGATAATTATCTTGAAATTAAGTTTAGATGTGAAAATGATTTTGATTCGGACTCTTTATCATAATAGATGAGAACTTAACTTTACAAAAGCAAATTAACACACTCCTTCAAAGTTGCTATCATCAGTTTAAAAATATGTACTTCATCAAAAACTATCTTAAATCTAAGTTTAATAAAATGCTGTTTGTAAATCAGGTCTTAAGTAGGGTGGATTATTGCAATTCCATTTATTTCAATCTCTCTAAATATTTGCTCAGAAAATTTCTAATCACACTCAATAGAGGAACAAGACTGATTGAAAGCATCAACATCCGTGAGAGAATCATTCCCTCTCTAATGAATCTGTATTGGCTGCCTGTAAAAGCAAGAATTAAGTACAAAATATCATGCATTGTTCATAAAAAATTGCTATCAAATAAATCGACCTACCTCAGTTCTATACTACAATTAAATGTTGGAAATATATTTACTAAAACTAAATTTCATACGCCTAGATTTAAAACGAATTATGGTAAACGTGCCTTTCGATATGCTGCCCCTAGTGTCTACCTTAGTCTACCATTGCATCTGACAAACATTGAAAATATACATCTATTTGAGAAGAAGTTGAAGACCCATTTATTCTTTCTCGCCTAAGATATTGAAACAGCTACCGTAACAAATAACTTTGAAGTCTAAAATTACATTAAATGCTTCAGGCATCTAATTCAATTAAATTCGTCCTATAATAACATAAGGGAAGGCCCGCCTGAGAATCTTCTGCTTCGGAGATCGACCGGAGGGCCTTAGAAATAAAGCTGCAGGAGTAAGAAGTAAATTAATTAAGCTGCAAAAATAAAAAGAATTCGGGGGAAATTTGGCAACTCTATTTTGAAACAAAACAGTTTCAAATGTTCCGAGAGAATAAATCAAAATATGAAATGAAATTTATTTTATTGATAAATTTTCTATCTAATATACATAGTTATAAGTAAATATACCTCAAAGACTCTATCTCTCATAAAAAAATAATATATTAAAGAAATTGAGCGTAAATTATGATTTTATATTACCGAAGAGCAAAAGTTTTAATTATAAATTCACTTCCAAATCATAATGCATAGATTTCATAATGCTCTAACATGTTATGTTACGTCACCCTATTTTTTAATTATAATGCAAATTAAATCTCACCCAAATAATTAATTACTCCATGACTAAATAATATATATTTTTGACGCCACTATATGCTTGCATAGAAATTAATGGAGCTATTCAAACGAGAAACGACTTCCCTCTGCCGCCATCATGAGAATGGCCTCATTTGGTGATGTGGCTGGTGGCCAGAAAATATTTATGACACCACCATAGATGCATCGTGTGAAAGGATCTTAACTGGTATATCAAAGCAAATACTTTCTTAATTAGCACTTTCATATGTCTATTGTTGAATTGCTCTTTTATTATCCTCTCACCTAAATGTATGGGTTCTTTATAGAAACTTCTCCCTTTTATTTCGATCGATGCTGCTTTCCTTCGAAATAGATTTTACAAGTGCAGTATAAAGCGGCCTTTATTATTTATATATTTTCTTTTCTAGCACTGTGCGTCTCGCTATTGGGTGTCACGCCGTCTGCTCTAATCCATATCATACTCCCCTAACTTCGCAGTGCTCCTCTAGCACTTTGTTAACTTTGCGTTAACATTGCGTTAATATTTAGTTTATGGCGACGCTTGAAAATGACTGAAGTTTTGAGTTCCATTTTTACTGACGCTCGTAGAATTTTCCTGTTAGAATCTAAGGGAAGCCAGATTTCTCTTCATAATGGCCATATGTTCAGGTTTTCTACTCAAGTCCTACCACACTTATTATGTATACAGAAGATCTAATGAAACCTCCCTTTGATCGATTATAGTTAACTTGTTATAAAATTAATTGAGGTAATTATACAGTGAGAAGAAATGTTAACCCATTAATTTGCAGGACAATTTATACTATTATTGGATTCGTTTTGTATTTAGAATAAGACTAAATATTTTGCCTACTCAATTTGCACTTTTCCTCTAATGCTGTTGAAAGTGTATTTTTGGGTCTTTATATTCAATGGAAAGCGATGAGGAAAGGTATTTAAATGGACACTTCCGGAATAAGGAGAAGGCAAACTCAGCTTTTGGTTAACTTAGATAACTTTCCTTCCTAATCATCTTATTCCTTGTTTCTGACCCCCCCCCACCTTTATTTTCACTTTTTCTCTTGCGAGTGATTTTCGTTAGTATGTTGAAGATTACTTTTAATTATCCTTTCTTAATATTATATTTTGCTAATTCTCTCATTCTTTATTGCTAGTAATTATGGAAATACGCTAACGTCAGAGATAATACGCACATGTAAGAAGATACATCCTTAACTAAAGAACACATCAGTGGAGAATTGCGGGATCTCAGGATTAATCTAGTTTTTCAGAAATTGCATCATCTGTTTAATCTAATGGATAAAAACTTGCCTTAAGAAAGATGATTAACAAATATATGTCATATAAAAATAAAAATGGAAAATTAATGCCAAAAATTGGAAGTAATGAGGAACAAACGGAAGCACAAACTCATATGCACACAATGCTTGGTATCTTCAGTGCATTCCTACATATACCTTATTTTAAAATTTTCCTACGCAGTAGATATTGCACGATATATCTCATTTTTAATTTTATCAGTTTCTTATTTGATAGGAAAACAGAAAATTTGGATATAATATTTAGATTATTCTACGAAACTGCGAAATAAAGTTCTATACTAACACACATATATATATACACATACGCACAGCCGCATAACTCCAAAAGAGCCAGCTCCATTTCCGACGCTATTGTCCTTTGTCTCAAAACAACAAATTAACCTCCAGATAATTAGGGTATTGTTAAATGTTCACCCTAAAATTTATGTCTAAGCCACCTCAGAATCGCTTTTCATCCTAAATTAAAACCTAATTTCAATATATTGTAAATCAAACAGTATCCACTCACTACATTGTATAGTAAATTAATGGAAGATTTAGCCTTGTGTTGGGTAACACCATAAATTACACCGTTCTTTTATTATTTTATTAAATTCGAAATTTTAGTCACAAACCTCCTAGTTTCTAGTGACGAATCTAGGTCCAAGAAACGTCCAAATTCATATAAATAAAGATGACTTCAACAATAGCTAGCGTGCTTGGTTTTCACCTTGATATATATATATATATATATATATATATATATATATATATATATATATATATATATATATATATATATATATATATATATATATATATATATATATAAAAATATATATATATAAATATATATATATATATATATATATATATATATGAAAATGAATGCAATATCGCAAGAAAAGATGAGGAATTAAACCACATTCCCTGAAGACAATTTAATTCAGAACTGTTTCGGTGTATCTCACACCCTTTTTCAACTGACACTGGATAGAAAATATGAGAAAAGTGCTTACATACATAACACAGGGTCAGGTCGTAAAAGATCCCATTTTTTTCCCCTAATCCCCTACTTGAGGCTAATCAGGGGGAGGGGGGGGTTAGGCCTAAACATATTGAAGGGCTGACATTTCACTATTTAGTTTATTTGCTTTCAGATTACAGGATTAAAAGAAAATAGACCCTCAGATAGATTTAAATTAGGAACTGACCATATCAAGCTCGATTCTACGATTCTTCTCTTAAAATAGTTAGCCGATTTAAATACCATTTTACTTCCATTGAAATCGATCGAATGATTCAAGTCTCTAACATGGCAAAATATTCCTCTGCTTTGGCTGCCCACTCTAAGATCCCTTTTGTGTTAGTACAATCTCTTGTCCATATTTCTCCCCGTTTTCTTTATATAAACTTTATGGCAATCGTTGCATCTTATTGCATATACTCCTATGTTATGATGTTCTTTGGGTTTCCTGGCAATCATCAATTGGCTTAAGGAATTATTATATTTAAAGGCTAGATTAATACCTGCTTTTTCAAATATGTCCTTTAAACTATTTAATTTATTATTAAATGGCAATGTTATACATTTGTTGAAGTCATTAGTGCGGGAAGGCTTATTACCATAGAATGTTTTCCTACCTGAAAAATGGGCAGACAAAATGAACCAATCGGGGTAATACAAATTAGGAAAAATGGTCCTGATAATGACAATTTCCTCATCTAAATAGGAAGGATGACATATTTTATATGCTTTACTCGAAACAATGTGTTTCGAGTAAATAATGAGTTTTATAGACAAATATTTGGCCTTAGCATGGGAAATAGTTTATCTCCAATATTGGCTTGTCTCTTCATGGAATATTTTGAGACTGAACTCCTTCCCACAATTTCTTCCCCTAACTTTATATGGTTAAGGTAAATAATGAGTTTTATAGACAAATATTTGGCCTTAGCATGGGAAATAGTTTATCTCCAATATTGGCTTGTCTCTTCATGAAATATTTTGAGACTGAACTCCTTCCTACAATTTCTCCCCCTAACTTTATATGGTTAAGGTACATTGACGATGTATTTTCTTTATAGCCTAATGGCCATGATTTTGATAACTTTTTTAATAATTTGAATAATTTGCATGTCTCCATTAAATTTAAATATGAATGGGAATATAATAATAGATTACCCTTTTTAGATGTCCTCATTAATAAAGATCACTATGAATCAAAACTTGACGTTTATAGGAAACCAACCCACTCGAATGCCTATATACATTATTTTTTGTTTTACGATAAAAATGTTAAAAAATCGGTAATTTCTAACCTTTTCCTTAGAGCATATAAAATATGTCAGCCTTCCTATTTAGATGAGACAATTGTCATTATCAGGACCATTTTTTTCTAATTTGTATTACCCCGATTGGTTCATATCGTCTGCCCATTTTGCAGGTAGGAAAACATTCAATGGTAATAAGCCTTCCCGCACTAATGACTTCAACAAATTTATAGCATTGTCATTTAATAATAAATTAAATAGTTTAAAGGACATATTTGGAAAAGCGGGTATTAATCTAGCCTTTAAATATAATAATTCCTTAAACCAATTGATGATTGCCAGGAAACCCAAAGAACATTATAACATAGGAGTATATGCAATACCATGCAACGATTGCCATAAAGTTTGTATAGGGGAAACAAAATAAATCTAGACAAGATATTGTACGAACACAAAAGAGATATTAGAGTGGGCAGCGAAAGCAGTGGAATATTTTGACATGTTAGAGACTTGAATCATTCGATCGATTTCAATGGAAGTAAAATGGTATTTAAATCGGCTAACTATGTTAAGAGAAGAATTGTTGAATCGAGCTTGATATCTTCAGTTCCTAATTTAAATCTATCTGAGGGTGAATTTTCTTTTAATCCTGTAATACTAAAGCAAATAAACTAAATAGTGAAATGTCAGCCCTTCAATATGTTTAGGCCTAACCCCCACCTCTTGATTAGCCTCAAGTAGGGAATTGGGGGGAAAAAAGAGGGGATCTTTCACGACCTGAGCCTGTGTTATGTATGTAAGCACTTTTCTCATATTTTCTATCCAGTATCAGTTGAAAAAGGGTGTGAGATACACCGAAACTGTTCTGAATTAATTTGTCTTCAGGAAATGTGGTTTAATTCCTCATATATATATATATATATATATATATATATAACGCGGTAGGAGGTCGTATTGTATGCAAGATTTGTTAAAATCGCCAGTGATGGCTGCATGGTTAAGCTTATGCTGCCGCTTTTTAACATTTTCAAAGATTTTCTTTTCAGAAAGGGAAAGGTGGGAAAAAATGCTGGCAAATGGCATATCTTTATTAGCTGTTGGTTTAAAGGTCAACCTCTTTAAAGGTTATCTTCTTGGAAAACAATGAAAAAACTTACAAAAATGGATTTTATATATGCATTATTATCTAACATAAGAATAATTTTTAGGACCAATCAGAAGTGACAAAAATTCTAAAGTTAGAATAATGTTTAGATCAAAAAAGAAAAATTATTTGATCTTGACATAAGAATATCAGTTTTAGACAATCAAATTTGAGAAATTTTAAGGATTAAACAATGTTTTGATTGGCGAAATAAAAGCGTATTCAAAAATTAAAGTGAATTGGATCGTACAACATAATAGAGAAGAAATTAAAGAAGAAATCAAGCTTAGACAAAAATGAGCTAAATCGCAGATGTTATCAAATTTAAAAACAGGCGGGAAAACGGCGAGTACACCTATGTATTTAAAGTGGTCTTTGCAGAAACCTCTATAGACCAAAAGGCGAAAGAACAAGGTGAGTGGAGACCAGATAGAGCGAGAAGAATTCTTCCCAGTCCAGTTTTGTTTCCGCTGCTACAAAATGGAGCAGCACGCCACCAAAGACTGTAAAGAGCCTGAGGGACCATGCTCCAGGTGCAGCGAGAAGAGAACACCACTTGAAGGACTGCCGCAACAACTACGAGAGATGTATCAACTGCGCGCAAGGCCACAGATCAATAGCTAGGGCATGCCCGGTCAAAAGGAAATAATAAACAAAAATAATAAACAACAAGAAACGGGAGGTGGTACGCAGATCAAACACTACTTACGCTCAGGTAGTTAAGGTCACGTACAACAAAAATGAAACAAATAAAACATATTTTAAGACAGAGAACGAAAAGTCTACAAAAATCCTAACGTGCATCCTCTATGCTCACCTGGTTGCTCCGCAAAAGAACTCAACCAAATGCTGGCCAAAAACAGAATGAGCCAAATGTGGTTCCTGGATGACCCTCCATTAGGAGACGTCCTCCAGCTGCCACTGATTTCTAATAGTGCAAATGAGATGAACAGCAACAAGGAAGAAATAGAGAACAAACCACATGAACTTAAAAGTGCTGTGGCAAAACCCACATGGGCTCAACAAAATAAATAATTCACGAAGAGAAGCGAAACGGTGGAACAGGCATCAACGGAATCCACTGACTTCTCGGACTTTTCTGACCCAGAAGCCCCTAAAAAAAGAAGAGTAAAAACGGGAAGAAAACCAAAAAACCGCTCGACGCGAATAGGATTAATCTCAACATTTATGCGTCAGAGAAATTCCCCTTCCATGAAAATATGGTCGAAACAAAAATTATAAATGGACTAAATAAGAAAATATACAAATAGGAGTACAACACATTAATCGGGTCCTCTGTAAGAGGACTATAACACAGAATTTAAAAAAAGAGACGTCACTCCAAAACAACAGTAGCCAAAACGAACATGGAGAACTTAGACAATAGATTGATAATACTGACATTCAACGTTAATGGGTGAGAGGGGAAAGCAACGACATATGAGAACATATTCCGTGTGCTTGACCCCGACATAATTCTGATAATGGAGCATGGTATTGACACCATGAGATGAGACGTCAATTCAAAGTACCGGGATACAGAGTGCTTATGAAAAATTACTCACAAGAAAGGATTAGGGCGCTGAATAGCTGTTAAAAGGAACCTCACCTTCAAATGTCTCCTAGAATTCAACGAATCCTTTGTGGTGAAAAAGCTTTCCTCATTGGTGGGGAACCTCACGAAAGCTGCGGCCTATGAACTCCCTAGCCGAGCCTATCTAACCGTCAAAAACATCTGCACACTTTTCGAGCACCGGAGAATAGCATTCTTAGGGGGCGACCACAATGCCAGATCCCGAATGGCGGACTATGGTAAAACCAACCAAAGAGGCCGAAACTTGGAAATGATAATGGACAGGATAAAACATCCAAAGGATAGGGCCGGATTTCCTAACATACACTACTAGCCAATCAGATACCAAACCTGACATTAATATGACAAGCAGAGGCTCCTCTTTCAACTGCCATAGTAAGCCGGGCCCAACAACTCCCAACGACATATTGCTATATTAACTAAAAAATCACTCGCACTGATCCAGCTGCCAATTACACCACGTAAGAACTACACCACTCCTGAGTGAGACCGTTACAAGACTCTTCTCCGAAAATACATCACAGTCGATCCGAGCGAGGCTACATTGGAGGAAATCGACGAAGAACTAGAAAAAGTAACGACTTCTCTCATCGATGCTGACCGCGATTGCGTTCCCAAAACAGGATACAAAACACTACGTCAGCCAGATGGACAGAGGAAATGAAGAGGATCGCACATGTGCTAGAGAGGTGTACGAGGAGATTAAACGGGAAGGTCCTAGCCGGGAAATAAGCGCGCTACTACGCCGGCTAAGCTCCGAGGTTAAAGGAAGGAATAAAAATCCAACAGGCTGAGATTTAGGACAGCCTATAGCCATCTATCAGACTGCCCTAGTACTCCTGGTCAAACTCTTCGATGTCTTCTTCGCAGATAGAGAAGACTTTCTTCCAGTGTGCTCTGAATCTTCCCTCTAGAACTACGCTCGGACAAATTCTGGCACCAAATCAGGAAACTAAAAGGTTTGCAAAGAAAGAAAAGGCTCGGATCAAAGAGGAAGGGAACTATATAGAGGATCCGCAGTTCTGAAGGGAAGATTCAGAGCATACTGAGAGAAAGTCTTCTCTATCACCGAATAAGAACTACTCCGCGCGCTCCGCTCATTCCCTCAAAAAGCCTCAGGACAGTTGAGGCTTACAAAGTTAAATATTGTAAAGGCACCAGCCAATGTCTTTGAAGGGATGAGAAGGATATTTAACGCTTGTCTGAACACGAGATACTTTCCAGATGCTTATAAACGGCCAAAATGATTTTCTTACCTAAGCACGGAAAGGACCCAATGTTGAAGGAGAGCTCAAGACCAATTTCACTTCTAAAATCTGGTGGAAAGCTCTTGAAGAAGATCTTTAACCGAAGACTAGTGTCCTGGTTTAGAATAAATACAGTATGGAGATGGCGATTAATGTCATCCCGTAAAGCTAGCCCAAGCAAAACGAAAAAAGAGCTACGCGGGCATCGTTTGTAGGGATGTATCAAAGGCGTTTGATAAAGTGTGGCAAAGGGGAATGCAGTACAAGATCTTACGACTGGGCATAAGTGAAAAATTAGAAAAAAATTCTCTGTGAATATGTCATGGAGAGAGCGGTGTATATAAGTTTAGGGTGTACGGATGGACCAAAGTTTCCGCTCACTGCGGGCCTCCCACAGGGGCGTGCCTTTCCCTCATTCCCTAATTAATTTACACCGCTGACCTCCCATCTCCTGTAAACCCCACTTGCCTCAACATTCAATTCGCCAATGATTTCACCGAGATAATCAATTGTCCATGGAGAAATACACCTTGCCACGTTTGTATGACAGCATCGGAAATTGAGAACCTTAACATCTACGAGGCCGAGTGGAAAATTCGCACAAACCAAGAAAAGTTCAAAGTAGTCCTTATAGGCAGGAGACTACTATCTGATGTCAGTGTGGGGGATGGGCGCTATCCATACATCACCTAGTGCAATATACTCGGAATTAAGATTAATTCAACTGGGTACAGGAAGCACTTCCCATAAAGAATCTCCAAGGAGACAGCTGCAGTCATGACTCTATACATGTTTAGAAATCTCCGTGATAGCAATATGAAAAAGATTTACAATGGACTTGTAAGATCGACGCTGCCATGCCCGGCTCCCCCCTCCCCTCGTGTGTCTCGAAGACACTAAATAGGAATATACAAGTGGTGCAGAACAAATGCTTCTACCTACTTAAAGGTGTGCTCAGGCGAGAAAGAAGACGCCAGGCAGAGCTGCATGGGGCGTCGGGGTTAAGCCCCATTAACGTTTTTGTAGAATAATGGACAAGGAATATGCAGAAGCTGGATAATCGAGAATTGAACGATGATATCGTTCAAACCATTAACCAGAACAGAAGAGGTATAACTCGCGCCAGATTTCCGAGCTTCGCTGGGCTATTATCTGGCGGAGTCGAAGTGCCGTTATACACATTAGAATAATAATGTTTTTTAGCCAACTATTGACAAACAATAAAACCGATCAAGAAAATAAAAATTAATTACGAAACTCATTAATTTATACAAGAATTCACCGAATATCGACAGCAAATTCACCGAAGAAGACTCATCTATAACGAAGAATAAATCAGAGAAAAAACAAAAGACACGATTTACACTCACTACAAAATATATAAAAAACAAAAACACTAAGCACAATATTAAAGTAATTAAATTAATTTATTACTACAACAGCAAATGCGCATAACATCCAAAAACATTAATTTTATAGAAGACTAATTGTTTAAACGCCATAATAATATAAACTATCTCAAAGACTCTACCACACTTCTTTTTCTTTTCACCTCTTGTCTATTTTCTGCTATCTCTCTACACACCCTTTTTTTGTCCCCTGCATACACCTACCCACTTATGAGTGAATGAGTCAGAGAGTTTTGGATACGGAGTTACTCATCATCATCTCTAGTCGTGGTAAAGGTGAATTTAATCAAGAAGACTAGAAGACACGCGTAACGGACAATCTTCTTTTCCCCGTGTATCCAGAAGTCCTTTACGCACGGGCAGGCGGAGGCTCCCCACAGGGAGATGGGCTCACTACCTGGAGGGGCCCCATTGGTTAAGCACCTCAGGACTGCAAAAGAGTTCCCCTCTGCACTATACAAGGAAAAAGGGGGCAAAACCTTTTCGAACTGCGTGATTCGAAGCATGTACTGCAGCATCATAGGTTAGTCGTCATCCGGCTCATCGACACGCATACAGGCTATGCAACCATCTGCCACACAAAGGAAGATGTAGAGCGTCTAGTCTCTGGCGAGTCGAAGGTCCACATGCAGAAGATCAGGCTTGTGGCTTGTATTCCGCAAGAAATACTAGTTCAGAGGAAGGTTTTCTGCGTCGTCTTATCCCTCTTTTCCTGAAGAACACGTGCGAAGAAATCAAGAAGGAACTGACCGCAAAACAGCCATGGGCCAAAATAACCAAAGTGTAAAAATTATGAAAAGTGAATAGTATCGTGAAAATCATTTTCACCAGCATTGAGATGGTGAGGAGGGTAAAACCAAAGAATTCATACCCGTCGACTGTTGCGACAGGTGCTACGCAGTTGAAAATCAACAGACTAAAGACTGCATAGCAACTGAATTGGCCTGTTCTAGCTGTGCCAAATTAGGCCACGGCTGGAAGGAATGCAGAGAGCCAAAACAAAAATGTGTTTAATCAGGAGGGGATTACAGGGCCTTAGCCATGAAGCTTCCCATCCGCAACGAAGACATTCGAGCCAAGTGATAAAAAATAAAACAAGAAAAAAAAAGCTAAAACCAGAACTAACTACGCGGAACCAGCGGCCTCGAAGAACAGAAGAATCAATACCACGAAGCTTGTGATGCCAAACAAGGGAAAAGAAATAATGGCTATGTTCATTTTCGCTCATCTGGCAAACTTGGCCAATCCCGACTCTTTCTCTCAAGAAGGGGACAAAGAAAAAGGTTTGGTTCCCCGAAAACCCGCCCTCGGCAGAGATACTAAACATCCAGTTCGTCGACGTGTCTCAGGAGGAACAACAACCATCAAAAGTCGAAGAAAAGCAGAGCCCAGTGAAAGATCCCCAAAAAGAAAAGTTAAGGAGAAACTTTGGAAGGAGAAGAAGAAACTGAGAAAGGAGCGAAGAAGAAACGAAATAAAAGGAAAAAAGAAAAAGAAAGCTGAAGAAAACAATGAGCAAGAGACCACGGGTAAAGAGGAAGAACAGGAAACTAATTACCTGGAGGTCCTCCTCACCAACAAGAAAGAGGTACTCGAAAGAGGGTACTTCTTTGACAGTGAGGACGTAGGCCTCAAAGTATTTGGTTCGCCCCTGTGCCTGCCCCTAAAAGACGATCTGGAACTACTCCTTCATCACATCGCCGAGGGGTGTACAATTGGACCTATGAGGGACCTTTTTCACCCAATGAAGTGTCAGCGCTAATATTAAAAGGTACGATGTACATACCGGAAAAGTGTGTACACACAGTGAATATGATAACCTTTAAAATTGGTCAAAAGACATCTGAAATAAAATAATCAATGCATTAAAGTGAAGTAAGTCGAAATGAAGTGTTAGATGATAAGAATGACAAAGTGAATTGAATCTATAAAATAACATTGCGACAAAATGAAAATTTAATCGGTGTAAGTGAATAGTAGGAACAATTAACTACTAAATATTAGAACAACTTAATTTAAAATAAATTAGAAGAATTAGTGTAAATTAACAACGTGTGAAATACAATGTGATTTCAATTTAAATTAATATTGATAGTTGTACTAACTAGTAAATGTAGGAAATATGTATTGATTTAAATAACCAACTAACTGTTAAAAGTAAGTGATAAATATTAAATAAGCAAATAACAAAGTAATTAAAATTTCATTAACAATGTATCAAAAACTTTCCTAGAATAATTGTATGTAAAATATTTTATTTAGAAACCTTAGCAAACTATAAATTATCAACTCTTATTGTATAGCAATAGTTCTATGCCTCCTGGAACCTTTATCTTCCTACTTGTGCTAATGACTTTCTCTTCTCTGCAGAATTCTATCTTCCGCACTGTTTGCTATTTATTTTTACAGATATGTAAAATCTTTTTGTAATTCATTCTTAACAGACCTTGAAACCTGGTTGATCAATGTGCGTCACCTATGATACTAGAAGAGCAAAGCGTGGAACCGGTGTGTCGTGGTACAACCACTCTATACCATACACTACTCCTATATTATGTGGGGGGAGGGGGTGTGACTTAATCACCTACTGCAACGCGAACCGTTGATTGACTGTTCGCAGGTATTAACGACTGACTAGCAGGTCAAACTTGAGGCGTTTGGTTTCAAATCCTTAATAATCAGACAGAGTGCATAAATGGTTGGCGAAATTTAATTTAATAGGCCGAGAGTTTTGTTCAAGGTTAGTTAAAGATAAAACAACAAAATATAATTTAATTTACACAGATCAAAATAAGAATAATAATAGGCAAAAGGGAATTATTTTAAATTGAGATAGTATCTTGATAATTATCATGAGGAGGGATTTTCAAATGGAATTAATTGATTAATGTTACTAGGCTGAGATCAAAAGGGGGAACTTGACAATACTAATAATGGAGGGGGTTTCAGTCTCACGGGTCGATGACTTTGAGGAAGGTCCTTCTTGCGATGAGGCGAGTGGGGAACGATCCGAGTGTCCAAGTCATTAAGGTGAGGGAATAGCCAGTCTTTTAGCATATAGCTCCTGGTTAACACTGTGTTCAAAGAAATATGGTGCAATCAAATGTTCTGATGTCACACTTGCTCATATCATAGCAAGTGGGGCATTTTGCGCAAATTTGATTGGCCAAATCATATATTCTTATGTCAAGATCAAATAATTTTTCTTTTTGATCTAAACATTCTTCTAGCTTTAAAATTTTTGTCATTTCTGATTGGTCCTAAAATATATTTTTTTGTTAGATTGTCGTAGAATAGGCTCCCGACGATGTACTATATATAACTATTCGTTGAGGGAATTATTCTATATTTCGAGTGTGTGGTAATCTGATTGACCGAGGTTAGTTCAAAGGGGGGGAGGCTGGAAAAGCTTATTTATCTTCAATATACTTAAGAAGTGGAACGGGGCACAAGGATAAATAATATGGCTACCATTAATAAAATAAAGTTTTATTAATTAAACTATCAACAACACACAAAAAAAATGTTACATAAACGCAGATTAAAATGGGAGAACACATGAAATGAAAAAGGTCATGGGAATATCTGACTAATCTGAGGATTAAGATTTCGAGAGACTTAAAACGGCAAACAAACAACAAGGGAGAATGGTTCGCTAAACCGTTTGAAGCCCAGAGTTGCGTTGAAAAAAGGTTAAATGATTAAAGGTAATGCTTAGCTTACGTAAATACAAGGTTGTCGTGCAGAGGAAGGCGATGGGAAGAAATCTTCGGTCCAACTGGTGATTTCCAGCAGAAGGGTTTTTCGGGGGGTTGTCCTTAACGAGGGGAAGGACTGTCTTCGAGAAGTGAGAGCGAAGTGTGGCTTGGAAGTACGAGCGGTCCTTGTGACAGGATATTAGAGATGTTCTAGATGAGCAATAAATGTTATTGTTGTAACCAAGCGTTCTCTTGAAGAACGTTAAAAAGGGGGAATTAAATTATCCTGACGTGATGTCTTGGGAACGAGAACCGTTTCTCGACGAATGGTCTTCAGGAACAATGGATGTTCTAATGTTGTTCTCTTTTTGAATAACAGGGGATGTGAGAACCGTTTCTTGTCAAACGGGCTCAAAAAACAATGGCTGTTCTAATGTTGTTCTCTTTCTTAACAACAGGGGGGCCTTGTTAACTTGGCGTCTCGAAGGTTACGAACCTTGGCACTCAAGGGATATTGTCCTCTTCTGGACAATAAGGGGTTTCTTGGCAGAGTTCCTAGGTGCACAAGGGAGACCGGATTGGCTAGATGCCTCGCGAAGATAATCTGGATCTGCTTCAATTGGGAAAAGCTATGGTATAAAAAGCCGGAATCATCCCCATGGCGTAGAGGAAATTGGGTGGGGGACTTCGAGGGAACGTCCCGGTGGCGCCTAGGAAAATATCTTATCTGCCCAAAAGCCTAATTCAATCTGGCGAGATCGAGGTATGGAGGTGAAACGGGGGAGTGAACCTCCTTGATTAAACATTGGCTATGATGGGCGATAACGCGCCTCCAACTTCCTCTCGCAGAATACACGTGGGTAAGCATGAGTTTAAACATGTGACAGAGGCTGAGTCGAAGCGGCGTTAGACCGTTCTATTACATAGATAATAATTCATATATAAAACCCATTTTTGTAAATTAGTCATTGTTCGCTCAGAAGATGACATTTGAAAAGGTTGAAAGACGTCTCGGCTAATAAAGATATGCCAGTTGCGAGCATTTTTCCCACCTTTCTGTTTCTGCAAAGAAAGTCTGAAAAGGTTAGAAAACTGCAGCACAAGCTTAACCAAGCAGCTATTGCTGTCTATTTTAACAAATCTTTATATATATATATATATATATATATATATATATATATATATATATATTCCAAATTCTCTTTTCATAAATATTTAAATAGGTGTATTTATACATATATTAAATATATTTCTTTTTCTTCTTTTCAGGTAAGGCTGTAATCTTCTTTTACCGCACCTTCATCGAGAACAGATAAGTCTTTTATGCTAAAGTATTTTTCTATGTAGGCAATTGGGGATTTGGAAGGAATATTCTTATATTGTACTGATCGAGAACGACTTTAGATGTTTTAGGGTAACAAAACGACGAGAGTTAGATTGAGCCAAGTACAGAAAGATATAGGTAGGTTGAGGCAAGGCGTGAGCAGGAAGGTACCGCAACTTGAACGAAATCAATATGCATGCCTCTTTTATTTCAAAGATAGCCAAGGAAGCTTATCCTGAATTAAAAGTGAAATCAGCCCTGTGTCATTACAGTTAAACCACATAAAGAGAAATACATAGTTGGGAAGTTCAATTCTTGTATAAATGACTTTACCTATGAATAAGTTCAATCATTTCGCTTCAAATTCCGATTTCCTAATGGCAAAAAGAGATATTAAATTAAAGGAACAAACACTGAGGTTTGTGTTTAGTCTTTTTCCATTTCTAGTAATCAAGAAACAGAAGAAAATAATCGTTCGTCGTTTCCAGATGAAACATTGAGAAGAAATAGAGAGGACGCCTGACAATGTCACGCCTCGACATCCTCAGATTTTTCATCTGGAAAAATAAATTTAAATTGCTAAACAACAATGTGCATATATATATATATATATATATATATATATATATATATATATATATATATATATATATATATATAATACGTGAATTTCCTTTTAAGAAGAGAAATTCCGAAATTCCATTACTTCATACCATTATTATTACAATTTTAATAGTAATAACAATAGTTTTCAGAGACAGAAGGTTTGCTCCCCCCCCCCTAGAATGCAACGTCTACCTGTTGCGCCAAATGAGATACACCTGCACCGCCAGACATCCCCAAAGGAGCCGCGCGATTTTCGCGGGACCGCTTATTCCTTTTGGGTTCCATTTCTCGCCGTTGCACCTTCTGATCGGCGCCAGACCCACGGCGTCAAGGACATTTGCGCAAAGCTGTGAGGCCTTCCAGACTATCACCCCCTCCCCCATGGCGTGCCAAGTCTAATGAGATCTCTCCCTCCCCTCTTTGGGGGCCTCCGGCGACCCACTTCCGCCAAGGCAGTATAAATACTTCGACAAAAACTTTTAGAAACCAGTACCATAAAGCCCCGTCTTGGTTTAGCAGCCACGTACTGTCTCGTACACCCTGCTCTGCCTCCCAAAGACTTGCAGCATCGAACGCGACGCGTCACCTTTACCCGTCCTTGTTCGTTTCTAAGGCCAGTGTTCCCGCTGACAGACGATGGACACGGACAGGCATCTATTACTTGGTTATCGGCTTCGTTCAAAGACTGGAATACTCCCTCGCTCATTTCTCATCGATTTTAAAGAAGAAAGAATCTTGTAAGTTCAACTTTGCGGCTCTCCGTTTACTCGCCGTATTCAAGCCTCCAGTCAATTAAGCTTTACGAGAATCTCTCCGATAATTGCACTCTCCCATTTTCTCTGGAATCAATCGCCGTGAATTTTCTCTCGGACTCCCGTCCCCGTCGAGTCATTGGTACGAACCCCCGTTTGCTACCCCGGGTCTCATTTTATTTACTGTCAGTTAATTACTTGTGCTATTAATATTTTCTTTGTATATAGTAAAGTTATATATTTTTCTACCATTATTTTCTCTAATCCCAGAACCTTAAGAATTGGTTACTTAGGCCAACCGCACTTGACTTTGTTTATTTAACCATCGCACTGGGATCTGTATCTCGATTCTCTAGCGTGCTCTCTTTACGGTCACTCTACGACAATAACTATTAGCATTATTCTTACTTAAATATTGCCAGATTTATTAAAGACACGTGTACACTAGTTATGATATGGAGCTATAAACATTTAGTGTTTATAGATATCCTATATCACAAAACTATCAATCTCTCCAAGAGGATTTGATCCTCACAAGTATTTTGTCACTATTGAATCCTAACGCTATATATTAATTATATATAGAGCGTGTAAAAAATGACCTCTTACTATAAATTTAATATCAAGTTAAATATAGACATTATAATAAACACCAATTTTGCAGTAATTCTACTCTATTACAGCTGTTGGTCATACAAGAGATAATCTCGTGCTCTATACAAATTTCGAGCATAACGAAGCGACTGAATTTTTAAGTTATGACAAAAATGCCTGATATGTAAATACGAATTTAATTTTCAAAATGAGGCTCAAAACTAAACATGCAGAATAATGTTTTACTTATCATCACTTTCATCATCATGCCCATGCAAAGGATGTTGATGTGCGATAAGATGGATTCAATTAAAAGGAGGATAAAGTGAACTTCGGAAGTCACCGTGTCCCTTTCATTAGTGCATCAGATGCGGCCATAACAGCCCCTAGAAGGCTTCACTCTTCGTCACTCTCAGTATGCAAGCATCTCGCTATTTTAGAAGCCCACTTAGCCAGTGGAAATACTTCCTGCACTCTCCTCTACATGTTTTCTCTAAATATTTCTATCATACACTACTCTCCACTTAGTCTTATGTGACACTGCCTTGCCCGACAGCTTCTATTATAGATCAATACGCTTTTCACGCCGTTAAATGACTTTTCATGAGTTTGTTTTATTCACGATTAAACATACATAAAATAAGCATATACCATATACTTCCTCTCAAACAACCGTCACGGATGTAACATCTGTGGTTATGTTTGCAAGTGCGTGTCTAATTTCTCGTTAAATATGCTGATTAACGTTTGGCTTCTAGTTAAGTATGAGGTATGGGTTATAGGTAAATTAATCAACATCCGACCTTACCTTATTTAAATAAACTCACACATAATCTGAAAGCAGACAGTAGACGCAAACTTAATAAAAGTTTATACCGCAAACCTAACCAAAAACTAAAGATTAAAGTGCAAACTTAACCAGTAAGGACGTTAGATCGCATATCTAATCAGAAACTAAAATTTAGATCGCAACTTTTAAGTAGAACCTGATTGGTAGATCGAAAACCCTCCCAAAACTAGACGGAATAATGCAAAATTAAACATAAACTAGACGGTACACATCTCATTTAAACAAACTAAACGGTGGAACGCAAACGATTGGAAACTAATGGGTAAATCGCAAAGTTAGCCATAAACTAAACACTAGACAGCAGGTTTATTTATTTTACCCACATTTACCCTACATGTCTAACCAAGCATATATTTCACTTGTGTTGTTGAAATCATGCCCAAAAAATATGCGTCTTACCCATATATGCTTCTATCTGTTCTTACATTCAATACCTAAAACTTTGTGCGGGTGACTTAGGTCGCTGAATGTCAACAAATTCAACACTATTAAGGAATTTGGGTTACATTTACCATCGGAAAAAATTCGTTTTATCGTCATTCAAACAATTCGCTCCACAAAATAGGCCACAATTGCTGGAAGCTTTTTCAAGTAACTGAGTAAAGCAGATTCCCTGATACGTTGGATTTGAAAGATTTGGGAGCTTCCAAACTTTCACGCCAAAGAAAAACAAAGAAAACTCGCAATGATAAATTTTCTACCGTAGTTCTTTAGGCATTAATTTTGCTTTTGTTCATCATAGGGAATTTTTCTTTTCTAATATATTTTTTAGGGTTTATTTGTTTGCTCCCTTTTAAATTTGAGAGGAATTGATATATGGAAGATTCATTGAGTCATTATACCATATATTATTAAGGTGAACTGAGGAATCTCTTTTTAAAACATATGGTTCTACTATTTCGGATTGTTTTATTGCATGTGATAAATAATTATCGAAAAAGGAATAATATAAATTTAAGTTTTTCTACTGAATCGAGATCATCATTTGTTTCCTCACCTAAGCTCTTTAGTGTAGGCTTGATTTCTTTAGCCCCCTTATTATACCACGATAATTGAATATTCATTGCGGAATATTAACTTTACAAGAATTATATTCAGATTGGTGTACCGTGCTTTCAATGATGACAGCATTTTCGCGAAAAATTATCTTGAAATTCTACAATAAATACCTTTTTTTTGAAAGATAGCTTTTTAATAGGAAAAAATTATAATAAAACAAAAATACTAAAAACAAAAAAACAAAATACCCTGTCCTCAAAATGAAGACACAGGACACGCTCTCTCTCTCGTGATATATATATATATACATATATATATATATATATATATATATATATATATATATATATATATATATATATATATATATATATATATATATAATACGGGGTGGCGTAATTAAAAGTGGCCCCGCACAAAATAAAAAAAATCTATCTACAAAACCAAGAACTATGATATATCCTTTTTTAAAAAGTTAAGCAGTTTTTTAGTAAATATTTAAAAAAAAAAAATTATATACTAAAAACTGCTTAACTTTATTGGTTTTGAGCCTGGCTACTTTTAAGTGCACTACCCTATATAAGGAAATAGAAATAAGACGCGAATGAGCGGGTGAGGAATTTTAGACCAGATATTCTTTCCCGTTGGCAATTTAAAAGCTAATTCTCCATAGCACATACAAATAAGGCGTAAATACATGCCCTGCGGATAGTAAAAATCACTACATTTTTCGTCATATTTAATTTATGCGTTTCAAAGAACACTTTTTTAACACAGAAAGATAGAAACTTTGTATTGCAGGAGCTTTTAGAGGCAAGAATGGGGATATTGCAGAACACAGGGATCAAAAATATAAAAGGACGACACAATGAAAAAAATAACGCCACGGTAAAATTTAATTATTCTGACCGGGAATCGAACCCGGCTCTCCTGATTGCCGGTCAGATGTTATATCTTCAAGCTACCTAACAAACAAATATGGACTCCGTTTATTGTGCCCCCTTTGTTATCATTGAGCCTTGTGTCTTCCAATGTCCCTTTATTTTGCCTTTAAAATCTCCCCTTTCCTGCCTCATGTACTCATTCGTTTCCAATTTCTGTTTCTCTTGTACTATATGGTTATATCTTCTACAATTCATATATTCGGAATATCTCTTTCTGCCTTCAAACGGTTTTTGAAAGGCGGAAATTAAAAGTAACGAAAGCCTTTTGTTGGTTGTTGTCACCCTCAGAAATTGTATCTGCTCTTTCATTGTATATACAGAGTGGATACGGTATTCTTTTGCAATTTGCAACTGCTAATTTTACGTATATTATTTTACCTTGGTTGTGGGTATTTTTCTTGTTAAAAAGAATAACAATTTCTGTTTTATTTTTTGGCAAAATAATTGACAATGGAAAATTTTAAATTCCCAATTTGTGGAAGAGGCATAGAGTCCTCCTTGGAATCTGCCACTGAAGGACAAACAAGGAGATTTTAGAATCCGTCTACTTCAGTAGAACAAATCTGAAAAGAGTCAGGAAGGAGCTCGTATAAGATTAAAGATTTAAATACGATGAATTATTATGTAGTAAAACCTATGTTCTACGATGTGACGCCATTAAAAGACTACAAGCGTCGCTGAAGTCCAAATGATCATCAACAATGTTCCCACTAAGTCAATGCACGCCAATGCGAGGGAGAAAGTTCTTGCTTAAAAGCTCACCAGGCTGGTGGTGCATAAAAAAATTTACTGCTTTTCATACAAGATGAGGAAGGAGCAATGCAGGAAACACCACTCATGTATTTTAAAAAACTGATCAAAAGGTTGAAACCCGTTGGAGCCAAAAATGCTGTGGTTCTTCTCCGACGAGAAGAATTTCTGAGAAGTCAGGAAATCAACTTCCAGAACAACAGGTGGCTTACTGTTGCACCCCAGGACGTGCCTAGAGTCATGCATATGAAATTTTCAGAATAATCATGGTCTTCGGTGTCGTCAGCACTGAAGGCGACGTTATGCGACCCCACTTCTTCCATCAGGGACTCAGGCTATATCCGTGTTCTGAGCAAGGTGATGAAACCCTAGATCAACCGGGTAGTTGCAGGTAGGCATTACGTGTGGCAGTAAGACTCTTTACCCTGCCAGAATAGCCAGAAGACCAAGGCACGGCTGTCAGAGAATTTCTTTGATCACACAATACCTGACATTTGGCCTCCCAACTAGCCTGAATATAACCTACTCGATTTCTTTGTTTAGGGTAGGTGGAAAGAGAGACCAATGAATCCAGTTGCAACACAAAGGACGGGCTAAAAGCGAGCATGATTAGTTCCTCTAGAGGCCTACAACGAAGTATAGTGACTAATGTCTGTGGCCGTCTTCAAGATCGCCTTGAAGCTGTCATCGAAGCTACATGTTGGTTCATCTATTGAGATCGACAGGACCTGTCATAAAGACAAACCGAAATTT
Source organism: Ceratothoa steindachneri (assembly GCA_963969495.1). Taxonomy (NCBI): domain Eukaryota; kingdom Metazoa; phylum Arthropoda; class Malacostraca; order Isopoda; family Cymothoidae; genus Ceratothoa; species Ceratothoa steindachneri. The sequence goes on along the minus strand of OZ018327.1, from coordinate 69,529,448 downwards.
AACGAATATATTTTTTCCTGAGAAAGTCATCATGCAAACGAATCCCTATCAGATACAATGACAATTTCCAAGACCATGTTCGACTAGACACAGAATGTTAGTTCGCTCAACCTTAACCAACTAGACCATTATGTATGGGGCTTCAATGAGAGAGAGGTCATTCAACATCCCTATAGCACCATTCAATCTCTCAAGTGTGTAATAACAAGAATTCTGCTAACAAATATAAAGATGATCTGATTCGTGCATGAAAATACTTCAGATCCCGAATCGAAGCAATCATTAAGGCTAATGCTGGATTCATTGAATATGCGTGTTACAAGAATTCTCAAGATTAATTCGACTGACTTTTCATTCAAATACAGTTTTTCTCTCATATGCTATACATCTTTTTCTACATTCTTAAAAATAAATGACCTAAAATACTGGCACACTATATATATATATATATATATATATATATATATATATATATATATATATGCATATATATATATATATATATATATATATATATATATATATATATATATATATATATATATATATATATATATAAATATATATATATATATGTATATATATATATAATATATATATATATATATATAGAGAGAGAGAGAGATAGAGAGAGAGATAAGACACAAAATCCCACTAAGAAAAATGAAAATGATTCCGACCACTTCCGTCTATATTAACAAGGATCTCTTCTAGGACGAAAGCGCTTGGATTTTTTTTGCATTTTCCTATGACAGGTTTTACTGCCCTTATATGTACGTGCTACTTGCGACTTTGGTCGTCGTGCAGGGCTTTTACTCTACTTAATTTCTGCATTTCAAAACTCTTTTGAAGGCAAAAACAAGGATTCAGAAACTTTGTATTGTACGAGTAGTACAAGAGTAAGAGAAATTTGACGAGAATGAACACATGATTTATATATATATATATATATATATATATATATATATATATATATATATATATATATATATATATAATGAAAAACTCACAAAGTGGCACGTGAGGAAAGTAATAATATGAAAAATAACCCACAAGAAAATGAAAAGATGAATCCAACCACTTTCGATCTATATTTGTAAGTTCATTTTCAAGAAATAGCAACTTAGTATCTCTGTAAATTTAAGATATGAATCCACTTTATATACAATGTTAGTCCACAATAACACAAGGAAAAAAGATAGAGTATATTCTATATAATGTTCTATTTGCAATTTACCTTACTTCGGGCAAACTGGTAAATATCTATCTACTAGAATTTACCAACATAAGTATAATATTAGAAGAGCTGAAATAAACAGCTCTTTATATTTAAATTTATCAGAAAATAACCACCCCATTGACTGGAACTCTGCAAAATTCCTTTATCATTCCGCTGATTTCACAAAAAGAAATATTGTCGAGTGTTCCTTAATTGGCATCTTACCTAATATGAACATTTCCTCTGCCTTATTTAAACTCGACCTGGTTTTAAAAAAACTGGTATTAAATGAAATAACTTCATAATGCAGACTTTTGTCACTCTTTATTAGTGTAGTATCATTCGCATTGCCTCCGCCAACACGTGCCTCTGCTATGATCGTGGATTAACTCTTACCCCTAAATGTTTTCGTTCTAATGATAATCCTTTAAAATGTTTTTTGATTTTTTACCCACCACATTCCATTTACTCGTATATATACGGCGTTGTTGTATGTATATCGTTTTAGGGATGCAAATATCTGTTATTAGTTGCCTATTGTTCTTTTTATTGGTATTTTTCTGTCTTGTTTTTGTGTTTTTCCATTGTTTTTGTACTATGTGATGGGCGTTCCCTTCGTATCTTTGTTCCCTATATAAGGATGTCTTATCCATTTTCATGGTATTTCTTGAAAATGAACTTGCAAATATAGTTCGAAAGTGCTTGGATTCATCTTTTCATTTTCCTATGGGTTACTTTTCATATATATATATATATATATATATATATATATATATATATATATATATATGGGAACCAGGGCCAGCAGAAAAGAAATGTTTTTTCTTTCTTCATTTGATTTTAAACCGACATTTAAAGGACCAGTCTCATCATCTTGGTCCTGAAATTATAGCTAATATAAATACATTAGTAATTGCAAACAAAGGAATTCTAATTTATTTGACAGTGGTAAGAAAAGGGAATTGTATAAATCATGGTGCTGGAAATATACATAGTTAATGCAAATGCCTTAGTATTTTTCATCTTTAATAGGCTAATCATTGACTAGTGCATAATCCTGTTCCGTAAAGAACTACCTACCTCTAAATTGCTTGAATTCCTTAACAAACGGCACCCTAAAATACAATTCACTGGTCATATAAAATAATGGCTACCTGCCTTATTTAGAAATCAAGTTAACCAGTTCCCCTACTGGATTATCTACAAGTATATTTTGCAAAGCTACCTTTACTGGACTTAGCAACGAGCTTCTTTAGCTTTATTCCACGCTTGTTCAAAACTAATTATATTGACACTCTGCTGCATAGAGGATTTAATACATGCTTCAATTATATGGTATTACAGGAATAGTTTTCTTTTATTAAGAATTTTTTCCAAAATAACGGATTCCAAACTTTTTACGAAAACCCGCAAAAGGAACTGTCTTGATCTTTTCGTTAATCAAGCTGCAAATAAGGCGAAGGCTAATAAAATTTTACGCTTCTTTGACCTACAGACATTAAGGAAAAAGCACATTTGTTCATTAGTCACTTTTCAAATTCTTTCGTTCAAAATTCGTATTTTGGGGTTTTGTATATCATTTTATTGCAAATTTTATGCACTTTTTATGATATAATTATTTTTTTAGCAATATGAATAGAACATAGTGAAAATTAAGATAATGCAAAATTGTATACATTCGTGGAAAATTTTCTTAGATATTTAAAGTTAATTTGTGAAAAAAAACAACATAAGTACACCATTGATTTTTACATCATTTTATTGGAGATTTTATGCACGTTTTTATATTATATATTTTTTTTAGCAACATGACCAGAACATAGTGAAAATTATGATATTACAAAATTTCAGACATTCGTGGAAATTCTCCGTAGATTTTTAAAGTTGATTTGTGAGCAAAATGCAAAACTATATAATGCGATTTTAAATATTTATTAAAAGAAAAACGGCGCCTAATAACTAGATTATATTTTTAGTATCATTCAAATATAGATTGAAATAAATTTGAAGGCATCCAGAACACCACTACTATTCATCTAAGACCCCTTTTCCAACTAGGAACAACACCAATGGTTGACCTTGTCCGAAAAATATATGTTTTAGACTACCATTAACACAAATTTCAATGGAACTAAAGGAAACTGATTTAAAATTATAGATAAGTCATATTGCATCATTTGTTCGTGAATTTAGTTCGAATACTTAATTGATAGTACATAATTCTATAGCCATTTATATGATATCAGGTTTCAAGGAGGGGGTCTGAAAGAACCACCTGTATCCTAAAACTAGCGCCGTAAGTTATTATGATTAAAAATTAAATAAAAGGGGCTTTAAATGAACTTTAATTTCATATATGATAATCTAATGTAGTAAAAAGTTGAAAAAATGAATGTGGATCCCCTTAAAAATTACCACTGAAATTCACTCGATAATAAAAAAAATATGCCTTTTTAGGTCTCTAGATAATCACCCCAAACTACTATACAATCGGCATCACTCTTTTGCTATAAATATTTGTGTCCATCGTGTGATGTGATCTACGTTGGCTTGACGTTCCCCTCTCCATTTAAGAGTCGAACAGCAGGCCGAAAGTTCTTTCCAAACGGGTTTTTCCCAATCTAAACTTGACTACTCTAACGTTCTAGTCAATGAGGTTAGATAAGGGTAATTATAAAAATTACTTAATTCGCTAGAGAAGTCGAGAAGTCTCCTGGAGCTCCTTAAAGTTATTGCTAATTATAAAAATATTTGAAAGGATGAAGATCCCCGGGAAATATTCACTTTCCTCCGTTTTATGTTGAAGATAAATGTTAGCTTATAAAAAAAGGCCGCTTGGAATTTCTCTTTTTTTAGAGAGAGAAATGGATGGTTGCCTTGTCGTATATGTACCACTCCTGAAGAGGGTTGAGGAACTCTAGGAGACGTCTTTAGAGGATTAAGGAATTCTTATTATTTCTTTACCTAACCGCATGACTAGAATGTTATTGTTCATTTATCTATCTATCTATCTATCTCTCTCTCTCTCTCTATATATATATATATATATATATATATATATATATATATATATATATATATATATATGCAGCTACACCCACAAATGAAAAGTGAAAAACGATTCCGAGCGCTTTCGTCTTTATTCTTAAAGACTTTTTCAGGGAATGGACAGGAGGCAAGACATACATTGCCTTAAAAAGTGGAAGGGGGGATTAGACTACCCACCTCTGAACCCTAATTAGGTGGTACAAAATCCTAAAACAACTTTATTTGAGATTTTATGTATGTAGTGATAATGGGGTCTATCATGAAAAAAAGGGCTAAGATTGAAATTTTGGAACGCGTTAATGGAGATATATTCTAATATATTTCTCGAAATATAAGTACTACACCCTATGACTGGTCTGGCACTGTTCAAGTTAATGCTTTGGTTAAGATTGTACATATGTAGAAAAAGCAGCGTTGTTAAATGTGCGGGAAAGAAGGGTCCGAATGTAATTTAGTTTAAACTTGGTGGCACAGGAACTGTTAAAATGTAATTGAGATTACATTTTTGCCTTTAACAATCAGATTAGCAAAATTTCTTGCATAGAGACACAGTAGAAGAGAGACTACAACAGATTTTCACTGCAAAGTCAGAGGTAAATTTATTCAAGAGGCTTATATGAACTTTTATTTTGTTGAGAAAAGATCTCTGCAGCGGATTAAAACTATTACATAGAATAAATTCTATTCTTTTACTTTATCCACGTGCATTAAAAGAACAAAATTTCTTCCATACCTAATATTAATCAAGATTTAGGGGAAATCTAAATAATTTTATCTTAATCTAGATCTTATGAAACCTTTTCATGCATTAGCTGGTGTAATAAATTAAATGATTCTTCCAGGCATACTCAACAATTCATAAACATGACGCAAATAGATATTGGCATCAGATAAATTAATTTTGAAAAAACCTTGTACTCATAAAGTAAAGCCGAGGGCCATTCTCCAATATTGGCCAAGTTAGGAACTAGGTACTATCTTTTTCTCCTTCAATTTTCTCTATTTTAAGAATGAATGCAATTGTGTGTACTCTGCTGCAAGTGGATTTAATCATTCAAGGAGAAAGGACATTTTTAGATAGTCCTTCTAGCCCCACTTATTCATACTCTCCTCTTTCGGCTACTCAACATATGCACCATCGATACATATTTTAATTCGACCTAACTACATTACTTTATCCATGAAAGGTTTCTCAAACACTTCGTGTGAAAATTTCCTTTTTTGGTTTCGCCTTCTAAACGAGATTGTATTGTTTGTGTAACCTTAGGAAACAAACGCCACAGACCAATAAACTTCCAGTTGCCTATAAAATCTGAGCTGTTGATCGAAAGTAATCGGTGCTCCCAATTACCAATTTTAAATTTAGCTTAAAGCTTATTTGTCTTTGGCATTTGTTTTCTATGTTTTGATTACTTCACTCCCCTTCCCCTTAACTTAAAAAGAGAGAATACAATCCCCCTATTTAAGGCAAAACCAAACAAGAAAACTTTCCGCACAAAGAGTTTGAGAGAAATCTCATGGAGTAATGAAGTTAGAGTGAATGAAAATATGTGTGAATGATATATATCCTGAGTAGCCGGAAGAGGAAACTGATTGGGGTAAGAGTGACTAGAAGCACTATCTAATTTATTTCAATTTATTCCCGTTCCTTAAGTAAGTGAATTCACTTGTAGGAGAAAAAGGACAAAAAAAAATTTATATTTGACATCCTTATTTTTTTTTAATATTCATTAAAGTCAGATGTTTCCTTGAAATTAACCAATTCCTGAAACATTAAAAAAATTATGACTTCTGAAAGTCATTTTTACCAACTTCTCAACCCTTACACAGTAATTTATGGGCGATAAAACTACTCAAATTGCGCTATTGAAGCAAACTTAATTAAAAAAGTTAAGTTTCCCCTACCTTGCTAGGGGTTTGGTTATTTATGGGCTGTCCATATGAAATATAGTAATGGGCCTCAAACCCAATTATACTGATTTAAAAACTCCTAAAAAAGCGCCCGTTTTGAGCAATTGAAGATTGGATACACTTTTGTCCGGTGGATAAATTCAGATATTCTTGAAAATAAGAGGTCTCTATGGCAACTAAATTTAGTTAAACACTGACCGTTTTTTTAGGATATTGCTCTCAATGGCTATGAATTTTTGTTATTCATGTAACCTTGTTTAGGCTTTGAGGGTTCACTTCCTAGATAAATTTTGTCTATTCATTTAAGCATATATTTAGGGCATGAGGGCTTTAGTATTGCAGCAATTCAGTTGATTCATTAAACGCTGTTTAGGCATTGAGGCTACAGAAATTTGGCTGGTTCTTTTCCAAACAACATGTATGGCATGAGGTCTCTATCGTTATAGAAATTGGATTCATTCATTTACGACTTTTTAGGCTATGAACTGTCTATCGTTACGGAAATATTGTCAATACATTTAACGTTATATTTAGGCTATGAAGTCTCTTAGGTTACAGAAATTTAGTCCATTCATTTAAAGCTGTTAAGATTATTAGGGCTCATGTCTAAGGAAAGTTCGCTGATCCATTTTACGCTATATATGCAATAAGGTGTTTATAACTACTGATATTTGGTTGATTTATTTATCACATTTTAGACTATAGAGTCTCTAATGCTAAAGAAATTTGTTTTATTCATTTACCGATATTTAGGCTGTGAGGTCTCTATTACTCGAGAAATTTGGTTGATTCATTCAGCGTTCTTTATGCTAAAAAGACTCTATGGCTACATAAATTTGGTTGATTAATTAAAGGCTGTTTACACTATGGGTACGAATGTTGGTTAATTCATTTAACGTTATATTTAAACTATGATGTTTCTATAGTTACGAAAATTCAGTCGATTCATTTAAGGCTGTCTAGTCTATGAAGTCGGTCTTTATCGCCACAGAACTTTTGTTGATTCATTTAAAGCTATATTTAAACTGAGGTACGAAGGGCAGGCAATAAATTTTGCAATTTTGATATAAGGAAACGAAATATGAGGAAAAGTGTTTTATTATTTTTCAATATAACTACCCTCGACTTCAATGCACTTGCGCCACTTGTCCCTGAGGCTTCGAATTCTCGACAACCAGAAATCTCCCGACTGCTGTTAAATCCACTCCTGGACGGCGAGTGGGACATCTTCATCGTCCCCAAACCGGCGTTCACGTAGTGCAGCCTTGAGCTGGCGGAATAAAAAGTAGTCGCTAGGGGCCAGATCTGGAATGTAGGGGGGATTGTTGAGTTCCTCGAATCCGCACTCGCGCCGGGCAGCTTGTGCAACTCTGGCCTTGTGGACTTTGACGACGTTGAAGTCGATCATGGGGCGTGACTATTCTAGGGACCCAATGGGTAGAGACTTTGGTCATGGCAAAATTGTCGTAGATGATGTTGATAACACTTCCATGTGATATTAAGAGTTCTCGCTCGATTTCTTTGACCTTCACCCGTCCATTTTCGAGCATCATTCTCTCCACACGGGCCACATTGTCCTCGTTAGTCACGTCTGACGGGGGTCATCTTCAAGGGACTCACGACCATGGCGGAACTCCCTATTCCAGTGATCAATGGTTGCATAGGAAGGGGCGGTGTCAGTGAACACTGCAACCATGTGTTCATGGATCTCTTGCATTCTTGCCTTCTTTGGTCAAAAATTTGATCACTGCGCGGTGCTCAACCTTCTCCATTGTTGAAAGATTTGTGACTGACGATGTGCGATTAGCTCCTGCTTCTTAAATGGATGAGGCAGGAGCGTACGGCTGCAGGTCCTGACTTGTCATAACTTATCCTAACACCCCCTAAACACAGCCATCCCCTTTCCTCTGTTTTGCCCTACCGATTCGCTAAACTTATTGACCGCCCCTCGTATCTATTGCTATAGAAATTTGGTTGATTCATTTAACGCTGTTTAAGCTATGAAGTCACTCTGATTACAGAAATTCGGTTGTTCTTTTTTTCGTAACCATAGAGACCTCTTAGCTCAAATATAGCTTTAAATGTATAAAAAAACACGTATCGAAGGAGACCTCTTAACCTAAATTTAGGGTCAAATAATCATATATTTTCCTATAGCCAGAGCCTTCAAATCCTAAGCAATATTAAATGAATTCTCTATGACTACAGAAAAATGTTTTAATTCTTTTAACGCTATATTTAGGCTATGAGTTCTCTATTACTATAAAAATTTGTGATTTATTTACCACTGTTAATTCTATGAATTATATATCAATAGAAAACTTTAGTTAAACTCATTTAACGTTATTTAGGTTGTGAACTCTCTATTGCTACATAAAAGTGTTTAGGCTAAGCGGTTTCTATGTTAACGGAAATTCAGTTTACTTATTTAACTCTGTTTAGTATATGAGGTCTCAAAGACTACAGAAAATTTACTGATTGATTAAACGATCTTAAGATTATGAGGTCTCTATGGCTACATATTTGCTTGGTTCATTAAACGCTCTTTAAATTTGAGGTTTCTAAGGCTACATTCTTTTGTTAATTCAATAACGCTCTATTAACGGATATAAGGTCTATATTGCTATATATTTTTAATTGATTCATTTAACGCTATATGTATTTAGGTTATGAGGTCTCTATTGATATAAAAATTGTGTCGATTTTTAAACTCTGTTTAGGTTATGATGTATCTTTGATTATAGAAATTTGTTTGATTCATTTAACATTGTTTAGGCTTCGAAGGCTCTATGGCTAGAGAAAAATGTATGATTTATTTAACCCTAAATTTAGGCTGAGGTCTCTATTGATATGTATCATTTATACATTTAAACCTATATTTGAGCTATGAGGTCTCTATGCTTACGGAAATTAAGTAGATTCATTAACGCCCTTTAGGCTATGTTTCGATAGCTTGAGAAATTTAGTTGATTCATCTAACTGAGTTTATTCATTGAGGTTTTTTGCCTAAGAAAATTTGGTTTTATACATTTACTGATATAGTTGGGCTATGAGGTATCTATGTTTGCGGAAATTCATTCGATTCATTTAACATTGTTTAGTAAATAAGGCTACGGAAATTTTGTTGGTGGATTTGAAGCTATTTATGCTATAGAGTCTCTAAGAAAACAGAAATTTGGTAGATTCAATTAACTTTGGTTAGGCTAGGAGGCTTCAATGGCTACACCAATTTGTTTGATTCATTTAACGCTCATTAGACTATCAAGTCACTATGGCTTCCGAAATTTTTTTGTCATTTAAAGCTATATTTAGGCTATGAGGTCTTTACGGTTCTGGAATTTCAGTAGATTTATTTAACACTGTTTAGTCAATGAAGTTTCTACTCCTCCGGAACTTTTGTTGATTAATTTAAAGTTATATTTGCTATATGAAGTCTCAATTGATACAAAATTTGGATTGATTCATTTAACGCTCCATAGGCTATGAAGTCTCTATGATGGCAGAAATTTGTTTGATTCATTAGTTGATTCATTTAACTTTTTATAGACTAGGAAGTCTCTAGGACTTCCTAATGATATATTTAGGCTTTAAAGTCTCTATGGGTACAGAAACTTGATATAATTCATTTAGTGCTGTTAAGGCTATGAAGTCTCTGTGGCTACGAAAATTTGGTTGATTCACTTAATGTTGTTTAAAATATGCAGTCTTTATGTCTACTTAAATTTGCTAGGTTTATTTAACGCAATTTCGGCTATGAAGTCTCTTGGCCACTGAAATTCTGTTCATTCATTTTACCCTGTTTCGGCTAGGAATTTTCTATGAATACAGGAATTTGTTTTATTCATTTAAGTCTATGTTTAGGCAATAATGTACGAGTATCTATGGCTACAGAAATTTAATTAATTCATTTAACGGTATACTTTGGCTAAGAGGTCTCTGTGGTTTCAGAAATTAAGCTGATTCATTTATTGCTCTTTATTCTATGAGATCTCTATGGCTAAGGATCATTTTTTATTTATTTAACTCTATATTTAGGCTATGATTTTTCTATTGCTACTAAAATTTGGTGGATTCATTTAACGCCTTTTAGACTATGAATTCTCTATTACTACAGATAATTCTTTGATTCATATAACCCTATATTTAATCCATGAGGTTTTTATTGTTACCGTTTTGTTTGTTGTCTTTTTATTCATTAAAACACCATATTAAAGCTATGAGTTTTCTATGGTAACGGAAATTTAGTCGACTCATTTAGCTTTGTTAAGGATTTGTTGTCTTTATGGTTACGGAAATTTGATTGATTCATTTGACGTTAATTAATATATGAGGTCTGAGGTCTACAGAAATTTGCTTGATTCATGAACTCTGTTTAAATTATAAGGACTATTTGGCTACCAAAGTTTATTAATTCTTTCAGAGCCATATTAAGGCTATGGGTTCTCTATCGTTACGGAAATTTATTCGATTCATTCAAAGCTTTTCAATCTATGACGTACCAATGGCTACGGAACCTTTGTTGATACATTTAACACAATATTCAAGTTATGAAGTCTCTATTAATACTGAATTTTGTTGATTCTTTTAAGGCTGTTTAGGCTATTAAATTTATTGAATATAGAAATTGTTTTTTTATTCAACATTGTTTAGGCTATGAATTCTCTATGAGTGCAGGTAATTGTTTAGTTCATTTAACGCTACATTTAGGCTCGAACTGTCTATGGGTACAGAAATTTGTTTCATTCATTTAAGGGTGTTAAGGCAATAAAGTCTCAATGCCCCCGAAATTTGGTTAATTTATTTAACGTTTTTTATAGACTATGAAGTCCATATGTGTACTGAAATTTAGTGGAATCATTAATCTCAGCTTAGTCTATGAGGTTTCTATGACTAGAAAAATTTGGTCAATTCCATTAACGCTCTTTAGGCTATGAGGTCTATGACTAAAGTATTCTGGTTGATTCTTATAGCACTCTAGGCTATGAAGTACCTATAGCTGCAGAATTTGGTTTGAATCATTTACCTCTGTTTATGCTATGAAATCTCTTTGACTAATTAGATTTGGTGGATCCATTTAACGCCTTTATGGCTACTAAAGTTCAGTTGATTCATTTAACGTCTTTTAACTCTAACATATTTTTCACCTGTACTGCAAAAATTGGTCACAGCCAAAGTCTGAATTGGAATTGGTACTAGAATATAGTGAATCCCTGAAGAAGACCTTGTTAGAGTGCCATAAAAGGGGGCCAATTCTCGGCGACAAGCGAGAACTCAACTGAGGACTGCTTATAGGGCAAGGTTAACTAGTTATAGTAAGCAAGGTGAATGCGAACCTCGGAAGGTAGGCAAAGTACTGTTAAGATATATAGAAAGGCTCACCATTTGAGGAGAAGAATAATATTTCCCTTTTAGACAAAACAACTACGAACCCCAAATAAGTGGGAAACACTAGAACTCTGGAAAATAAAAAAGACTACCACCTTATGCACTTAAGAGATTGCCACTATGATTAATATCGAACGGTAAAAATGAACACCGGAGCAAGTTGTCCAGACGATCTTTTCTGATCTAGATATACCACTAATTAAGTGCATCGAGACTTCTAATGGATTTACGGTAGTCTGCCCACAAGAGAAGTATGTTGAACAACTGTTTTCGACGGTAGGAAACATAAAAGTGAGATAATTAGACCTCGAAGCAAAGACCTCCTTGCAGATCATTTCCAACTAGAGCTTTGTATATAGAAAAGTAGAAGCATAGGTAGATGCTCACTCAAGCGAAGAAATCAGACAAGAACTGATGAAAATGCAAAGATGGCTCCAATTACAAGAGGTGATTTGATGTAGTATGAGAAAATACTAAAATGGCACCAAAAACAGAAAACAGTATGCTAATTCCCCCGTGAACATTTAGAGAGACGTATTTTCTAACATACTAAAATGCTTCACATGTTATAGATTGAACACCACACTTCGACAAATTGCCCCCAAATAGGATTGATAATATGTTAGGAATCTGCTAACAAAGGGCACACTTTCACAAGCCGTACAATTCCAACGAAAAATTGTATGAAGTGCGAAGGAAACCATCTGACGATGTCCATGCATTTCTCAAAAAGAAAAGAAATGTTCAAGAGAAAGAAAAGAGAAAAACAAAAAAAAACTTCAGAGCTACCACCTCGTACGTTGATTCAACGAGAACAGAAATGCCGGGGAAAGCATAACGAGAAACATGCATGCCAAAACATGAGTATATGCATGCGTAATTTATGCATATATGCAGATGCCCAACAGTCCTTGACATATTCAAAAACTATGAATGCCTTGCTCAAAGCAAATGCACTTAAACCAATTATCATTCCATACCAAGTCAACTCATCTGTAATTTGGAACAGGCAGATTCAAGAGACAAGCGTCAATAAGAAGACAGAGGAAGAAACGCAAATTTCGAAAAATTATTGACACCTAAGATAGTTCCAAATTCTCGGAAAAATAACCCAAGGTGGTAAAAAAAAATGCAAAGGAGAAAGAAATCGAAGTCAGGTACGAGCCGAAACCCGGTAGAGAATTCCCCTAGTTCTGCTCCTCAAGCAACGAAGAAAAACGGACAAGGAAAAAGGAGAAAGATAAATCCCCCCAAAAGAAAAAGGACCCATATATTCACGGACAGTGAAAAGAATCAAACGGACCGGCAACGTTTAAAGGAATACCCCAATAACATTTGATAACACACAACTGAACAATCTACAATTAAATAGACAAGAAGGGAGAGAAAATATAAGAAAACATTTTCAGAATAATCGTTCCGGACATCATCTTAAATTTATTAGACCACGGATTCAACCTTAACAATGACGAGGTAAAGATAGTCAATTATAACGTGATAGCCGTAGACTCTACAGTGGAACTACACGACGGAGATGCTATCGCGATAAAATATGGCATCGAGAAGAACTAGAAAGCTCATATATCGCTGTCGAATTCAAAATGGAAATATCTGACATCATAATAGCTATAGTATATCAACCTCCAAGGAGAAATCATTTGCCAATTAATAACTTTATGAATATATTTAATAATAGAAACCAGGTACTATTTATAGACGATTTAAATGCCCTTTTTTGTAGAGAACGGATATGTAAATACAAATAGAACCGGTAGGTATCTTGAAACAATGTTTGCAAGAGGCAGCTGCCATCGACCAGAACCTGATTACCAAACATAAGTAACAGGGAACTTTGCCTCAAAACCGAACATTTGACTAGGCAATAAATATCTCCTGCACATCTATAACATGCAGCCGGAAGATATACCGTGCCCAGATCAAACAGCGACTCTCGTTACCATCAACCAGAGACCAATACAGATCCCCGCCAAGCTAAGAAAAACATAACACAACGTAGACTGGAAGGGATACAGAAGAGAATTAAATAACTATATACCAGAACACTAAAAAGACCAACATTAGAAAATTTAGATACAGAACTGAAAAAAATGAGGAGCTCGATGCAAGTAGCAGACAAAATTGCTATTCCAAAAAAACGGCTACAAGATGATTAAGAACTTTACCTAGATGCCAAAAATAGTCCACAATAACAGAAGATTAGATGGAATTTCTGAAGAAATAAGAAAAACAGGCAAAAAGTGTAAGCTACACCCCGAAATGAAAAGAAAAAAAAGAGAACTGACTACGAAGTTATCGTAAAGATAAACTGAACATTGGAACGAAAGATTACGAAGCCTTGATAATCATGCACCCGTAAAGGAATTTTTAAGAAAAGTTACTCAGACGAAAGGCAAAGCTGGAACAAGAAAAATCAAAATTAAAGACAATAAGAGAAAAACTAAAAGACGAGGATAAGATTGAATTGATATTTAGTGAACTGTGGAAGAGGATTTAGACATAAGCTTAGAGGAAACTCAAGAATTTGACATTTATTTTGAGCAAAATATTCGTATAATAGACTTGCTTAATGAATAAATTGAAAAAACATATTTGCACCACTTTGTAGATGCGAGGAGAGTCATCTACAGTGGTATCAACGCTAAGATCACCAAGCAAGTTGTAAAGATCATAAAAACGCTCTTCAAGAAGAAAGCATTAGTAAGATCAAGATTACACGAAGAATTACTCTACTTGACTCCATCGGGAAGATATTTTCGAAAAAATAATCAAACAACGACTATGTGAGCACCTGGAGGCAAATGGACTCCAAAACAAGTACCAGTTTGGTCATCACTGAGAAAATCGCTAAAGCTTAAAAGGAAAAGGCTAGTGTTGATATCGTCTGCAGGGAGCGTATCAATTGGATTCGACAAAGTTGAACAAGGGATTTGCAATATAAAATCCTACAAATATGACTAAACAACAATTTAGAAAGAGTAGTCTGCAACTGTGTGATGGAATGATACGCATTCATCAAGATCGAGAACTATCAAGGAGATAGATGCCAACTTGAGGCGGGCCTTCCGCCTCAAGTTATACTTAGTGTACACAGACATCTCACTGCCTATCGTTGAAGGTGCCTTAACTTTTAGTTCTGCGATGACGTGACAAAAATCGTAGTACGCCATACAAAAATAGTGATATGCAATAAAGATTCATGGCATAAGAGAGAAAAAGGATTAAGGAATACGAAAGAAAATGCAAAAGAATTACGAGTTTAAAACCATTCCGATGTTGAGAAAAACTCGCAGACATGTGCCTTGAAGAAGAAAAAAACAGCAAGCATGTAACAAAAATCACTCAACTGAAAAAGCAAAAGGAAGATGTGTGTGCGTGTTTGGCTGCTAGGACGGGAGAGGATAGAAAACAGGGTTGTAATTGTCTATGTGTGTGAGGAAAAGCGTTTTTTCTACCCACCCCAGTGTAGAGATAAGCACAGCGAGTCAACCATTGGTAGCCAGCTTTCCACTTGCACTGATCTTTGGGTCCGCCTATGTCCCGATCGATCCCAGTACCGCGACGTTAGAAGACTAATGCCGTATCCATTCGGTTAGCGCAAGCTCTACCAAGAATAATATTCTTCGTGGCTCTTAGGACAACGAATATCACCCTCTGAGATTCGATTTTGAAGGGAAGAAGGATGAAAGAGACAATAGTGTTGGGATTAGCTACCTGTTTCTCATATATGGAGGGAGTTACCCACAATTAGCTTTCCTATTTGGTCTAGATAGTAAAATATTTATAGTCACTTTAATATAATTGATATAAAAATATATGTTACATTATTGAACCGTGCTTTCATCTTCCTTGTCTCACTTTGTTATACTATCCTTTTCTCTCTATATATTCTCTATTTCTCATAATTTTTTCTCACACTATTCCCTTTTCAGCTTATTTCTATTGATTGATTGTTTTGATTATTCACTATGTCTCCATCTTTCTTGCCACCTGCCCATTTTTCACTCTGATTTTTAGTTAAGAATAGAACTAATATAGTATTAGGTTATATTATGAGGAGTGTAATAAATAGAAGTTCTAATATCATTCTGAAACTTTATCTGGCATAAGTTAGGCCTCAACTTGTTTATCCTGTGCAATTTTAGTCACTGACTTATAGGCTGGATATTGGTTGGCTTGAGTCTGTTCAAAGAGGTAAGACTAAGATAATTTATGGCTTGAGGAGCTTATCTTATGCTGAAAGTCTTAGAAGACTAAATCATCTACATATGCTAGAAAGAAGGAGAGTTCGAGATGACTTTATTGAAGTTTTTAAGTGGGTAAAAGGTTATTATAATAGGATGCAATATAGAACGATCGGGGCCCTGGCCCCAGCTATCCATTGTGCCAAAACCGGGGTTGAAGCCGCTGTTTGTATTTTCATAACTTAATCATTTGTAAAAATTAATTCAATAAAACAATAGTTCTATTTTCAACATTTTAAGTACTCATGCATATAATAAGAGATTTACTATTTCCTTTTATTAGTTACTTTGAAATAAAAATTTTACTTGATAATGAGGGAACAATAATTAAAAATCATCTGAATGGCCAGAATCAGTGTCTCTGTTTATTTTGACATCATATTCTTTAGAATTTGGTGCAATGAAAGCTTCAGGAACAGTTGGTAATTAAGTTTTATGGGCAATGGCTCTCAAAGTATAGTTCAGAAACAGCCGCGTTTCAACGTTCTTTTACAGTAATTTTACGCGATCTTTCTGAAGTGTTTTTCCAACTTTAGACTCTCTTTTGATAGTTGTTGAGTTCGGTGTTGACCGCAGATAAGTTCTTGCAAAAGATGAAAGCGTCAGAAGCTCATGTTGTGCGCTGCCCAGAACGTGAGAGGATCATCGCTTATTTCGATATGCTTCATTTTCAGGTATTTGTTGAGCTCAATAGTTGCTGCCTCAGTCACATTAGGACACAGCCCTAAACTTTCTCTTGAATCGTCCTTAAAAACAAAATCCCACGAGCATGATATTTCTATTTTAGAAAAAAATGAGTAAATCAACTGCAATTTATATATTACCTAACATCTAATGCTCTTGTGCATTTTGACTGCATCTCAATTGAATTAAATAAGTTAATAACTAACTTGCTGCTATCTCAGGTTATAGACTTATAGCTACACTGCCATGTCAGTATACTTTAATACTTATTGATTTGGCCTTTTTTATTTTCTCACCTCGTCAGACTGCCGACTCAGCTGCTTTTGTCACCCACTCTAGTTTCTGAAATTGCTCGAATTAGCTCTGAGCTAATTAAGGAGCGCAACTTTTCCCTTACTTTTTGTCTGTAATCTGTGATCTGGAAGGCAGCCGTTTTTTTACTTCGGCTCTAGGAGGGTAGCTATCACCGACAAGGGATTTTTCTCCACATTGACAAAATTTGCTGTTGAATCCCAGCTTTCAAATACCTGAATTAAAAATATCATGTCACCAAATACAGCTATTATGCATAGTAACTATGCTGCAGCTATATGCTGCAGCTATATGGTCAACAAATTTTAATTTTCTTTCTGCTAATTTAAGTTTGAGACCTGTTTTGGGGAGAATTCGGGGTCACTGAGTTTAAAAGTGGCAATAGTTTTCTTCTATCACGTCAAGTTTTTTTATTTATGGACTGGTCCATATTGGCCCCACTCATAGTAACAGACTATCTTAGGACCAAGTGAACAGAAGTCGAGGCGTTTGGTATTCTTCTTATTTTATTTTATCTACGTATTTATACTTTTCTTTATGCACATATAGATATATAGAACAATTATCTATAATATAATTTTGTTTTTTCAGATTTGTTTTTTGAAATAATATTCAGGAATATGGCCTCATTACGAAGCAAAAAAATGCGACATAAAATAAGTTACCCAAATCTTGATTCAGCAATTCGTCCAGGGCTTCATTCAAATGAAATTCCAATATCTGTATTCAGGGAATTTCCTTCAATGGAGGATGTAAGTGATATACGTGAATCTGATGTAAGCAATAAACTTGACAGTGATCCAGACTTTGCACATACATCGACCCAAGAACGTGGAAACTTCAGTTAATTAGGACTGAATGATTTAGTTAGAGACCTAGGCCTGTCAAAAGAGTTAGCAGAAGTATTAGCTTCTAGACTTAAAGAGAAGAATTTGTTGCAGGTAAAAACAAATGTAACTTTTTATCGGAACAGGGAGAGAGATCTCTTGGCATTCTTTAAAACTGAGGAAGATTTTGTTTACTGTTGTGACCTGGCAGGACTGTTAAACGCGATGGGTGTTTTAGAGTATGATCCAAGTGAATAAAGATTTTTTATAGATTTTATAGATAGATTAAAAAAAAATAGTCTAAAATGTGTTACTCCATAATGAAAACTTATTCGGTACGATTTCTATTGGTCACTCTGTACATTTAAAATAGAAGCATGGACACATAAGATCTGTATTAGATTTACTCAAATATGAAGAACACAAATAGATCATATGCGTGGATCTGAAAATGTTGAATTTTTATTTGGTCAACAAGGAGACTATACATAATATCTATGTTTCCTGTTTTTATTGGACAGCCGAGCCAAAGACAAACATTGGAAACAGAAATTCAGGCCAGTTATAGAAAGTTTGACTGTTGAGGAGAAGAATATTATACACCAACTACTTGTTGAGAGAAAGAAAATCATCTTTCCACCCTTTCATATTAAACTAGGGCTGATGAAACAATTTTTGAAAGCTCTTAATGTGGAGAGTAATTGTTTCAAATTCATATGTACAATATTTCCTGGCTTAAGTTATGATAAAATAAAAGCTGTAGTTTTTGATGGGCCACAAATCAGAAAGTTAATGGATAACCAAAACCTCTCGAATTCGATGACTGACATAGAAAAAGGAGCATGGGATTTATTTGTGGCTGTTGTCAAAGGATTTCTTGAAAACAAAAAGGCTGCTAACAACAAGGATTTGGTAGAGACATTACTTGATAGCTTTAATAGTTTAGGCTGCAACATGAGCATCAAGGTTCATTTCCTCAAAAGCAATCTTGATGAATTTCTGCTAATCTTGGCAACGTGAGTGATAAACACGGAGAGCGTTTTCATCAAGATATCAAGATTATCGAGGAGACATATCAAGGCCGTTTGAACACAAATATGATAGCAGACTACTGTTGGAGTATTCAACGAGACTGTGTAAACATCAAACACTCCATACACTCTCGCAAGTGAAAATTTCTTCCAAGAATGTTTGAGTATGTGTACAATTGTTTGTGTTTTCTCCATTATATTAGGAAAATAACCTTTATGATTTATTAATAGGTGATGTTATCTTACAATGTATTTATTCTTTCAAATTCTGTTGATATTTTAAGTTATGGTTTGAAGCTATAACACTTAGGAAACTATCCTTACCGAGTAAATACAGGCAGTACGTCGTAAAATAGGAATATGCAGTAGAATGGAAACCTGATGTGTTACAAAATAATGGACGTCATATTTCAAATCAGCAGGTTGAAATTAGTTAGAACCAACCACAAAACATAAGTCAGCATAATCTTTGTTGAGGAGTGTTATTTATCATTAAAAGAATTATAACTTGTTGTTACCAAGTTTGAAATGAAAATTGTGGCAAGTTTTTGCTAACAGCTCGTTATCTGTGAATTTGTTTCAGCAGGGTCTCTTTCATAGTTGCATTCCTGCTTGTGAAACTTGTAAGAACTCAAACTGCATCTTCCTTATGCGGAGAATGATGTCTATCACTAATTTTGTGGCACTCTCTGCTGCCTTATTTGCTGCTTTGATTGGTCCAAGCAGGGGTATAGCTTTAGGGATGAGGTCCCAATCATTTGGAGTCATCTGAAAGAGTATCAGGTATAAAAGTATTTTTTAGCAATACACTACGTTTTTTGCATATTTTAAAATTCATTATAAATTATTAAAAAAAATAAATTATATAATGGTGCTGAATAATGAATATCTCTTAAAACAGTTACTTTAACTCAACCCTACTGTGAAGATCTGGATCATCTTCAGCAAGTTATATTGCCTGTTTTTGCTGTAGGGCACGCTCAGCATCGTGCAGACACTTCCCCATCGAGTTTCGCAGTCCAACAGCATTCTTTTCATAGGCACATCAGCTCATTTTTTATATTTAATGAAGATTGCTTTCAATTTTGGTTGCCTCAACTTATTTACAAGAGTTCTCACCCTGGTTTAAGTAAACAAGGTCTGCTGACCAAAAGTCACCTGCTCTCAGTTATTCTGATTCATGACTTTACGCCCTTCAAAGCTTTCAATAATTTCCCGACTAACCTTGGGGGGGACATTGGTAATTAAATCATATGAAAGAGAATGTAAAAGAACATAAGGTTTTCAAATATCGTTAGAATTCGCTGGATAGTTATGATATTATTGCTAAAACAAAATAATTCCCGGGCTAACATTGAGAAGACTTTGACAATTATAACATTCTAAAGAGGATGTAAAATAACATATGGATTTCCGATTTTGTTAGAATCAGCAAAATATTTACAATGTTATTAGAAAAACAAAGCAAAACGATGACCAACCGACCGAATGAATAACCGACCGACCATCCGACCGACCGATCTACATAGTGAGATGTGGAGTCACCCGCGACTAAAAATAAATACAACTTTAGTAGGCGTACACCATTATTACTATTAGTTGTGTTATATAAATTATTCTGTCAAGAGGTAAAATTGTTCAAAATCAATAGATAAGAATTATAATTCAAATCTGCACAGCTTTGTATGCAGTTATGCCAGTTTATTGAATAAACATCTGCATATTACCTGTTAATCATCAGCTTAACTCCACTTTATCCAAGCACTAAATGATGGATGATTAAGTTTAGGATATGACAGAAGCATCCTATTCTTTGGTATCTTACGTTTTTAGTCGCTAGCGACTCCATATCTCACTATGTCAGTCAGTCAGTCCCCGTTTTGCTTCTTTTTTTGTAATATCATTGTAACTATTCTGCCGATTCCCAAGTTTAGGCAGGGAATTATTTGCCAATAATATCGAAACCATTCGGCCGATTGTAACGAAATTCGAAACCCTTATATTGTTTTATATTTTCTTTCGAATTGTATAACTGTCAGCCCAAGGTTAGTCCGGGAATTATTAAAAATTTTCAAGATCGTATGGTCATAAGGGAGAGCACGTGAGTTTGGTCAGCAGACTTTACTTACTGTGAGAGCAATGTTACTGGCATTGTCTGCCACAATGACATGCACGTTACTTAATCCCCAGTCTGT
Source organism: Ceratothoa steindachneri (assembly GCA_963969495.1). Classification (NCBI taxonomy): domain Eukaryota; kingdom Metazoa; phylum Arthropoda; class Malacostraca; order Isopoda; family Cymothoidae; genus Ceratothoa; species Ceratothoa steindachneri. The sequence continues at coordinate 69,508,574 of OZ018327.1, read as the reverse complement.
GCATATATTTTTCAGAGAAGAATATGAAATTCGATGCCGAATGAGCTGTATTATAACAAATACATCTCGGTACTGCAAGTTTCCTCTTGAAAGCCGTTGTAATTCATTGAGCAGTTATGGACATGTGTCGTAACATGGTATTGTTGTTGTTGCTTTAAGCGCTAGTCTGATCTTATTAATTATAAAAGACAACAATACTTTAATATTGGCTGAGTGAACTTTTTAATTACCTTATTGTTGAAAGAGTTTCACAGCGTTTAATCCCTTTTAAGGAGAGAGCCCGTTAAATACGTGAAGGATATATTGAAACACCCGAATTATCCAAAAATATATATATATTTTAAATTTAGCAATTAACTACAAAAAAAACAGTAATAATATTTATATTCACCTAATAAGTTTAACGAGGATAAACATACTTGAAACTAGGCCTATAATAGAATCTATTCTTGTCCTAATCAAAAATAAGCTTCAAGTAAACAAACCAATTGCCTATTAGTTATTTTATAGTGATCCTTTTAGATTAACCTTAAACATCAAATTAAATTTCACTCTTCTACCCCATAAATATGACGGGGTTCACTAACAGTTGTTTATACTTCAGTTAATTTAAATACCGTAATAAACTCATCTAAAGCAATACGAATATAAATGGTCATTCTAACTTACATGAAAGAACGGATCAGGGGTTGCTGGATGTCACTAGATGGCTTTTCTCGCGCTTCGGTGTGTTGGAGCGGCAGATGGTAGAATTTCTTCGAGATGGGAGGAAAGTAAGGGAATCCGATATCTAATTCTTCGGTTTCAAGATCGCAATTTGAGAGTCACTCCAGAGTGACTGGTTCTTCTATTATCTTACCTTCGAAATTCCTGCTTGGCACTAGGAATGTTGGTCCTGACAAGATTCTTACTATGCCTGTGCCGGTTGCTTCAGGCTGGCACTTATACAAAATGTAACTTTCAAAGTTATTTCGAAATTTTGGCGAGGGACGATTTTCTTGAGCTGGTCCTCTATCGTCGCTCACCGAATAATCCTTCTTCTCTTGCGGCCGAAATTCTTGGTTTGGCACTAAGAATAGTAATCAAGTCAGACTTCTTCTAGGTCTGTAAAGGATAGTTCGGTTTAGGACCGATCCAAAACGTGACGTTTTTCTATGTAAATTCGACACTGGAGGAAGGATCGATTTTCTCCAACGGATCCTTTATCGCCTCTCCTCGAATAATCTTTTCTCTTGCCTTATGGAGTTTATTTATACCCTGGTGACCGCCTTATCTAAGGGCTAGGCCACAGAGGGAAAAAAGAGAGGTGTGGCTGCAGAGGGGAGAGCGAGCGGTAAGGAGGGTGGCACTGCAGTGCTTAAATCGGCTTGTTAATTAGAGGCACCACCAACCGTCACCCTCCTTGGTGTTCCTTTTAACTAGCACCAATTTTTAGCGATTTAACCACGGGCCTCCGGATCTCGTAAGTAATTGGATCCTTTGAGTGCTGCTTAAGGGCCTTTGGTGGTCACCTGAGCACAGTGGCTCGCTCCCGACTACTTATGCGGCGGGGAGATAAAAAAGGGTAGGCCGTTTGACTATTATGCCGCCGGCTAACGTTTTCACTACTCTATTCATGTCGCTCGATTCTCTTGCTTTCTCCGCAAAGGGGGGGGGGACTTAAACGTATATGTCCGCCTGGCCCTCCTGGAGGCTTGATATTGTAATTCCTCTACATTTACCTCCCTCCTAAATAAATTAATGGGTAGGTTTGCCTGTGCTCTACGCAAAGAGCCCTACTAAAATATCTTTACCAAAGCTAATCGACCGATAGGGGTAATGCTCTATTCGCGTTACTCTTATTAACTCTTCATTATGTCAACCTTGCGCATAATTATAACTTATCATAAACGATAAGACGAAATACAAACAACAAAAAAACTATACTATTAGAGATACACTTATACGTACAAAACACACAAAAAGATTCTAACCCCAAAACAAAAAAATACCTTATGTAAACTGTAGAAGAATCGTCACTCCCCGTTCTCTCACAGTGGAGTCACGAGGCGATTACCGCAAAGACATCTAGCCACAGCCTATTCGGGTCAAGCGCGTAACCGCAGCGCTGCGCCACTCGTCGCTATGAAAGACCTAAAGGTTAAAATGCAAGATCTTCCTTACGAGAGTTAGATTCAATGTCACCTCAAGTAAGAAATTGGAGACATGTTTCTCCCAAGCTCGAAGGCTAACGAGGAGCCGATGTAAGACTTGGTAAGAACACCGTTTGGCATAAGAACCCTCTTGGGCCCGTCCTCAAGCCTCCCCTCCTCTTACCACTCCCCCAGTGGGGTGACGAGGTATAAATAAGAAACACAGGAAAATCGCGGTAGAATACGTCAGTCTCCAGGTGACGAAGTCCTCGCATTAAGACCCCGGGCTACCTAGACTGGATTGGTAGAATACGTCAGTCTCCAGGTAACGAAGTCCTCGGATTAAGACCCCCGGCTACCCAGATTGGATTGATAGAATATGTCAGTCTCCTGGTGACGAAGTCCTCCGATTAAGACCCTGGGCTACCTAGACTGGATTGGTAGATTACGTCAGTCTCCAGGTGAAGAAGTCCTCGGATTAAGATCCCGGGCTACCTAAACTGGATTGGCAGATTACTTGGCTTGCCAGACCAAGAAGTACCCTGCAAGAGAGGCAGGGATTAAGAAGCAGCACATCCTCGAGCTAGTCCCTGGTTATCAAACCGAACGTTAAGTTAACTTATTCAAGTTCAACTTACTCTCGTCAGAGAGACTCCTCATATCCTGGTGCATCTCAAACACCAGGGGTATTCCTCGTCCTTGAGGAATTAAGAAAAGAAGAAGGAAAAGGCTTCCCCTTGAGCCCGTTACTCAGTGGCCACACCAAACTCATAAGTTAACTTGGTTGAGGAACAAAGTTCAACTTATTCTCGTCAGAGAAATCCCCCTCTTCTATCCTCGCCCTTGACGAAGACTGAAACTAAGAAGAAGCTCATCCTCGAGCTAGTTTCTGGTTACCAAACCGACCTTTAAGTTAACTTATTCAAGTTGAACTTATTCTTGCCAGAGAAACTCCCCTCCTCGATTCTCGCCCTTGAAAAAGACCCTCCCCGAGTACAGAATACAGTCCTCGCTCATGAAGAATTAAGTAACGAAGGAGAAAAGCTCTCCCTCGAGCCCGTTACTCAGTGGTCACACTGAACTCTAAGTTAACTTGGTTTATGAACTAAGTTGTACTTACTCTCGCCAGAGATACCACGCCTACCTTGGTGCCGCCTAAAGCACCGTCATTGTTCTCGTCCTTGAAGAACCCCCCCCTGAATACCGTGTGGACCCCCATCTGCTACCCTTGCCAAAAAGACCACGTGATCCCGCCCACCTACATCTGGCCAGTTGGCACGCGTCGTGAGACAATAACATTCCTGAGGTATTTAAACTCCAGTAGAGTCCGTAAGCTTAAATCTTATATAATGAAGTGTGTAGCGAAATTAACCAATTTTAGAGGGTCAAACTAATTGAATTAATTATTGTGTATTATAATATTCGGAGTATTTCTGTGGTTAAGGGTTAATTTTTGTGTATTAAATTGTTAAAGTTAAAATATAAGTTTATTTTGGGAATTATTATGCGTTTCTCATATCCTCACGTGTTTGAGACGTCTCTCTTCTTTAAGATATCAATATTAGCACTTTTAGCATTCTTAGAACAAAAAGAGGGGCATTCTACGAATAAACTATATTAACTTGGTATTGCATTATGGCTAATGCATCCTGTACTCCAGTCACATACGTTCTTTCCAGCATCGTGAGTTTTGTGACTGGCATAAGCTATGGGGAACGAATCTCCCGTAGCATGGGGTGGTCCCACAAGAACGAACGCAATTGCTTCTTGGTTCAGGGTAGCGGCATCTCAATTATGGCATCTACCTTATCCTGTTGTGTGGATAGATCATTTTTCCCAAGAAGGACTCCTCGATCAGAGATGGTCTCATAAGGGATATGGCATTTCGACGTTAGCACATTTAAGCCGGGCTTGCGGAGTCGCTGGAGAGCAGGGTGGCTCGCATGTAAGTGTCTTTCCCGTGTCGGGGTAAGCACGTACACGTTGTCAAAACAGAAGGATGCCTCCTTCCAACCATCTACACATCTGCTTACTTCTACTTCTCTTTTAATCTTTATTGATCTATATGCTATTGAGTTTTCATCTCGGGAGTCGGGTTGATCTTCATATTCATCAGGGAGAGGAGTTTGATCTTCCAGAAATTCTTCTTTGATCTCTTCTTTCCTTAAACCCTCTTCAAAACCGTCCATTTCTTGAAAGTAGTTTTGTACTCCTGTTTAAATCAATGTATTTGACCTTGAATTTTCTGTCACCATCTTTGTTTTCTGAAAATTATTTTTTCATGGTTTTGATCCAGCAGATATTGTGCACTTTTATTTTGATCCTGTGAAGATTTCTCAGTCAGAATTTCTCCTTGAAAGGTTTCTTTGATTACACTTTGATCAGGAGAAACTGGCTTGGTTACAGCTTGCTTATTAGGCATATGCTTTACATCATTTTCTGAGCTTTCTGTCACTACCATTTGTTTGGTAACAGTTTCTCCACTCGCCGCTTTATTCCCAAGGAGACTGAAAGTCGGACATTCTTTTTGCGCGGTCGCGAAGGCTTTTGAATTGAGCTCTTCGTATTCTAGGTGATCCAGAGGAGATAGAGGGGTCAGAGGCGAGGCACTCTTAGCTGTTGGTTCTAGTTCCCTTTCTATCTTTATTTTCTATTCTTCTACTTCTCGTCTATTTTTCTTTTCCTTTCTTCTGCTTCTTTTTTTAGCTTTACTCTTCTTTCTTCTTCTTCTATTTCCCACTGTATTCTTTCTACTTGTATTTATTTATCCCACTGTATTCTTCTTTGTTCGTTTTCTCTTCCTATATTTATTTTTTTTTTCTGCTTCTTTTTCTATCCTCATTCTTAATTCCTTGGCTTGTTTTTCATCTGTATTATTCTTTCGTTTGTTTTGCTTGCTTTCGGTTCCCTTTTTTCTTCTACTTATATTTTCCTCTGTATTCTTTTTTTTTCCATTTCTCTATCAAACTGTATTCTTATTTCCTCCATTTCCAGATCAAGCTATATTCTTTCCTTTTCATCTTCTCTTTCTATCCTCAGTTCTTCCAGGACGTAGGCAACCAGATCTTTGCCTGTCAGTCCTAAAATTCGGTCTTGCTTGTGGAATCTTTCAAACGAAGAAATATTGGTTATGTTCGTCGAAACCTCACCGATGTAACGAACGTTACGTATGCAACTTTGAGTGAATTAGGCCTTCCTACACTAACCTTACCTTTTACTAAACCTCTTGATTGGATTATTCTTATCAAAAAACAAAACGAAACACAATTAATCACCCTTCGTTAAGTTATAATTCCTACCTTCGTAAATTCACTTCACTGAATCTTTAAGATTTATTTGAATTATTCTTATTCAAATTTTCCTCGAGCGGGTTGACAATTATTTGTTATTAGGAAGGACTTTTTACTCTAATCTTAAATTTGGGTTCTTCTGACTTAACCAATTTTCCTCTTGTCAATTGTTCTATTATTCCTGGTATTCCTTTTACGTGATGGCTCTTCCTTAATTAGACGCTGCTGGGTTCTTTCTCCCATAACCCTACAGACCTGACACCACTTTTGTCATATAATTGTATTGTTGTTGGGCTTTAGAGCGCCAGTCTGATTTTATTAATTATGAAAGACAACAATACTTTAATATTGGCTGAGTGAACTTTTTAATTACCTTATTGTTGAAAGAGTTTCACAGCGTTTAATCCCTTTTAAGGAGAGAGCCCGTTAAATACGTGAAGGATATATTGAAACACCCGAATTATCCAAAAATAAATATATATTTTAAATTTAGCAATTAACTACAAAAAAAACAGTAATAATATTTATATTCACCTAATAAGTTTAACGAGGATAAACATACTTGAAACTAGGCCTATAATAGAATCTATTCTTGTCCTAATCAAAAATAAGCTTCAAGTAAACAAACCAATTGCCTATTAGTTATTTTATAGTGATCCTTTTAGATTAACCTTAAACATCAAATTAAATTTCACTCTTCTACCCCATAAATATGACGGGGTTCACTAACAGTTGTTTATACTTCAGTTAATTTAAATACCGTAATAAACTCATCTAAAGCAATACGAATATAAATGGTCATTTTAACTTACATGAAAGAACGGATCAGGGGTTGCCGGATGTCACTAGATGGCTTTTCTCGCGCTTCAGTGTGTTGGAGCGGCAGATGGTAGAATTTCCTCGAGATGGGAGGAAAGTAAGGGAATCCGATATCTAATTCTTCGGTTTCAAGATCGCAATTTGAGAGTCACTCCAGAGTGACTGGTTCTTCTATTATCTTACCTTCGAAATTCCTGCTTGGCACTAGGAATGTTGGTCCTGACAAGATTTTTACTAAGCTTGTGCAGGATGCTTCAGGCTGGCACTTATACAAAATGTAACTTTCAAAGTTATTGCGCAATTTGGGCAAGAGACCATCTTCTCGAACTGATCCTCTATCGTCCCTCACTGAATAATCCTTCTTCTTTTGCCGCCGAAATTCCTGGTTTGGCACTGGGAATGGTAATCCAGTCAGACTTCTTCTAAGTCTGTAAAGGATAGTTCGGTTTGGTACCGATCCAAAACGTGACGTTTTTCTATATTAATTCGACACTGGGGGAAGGATTAATTTTCTCGAACTGACCCTTTATCGTCTCTCCTCGATTAATCTTTTTTCTTTCCTCATGGGGCTTATTTATAGCCTGGCGATGGCTATATCTAAGGGGCGAGGACGCAAAGGGGGAGAGCAAGCGGTGAGACCGCAGAGGGGAGAGCGAGCAGTGAGGAGGGTGGCACTGCGGTGCCCAAGTCGGCTTGTTAATTAGAGGCTTCACCAACCGTCATCCTCCTTGGTGTTCCTTTTATCTGGAACCGATTTTTGGTGATTTAACCACGGGCCTCCAGATCTTGTAGGTAATTAGTTACTTTGAGCGCTGCTTAAGGGCCTTTGGTGGTCACCAAGTCACAGCGGCTCGCTCCCGATTACTTATGCGGCGGGGAGATAAAAAAGGGTCGGCCGTTTGACTGTCATGCCGCCGGTTAACGTTCCCACGACTCTCCTTATGTGGCTCGATTCTCTTGTTTGCTCCGCAGGGGGTAGGGGGACTTTAACGTTATTTCCGCCTGGCCCTCACGAGGCTTTATGTTGTAATTTCTCTACAACATGACTGATTCCCTTCTTGGAGATTACCAAATTTTGGCCCCGATGAGTGAGGTGATAATAAAGGATAGGTTGCTTCGATAGAGGCCTTCAGCTCCTCCATATTTTGTGGTTTAATTTTACTCATCTTTCTCTTGACATTATCCTATGGGCTCTTTATTGGATTTAGGTAAGTAAAGTTAGCTTTGCAATAAAACGCAGTAATATCATAGTTAAAAAATAATTTTCTTCTGATTTTCTGGCCCTTTGGGCAGGAGCTAACTCCTACTGACAAATTATATCGGTAGCTCTATAAAACTTGTCAGCAGATGAAAGCATGAAGTGCTTTCAAATCTCTTGGTAACGGTGGTTTAGATTTTGGACTTGATAAAATACGATGGACCATCAATACTCGATATCATAATAACCTAAAATATCAGAGGATGCGAAATTTGACAATGGATTCCATGCCTCTCTACCCTTCTTCTAGACTCAAGAACCTTGATTTCGATAACACATGTAAAATTTACTTATCATTTATTTTTCCCTAGCCAAGATAAGACACTTTTGATGTTGTGTCTGGTTTAGGAGTGACTTTATATTAGGAATGAAGTATTTGCACACTTTGTCTGAAGAGGTCTGTTTTTTGTGGCTCTTGATGCTGTGCTTCCACTATTTGTGAAGCTCTTCTAAGTTCTTGAATAAATGTTCTTAAAAATCTTCCTAAAGTTAACAATTTACTCTCTCAATTGACTTTCCATTAATGTGCTTCCACACATCAATCTATAAACAGAGATCCTTTACAGGAATGACCTTCTGTGGCTCACTCTCCCCTGGAAGGTGTCCACGATCGTCTTCTGGACAACTGTAAAATCTGCTTTGTCCCCCATAATTGTCATCTAGTGCATTTAAATACTTCGAGAGATACACGTTATTTATACTATTTGATTAGTAGTTTACTCAAAATTCGAAATAAAATATTTTAATACTTTGAAATACTGGATTTCTGATTTCCATGAACTATATAGCCATAATCTTTAATGTTAAAATATGAAAGAGGCTTGAAATATTTTAATCTATGCATAATGTATATAGAATATATAAGCGTTTATTTTTTAATTAAATTGCAAAAATAAATTAATTTTTTCATGATATTCTATTTTATATCTGGTTTATATACGTGATTCATTGGAAAAGATCGCATACAAAATAAAAGATATTGCCTTATCTTGCCTTACCACATTTCTAAGCGTAATTCTATAAAATGCGGCAGCGAGAAAAGTAAAGTGATTGAAGTGATGGAGAATGACACCCTATTTTCCTAATATAACACTAGAATTAACAAAGGATTATACTAGAGAAATTTTTGTTCTTATTTTTTGTTGCATTGAATTTTTCAACTGATTCTAAAGGGTCTTTGAACAAGGACGCTCGAGCTTTGTCATGCGATAGTGTCCATGTTTTTAAAGCAACATCTGGCCACCTCACTCTGAACTATTCAGTAGTACTTGGCAAGTCACGATGGAAGGTTATAGCGTCGAACAGCGTGTGCAATTCAGCAAATGTTATTATCAAAATCAGTGCTCCGTTGGAAAAACGTTCTGCCATTACGGGATTTCTATCCTCGCCACAGCGACGAGGCGCATTTTGGGTGGGATGAATGGATTTGTGAACAAGCAAAATTATCGGATTTGGGACGAAAAAAATTCACATGAGATACACCAGCAGTAATTGCATCCCAACAAAGTCACTGTTTGGTGTGGATTTTCGTCTAACGGAATCATCGGTCCGTTTTTTTTTGAGAACGAAGATGGGATTGCCATAACAGTCAACGGCGAGACTTACAAATCTATGATAAGCAATTTCTTGTAGACTCAACTAGATTATATGCCTGATATGGATATTAACGGCATGTGGTTCCAACAGGACGGCGCTATGTGCCATGATAGACATTTTGCATCAACGATTTCAGGGCAGGGACATCTCGCTGTAATTTAACGCCCTTAGACTACTTTCTTTGAAGATACCTTAAATCGCAGGTCTATGCGAATAATCCGCAAACAGTTGATGTCCTCAAAGTCAACATAACGAACACCATCCAGCAAATTCAGCCAGATTTATTTGACAAAGTCGAAGCCGCGGCGGTCATTTGAACGATGTTATACTACACACTTAATGCCATAAAATGTACTTTCAAATCTAAAATAAATTGAGTGCATATATCACACACAACTGGTTTCATTTACATTTAAAAATCGAGTGACCTTAAGTTAAGTTTCCAGCGCTGATTTCAAATTTAAAGTTGATTTTCGTACGTAAGTTCTAGTTTTTATGTTATTTGTAATTTAGGATTTTCTTGATGGTTTCTTTAGGGAGACCTAATGCATAAATCAATCAGATCATGTAGTAGGGAATTGGCACTGTCTAAGAAAGCTATTAGACATCTTTGCTAAATTAAAAGAAACCCTTCTGTATATATCTGTAAATGTTTCATAGTTCAAAACGCGGAACCAGATTTTATGATTTTTTTTTTCAGAAGACAAATAATATGTTTACTGCCATGATATCCACGGTTTTCTAGCAGAGTTCAGCATTGCCTAGTATAAGTCTAAGAAATGAAAATTGTTTCTGGATAGTTATAAGTACAGTATCAAGTGTGTTATCTTGCATAATAGCAATGATTTGGGTGCAGTACCAGTTGGTCACCCTGTGCATTTGCATAGAAACCCATGACATATAAAAATGGTTATTGACTTATAGAAATATCAAAAGCGCAACAACCGAAAAATGTTCAACTTACTCTTTGGCCAACAATAAGGTGCACTAAGTTGCCATGTTATACCAGCATGAGGGGAAGAGAAGTTTGATACATACAGTGGACCCAGAAGGAATGGCCCATCATGAAACATTAGAAGACGGCATGCCAACCATTATAAATGATCCGATCACTAATCAAGATAAAATTAATTTCCCCCAACTCCACCTCAAGATTTGCTTGATGAATCAGTTTGTGAAGGCATTGAGTACTTCAGGGAATTATTTAGCACACAGTTTCTGCCGTTCCTATTTTTTCTTTTGAGAAAATCAAAGCGGGCATATTTGATGGATCTTAAATTCCTGCCCTTAAACGTGAAGTGGAATTTGTCAGAAAGATAAATGACAAGGAGAAAACAGCTTTGCTCTCATTCGTTGCGGTAATACAAAAGTTTCTTAGTAAAAGAAGGCGGATAAATATGAAGATTTGTTTCAAGGATGCAGTTGGATTTTCGTGATCTTGGATGCAACATGAGTGTCATGCTACAATTTCTGAATAGTCTGTTTCACCATTTCCGCGGTAACCTTGGAGCTGTAAGCGATACAGAGTGAGAGTGCTTCCTACAAGATCTCAAGATGATGGAAGAACGTTATCAAGGGCGATGGAACAGAAATATTATGGCAGAATATTGGTGGACTATTAAACGAGATGACCTGGAAAAAGAGCTGCAAGAGCAAATTCTTTGCATAATAAGAACGATATGAATTTTTTTATTTCATCGCTCTTTCTGAATCGCATCGGTGCACACATAGTTTTACGTGGTTTATTTGATCTTTTATCCCCTTATTTCAAATTCTAGTACGCATTGTGATGAATATACACCCTGTTGAGAAATAATACATATTCTTTGCCTAAATGGTTGTTTCAACAGTAATTTTAACATATAACAAGAAATTCCTTAGATAGAACATGACATTATGCGAACGGTGTCAAAATTTCGAGATAAAATGAAAAGGCTGAATTTTAAAATAATATGTAGCTTATAGGGAAAATCTAACTTAATATTTGAATTGAGCTCATCCAATTTGGTCAAAACAACTGCCAATATAAATACAGCAAAATTTTGTTCTCCAGTGCTATCCATGCGGTCATTCCATGTAATTTTTCTTTAGCTTGCCTCAACTTTTGCGCCCATAGCACTCTCTCATATTATCAAGTTACACTCTATTTGACATTAACATTCATCGGGATAGTAAAAAATATTCAACTTGATTTGAGATCCCTCGGACGTTTTCCAGATTTAAGAAGTTTGTAGCTCAAAAAAGTTTCTTCTATCGCATAATAACACTAATAAATGTTTCCCTAACGTTTAGTGAATTCGTTTTTTTTATTTCTACTAAGTAAAGGAAAATTCTGTGTTAACTATACCTTCTTTAATTCGCAACACCAAGAATAATGTGCGTCGCACAAAAAGGTTTCTTCTCAGTTTACACATTGTTCGTTCAATCTGTATCTATAAGACTTCCACCATTTACGATGCAAAGTTCAATGCGCTTTGCAAGACTCAGATGAACCCGATGAATTAACTAATTTTTAGTAAACTTGAGCACATTCATTTATGATGCTCTGTTCCCACAAGTGTCTAATTTCCATTGAATACACCTTCTCCTTTGCCACTAAGACTAGTTAACGGAATGCGTTTATTATAGCAATGAGAAGCCATCTTTACACTGCATCGGACACTACTGAAGGAGGTGTAATAATGTATATTTATTTCTATATTAACCTTATACCATAACTGCGTACATCTAAATCAAGGGAGGTAAGGTCTGGTGAACCAGGAGACCATTGTGATATTTCCTATGTCTCCATATTTTAAAGAAACCTTTGTATAGGAGATGTAAGTTTCTAATTGAAGAGCTGCCGGCAAGAGAGACTCAACCCGCAATGCACATTTTCAGTTTCCTACGTAAAACGATGGGTGCACTCGTACTCTGTATCGTGGTAACAAAGGAGAGAAAATATTGAACCTTATAGCCTCGCTACATAAGGTATAGTGACAGGTGGTAACGCGTCATTTTCTCGATGATCGCTTTGTCCCTAGCGAGCAAAAGGGTCTCACAGCTCCTACGCCTCCACCCAATCAACGAGCCACTTTTATGCGCTCTAGCCGCCTGAGTATCCTCTTGGCCAATCACGTGCGCTGAACCATTCTTGATGCTCACGCTCCTCCACCTCTTTCACGGTGTCAACACGTTCGTGAGTGCTTTGTTATTTTTACCTATTTTACCAAGGAATTATCTTGTGATTACTACACCCCCTCCCCCTCCCTAAGTCTCGCAAGCGGCAAGGGCTCTCTGAGAAGTGGTTACGGAACGTAAATAAGTTCAATCGTGATTGAGGAAAAGCCTACAGTAGCCAGGCCTCCAAAAGAATGGTGGATAAGAGGAAGGTTGGGAGTCCCTGTACTTGTCCTGACCGATGTTTTGCCAAATTTGGGGTGGATAACATTCAAGTTATTTTCAAAGCCTACTGGAAAAGGACAAATTACAATGCACAGTCATGTTTCACCCAAACGAAAGTGTAGCCACCATTACTCTGATATGGTCAACGGGAGCCTGTTACAGTTTGAAAGACTGCCCATCTCAACATTCATGACATCAGTGATAAACGTATGCAGAATATAATGTTGAAAACCAAGGCATCGACGATAGGAACTTCTCCAGCAGACAAACGGGGCACTAAATCCAGGTGAAATACGGTGGCAGAAAAACGTAAGGTGCGAGTGAGAGATTATATTAAAGCCTTACCTGTTTGCTTGTCACATTATAGTCGTGCCAAGGGCGCTAAAGCAAGTTCATCATACCTGGCAGTACTCTCATTTCGCTCTACAACGCTAAGAAAGACGTGCTCAAGGAGAAGCAGTTGGAGAGTTTGAGAGTACATAAACTCATGTTACGTGATATTTTTAATAATGAGTTTAATATTGGCACTGCTCATACCCAAGCTGACACCTGCAACTTTTGCGACGAGTTAAAGGTCAAGGTCAAGATGCTGAAATAGGCGAATAACGTTGGTGAGCTGCAGGTACTGAAAGTAGACAAGACTCTCTATGACGCCAATGCTAAGATTGCCTAAAGACTCCGAAATTATCCTGCATTGCCATACACCTGCAACAGACTCTACCTGCACTTAGGCTTACTTTGGGTCGAAGTATTACAAGAGAAAGTTATTAACCTATAACCTTGCCAGCACAACCTCAAGACCAAGCAGGGCTATTTCTTTGTGTCGCATGAAGGGCAAGCCAGGAAGGGGGCATCGGAGATCTGTAGTTCCCTGCATTATTACCTTTCCAACTTCGTCTACGATGGAACGGTTAAGAAGCTAATAATGGTCTCAGACAACTGCTCGGGTCAAAATAAGAGCGTGAATCTTGCTGCGTACTACCTCAGGCTCATCCACTCTCTACGTCTCACGAGGATCAAATATTGTTACTTGAGCCTGGTCACTCGTACATAACCTGTGAAGGAGACTTTGTTTTCTTGGAGCTTAAACTCTGTGGCCTTCAAGTGTATACCACAGCCCACTACATAACTATCATGGAAACTGCTAGTGACAAGAGTCCCTTCGGTGCAGCGCCCGTGGACTCCACCCTATTATTTTAAATTTTCCATCCTAGTAGGGATGGTGTCCAAGGCAAAGCAGGCTCAGTTGGGTTTCAAGGCTGCTAAGGTCATCACTATTTCAGCTGAGGAAGCCAGTGCTATTATAATGAAGAAGGGTTTCGGTGAGTTAGTGGATGACGTTATCTGGATACTGCAGACGAAGAAAGGCTCATACGACCCGAAGATGTTCAAGTTCAGCAAGGTCCACCTACCCTTCAAGTAACCCGTATGGCGTTGGCCTTACCAAAGGTGAGATTTTGAACTTAAAGGACCTGCCCAAGTCCATTCCTGAAGAGTATATGCCATTCTACAATAACCTCTTCGAGGCCCAGGAAGAAAAGGAGCGTGAGGGGGCGGGACAGGAGGGGTAAGAACGCGACCCTACTGACGACTACCTCAACTACAACTACCCCTCTCATTCTAGTTATGCAAGAACAACCTCTTCCCTAAACGGGTGAGTATCTAACTTATAATAATGTGTATATTTCATGTTCTATAGTATTTTTTAATGTTGATAATTAATTAATAACTTTTTTTAATATTGTGAAATGTAATGCAAGAAGGGTGGGTAAAATTTGAATTTTCAACATGAAAAGATTAATGAATTTTAATGAACCTAAAATAGCAAAGAAGATCAATTCTTCAGCTTTAAAATGGTATATTACATATTGTTTATACACCTAAACTCTATATCTAACAATTATTCCCTAGCTTTAACCTCAATTTCCTTAAAACAATAAAAAATCGGCTGAGACCCTCGTGCCGGCAGCTCCTCAATTGATCTCAAGGTTAGGGCCACAATGCGGCGTCTGACCGGATGCCCTTCTTAGCCCATTCGCTTTGCCATTCGTGGAAAGAACGAGATACCAGTATACATACGACCTAGAGGTATAAGAGTGACTGGAACCAACATATCAAAGGATACTACCATATATAGACCTTTATATAGGTTAAAATGTTCGAGTTCCTGTAAGCTAGCTACCCCGGAAGAAAGTATGATTCGATCCCGAGGTAGCTCTTTCAAAAGTAAATGACTTCTATCTTTTAGGAAAGAATCCAAAATTCATTATAAAAAGCGGGTGAAATTTGTAAATACTAATGGACGTGAAAATAAATAGCACTCTAAAATGAACTATAATAAATGATGAAGACAACCGTAAGGAGAAAAATCATGTCAGAAAATAGGTATTATATATCAGTTAATCTAAAACTTAAAACAAATATCAAAATAACTCTATTAATTTCATAAAATTCTTCAAATTATGCCAACATTCTCAATTTCATTCTTTTCGCTTCCTCTCATATTTGATTATATCTGCCTCATAAATTTCAGCCATTAGGAAAAACCTAATTTGCACAAACATTTTTTCAGCCAAATCTTTTTCTGGTTACATAGTGTGGTAATCGTCACCATTTATGAGACTGCTTTATTTATTCTTATATATTAAAAACTTTCTACTCCTTTCTATTAACAACTGGGTGCATTGAATATCTTTGTATAAACTTTATAACCGAAAGTACTCAAAAATTATAATGAAAATTACACTTACCAACTGTCAAGAAGGAGAAATATTACAGTCATCTTGAACCGATTATCAGATTTTTTTTTTTTTTTATCTTTACCTATTCTCTACCTTCATTTTATCCATTTACAGAAACCATTTTTTTTATTTTTCAAAACCTGAGTTTATACAAATCCATTAATGAATAAAACATTTCTCTATGGAAATATATATATATATATTATAGTAAAATTTTAAAGACTCAAAAGTAATCTAGAATTTAACCAGAAACACATATATAGGGAGGGGTGGAGCTCTATAATGCTTATTTTTCCCCCAAATAACAAAGCAAAATGACGTAAGAAAGGGAATCTGGTCAGAAGCGTCTTTGCCTTAAAGAATTTTTCGCTGATGACGGTTCATTGATCGTTCTTTGCGACAATTTAATATTTTCACCTCCGAGGTTGTCCTACAGCTCCCCTTTTCACTACAGAACTTATACAAATATTTCTTTTAGGATCTCTGAACCTTATTCATATATGTATCCTTCCATGTTTTTTTAAATTGTCTTCAATTTATCTTTGCTTATTTGACTCAGTGTGAAAATTTTATTTGTGTCATAAAACCGATCAAATGCATAGATTAGATACTTAATTATCAAAGAATAATTGCTTTTTCCTTCTTTTATAGTCTAACCCAATTTCGGTATGCTAATTACCTTCTCCATTTTTTCATGAGTAACAAACTGTTTAAATAAACATAATTATTTTTTCCTTGCTTGTTGACTGGATTTTGAATTGTTCGGTTGAAGGCTGTTTAAATACACTCCACCTATTCAGATTTCTTTTTGTACTCCTCCCAATGTCTTGGAAATATCAACAAGCACTTCAGTAACCAGTCAGGGAGAGATTGCGCACCCCTACATCATTCCCGTATTGATTTGTATATTTGAACTGACTAAGTGCATCTTGTAAGACGCTCTATGTACGGTCTTGCGGACGGCTTAAGTTAAAAGGTATGTCATATTGGTCTTGTGAACCTCTTTCATATACAGTGCTCATAGACATGGATCGGGCTCATGAATCGTAGCCTTTGTTCCTTACTATCCGAAGGTCAGATAGACAAGCATTTTGTTTTCATTAGTTTGCTGCTATACTTACAAACAATATGTAAATTTTCTTTCATACTTTAATTAAAATTTTATTTTCATATCCTATACTTGAATTTATCTTAGGTTCAATCTGAGGAGATGGTTGTGGATCTCATGGATCTTTCTTGGTAGTGCAACCTTTATCGGCATCCATTTCTCTTGTTTCAGCAAATTTAGGTCGGTATTAGATATGTTCTACTGGAAGATCTGTAACATTTGTGGCAGAAGTTCATCATTTCTTTTCATAGTGATATTTCATCAAATTGCCATTGGTGGCTGTGACATACCTTTTGAAAGAACCATAGGCACCCAAAGCAGGAGCTAAGTTTTCTTCAAACATGAGGCTGGAATGTGAAAAGAACAAGCCCATTTTTCCTGCAGTCTAACACTTTTAAACTAACATGGTTATCATATATGTCTAGAGGAAGTATAGGTTGTGCATTTGTGTACTTCGTAACAAACACAAAGTTTTCATAAATACGATGGAGTTTTCTTTGTCATCCATCCTGATTGATGTGTTGCTCCAATTAACACTGGAGAAAACAAACATAGGGTAAATTGTGCTGCCAGTACCGCTAAGTTCAAGGGCCAATATTACGAGTGTTGTTCCTTTCCATGATGTCACCGCTCCAACCTTCTTGATTCCGTTTCAAGCAATAATCCAAGTGGAAGGCTGTACCGTTCGTGTACTACTCTTGGTCACATAGTAGATATGAGGGGCGGTCAATAAGTTTTGATATTCGGATATAAGGAAACGAGATATGAGGAACACTGTTTTATTATTTTTCAATATAACTACCCTCGACTTCAATGCACTTGCGCCACTTGTCCCTGAGGCTTCGAATTCTCGACAAGCAGAAATCTCCCGACTCCTGTTCAATCCACTCCTGGATGGCGAGCTGGACATCTTCATCGTCCCCCAACCAGCGTCCACGCACTGCAGCCTTGAGCTGGCGGGATAAAAAATAGTTGCTAGGGTCTAGATCTGTTCTGTAGGGGGGATGGTTGAGATCCTCGAATCCGTACTCGCCCAGGGCAACTTGTGCAACTCTGGCCTTGTGGACTTTGATGACGTTGAAGTCGATCATGGGGCGTGAGGTTTCTAGGGACCCAACGAGCAGAGACCTTGGTCATGGCCAAATTGTCGTAGATGATGTTGATAACACTTCCATCTGATATTCCAAGTTCTCGCTCGATTTCTTCGACCTTCACCCATCGATTTTCGAGGATTATCCTCTCTATATGAGCCACATTGTCTCGTTGGTCACGTCTGACAGGCGTCCTGGACGGGGGTTATCTTCAAGAGACTCACGACCATAGCAGAAGTCCCTATTCCAGCGAGCAATGGTTGCATGGAAGGGGCGGTGTCGGTGTACACTGCAACCATGCATTCATCGATCTCTTTTGCATTCTTGCCTTCCTTGGTCAAATATTGGATCACTGTGCGGTGCTCAACCTTCTCCATTTTTGAAAAATTTGTGACTGACGATCTGCGATGAGCTATTGCTTCTTAAATAGACGAGGCAGGAGTGTGCAGTTGCAGGTTCTGACTCGTCATAATTTGCCCTAACTCTCTCACAAACAGCCATCCCCCTTCCTCTGTTTTGCCCTACCGCTCCGCAAAACTTATTGACCACCCCTCGTATTATCTCACTGGAACTTTTACCTTTCCAAAACCAGCAGAGTTGTTAAAAAGAGACCAACATTAATAATAAAACCCCCAGTACCCTGAGGAGCATGACATGTCCTATGTTTAAACTTCAATAAAATATTTAGCATTCAAATTTATAGAAATCTATCCCTAAAAAGAGACCTAGTGTAGACTTACACTGATACCTGAAAAATTGGCACACCTTTCCAGGCTCAAAAGACCCTCGGACTCTCAAACATGATTGAGACTCCCTAATCTTTATTCCATCTTGATACTACCAATTTAATCCTTTAATCTATCGCTCTCTCTCAGTTGGTAGCGAATTTTCCAGGCGATTCATCGCTTTTATTCACTCACCCATATTCGCAGCTCCAGTTGAATATGGGTGATTTAACATGCACTCTTCCATCTCCTTTGCCATATGACTGCCCCATCTTTATCTTCTGTATTCCTTTCCTCACAGGACCCGGTGGCAAGGCACCGAGGATTAGGCCATGAGGTAGGGTAATGGTTTCTAAGAGTGTGCCAAGCCGGTTCACTGGCACTCTATGCTCTTACCAGGGCGGCTGGAGCGGCCGTTTATTGATTGGGGACCGCCTTATAACATTGATCCCCATTGCCAAGGAAGATCCTTCCCCCCTAAAGTACCCGACAGTAAAAAGGATTTCCTTTCATTTCTTCTCATGTTGAAGGGAGTTCTTTTATTAGTTTCATTTTGGGACCTGACCCCTTCCCCCAATCGGTGTTACTCGAGTGTAGCAGTGTCATTCCTCCTGTTTTCTAAAGAGGCCTCCAAAAGAAAAGGCTTAAAATGGTGGGAGAAAGCTCCTCCATCATTTTAAAGCCCTTTTTGAGCACATTTGTATTCCATAGAATGGAAAGATCCTTGGTATACCACATTGGGGCCCGCCACATTTTAGGGGCCCTATTGCTCCGGTGCGCCGGCACCTACGGATTTGCCCTTCAGCATGGTGCGCGGGCGCACTTGATGCTCTTCGCCAACTACGACTGCCTCCTTTTTTGAATTTACGAGTAAAGGATAAAATCACATTGCAGAAGTTCTTGGTTTCCTGGGGGTCGAATGCTCCTTTTTGAGGTAAGCCAAAATGTCATCTTCGCCCAATATTTGGGGGTCAGCTTTTAAAGTATACCAGAAGGTCGTACTAGGCAAGGGTTTTAGCCATTGAACTTACACGAGAATTATATGACTTGGAGCTAAACTCCATGAGGAAAGATTTCTGTTGATTACTGGATAAGTTTTGCTTCGATTGTGACCTCAGTTCGTTTATTTTTGACCGAAAAATTAGGTATCAATGAAAATGGAAGCAAAAACTAAACAGGAAGGGAAAAAATAAAAACAAAAATAGACGAAGGAAAAAACAAAATTTAAACACCAAAATGCTATATGAGATTAATAAATACAGGATACTGGCGCATCATATTATGTATATGTACTTTCGAATCAACGAGAAAGATCCTACAAACACAATGTTGATAACTTCTTCAAGGTTTTTTAAAATAAATACAAGCTAAAACGAAAATAAGTAGGAAAACATAAAAATGAAACAATAAAAAAATATACTACTGAATATATTAGAGGAGAAATGAAGATTAAATTAAATAGAATTTAAAGTAGGTGGGTATATTATAATCCTTTTTGGGTGGGAAAATAGATGTAAGCATAAATATAGGGACAAAAAAAATGAAAAAGAGTTAAAAGGCAATTAAACAGAACAATAACTATGAATATACATAATATAACCCAAGTAAAAGAGTTTTAAAGAACATGTGCTAGTGTAAAAACATATCACGCTAAAATATTGATGCTAAAGTATGTATGTATGTACTTATCCAAGGAACTTATCCAAGTAGAGCCCCGTTGAAAAAACGTTGGAATAGACAGTGTCAAATGAAATTATTTCCAATTTCGATAGGAAATCCTAAATGCCGCCAAGTTAAAGAAAAAATGTCAATTAATATTAATGAAAAAGGTAAAATGAAAAATAGAAAATGGTTCGACAAATGAAAAAAATAAATCTTTCGAATTTCGATCCAAATTTTCAGTATCGTGGCAGCGGTGGAAGGAAGCGGCAGTGTTAGTAGTCATGGGTGTAGACACTTTTAAGTGTGCAAGAGAAGAATTTTGAAAAAATTGTCACTAAACTAATAGGAATAATCCAATTGGCTAAATAATGTGCCTTACTATCATTGCAATCATTATGAGCAATATAGTCTATAAAGTTCAAACAATTTATACAAGTGAAATTTTAGGAATTAATGAAGAAAATTATGAGGATATTTATTTATAAATTACTTAATCTAAAATTGAAGAATTTAAATGTTTAAATTCGTCTCCAGTCAAAATCTTATTTAAACATTTTTGCCTACTGGGCACAGAGTGTACTCATGAATGGATACCTAAATCATTATCAAATAATTTATGACAATTGAAATTATGAATAGTGTATTATGTAAAGAGATGGTAGAATTTTCGCAAAACACTAACTTCGTCAGTTGACACATAGGAGAGAATTTTTCGGTAAATTGAAGCTGGAATTTTATCCGATGCATTTTCGATTTTAATCAATACTCTGTTAAGTGACTCATTATAAATCCCTCTCGTATTTAGCTCCAGGGCTTTGCATTTGGCATAATTTGTTTCCACTTCATTTTCAAAGCAGAAATTAACCGCAAATTACGAAAATAAAACTATAAAATAACAATTGATTTCTTTATATAATTAGTGATGCTTGAAATTCCTTTAACTAAAATTAATTTTGCCTATAAGAGAGTTTAATTACTTATATATCACCTACCCTAGATTTTATAGCTCCTAATCCTTTTATTTCTCCAACAACTTTTTTCCTAATCAGTCACATTCCTTCGTTATACAGCAACACTATTAAAAATTGCAATTTCGCCTTTCCTTTTAGGAATTTCCTGTACCATTAGCATTTGAACTGAGTAAATGTCAACAATGGCCATAAGCGACAATAAATTAACCCATTTTTACGTTAACTAAAATTCTTCTTGTATGCTTTACTCTTATCTCTACGTCCCCATAGTGCTTAACCTCAAGTTATAGTTTTTACAAAGTGTATCATTTTCAAGGGTAGAACGTGGTTCCACCCTCTAGAAATCTCGAGACACTTTCACACTGCATTGGGTCTGCTTCACCAGTATAAAGAGTGCATCCCTCTCCTCCTCGGGTATTCCTTATACAAGATGCGAGCAGCTAACAACAAAGATCAATATTATAATTAAAAATATGATTTAGAAACTCTAATAAAGCTCCAAATTAAGACTTTAAGATGTACAAAATCGATCACTTGAGTATATAGAATGTACATAAAAACATATGATCCTAGAATGTGCCTTTGAATCCAGGTGACAAAAGAGTACAGGTAGACGGTAAAGGGTTAAGTCACTGGAATGAAATATTTAAAATCAAACTAAAGGAAATTGAATTAAATTAGAAAGTCGAAGACAATAATATTTGGTTTTACCTGCTTGTTATGTGTCAAAGTCTCCAACGCACCCAATTTTCCCCGTTTGGAAGTACAAAATATGATTACAAGAGTGCTCTAAGTCGTCCATATGACCTTATTTTACGACATGTAACATTCTCACATTTGCACTTGACCCAACTACCCCACTTTCCTTTCCATACCAAGAAAAGAAATTAACATAACCGATGGGGGATATTCCACTCCCCATTCTAGCTTCCCCCCCTACACACACAAGAAAACATACCCTGGTTGACTAATTGAGAGGACAAAGTGAGGGATGTCGTGTAGTTTCTCTTATTCTAGTGCCCTAAGTAGTTATACCCTTTCCACATACCCTTACTTCAAAACTTTTACATGCTGTGTTATTTTTTCTGACAGAAATTCTCATTTTGGTTTTATTTTATTTAAAAACAATGGCAAGGAAAGTAGGAAGAAGGGAAAACGTATGAGGAATATGAAGGGGAAATAGAGAAGGTATGAGGTTAAGGAGAATATTTGTGGTACCAAGACCTCAGAAACAGAACGAGATATAGGCATAAATATGAGATGGCTTATCTTTACTGTAGCGCCAATAAGATCGATAGATAAGCACACAGATTAAAAGGCTTATCTTTACTGTACCACTAAATAGATAAATATATAGACATAAATATGAGATAGTTTATCTTTATTCAATCCAGAAATCGATCAAGCTATAGGCACAGAGATGGGATGGCTTATTTTTACTGTACCACAAGATATATCAAGCTATAGGCACAGAGATGGGATCGCTTATATTTTTTACTTGTGGTGTGCAATGACTGCACACAGACAAATAAAGGTATATATATATATATATATATATATATATATATATATATATATATATATTTATATATATATATATATATATAGAGAGAGAGAGAGAGAGAGAGAGAGAGAGAGAGAAAAGGGCAAATATACATTTTGCCAGGTTGAAGTGTCAAAGATGGAATGGTAGGAGCAATAAAATAAGGTCGTTTGGAGACAGTTTGTGAATCAGCAGAATCTGATTAGAAAGTCTGGTTTGAAATCCGACCACAATGTCAGGCGCTCGCACCCGAGTCTGAGAGCAGATAGGCAAACAGAGTAATCAGAGCTGTCTGGAATAGGAACAGAATTGGCGACAAAAGATGTTTCGCCTTTATAATGTAAAATTTGATAAAGGGCATCTTAGCTTTAAGCAGGCTAGACTCCAACCAATCAAAGGCTCCGCTGAGCTAGTAGGTAGCTAAGCACCGCCTCAACGACCAAAGGAAGGTGGAGCTACGAGTCGCCTCTAAAATAAGTCTGTGTATAAATAAGAGAACATTTTCATTCAAAGATCATTATCATAATTATTAATAATATAGATTATCATTGACCCAATCATTGATTGATTATTAGACTCTTAATTCACCGCTCTGCGAATCTCAATTATTCTTGCTCTTGCTATTATAACCCGATTTAAAATATTCCGTTGCGCAAATTAAATCTTTACCGTAAGTGTAAACATTTCAAAGTGGCATAAAAATAAAAGTGTTTAATTCCTTGCACAAAGGAGCCTTTTACTTACAAACCTTGATCGGTTAATACCGTTCGGACCATACGTTAAGAAACCTGTAAGCAAGCCACTCGACTAGACCCTTATAGGATCGGCTTGCAATCAAAACAAGGCGTACTTCCGCCAAACCTATAACTGGCGACCTCATATTTGGCGACCTATATACTCATCCAAAAAGAGAACGAGATATATACAGGAATAAGAGATAGCGTATCTTTACTCAATCCTTTAAAAGATCGAGAAGAGAGATGAAGGCGATGGCTTATCTTTACTCAACCTAAACAGAGATCAAGTTAGAGGCAGGGGAGGGATGATCATTATTAAATAGAAGGGTGATAACGGGGTTCTTAGTGAGAAATAGATATGATATGAAGGGATGTTCAAAAAGTTCGTAGAAACTTCTCTAACCTTAAAAACGCACGAATGAGACTGGTTTTCTTCTGATGGCGATTTTTAAAGTGATGCTTTAACTTGATTTAATTCTCAGTGTTTTCGCTTCAATGGAAATTATGTTAAGAAATAAAACCTACTATTTTTTAGTTTCATTTTAATAATTCTTTCTACGAACTTTTTGAAGACCCTTCGTATTTTTCAAATCAAAAGTGTGGGCTGTCGGAACTAAGATGAATGATTTCAAAACTTTCAGAAAAAGGTTGTTTTGTTTTGTTGTTGTTTGTGTTTCTTTTTAATATTTAAAAATAAGTTAATATCAACAATTGAATATCCACCTGAAATTTTGGGAATGAAGTTTTTAAAGAAAAGAGGGAAATTAGTTTAAGGGAAAATGTTCACAAGGTAAAGAGGTTGAGTTTTTTGCAATAAATCTTTAAGCGAAACCAACGAGGGTTGCTGGAAGCTTTCGCTGGATATCTATAAGGAGCGAGATGGAAAAAAACTGTTGAAGTTAGAAGAAGCGAAAAATTTCCAAGATGTTTAGGCACAGATCCTCATTATGGTAACGCTTTTGCGCTCGTTGGTGCGAACAGGATCAAAATCCTCAAGATGTCAGCTGTAACGGCTTGATTTCTACTCTACATGCCATACCCAATTAAAGGGGTTCTAGAGTTTTGAATAAGCGGCCACTCATCTTTAGTCTGTTACACAGCAAAGAGCCCGAGTCCTCTTTAATTTACTGGTCACAGATGAGCACAGACCATCGTACACTTCCCAAAATTAGTGATGTCATATTTAAAAAATTGTTTAAGACAAAAGTAAGTTAATTAGGATATAATTACGTGATTTTTTTTTAGAAATGCTTGAATAGTTTAAGTTGACCCCAGTTGGTGTTGCTGTGCTGTGCTGTGCTGTGTTGCCAAATGATATATTTTTTATAACACGTTAAGTTTAAAATTTAATTATGAAGATAGAAATAAAAAATAGGCATTTTAAAGCGATTTTTGTGATATCTATAATAAAAAATATATAAGTTAATTAAGCTAGAAAAGAGTAAAGTTGGGAGAAATTTGGCAAACTTGTTTAAAAACAAACCGGTTTCAAATTTCCGACAGTACGAATCAAAATACCACAATAACGTAAAAGAATTACTAAATTTAATTTATTTTATTAGTATTTCCTATCTAGTGTACATATTTAAGATTAAATATACCCCAAACACACTCTCTCTCTCTCTCTCTCTCTCTCTCTCTCTCTCTCTCTCTCTCTCTCTCTCTCTCTCTCTCTCTAATCACTCAATAATATAATAAATTTTCACTCTCCGAACGAAATTCAACGTAAAGTGTGACATAACTAATTGTGGCGACGGTACATACGAATTTAAAAACCAGCGCAACAACCGGGACTACTTTTTTTCTCTTCCACCTAAGGGAAGTTCAGGTATAACACGGGCCCTTTTACTGCGACTGGTATTTTGACGATTACGTGCCCAACCTGCCCCAATGCCTTTATTTTAACTTCCTCCCCTCCCCAATTAGTATTATAATAGTATTATAATATATTATAATTAGTATTATATTAATATTATAATAGTATTATAATAATTTTTATTAGTATTATTACTTACATTACTATTATATTATATTATTTTTATTAATAATAATATTTTTTATTATTACTACTATGATTATATTTTTATTTTTTATTATTATTGTTATTATTATATTATATTCTTATTAATGTTGTTATTTTATTATAATTATTATAATGTTATTAAATGATGTATGGCGCCAACGTAATCATTCAGTGGGATACCAATTCTTTTTGGTCCGCAGATCCCCCAAATGAGGTTCACAGATTAGGTATTCCACGAATTCGAGGCGACAGACGAACCACAAATTCGAAGGAGTCTTAATAAGTACACGTCTTCGGCTTCATTCAAATTAGTCCTGGATTTTAAAAACTAAATGTGTTTCACTAACGATAATGTGGCGTATCAATTTTTATGCCCTGACCAATTAATATATTAGGTACTTCACAAAGTCATAGGTTTTATATCAAGACCGACGAAGGACCAATCCTCTCATCCTGCACATGCACACATTTTAATTGGCCATAAATACTCGTTGCAGGACGTCATAAACTCAAATTCTCTGAAGAACTCATATATATATATATATATATATATATATGAGGAAAGCTTAGTTCAACTGTTTTGATTCAACATAAGGCACAAATTTAGAGCTTTCATTTCTTTAAAAATCTAAAATTGAAAATAAAATAAACTATATTGTTAATCTTATCATTTAATATTATTAATAATATTATTATTTTTATTATTATTAATATTATTATTTTTTTTTATTATTATGAATTTTAGGCTAACACAATGTTTAGCGAGGAGTTGCATTTAATATCATGCTAATTCGGAGTTCGGCAAACACAAATATTAAATCTTATCCAAAGTTTAGACCAACAAATACTAGAAACAAAAATAGAAAAATATTTCTGCTAACTTAAAATAGAATCTAGCGCTCTCTTTCTCTCTGTCTTTTGCACTTTTTTCAAATCTCCCACAATCTTTTCCTGCCCATATAAAGTCAACAAATTAGAGGGTGAAGGGCGTGAAACGTAAAAAATAATTACCTCTATTTATCTCTGTTAAGTTGCTTTCTAAATGTAGAAATGAACTTGCCTCTGACAACGAGGAAGAGCTCTTAGATAAGAGTAAGCGAATGTTGATAAAAAGGATACCATTACTGGTGTTTCCTTAAAGTCGAAATAACTTTCCTGAAGACAGGACTGGAAAATTGTTTAGCTTTAGAATCTTGCTCTCAGGAAACAATGGCACCCTACTGGTCCTCAATTTAGGGTAGCATGCAAGAGATTCATGGGGCACGTGAACATCGTCTCTGTTGTTGAGGTTCTTAATTATAAAATGGGTTAAATGGGGGTGTCCACCGGAAGCAAGAGAGTGGTCACCCATCATGAGAAAGACGACTCTTGTTGAATAGAGTCTTCAAATGTTAACAGAATGGATAATATATTGAGTGTAAGATATGGGGATTTTCTACATATAGCTGTATATGTGTGTTTGTCTGACTGTATGAAGGAAGATTTTAACAAACCAGCGTGTGCCCTACTCCTTCTAAATAAAGATGTCACCCTACTCTACAACCATTTTATACTTCGAGTTTTTCTCTCATTCTGAAATATTCCTTCTCAACTTCGTACTAAATAAAGCTAATGTTGAATATGTGCTTTATCATTCCTTTCTAACTCCCATATGTTCGTTTGTCCGCTATTATTTACGTGAATGTAAACTACTAAATTATATATTTCATTTTGCAACCGAATATAAATCTTATATTTTAGCAGGTATTTTTATCAGATACATCCAAATCCAACTTAAATAAAAATATGAAAACTCAAAAGAAAAAGAAATCCCTAAGGAAAATACAGACACATTTTCTTTATACAAGTGTAGATAGTTTCACAATATCGAATCACTAAGCCGTTTGTTTAGCCTTGCCTTTACAAAACGTCGAAAAATCACGTTTGACGGAAAAGTAAAGTAAATATCATTACTCCTTCATGAATTATTTTACTTCGTTATATTAAAGGAGCGAAGAGCTTGTGAGTCCTGAAAGAAGGAAGGATCAAATTAAATATTGAAGGAGCGAGAATTTAATATATCAAATTGAAACGAAATTTTGACTTGGATTGTCCGACAAGCTTATATAGGTGGACCATATACCAGCAAATATTCTAAGACCAAATTTATATGTTAGTTTTGATTAGCAATCATAGTTTTAAATTAAAATTTAAATTTTACATTGGGTGTATAATTCTGCAAAATAAGGCAGGTATTATATTAGAACTATAAAAAATTTTTAAAACATATTTTTGTATGGTTTTTGTTTCTGTTTTTTAAAGACGGTCAAGGAAGAGGGGGCCACTGTAGAGAGGATCCTTTACTATCTCTAAATATTGCTCCTAAATGTAAATTTGGAGGTAATCATAAACCTAAAGCGTTAGATGAATTCATTAGTTTATGAAAACATCACTAGAAAATTGATATCTGATCTCTCTCCTCCTCTCAAGTCTTTGAAATTTTTGTTGAATAACACCCATAAAGTTTTATCAACTTTATTAATCGTTCCATTGAACTTTTCAATTCAATCAATTTTCTGATCTGAGGTACGAAAAAATACTCTACCTATGGGAATCGATGGCTTCTTTCGCCTATATATTTTACAATGTCGTTCATCAGCCAGTTTTAATGTTGAAATGGGTATAAAATATTTATCAAGATCATAAGACTAGGTAGGATTGATGACATTCTTCTTCCCGGCATTAATGAACCCGGTTTTGGCAACACTGTTTACATAATCGTCCTTCTTTTCCACGCCTTACCGTGACCAGGCTAAAAACAAACTTTATTTTCGCCCAGAGATTATTCCACGTTTTTAACTGGCCTGTTTCTTAGACAAAATTATATCGTCGCCATCATTAAGATTTTGATCAAACAAGTGTGATTCTGTTGCATAAGAGCCTGATTTATATGTTGAAACAAAGTACATAATTTTTCTCCTTGGTCCAGCTTTGGAGTTTTATCTTTCTAAGAAACTTCAGAGTAAATAATTTAATATTATAAAGGAATAGTATCAAAGGCAATAATGGAGTAGGCAAAAGTAGCAATCTAAAATGTAATGTTCGGCTTCCACCTTCAGCATATAAATGGCAAAAGGTATATGATATGTCGTGAAACAAATGCGTATGTTGTAAGAAAGCTAGCACATGTATCACAACAAATGGCTTTATACTCAAAGCCATTTTCATAACTATATTTAATGAGGAGTATGAAAATTAATTACGGTCATTTCAATGCAAAATCGACTTATTTTTACAAAAAGGTTGGAGTATTTATACACTTTCGTGGCATTATGAGGATAGATATGATATCCTGACCACACAAATGCACATCAGCAGAGTGCAAAAGATACCAGAGATGCTTACACAGTAATCTCTAGGCAACAATGCGTTAGCATTGTCTGTTTATCACAAAATGTCAAGTCGCTTCTGCAACATTATAATTACCCACTTATCAAACATTATACTTTCATAAAGAAGCTATAGAATTTCGTATACAATGAAATTGTCAGACTTCGCTTCTTTTTAATATAGTCATAAGAGTATAATGGATCAAAGCATCTGTAGATGATAGGAGAAATTAACAAAAAACATATTTGTTTTAACCCTGTAGAAATACATACGGCACAGCTATTTTAGTGCACGAGAAAAAATAACAATTAACCTTAGTAATTTACACCCTATAAAGCATGGATAAATAAAGAATTCATAAGAAATTGCTATATTAGATTCAATGGAATTTTTTATATATAGATCTGCTGACTAATGTTTTGGTAACATTTAAGCTCTGCAAATTTTTTAATTTACATAGCTATTTAGATGCAATAAGAATAGGAACTGTTTTGCATGTTCAACGCTTTATTAAAAAAAACAGTGGATTGGCTGGTTAAGTAAATATGCTTACAGTTTATATTTATTGCGATCTACAGATATAGCTTCTTGTTTGGATGGAGAGCTTTCTTGGAGGTTGATGTAATGGCTGGTGACACTTATACAATTAATGCGCCTATCTAGACTGCTGGAATTAGTAGTTCGCTAGGCCTTGCTCTCACAGTGTTGCCAGCAGTCGCTGGCTGTCCCACTAGTTTCGGAAGTGCGTAGACTTGTATCATCAGTATGGCAATAATATTTAGAATTATAGTGAGACCAGGCAAAGCTTGCACTTCGCTACTAAGATTAAAATTTAAAATCTAAAAAAAAAGCAGCCATGGTTAAATTTTTAGAAAAGGGAACTCTAAACTAAATTTTCCCCCTTTCAAAATATCACCTTGATAAAATATAGTTATAGAAGAAGATATATAAAAATAAATTATCCGAACTTCACCATTTGTAATTCTTTTGATTTAAAAAATATCACAAAATTTCGATACTTGTATTTATTTCTGAACTTCACCATTTGTTTTTTAATATTATAAAAGAATTATTAGAAATAACTTTGATAAAAAAACATAAGTCATAACCAAACTAAGATAAAATTATTATTCAAATACTCAAAAAATTCCCTTCTTAAATTATAGAGTTAGTGATGATGATGATTTAGTTATTTAAGAGATCACATTAAGAGTCTAAATATCAATGTCAGACTCAAGAGGAAAAAACTAGGCACTTTCGGAACTATTTTCTGAATAAATCGATTCCAAAATATTACGTTACTTATTCTGCATAAAAAAATAATTCTTATAATTTCTTGAAGGTTTGTGGCGTTTATGACATTTGCTATTCTTTCTGTTATGCTGGGCATCGAGTACCAGAGCTAATTCAAGTTTGAAGTACTGGTCTTGGCTGACATTTTGATACCATTTAAATGCTGGTGGTTTTGGGATGATACATGCGAGTGTTATACTTTGTATTGAGAGACATTGACATATATGGTTGATTTTGAGGAAAGCGCATTGGTAGAGAGCATAAATTTGTGTCAATTTTCATCCATTCAATTTACATTTTCTACAAAATTACTACCTTTTTTATGTAGGGTTTGTTTAACAATAATTCCAATTTAATGCTCCTTATCATTAAGCCGATATCCAAAAGAAATTTTGAGAGTTACTAAGTGTGTTTCAGATACACCTACGCATGGCACATATGAATCTCAATTATGAGTATCTTAACGTAAGTACCGAGTTTTCTACATGACACTGAAAAAAGACAGTCTAAGCACAACTTGGACCTTACGAAGCTGCTATTTTCTTCTTCTTTGTACTTCTTCCTTTTTCATCTTAAACCTTTAGTAGTCTTATTCTCTGCAACAATTCCAAGATGATGCATCAGCTTTGTCTATTACAAGCAATGGTAGAAGAGTTTGTTTGTTTCCCCATGTTGAAGTGTATGCCACTAATTTCAGATCCCAATTATATAAATTGTGCCACAACAAACACAGTACTAGCACAAAAATAGATAGTCTTTCTAGCTAGTATGCTTACAAATTATCTACCGTCGACCTTGAACCTCGCCTTTGGCAAAGGGATTAAAGCTATTCGGAGGCCTTGTTTAATAAGTGGCTGGTCCAGATTAATCAATTATCTAAGTTGCACCAAGAACCTGGATTACCTGCGAATTTGGGTATAGTACAAAATAAAGTGGACCTGCATAAACTCCACGGTATAAAAATGCATTGTATAATAATAAAAGAAAAACATGGTTTAAAAAAACACACAAACCTATCTACTCCAACCAGCAGCAGAGACATTCTATAGCAAGAAAAACGAAATCCCAATCACAAAACTATCCAAACAATTCAGTATATTATGATACCAAAACATGAGCAATAAATTAAAAGGATGTTTTCAATCCATACATAGAATTCAAATTATCTACAGTACATAAAATTAACAGGGTGAACCAAACGATCATTGTCAAACCATACTTAAATCCTCCATTTTTTTGTCCAATAAGGGTATAAACTCATGTAAACTGTCCCAGCTAACCACTTCATAGGGCAAATCATTACGAAATCTCAGCACCCTGTGATTAAAAAGGTTATTACAAATAACCTCCCTAGAATTCTATAATGACCATGTCCTTCTTTCACATTTTATCCATAGGTATAAAATTGTATGCCAATCGCCTATTCTTCTGCACCGGCATCGATGAATATTTTATAAATTGATTTGATAATCCTAGGGCAATTGAATAGGGGACACTGGCAAGAAAGTGTGTTGCTAGATTACAGCAAAAATAGTATTTCTTTAAGGTGGGATTCTCATGTCCATGATGTTATATTATGTTTAAAGGGATTAAAAGATGCTTTAAGACGTAATGTATTCCACTACTCTTGCAACGTGTGATAATCTAAATATGGGCAAAACTCAAATGAATGAATAATATTACTCCTGAACCATCTGTGCTTAACAGAAAAAATTTGCAACTCCTTTAACCGATCTCCATATCTTACTCCACTAGGTCCTGGGATATACTTAGTATCCCTAAACTATCAGGCTTCTAACTATAGATTGCGCCCAATATTCCATCATATTAGAATTTACATAATACTTAATTACATATATAACATACAAATTACTTGTTTGTGTTTATATATTATTTGTTTCTTAGTAGCACGCAACTTACTATATTTATTCATCTCTATCTGCTCTGTTAATTTCTATTTAGAAGACACCTATTTCATCGATATTTTTATATTTGTATCAAAAATGTTCAGATCTTTATTATAATTTGTGGCTAAATTGAATTATATTTCTTTTTCTCGCTCTAATTAACTTAATGAGATCGTGTCTAATGAATTGAGGAGTAGTTTTTAAGATCAACTTCACAGTTACTATCCTTATATACCCTAAACGTAAGTTTATTTCTTATTTCAATATTGCTCTATGTGAGTTTCCTAGGTTAACATTTTTCAATTTCCTTCAGATGTATGCATTGACCGTGAATAGTTTCTATAATAATATTAAGCTATTAATATCTTTACAGTGTTGTCATTGATTGAGACCAAAATAAAACAAATGAAATTAAATAAACATATGAGTCAAAGTTTTACCGATGTCAATTCACATCTTATTCTAACATGGAATAAGATCCAAAATTGCCTTACCACGTGTTCTTTCCTGTCCACACCGAAGGAGAAAATTGCTCAATAAACAAGTGATAAAACACCGAACTTTTTTCTACATTTTCCCAATTTCTATTACGAAAATTAATTTCCTCTTGATATTTAATTGTCATCCTCTACTACATCCCTTATCAACCACTATCAATCTTGTGTTACAGTAAAAACTTCATAATTTATTTAGGCATTGCTTATGTTCACCCAAACGAATTCACTTCTGTCATCCCTTATATATCAATTCTATAGCAGACATAGTTATTCATTACAAACTTTAATACCCTGATACTTCTTTCATACAATATAAATCATAGTTAGAAATGTCATATTTAATTTTCATATCAATATAAATCTGGTGGCAACTTAGGACTTAATTGCACAAATTAATGTTCCTAAAGGTAATGAATTTCATGATACATTTTTTATAGAACGTTACGGATAATTATTTAACCTACTGTATATATATTTATATATATATATATATATATGTATATTAGTGCAGCTAAAAAAAATAAAATATCCTGAAAAACTTAACTTATGTGCCTAATTTAATTATAACATAAAACCTTATGAGCACGAAGTTAAATACTCCATAATGGCCCCCTGTAATTTCCATTTTTCCTCAATCTTATTCTTATCCTCTTCAATTCCTTTAATTTTAGATTTGCCTACCTTATTTTACATGCTTTCCTTTTATTATTATTTCATTAAAAATTAACAAAGACAAAATAAGAAAAAGTTATATGCCTAAATATATTTAGCAGTTAGTTTTTGTTGTGTTTTACCCCTTAAAACCTCAAATATGACTGTTAAATACAACAGTCAACCAGGAACTAATACTGTTGTAAATAAATTTAAAGACAAAACTTAACACAATGGAACAAAATTCCTAAAAAGGAAATTAAATGTCATTCCCTATCACCATCTCTTCTCTGGCAAAACTTTCCCTCGAAACTGACATTCCAAAATTAATGAGACGCAGCTGAGAATTGTGCTATGTCAACTCATCCGTCAAATGCTGACGCCCAAATATTTACCATTGAATAACTTTAAATCACTTTGCCAAATTTTATATAGAGATGATAGGAAAGGTTTTTCTCCATGGGAAAGGGAAAATTGGCACTAGCAGACGAGGAATTTCACATAAATTGTGTGAACGTATAAAATGAAGTGGGTTTCTAGAAGGCGCAGTGGCACCATTCCATTATATTAACTACATACATACCATTTTGTTGTCAACAAAAGAGACAAATTGCTTACATAGTGCTACAGCCACTTTGATTCAAGAAGCGTAATAATTGTGGAAATTTCTTAAATACATCAATCTTTTGCACTTATTGGTCTTTACTGTGGTAAACTTTCTAAAGTGAAGTTTTTATTTTCTGATTATATTGCGCGCAAATTCCTTAACTGGTTAAGGGATTCTGAAAAGAAGGACGGAAATGGTAATATTTATGAAGAAAGTAATATTTTCAGAAAGGTATCATTTAAAAGTAGTAAAGTTTTTTTACCATCTATCTTGACTCATTTAAGATACCTTTTATTTCTGTTTAGGGGACCTATCATTAACGTGTAATCCAAACCAAGGGTATATACAACGTCTGAGCATAATTTGCCTGTCTGAGTCTTTTTATTATATAAAACTGTCTTACGGGATCGTGACTCCATCTGGGAACTAATTTCACACGGTGTGGCTTAACTTCGCCGTAATCCGGAACAATGTTTCTATTCTGCTAAGGCTCTGACAAAATCTCAAAGAATAACAGAGAAGTTTACTAATCTTTACTTGCTCCTGCCTTACTTACCCTCATTCAAACTCCCATAGGTAGACCTGTTTTAGTTTTAGGGGTGGTTGAGAGGTTTCTGTACACTCATTTCATGTTGTTCGCGGAATACTCTCCTTTTTAGATCACCAGGGTTCTGTACATTCTGTGAACATTTTAACTCCCCTTCATCTTAATCTCTTTCTTTACACACCTAAATAACAAACCTTTGAAGGAAGATGCACTCTTAGAGTATACTTCTTAGTTTTAGGTAAATAACTAACGTGGCAGCAAACGTTAAATGAAGGATTAAGCAGAACTTGAGCAATTTGACGGTTGATCTTGGTCTCAGTACCGCTGAAGCCGATTGTGGATGAACTTAAGGCAACGGCTAGAATTCAACGGACACGTCCTTTCTTAGTGCAACTCTACTTTCCACTTAAGCAAAGTTAAGCCACACAGGATGCGGCTAGTCGGGTTCTCGTCAGGTTTACGGCAAATGCAATATGTTGCAGCATCCTCTGGTTAAAAATTACGTTAATTTCTGTATCCTCAATGAAAGCAAAACTGTCCTTTAAAACGGTCGTGTGGTAAAAACAAGAAAACAAGTTATCAATTTAAGTCATGAAACTGGAGAATCCTTCATCAGCGGGCATAACTTTGCTCGAGGATAAATTTTAATCACTGAATAAGAAAGTTGAAATATAGACAATCCTATAGTAGTAGACCTATCTCTTAACCATTTGCGTAGTACGTATAAAAAATAAAAAAATATTCATAAATTATTTAATTTTAAAAAGTATCCAATGATATGCAGTCTCGGTATACATCATACGCAAGGCAGGTATAGGTTATTCAGCGCTGCCAGTGCTTAAGAATTTAGTCTATATTTCCATAAAAACTAATATTAACGAAGCAATTGTTTTTCGAATATAGTTAAATTATAATTTAAATATATTTCTTTACACTTAACCCTAAGAGGAATTATCCGCTCTTTGAAGAATGAAGTCATAATTCATCCAGTGCCCACTAGTCTTCAAGTGGACAGACCTTGGTGCCCCTATTGTTCAATTTGAAAATAAGACAATTAAAATAGGTGGCAATAACTTAACCTGTGTAGGTTAGGTCCATCCATTCAAATCTAGTTATTTTAAAATTTAATTATTTAAAAAAAAGATGCTGTAACTCTGTTATCCATAAATAAAGAATCTCCAACATAAGTTAAGTTGATAAACTATGAACCATTTTTTCCATAAAACTAGCAAAATATATTTATTTCATGCTTTTTAGGATACAATTCCCGACCACTAAGTTTGTAACTAACATTTAATTTATTATCTTACATTTTTCGCATTAAGAAATAATTGATTATACTTTTTTGAAATGCTACTTTCATATTTCCTGTTTTATAGGATTTAAAGATTTGAGCTAACACAGACCAAATGCTCCACGCAATGGCTAGCCTTAGTTAAGATCAGAATTTTGCGCAATGAATATTATATTTTAAAATTTAGTTTGTTAATTATATTTTTGACCATATTAATTTTGGTATTTTGCTGGACTTCAGCTGTTAATGCATTCCATATTAAGTAAATTTATATAGAAATAAATTTTGCGCAACTGCTATCTTGAATTATTTGTTTTTCAGTTTGAATTTATTATTTCGTGTATGCGCGCTTCCGACATACTGAAAAGAGCCAAAATTTAATCTCTGTATATGTTTATAATTTTAAAAACCTCAATCAGTTCTCTACGAAGCCGTCTATTTTTCATAGATAATAATTTAAGTTTCTAATCTCTCTCCATGCCGTTTATTTCTAAGTGCAGGAATCAACTTAGTAGCTCTGCGCTGAATCCGCTCCAACGAAAAAATTTCCTTATGCAAAGATAGACTAAATGACATACTTTAAATGGGATCAGCCATTCTTTAACTAGGTGAAGAATGATTTGTTTGCTTTTATAGGATAAATTTCTAGTTATGTAACCAAAAATTCTGTTTGTTTTCTTGGATATTTCAATACAATGTTTCGATGGCTTAAGAATATTCAAAATTATAACACCTAAACCTCGCTCTTGATCGACAATCTCTAAATTATGACAATTTAAATTCTAATTGCAATTACCGTTTATGTATCCAAAATGCATAGTCCTATACATGCTGTGATAGAACGGGTTAGGGCCGCGTTAATTTCAACCACTATCACATGTTATTTAAAACCACAATGCTCCCCACATGCATTTTCGCTTTGAAGCTTGGTGCCTTATCGCAGCCACCTAAGTCAATGTTTAAACAAGGAGGTTGGTTTATCTTCCCCCGTTCGCCCCCCTACGCCGACCTCGCCAGATTGAGTTAGGCTTATGGGCAGATAAGGCATTGTTCCCAGGCTCGGCTGTGCATTCCCTCAAAGCTCCCACTCCATTGTCCCCCACGCCAAGGGAGTGTCTCGACTATTTAGATGGAAACTTTACCACAAAGATCAGATTGGAGATCCAGATTTTCGTCGCGAAACATCACCACGACCCTCTCTCACCTTGTGCGCCAAGTGACCTCGGCCTCAAGATTTATTATCACTTGTCCAGAAGAAGGACAATATCCCTTGAGTGCCAAGGTTCGAGCCTTCGTGACGCTGAGTCGACAAGGCTTCCCCCTTGTTGTTCAGAAAGAGTACAACATTAGAACAGCCATTGTTCTTTTGAGCCCGTTGACAAGAAATGGTTCTCCCCCCCCCCCTGTTGTTCAGAGGAGAACAACGTAGAACAGCCATTGTTCTTTTGAGCCCGTTCGCCAAGAAACGGTTCTCACCCTTCCCCCTTGTTGTTGAGAAGAGAACAACATTAGAAGGGCCATTGTTCTTGAGCCCGTAGACAAGAGACGGTTCTCACCCCCCCTGTTGTTCAGAAGAGAACAACCTAGAACAGCCATTGTTTTTCAAGCCGTTCGTCGAGAAACGGTTCTCATTCCCAAGACGCCACGTCAGGATCATTTTATTCCCCCCCCCCCTCCTTCGGCTGGAACTCGCCAGCGGACCGAAAATTCCTTCACGTTACCTTCCTCTGCACAACAAGTATAAATTACGTAAGCCGAACGTTACCTTTGAGTATTTAACCCTTTTGTCAATTCTATCCTCTGCTTTAAATGGTTTAGCGAACCATCCCATCTCTTTAACTTTATATTTGTTTTACATTTTTAAATCTTTTAATCCTTGGATTAGCTCGAGTCCCCACGACACTTTTCATTCTCTGTTTATGTCAATATTTTCCGTTTTGTGTGTTGTTGATAGTTTTTATTAATAAAATCTAATTTTATTAATGATAGTAATATTATTATCCTTGAGCTCAGTTCCACTTCTTAAGCATATCGAAGATACATAATATCGGCCAGCCAGACATCCACGCACTCTAAGATAATTAAATAAGTTCCCTCAACGAATAGTTATATATGGTATATCGTCGAGAGTCCATTCTACGACATATATATATATACTATTTAAATTTGGTATCAGGTGTGTAAGGTTTAATGCTATATCTTTGCAAACACTGGTCTCAGTCGAGTAAAGCATAGTGTTATTCGTTATAGTAATAGAGTATAGTAGTTCCCTTTTGTTTTAACGATTGCTATCCCCTTTTTTGAAACTTAAGAAGCTGGAGTAGCTCAAGGAACTGTTATAATAATTTGTTTGTGTTTTTTTTCGTGATTTTAGTCAGTGGTTATTTAGATCGAGAAACCAAGTACGAATAGGTCAGTGCCCATATTTTAGGTAGGGGTAATTCTATAGAGGCATAATTCTTGTTACAAGGAATTTTAGTTGGTTGACTAGTGCGCCCCCAAGTGCAAAGATGACCCAGTTCGAAATCTTTAAAGCGCAAGGAGAGTCCTTGGGACTTTCCGGAAAAGAACTAATTGAGTACGTTCAAGAGGAGCAAAGAAAAGAGCGAGAAAGAGAAAGAGAAATCCAACGAGAAGAAAGAGGAAGAGATGAACGGATAAGACAGCTGAGCTTCACCATCAGATTGAATTAGCTCGTGTTTAAGCAGAAACTTCCCCCTCTCCGTCAGGCCACCAGGTAAATTTTATTTTTGATAAAAGTTCATCGGGAACTTTGAAATTTGAGGAGGGCGGCGTGAACGGCTGCCGAGTATCGACTCTCGTCAGGGACACAAGATGTACGTGTTTCATCGTGTCCGACGAACTCCTCCCACCAGTGCACCCTAACCACGAAAAAATTGCGGTGGTACATGACTACCTTGGGCCGGCGAACCAATTCCCCGTCGTTAGATGTTACCTGCAGTGTCAATATTATGATGGCTGGGCTGAAGTCATTTCAGCACCCATACAATTCTGTTCCGTACTTATAGGACAGAGCCCCTAAGTAAGTTCATTTCTGCCCTCATTTTAAAGTTGCCCAACCCGGAAAAATCCTTTGGGATTAAGACTGACGCGTCCAACGAGGGCATTGGAGGTGTACTCCTTCAATACGAGGATGACGGAACAAGTCATCCAGTTGCATATGCTAGTCATCAATTATTACCACGCGAAAAGAGATATGCCACTATGGAGAAGGAAGCTCTATCAATTATCTGGGTTATAGACAAATTCAAAATGTACTTGATAGGAAAAGAATTTCAGATAAGAACTGACCACCGTCCGTTAGCCTATATTAGGAATGTGCGACACTCTAACGGCCGAATCATGCACTGGAGTTTACTTTTGCAAGAGTATCAATTTAAAAGAAATTATATAAAAGGTTCCGATAACCAGGTCGCTGACGCACTCAGTAGGAATGCGTTACCGAATAGCGTAAAGTAATTGTATTCATAGGATTAGTATTTCCATGTAGGTATATACCGTCTTGTATGACTTAAATTAGATTCTCTTGTAATATAATTAGTTAATGTATATGTCTGAATTTTTTTAACGCTCAATGTCTATTTTTTTGTATGTATATATATTTGTACCCATTAATTTAGGTATAAATTATTTTGTCCCGTATGTACTAATTTTATATCATTTCATTGTTCCATGCCCTTTTTTTTATTAAGTTGTATTAAAGGTTATTTTTTTCCCTGTAATCAAAAGATCAAAATAATCATATGTATTGAGGTAATTCTAGTTAGGTGCAGGAAGGTACGGTTGGTACAAGAAAACGAGTTCTCCACAACGGAGCTCTATCGTTGTCCCTTCTCTCTTTTTTTCGAAGTGACAACTTCCTTCGGAATGGAGGGGTGTGATAGAACGGGTTGAGGCCGCGTTAATTTCAACCACTATCACATGTCATTTAAAACCACGATGCTCCCTACGTGCATCTTCGCTTTGAAGCTTGGCACCTTATCGCAGCCACCAGAGTCAATGTTTAAACAAGGAGGTTTATCTTACCCCGTTTGTCCCCATACGCCGACCTTGCCAGATTGAGTAGGCTTATGGGCAGATAAGGCATTGTTCCCAGGCTCGGCTGTGCATTCCCTCAAAGCTCCCACTCCATTGTCCCCCACGCCAAGGGAGTGTCTCGACTATTTAGATGGAAACTTTACCACTAAGATCAGATTGGAGATCCAGATTTTCGTCGCGAAACATCACCACGACCCTCTCTCACCTTGTGCGCCAAGGGACCTCGACCTCGAGATTCCTCATCACTTGTCCAGAAGAAGGACAATATCCCTTGAGTGCCAAGGTTCGAGCCTTCGTGACGCCGAGTCCACAAGGCTTTCTCCTTGTTGTTCAGAAAGAGAACAACATTAGAACAGCCATTGTTCTTTTGAGTCCGTTGACAAAAAACGGTTCTCACCCCCTCCCCCCTGTTGTTCAGAAGAGAACAACGTAGAACAGCCATTGTTCTTTTAAGCCCGTTCGCCAAGAAACGGTTCTCACCCTTCCTCCTTGTTGTTCAGAAGAGAACAACATTAGAAGGGCCATTGTTCTTGAGCCCGTAGACAAGAGTCGGTTCTTACCCCCCCCTGTTGTTCAGAAGAGAACAACGTAGAACAGCCATTGTTCTTCAAGCCGTTCGTCGAGAAACGGTTCTCATTCCCAAGACGCCACGTCAGGATCATTTTATTCCCCCCCCCCCATCCTTCGGCTGGAACTCGCCAGCGGTCCGAAAATTCCTTCACGTTACCTTCCTCTGCACAAAAAGTATAAATTACGTAAGCCGAACGTTACCTTTGATTATTTAACCCTTTTGTCAATTCTATCCTCTGCTTTAAATGGTTTAGCGAACCATCCCATCTTTTTAACTTTATATTTGTTTTACCTTTTTAAATCTTTTGATCCTCGGATTAGCTCGAGTCCCCACGCCCCTTTCCATTCTCTGTTTATGTCAATATTTTCTGTTTTGTGTGTTGTTGATAGTTATTATTAATAAAACTCTATTTTATTAATGATAGCAATATTATTATCCTTGAGCTTAGTTCCACTTCTTAAGCATATCGAAGATACATAATATCGGCCAGCCAGACATCCACGCACTCTAAGATAATTAAATAAGTTACCTCAACGAATAGTTATATATGGTATATCGTCGAGAGTCCATTCTACGACACATGCCTATATTTATTTTTCTCCCTCTTTCCCTGACCATTAAGTTTTTTGTTTTAGATCTGGGTGTAGATTTTCGCTATCATTCTGATAATTGGTCCTACAATCCAACTTAGTGTCCTCAGCAAACTTTTACATTTAATTATTATATAGTTTTCAATATCATTGACATAATTATTAATAGTAATGGACCCAAAATGCCCCCCTCAGGAAAACCAATAGTCAAGGGTGTCCAATTTGAAAGAAGTGTTATTACAAGTCTGCCAATGGTTTGCAAGCCAGTCCTCTATCCATTTAAGAAAGTTCCTCCTTATTCCATTATTTTAGTTTAATACCAAGTCTTTTACGAGGAACGGTACCGAGTGCTTTTTTGAAAATCAAAATAAACAATGTCAACGGCTATATTTATATTCATCGTCATTTTTTATTCTCTCGTTAAAAAATTCAAATAGGTTAGTGAAACATTAAAGCTCTCGTCGAAAGTATGTTGATTGCTCTTTATTAAATTTTGAGATTCGAAATGTTTAACGACTTTATCTCCCAAAATAGATTAGAGAAGTCGACCGAGTACCGGCGTTTAGACGATTACTCTATAGCTATTTGTGTCGTCTTTTGAACTTTATATAAAATTTGGGTGACGTTTATGCTACCTTTCCTTTAAAGATTGGTTGAAAAATTTTCATATAGCCTTTAGTTATTTTTAGTGTTTTAAGTGGATCAGATAGATCTTGTCTAGTTCTTGAGATTTCGCGAGTTTTATTTCATTAAAATAGTTCATTATTTTGGATTCACTGCTTCTAACATATGAGAGTACTGAATTATTGGGTGAATTAGACACGTGTCATAAGATTAGTATATTAAAAGTATCTTCTTTGGTAAAAACGCTTTCAAATTGATCATTTAGAACCATAGCTATATTAAGAGTATCGTTTAAAAGCTATATATTATTTATAGTTATTGGTCCTATAGGCTCCTTAATTTGTTTCCTATTGTTGACATATGAATAAAATATTTTAGGATCAGTATTATTAGTCCTCGCAAGTTCTATTTCATGTTGTCATTTCGCAGTTATTAATAAATTTTACTTCCCTTCGATAAAAAAATGTATTGATCTCGATAGGCAAGAGAGCTATTATTTTATTTTATTAATTTATATTATTTATTTCTTCTTAAGTCACCATTTAATGTCTTTGTTTATCCACAGAATACATTTATAAATATTGCTTTTCACGATTAGTATCATAATAAATCTGTATCTATACTAAAAAGTAATTGTTCAAATCTTGTGTGCATTTATGTACGTTTTCTGCAGCAAAGTTTACTCCTTAATATATATTGTTAAATCTAAACGTAAATCTAGCAAAATTATCGTGGCAAAAATCAGAAATATAGCGTTGGTTCTCTATTTTTTTATCAGATTAAACTGAGTCTCATAATGTTATGTTTTGCCCCTTGAATTCGCTATTTTGGAAGAAAATTATCATTTATAAATGTGAACAAGCGTCCACTGTCTCTGTCTGCAACTTCGTTTTCAAATTCAACATTATGGAAATTTAAATCACCGCCAAAAAATTATTGTTCTCTAACCACATATACACTTTAGTTACGCAT
This sequence comes from Ceratothoa steindachneri, assembly GCA_963969495.1. Classification (NCBI taxonomy): domain Eukaryota; kingdom Metazoa; phylum Arthropoda; class Malacostraca; order Isopoda; family Cymothoidae; genus Ceratothoa; species Ceratothoa steindachneri. The sequence goes on along the minus strand of OZ018327.1, from coordinate 69,466,513 downwards.
ATGGGTAGTGTTGCTTTGGCTACCGTAGTTAGAGGATGTGTTGTGTGTATTTGGTTCCTGCGTTACACTCCTGCTTTATCACGTTGTCAAATTTAGCTATTATAGAAGTGGTGTTGAAACGGTGATTAATTGCATTTCGCTTTCAGATGTATCTCTCAATTAATTTGTAAATGAAATAAGATTCTACAAAAGTATATAACAGGATATATACAAACTATTTTGAAAAAATGAATCGTTGAAGATGTATAAATAGCTCAGACAACATTTTTTATATCTGTGAAAGATATCCTTCAAGAAACTAGCGGAAAGATTTAGCTAAAACAGTGAAAACTGCATACAATTATTTTGGGGGTTGTAAAGTTGGTGACCAAGACAAGCCTTGGTAACCTCACAAATCTTGTACTGAGTGTTATAGGGGGCTTACACAGTGGTTAAATGGCAAACAGAAGTGTATGTTTTTTGCTGTACCAATGGTGTGGCCTGAGCCAACAAATCATGATTTGGATTGCTACTTTTGTATGACAAATAATAAGGGATTCTCAAATAAGAACAAGTCAGAAAATGTATATCCAGATTGTAAGTCAGCTATAAAACCGATAAACCATAATATGAAGATGCCAATCCCAGTTCCTCCATCAGTTAGTGCAGTTAAATAAGATGATTCATCGCCTGAAGAGAGGATAACAATGACGATGAAATGTATGAAGATGATTCTAAGGAAAAAAAGATCCAGTTGATAAATCAAGAAACATTGAATGATTTGGTGAGGAATTTGTCATTGTCAAAGGAGAATGCAGAACTGTTGGGCTCCAGATCATAGCAATGGTATCTTCTAAAGGACGGTGCAAAAATATCTACTTTCCGTAAACGCCATGATGCCTTAGCTGCCTTCTATAAAGAAGAAGATTGTGCTTGTTTCTGTACTGATGTTAAAGGCCTCATGATTCAGCTAGGAAACGAGCATTTACATGATGAATGGAGACTATTCATCGATGCAAGCACTGCTAGCCTCAAAGCTGGGTTGTTACACAATGCTAATAAAAACCTTCAATTCCTATCGCACTTATTGTTGGGATGATAGAGACATATGATTCAATGAAATTTATTTTGGAAGGTGTTCATTACTCGCATCATAAGTGGTGATCTAAAGGTAGTTTTTTACTTATTGGACTGCAGCTAGGATTTACAAAGAATATGTGCTGCTTATGCCTATGAAACAACCGTGACGACAGGAATCATTATATTCTCAAAAAGTGTCCCGAAAGAGAAGAACACATAGTTAGCTGATACATTGCGAAGCATATGCCTTTAATACATTCACAGAAGATCTACCTTTCACCACTTCATATCAAACTTAGCCTTATTACGAATTTCTTTGAAGCAACGGCCCATGAATCTGTAGGATTCCAGTATTTTAAAGAGAAATTTGGTGCAAAGAAAACCGATGCTAAACTTAAAGCTAGCATTTTTGTAGGGCCGGAGATCAGAGAATTGATAAGTGACAGGGAGCTCAGAAATATACAATTCCACTTGGGTTGACAGCATAGGATTCATTTGTCCATGTAGTGCAGAACTTCGTTGGTAATCATAGGGCTGAAAACTATGAAGAACTAGTGAACAACATGCTAAAGGCCTATCAACGAAGAGCTGTCGGATGTCTCCTAAGATTCAACGGGAGGATCCTATATCCACGTACAATCGCAAGAGCAAGAGTCTCAAACATTTTTGAAGAAATTTATAGTTAGGTGAGTACTACCTCTTTTATATGTAATACATATCTTGTCTGGGTCTGCAAAAGAACGTACATAATGCCAAATAGGATGCCCTGACTCTCAACCTTTGCCTAGAAACGTCTCATTCTTCTCAATCTCGTAATAATTATATCATTAATTGATCTAAGGTGACAAAGTGAGCCATATAGCCTAATTCCATAGCTCAGGAACCTTAGGAGCTAGGACAAATCTGAGCACAGATTTGGAATCAGTTACAACAACATTTACTGAAGTAGCAGAGGCAAAGTAAAAATTGTCGGCTAGTGTTATGCATATAAATGTCTTCTTCAACGCTGGTGCGTTTGAACAACAGCTAGTAACGAAATTTCCATATTGTCGGTTTTAATTTTAAGCACTAAAACATTCGTGAATAAGTATAATTAAGTGGGTTTAATTAGTACTTCTCCAACTCGTCTTATATATCTTTAGTTAACACTATTTAACCCTTTATTCATTATTCATTATTTAGTAATCTCAATCCATCATCCTGAAACATAGCCGAAAACTCCTAAAAATGATTCCACAATTAATTCAAGTTAGTTTTTATCTTCCGATAAGGAACTCTACCACAATTATTAATGTACGCTGTTTTTCCATAGAAAGTAGCCTAACTCTTGGCAGAATGCCTAAAAACAAAGTTTCGTTACTCTTCTCATTCAAATTCTTCAAATGCTGCCGGTCCCGCGCCTGCTCTTCAGACCAAGTGTAAAATAAGCTATTAATTCTAACATGCGCAATGTATGTGCTCTCGTCGTGATCCGTTCGTGAAATCCTCGAAAGACTTGTGTAAGTTTTCAATTGTAGCACCTGGATAGCAGTATCGCTTGCTTCTTGGATGTTTTCTTCCCAGCAGTTCGTCAAGTTGACCTCTGAGGCTCTCAAAGTCGCCATGTTTCTGATCTTGAATAGAGAAGTGATTTTTCGGTAATATTGGAAATCTAGAGTGTATGCGTCGCAGGAGCACCTGCAGCAGCTGGGGAGGGTTTAGGTGGAGGAACAGACGTTAGGGACCTCCTCCGCCGAATCTCGACAGTTTCTCGGTCATCAAGCTCCTGGCTTAATTGCTGCACTTCAGCTTCAAAATCCCTGTTTTTTTAGCATCTATAAATACTTGAATTGTTCTGGAATAAGCACGTAAAAACAGCCTACTACAATTTTCACATCTTTTCTTTTTTGCAGGCATATAATGTTAGAATAGAAAAGAAATATAATTAAACTTTTAAAAATTGGGGGCGAGAAAAGCCCTTAAAAAATAAACAAAAAAAGTGTAAAAGAAAAGTATAAATATACCTTAATGCAACGAAAACTGATAAGACCCTCAAAACAAAGAGGGCGAAATAAAGAAAAACTAGACTCCTATGCTTCAAAAAATCAAACCCGAGTCCTCTATGATTACAATAGTTAAAATGGGATCGCAATTCTTCAAAGGCTCCCAAATTATTCCAGGAAAATAATTTTGCTGAAAAATATAATAGGAAAGTTTTTAAACGTGTTATAAACCTTTTTTGACACTAACAACGAATCTCAGCTCTCAGGCAGCGTGAGTTAGAATTAAAATAAGATTAGTATTTTATTGCGCTATATATCAATTTTATTAATTTAGACTCCTGACAATATATAGACACAATTTACTTATTTTTATTCAATAATTTTAGAATTTTTGAACGGAGATTACAAAGTAAATAATGCTAATCCTCTCTATAATGGCTTATACTAATAAATGTTTGAAGATAGCAGGGAGAAGCACTTGGTTCAATAAATTGAATTGAAACACTAAAGAAATCAGGACTCTCCACAGAATTTTTCTCAAATTATGACAAAGAGGAGCCTCATATGTTGTAAAATAAACGTGTGTGTAGGCTCACACAATAAAGATTAAATAATAACAGAAATAGAAAAGAACAATCAAAGTATAAAAATACACAAAGTCATCAAGTTTGGAAACCATACAACCATTTCAAAATAGTATGATAAGATCTACCAGAATGGAATTCTCTTGTTCAGCATTAAAATTCCAAAAGAAAATATGGAAAGAGAGGAACATATCCATATACAGATGTGCTTCAACTCCTACAAGATGGAGACTTCATACGACAAAGCAATGCACGGAAACAGAACTAAGATGTTCCGAATGTAGACAAAAGTTCACTATTGGAAAATTTTTCTCAACCGACAGAGAGGAAATGCCTCAACTGTAGCTTTCACGTCGGTGGATGGCAGACAGCAGAAAAATTCTCGACTATCTTTAGTTTTTTTTGTTGCTCCATGTCTGTGGATGGCAGACGCAGCAAAACTCTCCCTCCATTATCCAATGTTTCAGTTGTCACTGTTAGGCCAGTAAATGGCAGACGTCAGAAAAATGTTCCCTCCATTATCCTGTCTTATTTTCATCACTCGTCTTAAGCAATCGGCCGCCAGATATGAGTTGCTCAACACAACAATGAAAGTTATTTCTCTATAAAATGTTTGTACCGTAAAGATATCTAAAGAAAGTGGTGGGCAAGTTGAGCGAAAATGTGGAGGAAAATATTTAACCACTTATACTCCATCGGTCATTCGGAATAGGCGTGTATGCAACTTTGGGTGTTTGGGCAGGGTAGGATCGCAACCATCCAGATTTCATCTTTAGCATGGTCGCCAATGTTAAACCTGACTGACACCTCTTTGTGGAGTCTTGAGAACAAAATATTGAATGAATATGACAAGGGTGAAGTTGTTGATAGAATCTCCCACATTAAAAAACCGCCTCTAATCCACACACATAATCTCAAACTGGTGCACATAAACAATGGTATTCATGTTTACTTCAAATCTTCTCCTTCGCCCCCTCCCCCACCTCTCTCTTTCTCACACACGCGCACAAGTGTAAACGTTTTTCATACAGGGGTAATTTAAGGTGCCCCTTGTCACTCTAATTATTCAGAGGTCACATAAACTGTTATTCCAGTCCTAATCTCCTGTGACCTTTATCTTTATTATTCTTTTTTCTCTTTATTCACTTTATTTTTTCATCTTTCCCTTCCTCGTTCTTTTTTTTTTAAATTCGCCCATTAGTTTCTTCTCTAAGAAAATATTTGCCTACAAGCAAACAAGGTGTCCCAGAAATTATTCCCAATAATTATAATTATTGGAATAATTATTCCCAGTAAAAAAATTCCATTAACTATTTCTTATTAATTATAATTTTCATTAATTATTGTCATTAATTTTTATATACCAACCATTCTTATTAATTATTCTCAATTTTGTTATTTTCAATAAACACTCTCCATTAATTCTTCCCAATAATTATTCTCAATAAATATTTGCAATTAGTTATTTCAAATTAATGATTTTCAAACTTTTCTCACATTAACCCCCAAAGAAAGCGAAGCTCTCTTTCATTCTCAATAATTTAAAAATCATTCACACTGTTTCCTAAAAGTGACATTCATATTCTATATTGGTCCAAATAATATCAATTTCCTTGACAACATCCTCACACTCTAAAACAAGTACAGTTAAAAAAACAATCACTCCTCACTCAAAGAATATGCAAAAGAAAAAAAGAAATTCGCAAGAAAACAGCAATTTCCCTTTTGTTTTGTGATGAATTTACGAATCTGCCGCGCATTCTTTTTCACTTTCACATCCTGATGTGAATTTCTACAGATGACACAACGTAAGACGTGAAAACTTTGTCTGGGGCCGCCAAAAGCAAATTTAGTATTTCAAAATTCACACAACTATCCAAGGGCCATTTGCAATGAAAGTTAAAAAGAGACGACAAAAGACGCAGTTGTTTCACGCGACTCCTAATGAATTTGCCTCGAAAGGGATTGAAAGATCATTTGGAAATTATTATTATCCGAAGACTGAACGATAGCTACCTTGCACTGAAGAACTAAAGACTGATTTTTCTGCGTTGAATGTGTTTGTATGAACGCCCAAGTCTTTTTAGTACACACACTTTATATAGGATTAGATACAAAGTATTTCGGTGAATAAACGTAAATATTATAATATTCAATGCTCTTCTTAGGCTAGAAACTGTAGATTGTGTTGGTGTCTTATATATATATATATATATATATATATATATATATATATATATATATGGTGGATCTTTTAAACGTGATAGAAATTTTATTTTTCAACATAAGCTCCATTGAGCTCAAAACACTTTGGGAAGTGACGATACCATACCTCTAAACCATTTCTCCAAAATGGTTTGCGGGCCTCATCTATGATCAGACGGGCCATAACCCGCCTTCAACCGCTGTGTTGCATACACAATAGAATATCCATGCAATATCTGAAATAATCAAAATAACAAATAATTGTTAATTAAATATATTGATATTCTAAATCATTCCTTTTTATTAAGTTTGCTTTGGGTATTTTTTGTTTTCAATTTGTAAACACATATGTAGATATACACAGGCTTCTAACACCGCTGATTAAGTAAATATATAATTGAAGTCTCTTTCCGCCTACAGCTCTTTGTAGTGGTGTATGTGCTTGTTCTAGAATTCTAGATGACGAAACTCCTCAAAAAACCTACTTGCGGACCAAATAATTCCGGGTTGCATGAACACCCGCAGCGTCGGGTGTCGACCTATGCTTTAAATCATTAATGACATTTTATTTTTAGCTTAAAATAAAATATATATATGTCACAATAATCACGATTTTTGGGACGGTTTCTTGCTAGATGGTAAAAATTCATAGGCTTATAATCGTCACCTATATTTTGATCAATACAGTCTTTCAGGACTTTTTGAAACTATTTTTAGAATAGATGACACAACTTAACGAATCCTTGTCTTAAGCTCTCTTGTGTCTCGTCGAAGTGTTTTGTAAACTTAGGTTTTGAGATAAATCGCAGAAATAATAGGAAACCGTAAGCTTTAGGAACTGCGCTTGCAAGTTTATGTTACTAAATCGAGAAATGAGATTTGCTAGGAATATGTATTGCAAATCATTTATAGCCTGTTTAGCGGTTGTCTAAAGTTTACCATTGTGTTAGTATCAAAGCTACATTATCTTTTATTCTATTACGTCTACTTACCAGACGGTTACCTTACAGAAGAATGCAGAGAAAGTTCTTGAATTTCACTTGCCCAATTATGGTGGTTTTGAATTATGACTTCGCAATTGGCCTGAATCTATGCTTCTTTGTTAATTATAAATCAGGTTGTTCACAAACTATGGCACTGCTTGTAAGATATTAAGCAAATTTTTAGCTGAACTTAACACGATTAACAGAGGCATTAAATTCTTTTAGTTTTTCTTTTTTTTGTATGGTTGCAATTCTAATGTATGCAATATATGAAAAAGTAGGTACTTTTAAATTAGGAATAGACGACATTTTAGAGATAGAACGCCTAAAACCTCTTCAGGCATTCCACTAAAGAGAAAATTTATCTTAAGACGTTAAAAAATTAAGACTGAAAAATACATTAGACCCACGAATTACGGTGTTCTTCACTTCAGCAGTCCATTGCGAAAGGCTTCAAATGTAAAAATGGTCAAATTTGCTGTCGCAAGATATTTCAAGAGAAAAACCTTCAAAATTTATTCGATAAATGTAAAGCAACTCTCAACTTTATTGCTTATTTTTGCGTATATACTTTTTATGTTTACCTACATAAAAAGTAATAAGGAACATGCACCTGTTCTCTGTTTTCCTGGTTCTCTTATTTACATTAAAACTCAGATCTATAAAAAATAAGGCTCTCGTGAAGATATATATTTAGTGAGAGAGAGAAAGATAGAGAGAGAAATAGATATTGAATGTGGTTGAACTGAGAAAACTAATTAGGCTTGGAGCAAATACGTAGTCTTTTATCCCATTTGCACTTGCGATTTTCAATAAATAATTAAAAACCGACACTTTTCCCTAAACTACCGAATAATAAATATCCACACGCACACATCTTAGGGTATACAAGCCACAAATGTAAATATTTGTTTCGTCTACCAAGTTGATATTTAATCAGCCAAATTATGTTTAATATTTAATCAATACGATTTATTTAAAGGAAGACGAATGAACAGAATTTTCGTTTTCATGGCTTTGCCCCAAATTTCTGGTCATTAACTCTTTTGAATGAAAATCTGTTGCTCTTTGGATGATTGTGGAGGATTTTCATAAAATTTTAAAGAATAATTTCCGCAAATGGCAATATTTTAAGATATTTTAATTACTTTGATTTAAATGTCGTTTCATAAAACTTCTCTCCGAGAAATTTCGTTCCCATGATTACGTGAATCACTTTCTAATCCTAATTTACAAACGAAACATATTAAATGTTTTTAAATGAGTTGATTATAGCAGATTTTCCTATTCATGAATATTTTTATTATATCATAAGTTTTTTTTTAGTTTAAACTAATTATTCAATAATGAGTCATAATTAATAATAATTATATGCCAACTTCTATCATGGCTGAGGGTTATTTGATCGCAATGTAATTTTTTTCTCTGAGATCAACACCTCTGATTAATATTTTCTATTTTCCCCTTGATACTATGACCTTTAAGGTCATTGCTTTAATTCAAATAGGACACATTTCAGACGTAAACTGAAAAGTAACCAAAATGTTACTCATCGCATTATAATTCATGTCAAGGAAAATGAAATCATACTATTATGTTATGGTATGTATAAAGTAGAAATGATTTAATAATCAACTCAGTATCAAGCTTAAAAATTATTGAATTCTTTTTTAGGAGACAAGTTTCCTGTTTTAATGAGGGAAGCCAATCTGTTCCGAAAGTTTTTTCCTAAGTAAATAATTATATTCTTTCCTTGAAAGTGCTACGTCTGAAAAGAGTAATTAAGTAAATAATTATATCGTTATGTATTTATTGATAGAAATAAAAATCCAAAAACTACGACTTCCTCGTAATATAAATAAAAAGCTTTATTTAAGCAAAATAACCTTTTTTATAGTAGAAGCAAAGACAAACATTGAAAACTTGCAGGTGGAGGGCGGAAGAATGTAATCAATGACACTTTTCTGATTTGTCTTAATAATTTTCTCTAAAAGCATCGATCAAATAATTTCATTCTTCTTCCATACAAGAAAACCAGGATTCGATTTTTTGTCCTCTGTTTTGATAAAAACAGGCAAATTTTTCAGAAAATTTAAATTCTTGTTTCTTCCACGCTCTTCCATCAAATCAATTCCTCTTTCTAAGGATAATTTGATTGTAGTTGATTATCTTCCCGAGACAGGATTTGAAATTCGAGGCGTAGTTTTCTGTTAATTCGCTTTTGCCAGGAAATTGTTTAATCTCCCTTCTTTGTGCTTGTTTGAGGATGTCATTAAAGATGTCAATCAGATGATGATCATAATGATTTCATTCTCTGATAATTTTTATAGAGTCTAATTCTAACCCGCATCATCGGGCACCAGTAATCCGAGGTAGTAGCGCACCATTACTGAAACAAACTGATTTCAACCAAGCGAACGAACTTTTGCAGAGATAATGAAAAAAATAGAAATTTTAATGAGAAAATGAGATATATAAATAGAAAATAGTAAGAACAGTAAAATTGGCTAAAAGACAAAACTTTTTATGGCAAACTTCACTAAGCTAAAATCGTGGACCTGGGTAGGTGTAATATAAACCTTTAGAAACATTTTTGGGGCAAAATAACAAACACCAAAAGATATGCAATTAGATCCACACTGCAAATTGAGGCTGTAAAAGTGGTAAAATAAAATTAATTAAATTCTTTAAATTCCATCCATTGAATTCTAAATGAGAAATAAGACCTTGTCAATGAACCACGGTTGACAGAGCATCCGGAAACTGCTCGGTTCCAAATGTCAAACACCCAATTTAAAAACGAGGGACCAGTTCCTTCGTTTCCGGTGCGTTATGTATATTATAGAGGTGATACTAGGGCCTAGAAGCTCATACCGACCCCTCAGTCTTTTAGAATTGAAATTCAACACATTTTCCTACCAGGCACTTCCACATTTACTCTGTTCAACCAATCTCACAGCACAACAAATAAACGTAAAAAAAGTTTAAATTTTCGCCTTCCTTCAAAACTCCTTGGATTTTTGGGGGTTTCCTTTGTCCTTGTTACAGAATCGCACATGTCCTTCCAGTACAATTTCACCACTTTAGTTTTTGTATTAAATTAAAAAAACAAAAACTAACGAGGGCATTACTATCATAGAGAATTTTAAAAGTTGTTTTGAAATAAACCATTGATTCCTGATACTAATTCAAAGAAATTTATTTTTAAAATATTTGACACTTTTCGAGTTGTATCAACCTTTGCCACACCATATTCTTACTCCATTGGCTTTTTATTAATTTCTCTATTTCCGTTTCTAATTTTATTTTTCTCTGATCTTATTTACGTTAATTCTTCTACGTATGATGAATCTGGCTTTTGTGATGAATTCCAAACTTGTAATAAAAGCATGAAAGTTTGGTTAAAGTATCAATTTTGGCATAAAGCGCAAAGGAAAGATCCCTTAATATATTCAGGTTCTTGGTAATTTTCTCAGTCACTTGTCGAACATTTGACTTATCCCCCAAACCACAATCTTCCTTCTGTCTCTTCTCCTTCTCTCACACTCTCTTACTCTCACCGTCTGTTACGGTCTCTTACTCTCTTACACTCTCTCTTACTTTCACTCATTTACTCCTATTCTCTTTCCTTTTGTTTCTATATATCTATTTGGCTATCTCTCTCCTCCTATCTGTGCACATGCGTCGTGTTTACTCCGATTCTCCTCTCTGTCTTCTTCCACTTAATTACTTCTAATTATCTTCTTTTAATTATCAATACCACCGTTACTTGTGATTGGTTCATTTATCGGTTTAATTAATGTCACCATCTTATCCTATTCGCAAATGCAATTTTGGCTTCATCCCTCTACCTTACAATTTTCTTCCAGTCTTCACTCTCACTTTGTAACCAAGCCTTCCTCCTTTCTTTAAGGCGAGTTCATTTTTGCAATTTATATTTGACGCTCCCATTTGACAATTACTAGACTCAAGTACTTATTGCACCAATTATCCGATATGTGTGTATATATATATATATATATATATATATATATATATATATATATATATATATATATATAAATAATTGTTGCAAGATTATAGAAGATTTTACCAATTTTACTCCAAATTTAGTTCGAGCATTTTTCTTTTTAAATTTGTTCGATTTTTATCAATCCACCGTGTAAAGGAATTCCTCGTAATCTCTTCATTCTTCTTGTCCTACAAATCCAACCTACTTTGAATGCATGTATTTTAAGGTGTTATATTTTGTATTGTAAAATCGTTTCATTTACATTAGCCGTACTTTCTAAATCATTTTTATGTCGGTGGGTCGCGTTCCTATTTCAATAATGGCACCTCTATTGATTCTCTGCCTTTCTTGGCTTCATTTTCTCCTTTATGACTAATCGCCATGGTTTCTTTTGGCATGTATCAAGTCGTCGAGGACACTCAGAAATACAGCATTTTACATTTTTTCTTGCAGATTTTTCTCATAAAAATAAAGGAGTCTTCTTAAACCTTAGTAGTTTACGTCGTAGATTAGTGGAGCCCTCAGATCGAAGGGCGTGACCTCCTCTTCAAAGCACTGACAACTTCTGGAATTAATGCAAATCTCCTTTTTTCCGTTAGGGTGAGGAGGGAACCTAATTCAGCAGATATTATCCGCTTCGACATGTTTGTTCATGCTACAGGGTGAAAACACAACCTCCTCATATACGACAAAACCCTTTATGGGTGTCCGTGTCGGAAGGCAAGCCTGCAAATATTATCATCTGTAACATGTTTGGCCATGCTAAAATTGGCAACCCCATTGTGTGGTTGAAGTTTCCTCTCCTACACAATCTCTGGCGATTATGGCAGGGCCCTTCATGGTAGTTTGGGGACGAGATGGCACGTAATTATACATATATCATCAGTTGCAGAATATTTCTCCATGCAACACCTAACAACAACCTTTGGTGAAGAGCGTAGAAATAAATTCAGATTTTCTACCTCTGGGAAAAACCAACACAGTCCTTCAAGTTCTTCTAGTACGAAGACATTCAGAGACTACAGGAAGGAAGGAATCAACCACGCTGATTCTCTAACAAAACCATTAAGGAGATAAGAGCCAGCTATCTACTCTGTAAATATAGTTATTATTTAATAGCCCTCAAAATAACATTATCATCGCTTGTACTCATCAACGAGGTAAATTACGGTGAGGCAGTCGCTTGCGTTCGTTGACTTGATACATTTTTTGTCATCCCACAGTAATGGGCATAAATTATCCTATGCATAATATATCAATCCAGGTATTCCTTACCATATCTGACTTACAACATCCGACAATTATTGAGAGATTTTTTGTTAGGGAGACTCCAGGAAAGTGTTGTAGTATTGTGTTGGAGTATTGAATACATCCTCCTTTGTTTATGTTATTGAATATCATCATCCCGTCTCACCTCAAAGTTGGTTAAGGGAAAGATGTTCAGACTATTTACCTAAAACCTAGGTTAGATCAATTTATAATTTGGGATCTGATCACTTAAGCGTTATCGCGCCTAATGCAGTCTAATGTGGCTATAAAATGACTAGAATTTTATCATGGCTAAGTTTGAAATAGGAAGGAAGGTTTGGATTCTTTATTTGTTTCAATATCAGTAGACTATGATATGTACTCAAATTGGCTAATAAGGCATTTAAGGCATTGCAAAGGACGAACTGCCAGAATTCGACACTTAAAAGAAGATAAATGTTCAAAGCCCGAAAAAAAAAATTGATCCTTGATTTCATAAAAAAGTAACGAAATAAGTTTTTAAAAAGTCGATATCAGCTTGGATATTGTTCTTTTCTATTAAATATCCTGTTTTGGGGGATTAAGTTTCGTGGGTTTAGTATAAAATGAGCAGATTGCTTTAAATTTCTTGCTTTATGATTAATCTAAGCTTTCGTCATACACTTATGACACCGTAACATAGTTTTTATTAGCTTTGGGTATGTGCAACTCCTAATAAATATTTACACCCATGTTTATTTTTTATGGCTGAGTTATCTGCATCCCTGAGCTAAACTCCTTCCATTCTCAGCCAAGCATGGGAGCGGCTATTTAATACCAAACCTGAAAGTTCAAAAGATTGAATAAAACATAAGTTGTGACCAAAAAAAATATTGATTCATTACAGGAAGTACGTTGTACTTAATAAAAATCTTTATGTTTAACAGAATGCATGCTAGGATCAACATAAACCTTAATTCGTTACAAAAAATACAATAAAATCTAAGCCTCCTCTAATTATTTCTTGTCTATTTGGGCAGAAACCATTATGCTTTGTTTTGCGGAATGATAAAACATTGTGTAAATATAGGAATTCATCAGTTATGTGTTCAAAATTTAACAGTATTTCTAAACAATGTATATACTATATTTTACCATCTTTATTATCTATAATCCATTAACTGGCAAAGTACATTTTGATAATACATTCTCGCATTTTTCAATCTTATTTTATCTTCATGATTGTCAGGTGAATAAATTCTTTTCAATTACGAAGGTTTGGTTAACAAAGAGGGTGATGAATCTACAGATGAACAACAACGCAATCGAAGGCGCTTTGTTATAAATATTTCATATTTTAAAAAAATATGAAAAAGGATATATAGTGTATATCATTTTCACGAAATTTCTAATTATTATGTTATAACGAAAAATAGATTGGCAGCCATCTTATCAGTGATATTTGTTTTGAACCCACCAAATAATGTTTGGGATAAGTTTAGATTGGTTAATTTTTAGTTTGTTTTAGCTTAGGTTGATTTTTGTGGATTTGATTAGTTTATTTTTATTATATTGTTAGTTTTTTTGTGTGTTTTTTCTTGCCGGAGAGGAACCAAACAAGAAGTCTATTCTATGGAAATTCTACAGATTAAAACTATACCTGTTTAGATAATCTACTACTAATAACCTTCTACTAGGTATTTAAACTACCATTATCGTCAGAAATAAGTATTTCTTGAATCGGTGCATGAATCGTTTTTCCTCTGAGGCTTATAACTTCATAGCAGCGGCAAATAATAGCTTTATTCCTTGGAAAATACTTTATAATTTGTTAAAACTAGCAAAATATTTATTTGCTTGCCTACTAAATAATAATAATATGATAATAATAATAGGTATTTATAATGCGCCCTTCAAGACTGTAAGCCCTCCCAGAGCGCAGGTTGTGTAGAGAGTGTAGAGGAAATTTACAGGGGAGAGAAGGAAATTCTGAAGATATTAGTCTTCAGGAGACGTTTAAAAGTACCAAGGAAGGGAGAGGATCGGATTTCAGCAGGAAGAGCATTCCAAAGTCTAGGAGCACAAACTGAGAAGGAACGGTCACCCATCGAGCAGAGGACAGAACGAAGAGTGTTCAGGAGGGGAGCTAGGTTAGACCGGAGTGCCCGAGGAGTTTGACGACGGGAGAGGAAATACGAGAGATAAGGTGGAGCCTCGAGGTTTAAGTCCTTGTAGAATTTTATAGTGGGTACAAAAGCGAATAGTTAACCAGTGTAGCTTCTGTAACAGAGGGATTAAAGGAGAGAACCAGGGGCGCGATGGAGGAGCCGGTCAGCAGAGTTTTGAACTAGTTGTAGGGAACGAAGTGAGGAAGAAGGGATATTCACTAACCGTGAGGTAACGAAGGCATGAATAGCAGTCACAAGGCTTCGTCGATCAAAATGGGATCAAACACGTAAGAAATTGGGGGAAGAAACCGAGGGAAGACTCACAGATACGATGGATGTGCGGTTTAAACGAGAGTTATTCGTCGAAAATAACACTAAGATTACTGACGGTAACAGAGATGGCGACATTAGTTTCCCCAAGGTTAAGGAAGGGGAAGAGAGCTTTAGATTTATCCACCATCAAAGCAGTACCAACAAGAAGAACTTCAGTTTTATCATGCTTGAGTTTGAGAAAGTTGGCAGACAGCCATTCATTTATGAAGGTGTAGGCTGAAAGGAGCTTAGTAATTTATTGAGAGAAGGATAGACTGGATGAAGAATAGTATATCTGATTGTCATCAGCATAGAGGTGGAAGGACATGCCAAAATCGCGAAGAAGAGAGGCAAGAGGAAGTAAGTAGATGAGAAAGAGTAGGGGACCAAGGACTGAGCCCTGAAGCTCCCCAGAATGAATGGAGACGGGATCAGAGGATAGGTTATCGAGCGCAACTGACTGAGTGCGGGAGGAGAGGTATGAGCGGAACTAATCAAGTACAGTTACCCAGAGACCAAGGAAAGTCTGAAGACGATCAAGGAGGACAGTATATTTGATGGTGTCGAAAGCAGAAGAGAGGTCTAGGAGGAATAGATGGACGTTCAACCCTTATAGGCTGCTCTAGGTAAACCGTCTGAAACATTAAGAAGAGCGGTTTCAGCAGAGTGCTTCGCTTTAAGCCCTGACTGGTAAATTGCATCGATATTGCAATTAAACATATGGTCATTACGGCGAGAGAAAACACCCTCTCGAAGACCTTAAAGAGGAATAGAAGCTTTGAGATATGGCGATAGCTAGATGTTTCAGAGTGGTTAAGGTATGTTTTTTTAAGGATAGGACGAATTGAGGCATGTTTGAAGGAAAAGCGAATCACCCTTGTGGCAAGTGAATTATTAATGAGATGAAGAATCAATGGGAGGACAGCAGGGAGAATTTGGTGGAGGAGTTTGGGTGGAAAGACGTCATTAGGTGATCCAGAATTGTCAGAGCAGTTACTTCTTCAGAGGACGCCCGAGTAAGAATGTTAAGGGCGTCTGATGTAGTACGGCGCAAAGATTAATAACACTACTAAGAGAAAAATTTAGAAAGAGTAGAGGAGTTGATGGGGGTAGAGGTAGGGGAAATGGGGCTAAGCGAGAAAAGACGAGAGAGGAGACGAAATATAGCCTGAAGGTCATTCTAGCTCTTAGGCAAAAGCTTGCGTGATGAGCCTCGCGCGCTGATTTTAATTTGGAAGAATACGAGTATGTCGAAGTAGCAAGGTGATGGGCAAGTGAGAGGGAGGTCGTGTCCTGCTTACGGGAGCGTGCTTTACGAAGGGCTCGTTCATGAGCACGTAAGGACCTCCTTAAACGAAGGAGTCCATGGTGAACCAAGCAGCGCGGTGATGGCGGTTTGAAGAAGGCGTGATTAGGGAGGTTTGCAGGTCAAGGCAGGCGAGTAATGATTGGTGCAGAGAGTTTAAGGTTTGGTCAGTTGAAGCAGTAGTATCAATAAGAGCTAAAGCAGAAACAACGTCGTTAAAGAGAGTAGTAGTATCAATTGACGATAATCGCCGGAAACGAGTTGGATCTCGGGACAAACGAGAAGGTAGGTGGTAGGGAATATATAATTTAACATTGACCAAGAAGTGGTGGGAAATCCTATTAGAATGGTCAGCTACTTTTAGATTAGAGATATGGAAGTTCTAGATGACTAAGTCCAGGGTATTACCATGTATGTGTGTTGGGGATGACACATGTTGTACAAGAGAGATGAGGTCGATGATGTCAATGAATGCACGAAAAGTCTCATTGTGGATAGGAAGATTGAATTCACCGAGAATAAGAAGAGAACCAGTAGAAGATAGGTCGAAAAGTAAATTACTGAACTCCTCGAGAAATAAGGCCGGAGACGAGCTGGGAGGGTGGTAAAAGATCACAATTGTCAGAGCGGACACAGTACGTGAGACGGCAATGTGAGCCTCAAATGAGGCTAGAGGGAGAAGGGGAGAAGATTCAGGGAGAAGGATGAGTTGGAAATCAGTGCAACTCTCCATCCACGGTGGTTCCGAGAAACTTTCAGAAAAAATAACCCAAAGGGGTTGCAAGGGCAGTGCATGAACCAGAATCAGACTTAAGCCAGGTTTCTGTAAGGCCAAGGAAGGAAACCCTAGTGCAAACAACGAGGTTATGGACATACTCCGACTTATTGGTCAGGCTCCTAATGTTTAGAAGAGACGCCAACAGCGCCTGCTGATGAACACATGAGGAAGGAGGATATTTAGAGGTGTTGGGTAAAGGAAGAATGGTAGGGCGAAAGAGGTTGTTAAGGGACGCGGAAAGTATCGGCTTCCTCCTAGTCGGGCGAGTTCGGGAGATACCAGCTCTCTTTATCTTCGCGTATGTAGCTGGCGAAAGACGATAATTTAAAGAGTTAAGTGAGAGAATTGAGTCCCTATCATAAATAGTGGGGGAGAAAGGAGGGAGCAAATGCGAGAGTATGAAGAACGCAGCAGACTGGAAAACTTAACCCTCGCCCAGGCGAGGCATGGGTGCAGGGGCGGGTTCACTGACGCAAGGCGTGGGAGTGGGGAAGGGTTAGCCAGGACGATGCGAGTCAAATAAGGAAGGAAGACAAAGAGCAGCATGTGGCATCAAACAATCCTGATAGGCTTATAGAAGTAAATGTTGGAGTTGTTTATCTGTAGATTTGCCTTGGAGATGACCTAGCCAAGTTAAAACAGCGATTTAATTTAGATCTAAGTTAATCGTTACGGTTATGGTTAGTGGCTGGATAGACTCCCAATTCGCGTGGACTTCACCTCGGATAGAATCGTAATCTCCTCACTGGGAAATATAAGGCCTTAAATAAGTTTAAATTGTAGTAAAATTTATACAATTATTTTTTTAGTATAAACTCACAAATTATAATTTACAATCATATGAAATAAGCCTAGAATTATTAGAGGTTAATAAAAATCCTCTAGTTAGAAAAGCCACTAGAATTCCATTGAGAATTTCAGCTCTTCGTTAATCCCGACTAATCATCTCCCAAAATCCGTTTTTAACATTGCAATCGTTTCACTATTTCTTATATACCTCAATATAAAAATTCAGAGGCCCTATTTTCTGCTTTTCTTCGCTAATAAAAAGAATAAATTTTCACGCCCTTAAATTTTTTTTTCCATTTTATTACAATAATATGCATGCATAAGCCTCTCATACGAATTTGTTCCTCGGCTTTCAATGACTTCTCCCCGCCTGAGCACTTAGGGTGAAAGAGATTTGCAATAATAGCTCTTTTCAGTTATAATCTTTTTCACATCTCCTGCCTATTTGCTTCATTCGTTTTTGCATCTACTCATATTTTTCACCAATCGAGTAACGTACTCATTCATATAAACACTATTGAGCAAAATAAGAGAACGATTTTCATTTATTAAAATATTTGAAAAAATATGATGATTAGGTAAATGAAATTTCCATGGTACATAAAGATATGCATTTAATATATTTTATGAAGATTTCATATGATACAATCGTATATTCAAGAAATGATACTAATAAATTAACAAAATAAAATACTTACACTTACAAAATAACAGAACGACTTTTTCAGGAACATTCTAGTTTCTTAAAATTATCTGCAACATTTTTCTCAGTAGGTAAGAAATGTACAACCCGCTTTGTTTTCATACTGACTCTGCAGAAAGGCCAACGTGAGAATTCACTGAATTTCAAGAGGAGTAGACCTCGCATAACCACCGTCCGAAAAGAGAGAGCAATTAGGCGCTTCTCTATGAAGGATCCTTTCGGGACTGCATTCGGAATTTCTAGAAAAATTATGACCAATAGTGGTGATTGAGTTAACCGTTTCACAGTGTCCCCTCGCCTTAGTACATTTGGTTTAAAAGCTCACTTTTCAGCAAACAAACAAATTATCAATAAAAAGAACCATAATGCGAGACCCGAATATGCTGAAGCTTATGTTGTATGGAGGGATGAAGATTGGGAGAGAATTCATTTCAGCGGCGAAAGTAAATTTAATTTAGTTGGATCTGATGACAGATGTTCAAAAAATGTAGTTGGTTAGGCTGTTTTACTTTCATATTAGCAACTATCTAAAACATATGCCCTCTGTAGTAAAGAAATGGTTTAAAAGATTATAAATCTAATGTTTTGAAATGCTCGGCACAAAGCAGAGACCTAAACTGCATAAAAACTACATATATGGATAGACCTAAAACGATGCGTGTTGTAAAGAAAACCTAAGAATAAGGGCAAGTATATACTGTACTTTAACGACGGCAAGTTTGGAATTCAGTGTAACGAGACGAGTTTGGATAGCAGTGTTACGAGGCGAGTTTGGAATGCAGTGTTACGAGGACGAGTTTGGAATGCACTATAACGAAGGCAAGTTTGGAATGCAGTGTAACGAGGCGAGATTGGAATGCACTAATACGATGTCGAGTTTGCAATGCACTCTAACAAGAGCAAGTTTGGAATGCGCTGTAACGAGCGCGAATTTGGAATGCACGGTAACGAGGAATTGAGCATCATGTTTAGTGAAAACAGCTAAAAGTTAATAAAGTAACCTATGCCAAACATTTTTCGCTTTAACTATTGATAAATTCTTCTGACAAAATATTTAATATTATTTTTATTAATTTAAAACTTGTTTTCTGCTCAATTTTGAGTTACTGAAATGAATTCTTACTGGTCTGTAGCCGTTTAGATTGAAATTTTTATATTATCTCTGGAATGAACATGCAAACTTTACTATATCTTTGAACTTATTACATTATTAATCAAATGAATAATTAAAAGCCTACCTTATTGACATATATTCAAACCTTTGCTACTACATATCACACCAATAACCTTTTCTTTATCACTAATTCACAAAGTTCACTAATATCAACTTATCACCTCGAACAAGAAGTTCAAATCCAGAAATAAGAACAGCAATATTAGCTACTATTCACTTACCCCTGTAAATGATAAGTTGATGTTCCCGAGGCTTGCCAAGTGCCTTGTAAAGATGGACCCGTATCCATTACTTTCGGTAAAGGTTCTTTAAACAGGTAACCAAAAAATACCTTTACTATTTAAGAGTTTAATATTTTTTTAATTATTTGCTAAATAAAATGTTTATAAATATTACCATATAACATTAATAAATTTTAACTAATCTATTATGGAAGATTATTGAATGCAAATGTCCTCCATTTTATTAAAATTGATATGAATTTTCTGATAGGTAACGCTCCTTTTAGGACACCTTGTAGTAAGATATATTCTGAGATCCACTTCAAATATTGGCCTTTTTTCGTGATTCTTAAGCAATTCATTTAATTATTGGGTAGAAAAAGGAAAAGAAGACAAGAAGAGGAAATTAACAATAAAAAGGTATAATAATTTATATAGCTAATTTTAATAAATAATTTAATAAAGACTTTTTAAGAAATAAGTTTAATAATTAATATTAATGTTTATTAAATAATTTTTAAAGAGCAAGTTTAGTAATTATATTTTTTCCTAGAGTGAACGGTTGTGTGTTTGGAGATTACCCCACAAGAGAGTTTTAGGGTGTGTAAGGAATTTTAAATAATGATAAGTCACAGTTGGTTGAGTGTTATTGAAATATCAACTCTGAAAAATATATTTCCATTCCTCATGATGGTCATCTACCAGTGATTTTAAATGGTCAGCATGAAAAATAATATTGCTTATTCATGAAAGAACAAAGAAATTAGAGGACCATAACCGCATCAATCTTATGGACTGAACCCAATAGAACGTTTAGGGAAAATGAGACAAGACTTTACGACCCCCAAAAAAATCAAGAAGAACACGGTTAAAATTGTTGATTGTCAGAGACCAAACATGGTCGATAATACCAAAAGCTCTAATCTTAGAACTTATGAAATGTATGGTTATGCGATTTACAGCTCTAGAAGCCGTTAAAAGAAAGTCGACAAAGTATTATGAATGCATTTTCATTGTTCAAAATGTACTTTCTTCTTTAGTTTTACAAATAACGGTATTTCAGCCGGTAAATGGGTCTATTTACTTCTTGCATGATTCTAGGCTAGAATGAAAAACATACTAGCATCAGCCACTAGAGGAAAGTAGTCGGTTAGATTTGCTAGAGCTCATTCCATGCTGTGTGGAGCCTTTCAGTCAGACTGGAAAATCTATTAATTCCGCAGGAGAAGATGATCTGAAATCCGTGTTGACATCAGCATTTTATGTAAGCGTGTTAGGAATGAACGGGAACTGAGAGATTTGATGGTAACTATCCGAGTCTTTTCAGTTCAAATTAGTTTTCTAAACGACTCGGATAACAACAGCGTATTTGTAAAAAACATTGTGGAGGAGGTCAAACTTTCTATAGTCAATTATTCTGTGAAGTAAATGAAGCAAAACTGCTTATGGTTTTTAAGAGGAATGAGGCCGACAACAAAGTAAAATAAAAAATATGCGTAAAATTAGCAGTTTAAATTTGCGAAAGAATACCAACCGCACACTGTAATGTGGGTGAGGAATGAAACAAATTGAAGACGGAATTAAACCCTAAAATATAGAGAATTCAAAGATAGGATGAAGTATGATAAAGGCTCGTATGCAAGGTCTAGGAGTGGGTAGAAAAGGACAGGTTTATAAATTCACCCTAATTTTCGAATAAGCTTGTCAGAGTTAACTTGAAGGAGGAAATGACCACATTTTTCGAGAGAATTCCCAAGCCAAAGCAATTATGAAATAAATTGTATTGATTTATCAGGTTACCATATGTAGCATGTGTTTATTAAGCAGCGGAAACCTGAAGGATGCATATATAGATAGGATTGTTAGTTCATTAACTCATGGCTTAAAGCTTATGAACTGCGAATTGATAAAAGAACCAAGTATTTAATCGAAGCATAATTAAACCTAGGAGTTCGAAATTTGTAAAACGAATGCAGGTTTGATTCTCACACGAAGAATTTAATTAAAATTTACGCCTAGCTCGGTCATAACTAGAGTCAAGTAGAAATGTAAAAGTTAAATTCTGGTTATTCAGCCAGGAGTAGAAAAATGGGACGTAGATAATTTACTGCTTCTCTCCCAATTTTACGTAATTAAAGAATGGAATGTCCCTTTAAATGAGATTATTTACGGTGTCTGCAATAGTTTGTATCCTTTTCTCCATTAGGTATATTGGCTTCCTAACATAGGTTAGTAATAAATGGGATCCGTTGGCTTTCTCTTGAAATAATTGGGGATTTTTATTTTCACAATTATTTCTCCTTTACCTTGTATTTCTTCTTTAATACGGCGAAAAGGGATTAGACCTCGTACTGTTTAGTTATGGTAGTAAATCTAAGTAACAATTTTATTAGAATAAGCACCAAAATGACAAATACTCTCGATTTATCTAGTTAGTTTTCCTTACTCTTCCTTCTCTCTCTATACTCGTGTTCTTTCCTGATGTATTCGTATCAATTTCATTGCACTTTTCTTTTCTTTTTTCGAAAAACTCATCAATTCTTTAAACCTGTTGAAACTTTTAATCATCCTTTATTTTCTACAATTTTCGGGTCATTCACATGATACGAGTAATAATTATTTCAAGATCTATTCGATCCAGACGAATTGTCCAGAGAAAAAGGAACAAACGATAGTGGGCAGGGTCGTTCCGGTACAAGGACAGGTAGCGCGCATGAAATGCCCCCAGAATGAGGCATTTAACAATGTCGAGGTCAGGCTCGAGGTCAGTCAACTTGAACGAGGACCGTGAGAAGAGTCAGAATATCTAACTGCTTTCCGCGATAAGCGAGGGATTGGAATTTCAAACGCGCGCTTCTGTCGCCTCCCAGGGTGTTATCAAGAAACCCCAGCGGGAGTACTTCCCATCCCTCAAGAGCCGTGTTGGTTCGTCGAGAGATTTTCCGCACGCTCTCCATCCTTTGAAGAGGCAGTAACGGAACTGGCTGGTCCCTATATATTGTTTATCCCAATATGGCATCGACAGCATATGCTTGCCTCTTACAAAGAAACACGTCATTGTCGATGGCGATTCCTTTTCTCGACGAGCCGAAAGCTAGAATTATACCGAAGGATCTGAGCCCCTTTCAATTGGCCCATTCTTAGTTGCGGTACATTTCGTTTGGTACGAATACTCTCTCCAGTTATTGTTACTAGTAGAGGTTAAACTCCCCGTGATTAAAGCCCCTTGAATAACCATCCGATCCCATGTTTCATCTCTTAAAGCCTCGAACCCAAGCCAGGCTGAGAAGAATCATCTGTGGCTATCCTGTGTGTGTTTGTACGAAGGCTCTTATCATCTCTCGACCCTACCTCCGTAAAGCCCGCTCTGAGTAGCCATGATACGTTTGGTTCTTATATACATAGAGTATCTATCACCATTACTTTATTTAATCTATTTATTGTGTATAACTATGTATATATTAAAGTTCATTTTTGTACCTACTTTTTCATAAGCCTCATAGCCGGAGCCTTCATTAGTTAATATCTGCCAACTGCACTAACTCCTTTAAATTTAAATTCTCCCCCCCCACACACATATTCCTATCCCCCATCTCTCTCGTGACCAGAGTAGAATCAGGGTCACGCGTTGATCTTGAGCGACCACGTCTATTGGGTAGAAGTGACGTATATATCGTGGTCATTCTACGACATAATATATATATATTTCAATTGATGTCAGGTTTGGGGTCTTTATGAGGTTCCTTTTAAGGTCTTTTAAAGGTTTTGAGGCTGAAGGCTTGGCTATTGAGAAGGTAAGCAGAACTATTCTTGCAAACTATTTTTCCCATTTGTTGTGTATACCCGCTTTTATACATACAATGTGTATGTTTGGAGACCGTGCTTCTCATTTATTCCCCCCAGCGGAATTTTGCCCTTTCATATAGAGAAAGGCTTAGTCTAGTTTTGTTCTCGGTGTTGTGAGCAAAGTTAAAAGCTCTCGCGTTAATTCGGGTATTTCCGAGTGCTCAGATGCGAAATTATTAATTGCGCCGTGTGTATACCGAGTTAATTCGGGTTGAAAATCCAGTTATGTTTTTATTTAAAAAAGTTTAATTCGAATTCGCGACCATGATGTCTTCATTCGACCAACTTAAATTACAAGGTGAACCTCTTGGTTTTTCCGGAAAGGACCTTCTTTCCTATATACCAGAAGGAAAGAGAGCCGAGAGAGCGGAAAGAAGAGAAGGACAAGAACGAGACAGATAAAGGAAAGAAGAGACAAAGAAGAATGAGAGAGGGAAGAAAGAGAACGCATCCGACGACATGAACTGGAAATGAATAGAGCGAGGACCGAGACGCTCTCCATCAACTCGCGAAATGACGTCCCTCAAAATTCATCAGTGAAGCTCCACATTTACAAGGAAGAGGAAGATTTCGGGTCCTATTTTGAAAAGATCTTCGCGCTAAACCAATGGAACATTGAAGAAGATGGTGTCGCTAAACTTCTGCCGTTGTTATGTTCTAAGCTCCGAAGAAAATCAATCATTAATGGATCTTTGATCATTCCGGAAATCAATACTGCTATTTATAAAGCGAGTGCGTTTGTAGTTCGCACTTCCTAAGATCCTCAGATTCTACGGCCCAACACTTTCAAAGTTACTTTTTTAAACTTCTTTGCTTTATTAATTCCTTACCTATATGAATTTTTTTTTTAATCTTTCTTCGCCAAAAAGACCTCCCTGTATTTTTCACATTTCAAATATTTACCCCTCGTTCTATCCAACTTCTTCTGGGAAGTGGGGCTCATACCTTTGTATTTCTATGTATATTCGAATGTGCTAATTGTTAGGTCGTTATTAAACACTCTCTGAAGATACAAAAAATATTCAGAAATTTTTAGATTTCTTCAAACTGCCCTCGTAATCTTTGTGGCTGACTGGTTTAGATTACTACACACTACACAAAATCTGTTCTTTTCCAATGTTTGTGTTTCGGGTATTTACCAACAGCAGCCCATCTAGGTTTTATGTATGCTTCATGAGATAAGAATTATCTCCAAAGTACATATGCAAATAAATGTTCGATCAACTGTGTTTATTGCAATACTGTACTCACAGTGCTTTGTAAAGAACCGGATTCCCATGCAATCGCGAACAAATCTAAAGTTATTGCTGTATACCATTTATCCTTTTATCTTTTTTTCTAAAAAGAAGGCCAGGTACCGTTGCATAGTAATAATATTTATTATTTGTTCATTTGATGAAAAAATTTTATATTTGTTCGATGTGTCTAAGCGACGAAAGGTAATATCTGATTTGTCCATTGGGCAAAAAGGCTCGTTGGTCGAAATCAACCCAATCAGCATTTAAATAATCACGCAAATGAAGCGTTAGTAATCTAATTTATCAAATTAATTTATCAAATACACTCTTTATTAAATTAAAATTAATTATAAAATAGCTTCTGACGAAATGCGTAAAGGAAAATTCGCTTCAATGTCAGCATGTATCAAGTTTCGTTTTTTTACAGCTTGAAAAGCGTCCGAATTTTGTTTTCTCTTTGAAAGTGGAGTTGCTTTAAGTATCTCGTTTAAGTTAGAGATTCTATTGATAGAGTTAATTTGCATTTCATTTCTCAAATAGTTCAACTTGTCAGCTTTGGAACAATTTTTTAGAAATTATTTGCCCTCTCTCTTTGATCTGTATATATTTAAAATCAAAATTCCCTTGCCAGCTCCTCTCTCAAGGGCTTTAATTTGAAGTTTTTTCATGTTTTCGATTCAGACGAGAGCTGAAAGAGTCAGGACGGAAGATTCTCTTAGCTCTTACTGAGTAGCTGAAAATTTTTAAATTATATGTTTAATGTCAAATGTATTGCAGTAATCACTGATGGCTGTGGGTGAATCTGTAAAAACATCTAAAGAGCAATCCTATTGAAAATAATCAATCATTGAGCAAGCGATTGATTGAATGTATTTGCAGTGAAATAATAAAATAAATGTTTTTCGTAACAATAAATCATTTTCAGAGAGGAAAGATAAATACTAATGAAAGCATATACTCGTACCTCAGTGTTGTATTTGGTTTTGGAAGCGAAATCCATACAAGCGGTTAGTAATTTTGTGAAAACCTGAAAAATGGAAATGAAGATGAAGACGATGATTATGGTAACCTTAATTCTAAAAACGTGGTGGCGATTATGTTATAAAATAGGACTCGTGGAAGTCTAATAAGCAAATGTAATATAAACAGTACATGAGGAGAGGAAGACAGCTCTGATACTCCCGTTTGATAAAACTAAAGATGAAGTAGATGCATGCAAGAACTAGAGGTGAATATGACCGTTTAAGTTTCAATCGAGTAATGGGGGATCAGGTATTTGCATTAGGAGAGTTAGCTAAGAAGACGAAAAACCCAAGATGTGAGGCATATGTTAAGTTCAGGGTTCCTGGAGAAAGCTTATCGTTGTGTCGATAGGAAAGAAATGTGCTTCTATCATTATATGAAGACGATGTAAACTGTTGGATGGTCTGAAAAGTGTTTATGTTGGAATGTTGTCATGTATCAGGGAGAAAAATAACCGGAGTAAGTAGTTTGATATTATAAATAGTGAAAAGTGTTAAGGCGAGGGTTTATGATGTCGGTATTTAATATATTTATGAATGGAGGACAAATGGGAATGAAGATTAAGTGTATATGATTGATAACGAAGGTGGAGTGATGGGTTCTATTTATGTTGTCATTTTGACGACCTTATGTTATTGTTTGATGGTAAGAGGGATTTTTGAATGTTGATCAAAACTTCTAAGAGAGTATGTGTGGGAAAAGTGCCAAAATTAAATAGAGAAGGGAGTATAATGATTGTGTTTCCGAGTGAAGATGGTGTTTGGTGTAATATTAAAGTTTTTGGTGTTGCCCTTGAGCAAGGACACAGTTTTAAGTATTTATAGTGAATCGTGAATGATAAAAGTACAGATGAATTAGGTTGAAATCACAAAGTTTTGAATGCTATGAAAGTCTTGAGGTCGATTTAAACGCTTGTAAATGATAAAGGTTTGAGTGATAAATTTAACTGGTAGCTGCATGAGAGTATTATGGTTCCGACTTTGGTATATGGTAGTGAGACTATGATTAAAGAGAAAAAGGAGAGATATAGGGTGATAGACATCAAATAGACAATTTGAGAGCTATGCTTTTATTAAGGGTAGATAGAGTAAAGAAAGTGTTGAAAAGAGTTATTTATGGTGTGAAAAGAGGGGAGACGAGGTTGTGACTGAGGTTGTTTTGAAATGGTGTGGGCATGTAAGAAGAGATTGAAGTAGAATTTTAAAGCGAATATATTATAGTGAGGATCAGTTTCTAAGAAGGGTGGAAGACCACATAAATGGTTGTATGATTGTGTGAAAGTGTTTCAGGAAGAAAGAGCTGACCGAGGACGGGGGAGGTGATATTATATAATATGATAGGTGCGCATGTGCGAAGAGGTGGTTGTGCGTAGGAGTAGTCGAGTGAGGAACTAGTTACGATGAGGTAATTATGGTCTGTTTCGTACCTTCTGTCAAGATATGAACCCTGCTATGAAGGGCATGTGGAATATTAATGTTTTGTGTTCATAGTGCATAGAGGAATGGGAAGAAGGGTAGTCATTTAGTAGCCCCTATATGTGTCGAACCCATTGTTGGTAATTCGGTTGCGGGCGAGCATAAATCTAGTGTTAATCAATAGATATAGAACTAAGTCGGGGTAGGGGGAGAACAAAGCGAAAAATAAGGCAAAATTGAGAAATAACATATGGGAGTGGCGTTTTGTATTAATTGGAATGACAAAAACTGTTTTAATAGATCTTGCCAACTCGAGAACCTAAGAGTGTTTCTTTTAAACATAGAATCACAATATGCATAGATAAAGGAAGAAATCACTCTTTCAATCGACCTCTGTGATAGGGCGCAATTTTTCGGAAAAAAATTAATTTTCATTCAAATTTTTTTTTAAATATCCCAACGGAAATAAGAAACACAAATTACAAGTAATTTTGAACTATATTTGTAATATCTCTTTCATCTGGAACATTTCTGAATTTGTTGTATCCCTCAATTTCTACTCCTGAGTTAGCTATGTTGATTAATATATGTAGGCATTCGGAAAGTAATTACTTATTTGATCATTATGGATTATAAGACAACCAAATAAGAAATGACCATGCTTAAATGACAGAAAACGACGTCTAGCTCTAGTTTATCATTTCTTCTAACCGGCACTATATCTTTATTATTTAAAGTCGTCATCGTTATAAGTGAATGTGCCGTGTACAATTGTCCACCAATCCTACTGGAGAGGTTTATACCGGTAACTTAATTAGGTAAACAAAGCAATACATCGTTAGTGGTCAGATTTGTCAAAGAGAAAAGGATTGTTCTCCAGCATGACAATGCAGGACTCAATCTGCAAAACAAACCAAGAAAACGATAAGATGGTTAGGATAGGATCTTCATAGGTGATCTTTCTTAGTTAAATATAAGAGAAAATTGTGTGGGTAAGAGACATACAGTTATATCAATTAATATTCTCTCTTGAAAACACTTAAACGTGAGATCTGATAATCGATTGAAACAGCTGAAAGCTAATAACATAGTGAACACTTTGGAAGAAATAACCCCAATAGATGCATTTGAGGAACGTTAAAGCCCGGGTTTAGGATATCACAATTTGATACATTTACCTTCTAACCCCTTAATATATTAATGAAGACGGGAAAATCAAACGTAGCAAGTAAAGGGTGTAATATATGTATAAATGTCCATTCACTAATAAAGACATGCGCTTTTGCAACAATCTCAGTGAAAGTACATGTATGTGGTTTGTTTAATTTTACAAATAATATTAGCGTTAATTTAGAAATTTATGTAGAAATGGCAAGCAATACACATTTATTAACAACTACAGAACTTTAATAGAAGACCAGGTTATTTTGACGATCACCCGACCCAGAGGATTTTCAATACTTTGAGATGCAGTTGGACAAAGTTTAAAGAGAATATTAAAGTTAAATTTTAACGGTTTCCTCTAGGTTTCCTTAGGTTTCCTTTCACGATTAACTGGCAATAATATTTCCTTGTTTTGCTTACACTAACATTAAAAAAACACTTGAGATCATAGAAAGCACCCACAGGGTGCCTACCTCTCCTAGAGCCATTTTCCTTAAAACTGGCAATTTTAAACAAAGAAACTTATCCAAAATCAGGATCTAAATCCAACCAGAAATTTAAACAACTCTTTTTGGCCCATACCTTGTCCATTCACAAATTTACAGAGAAATCCATCAATAACCTCTTGATAAATGTTGTAAGCAAAGACAAACACGAGCGAACAACATAACCATTTCACAACTCTGTTAGGAAGCTAATTACTATAAGTTAGGGATTCGTATGAAGCAAATTCATTTTTCCTTAAGGTATTAACATTCTGCTTTATTTAAAGAGTTTTGTGTTAAAGAGCAAGAAAGCTATAAGCTTTGAAAATAAAATTGATGCTTTTATTAGCACAGTTGTTATTAGGTTTGTGCTCCTTTTTAATTGTGAGAAAGAAGAATCTTAAGCGATTCAGTGTTTAGATTAAAAAAAGGGAAAATTAACAAGAAAACTCCATTAGAAAGGTTTATAAAATGTTCCTTAATTCAGGTGATGAATTTAATGCAAGTTGGAATGTGTGGGAGGCACTTAGAGCGAGTAGCAAAACGGAGACCATCTTTAAGTCCTAGAGAGCAGGACAAGGGAAGCCCACCCCATTAACCTTCTCTCACTTTCCGGAATAAAAGTAGGGTGTTGTGTGGGAAATGTGATTTTTATTTAATGTTGAAAGAATGATTAAGAAATAAGTAGAAACAAAACCAGTTCGTTCGACTCAAGGGAAATATAAAAGAATGAAAGCGAAATAACGGAACATTTTCCCGACCGAAAATCTACATGTGGTTTAGTGCATTAAACCCAACTATGAACAACTAACAAAGGTACTAGAAATACAAATTTGTACTTTATTTCAGAAATAGTAAATCACATGGGACTTTTGGTGTAAAGATCCGTGGTAAATCATCTATCAGCAAACTTTGGCTATTTTCCCAGAGCTCCAAAGCTCGAATGAGATCTTAAAATTCCCATTCGATGCAAACCCTTTCACTTTCTGCATATTAATATGAGTCGTTTCGGCGTGAGCCTCAATTTCCTCTTAATATCCTCTTAATATGTAGGTGTTGAGGAGTGCAGGGAACGAAAATTCGCTTCCAAAGTGGGATCTTCTTGCCAACTGGTATTTTCGATCAACACTCATCTTTATTTTGCGCACACTCTCGGGATAATTTAATGTAATCACATCCGAACACTTAAAAATACTTCACACCTCACGCAGTGAAATCTACTCCGTACTTTAGAAACCCAGACACCAAAATCTCGTGGCCACACCTAGCAAAGGATCCTTTTGCAGGATTGATTGAAAAAAGACGATGGAAAAGTCAATTGGGGTTCTCAAGAATCGAAATCTGTACTTTAATGGCAACTCAGTAAAATTTCTCTAATTATTATTATTATTATTATTGTCAGTATTATTATCGCAGCATCACTACTAGTCTCACAATTGGTACCACCAGTTCCATTAGCTTAGTCTGTGGTTTTAAGTATTTAGTTCATTTTAGCTTACTCATATAAGTCGCTCACTCGTGATTAATGGCAATTCTTATTCAATGAATTCTATTGTGTCCAATAAATTTGCGCCGAGTATTTCATTGTTTTTATCAATAAATTTGTTAATATCTCATCTTTATCAATTAAATTTTACTTGTTATATTGTAAAAGTATTTAAAAAAGTTTATTTTCTAAATTTCATCACACTCATTGTAATAGAAGGGCATAATACTAGGAGGGGGCAGAAACTTTCGGCGTCCCTTAGAAACCTCTTTCGCCCTACAATTCTTTCTTTACCCAACACCTCCAAATATCCCCCTTCCTCCGGTATTCATCAGCAGGCGCTTTCGGCGTCTAGTCTGAACATCAAGGAACCTGACCAATAAGTTGGAGTATGTCCATGACCTCGTTGTTCGCACTGGGGTTTCCTTCTTTGGGCTTACAGAAACCTGGCTCGAGTTTGATTCTGGTTCAAGCACTGCCCTTGCAACCATTCCGGGTCATTCTTTCCTGCATGTCCCTCGGAACTACAGTGGAGGGAGAGTTGCACTGATTTCTGACTCATCTTTCTCCTTGAATCTTTTCCCTCCCCCCCCCCCTCTAGCCACATTTTTGGGCCCTCATTGCTGTCTCACATTTTGTGCCCACTCTGACTATTGTGGTCTTTTGCCGCCCTCCCAGCTTGTCTCCGACCTAAATTCTCGAGGAGTTCATTAACATCCTCTCTAACCTATCATCTACTGGTTCTCTCCTTATTCTCGCTGACTTCAATCTTTCTAGCCACGATGACACCTTTCGTGCATTCATTGACATTATTGACCTCTTCTCTCTTGCACAACATGTGTGGCCAGTCGTCTGAACTACACCAGTCGTCTGAACAAGCCCATGCTGTTTTTTCCAACCATACTCCATTGTCGCTTAACGTCCTCACTCGGGCGTCCTCTGAGGAAGTAACTGTCCTAATCTCACGCCCTAACAAATCTGTATCCCCTAAGGACGTTTTTTCACCCAAACTCCTTCACCAAATTTTCCCTGCTGTCCTCCCACTGATTCTCCATCTCTTTAACACTTCTCTTGCTACAGGGGTGGTTCCCTCTTCCTTCAACATGCCTCGATTCGTCCTATCCTTAAAAAACTTCACCATAACCCCTCCGAACAATTTATCTAACGCCTTATCTCACAACTTTCATTCCTCTCCGAGATCCTCGAGAGAGTGGTTTTCTCTTGCCTTAATGACCATATTTCTAACTGCAATATCGATGAAATGTACCAATCTGGGTTGAAAGCGAAGCACTCTGCTGAAACCGCTCGTCTTAATGTTTCAGACTGTATATAGAGCAGCTGATAGTGTTTGTACGTCCATTCTATTCCTCCTAGACCTCTTATCTGCTTTCGACACCATCAACCACACTGTCTACCTTGATCGTATTCATACTTTCCTTGGTCTCTCGGGCACTGCACTTGATTGGTTCTGCTCTTGCCTCTCCTTCCGCACTAAGTAGGTCGTGCTCAATAACCTCTCCTCCGATCCCACGCTCATTCATTTTGGGGTGCCTCAGGGCTCAGTCATTGGTCCTCTCCTTTTTCACATCGACCTACTCCCTCTTTGCTCCCTTCTTCGCGATTTGGGCCTGTGCTTCCACCTTATGTGATGACACTCAGCTATACCTTTCCTCATCTCCTGTCTCCTTCTCTCAATCAATTACCAAACTCCTTTCAGCCTACACCTCCATAAACGAATGGCTGTCTGCCAACTTTCTCAAACTTAACCACGATAAAACTGAAGTTCTCCTTGTTGATACCGCTTTGATGTTGGAGAAATTTAAAGCTCTCTTCCCCTCTCTTAACCGTTTTACCAATGTCGCCTTCTCTGATTCCGTCATTAATCTTGGTGTTATTTTCGACGAGCAACTCTCGTTTAAACCGCACATCCATCGTATCTGTAAGTCTTCCTTCGGTTTCCTCCGCAATTTCTCACGTGTTCGATCCCATTTTGATCGACGAAGCCTTGAGAATGCTATTCATGCCTTCGTTACCTCACGCTTAGACAACTGTAATTCTCTTCTAGTGAATCTCTCTTCTTCCTCACTTCGCCCCCTACAACTAGTTCAAAACTATGCTGCCCGGTTCCTCCTTCGCCGCCCCTAGTTCTCTCTTCCGTTGCCCCTGTTATAGGAGCTACACTAGTTACCTATTCGCTTTTGTACCCACTATAAAATTCTACAAGGCCTTAAACCTCGAGGCTCCACCTTATCTCTCGTATTTCCTCTTCCGTCGTCCAACTCCTCGGGCACTCCGGTCTAACCTTGCTCCCCTCCTGAACACTCCTCTTTTTGTCCTCTGCTCGATGGGTGACCGGTCCTTCTCAGTTTGTGCTCCTAGACTCTGGAATGCTCTTCCTGCCGAAGTCTGATCCTCTCCCTCCCTTGCTACTTTTAAAAGTCTCCTGAAAACTAATCTCTTGAGAATTTCCTTCTCTCCCCTGTAAACTTTCTCGACACCTCTGGGAGGACTAACAGCCCTGAAGGGCGCATTATAAATACCTACTATTTTTACCTGTTCAGTGTCAAATAATTTTGTTTGTCACAGTCCATGGCCAATCGATTTATCCTAAAATTAAATTATCCTTCGCTAGTAGAAACTAATTCGAATATATATATATATATATATATATATATATATATATATATATATATATATATATATATATATATATATATATATATTTATATATTTATATTCCATTTATTCATCAGATGTTTGTTAGAGTAAATTTTTAAACTTAATAATGTAATAATAAGAAAATATGATCTTAAACTTATCAAGTGTCTATAACATAAATGATAATAGGAAGAAAACGAAAGTAAAGTTAAGGTACACAAAGGTAAACAGTTTGTCATTACGGATTGGCATTTGTGGAACAGTTATGAAGTTTGCTGATTAACGGTTACGGAAAATAAAAAAGTGTTCGTGGAATTACGGTTACGGGAGATAAATTTATTTTCGAGATACACCTCTAGTGACCATCAACTAGGGAGTGTAGTTATAAATAGGCTACGAGTCGTAGTATAATTTATTTCATCTGAGCAACACTGAGCCGAAATTTCCGCTTCGATATCATTAAAATTTAGCGATAAATTTATATTTCCATCCAAAATTCTGGAGATTCGTTTTTTTTTTTTCAAATGTAATTTAGATATATTATAATAAAAAAATTGTTTATTTGGTTGGAAGCGCCGCAATCTCGACAGTGCATTTCCAATCAATTTAAATATCTACGACATTCCCCAATTAATTTGGCGTTTGAAAGATTAAAATTGGGGAAATCGTCAGCAACTTGCCGAGAGATCTGAGTCACAAGTCTTTGGATTATTGATATTATTACCTCTTATTATTAGTACTAGTAGTAATATAACTTTAAAATAACAAGCAAATACTAATAGGGAATCGCCAACAGAATTTTTCATAAAGAAAGTGGTTAGTAAGGGAATGTGAAAATGTAGGGAATTGATAGCTCGATTCGCCTAAAAAGGAAACTACTTGTGATACTCGAAGACGGGGTAAGCATATAACTCTCCTAAGTATCGCTAAGATAGGCAGACCTTCCTCTATGAGAGATAACACACAAGCGCACAGTAGGGAGCGGGCGTCATGCAGACCGACCATTGATTGTCCTAGCAATGTCACAATGGACGAAGGGGTAATCGAATTGAGTAATCTAATGGCACTATTATCTGATGACGTGCTGGAATTTATTGCTGTGGCTTGTTTACTGCTCGTTCACATGATAAAATTGAGTGAAAAGAGCGATTCCACAAATTTACTTGATACTACAGGGTGTTCCTAAAGTCTGAACACACTCAAAATGCATATTTTTCATAAAAAATTGAACTACATTTTATTGAATTTGATCTACATTCTATTTTATTTAAAATATTAATAAATAACATCTTTAATGTGATTTACACGATTTCTGATGCAAAGTTCGATGCGCTTTGCAAGATTCACCCAATGAATCCAATACATCAACTCCAAATTTCTGTCAATTTGAGCACATTCATTTATGAGGCGCTGTTCACTCAAGGCGCCTCGTATCATTGGGTACACCTTCTTGAGGATACCTCATAAAATGAAGACAAAGGGGAGTAGGGTCTGGTGAATGAGGAGACACCCTTTATAAAGCAATGGCGAGAGTTGAATGAGTTTAAACTTAAATATGTTTAGTTAACAAAGTGGAGAAGAGTTAAAAACAACCTAATTGTATAGATACCATGCGCGAAAAAGTACATACACAAAGAGTATTAAGCGATTATAGATAAGATAATAATAAACAGTCATTTTTAAGGTAATCTGCAGTGGTATGCAGTTAATATAGCAATCAGTAGTCACCTTCATACTGTATCGGTCACGGCTGGGGGACGCTTCGCATTGGCGCCAAGCAAGTGACTACATGTAATAGACCAACAGCCCTTAAAGGAACTGTATCAATTGGCTATTTTAACTTTCACGTTTGCCGTCACGGCAGACGGGTTCGGTTGCACCCAACCCGGGGGGGCCCGCTCTATCTTATAATACAGTCACTTTGCTTGGATGAAGACCATTCGCGAGGCGTACCTGATACAGTGTGAAGATGGCTACTCATTGCAACATTACCAACAAGCAACTGATTGTAGCGAACAGAGTTCTAATTCATCCATTGTTTTACCACAAGAAACGTTGCAATTTTGCAGGAGAAATAATTAGGATATTATCTGTATTTTTATTGTGGATCTTTAGTTTTAATTAGTTTTACTATATTTTCATTTTTAGAATAGAGAATATTAGGTGTAATTGATTATTTCTACTGTTCTTTCCAGGCATACTAATATATAATGAAAATGATGATTTTATCGTGTCATTAAAGATGATTCTATATAAGGAATATTGAGGAATGTTTCTCGAAGGGCGAGTTTTCAGCTCACCAACTCATACCCACCTATTTTTCCACACATATTTTGGTTTTGAATTTTTCTATTCTTATTTTCTATTTTTCTATTCTTATTATTTGAAGGTGATGAAAGCACTGCCCAAATCACGTTAAATCTCCGATCATGATCTGCACTATTTACACACTCTTTGTTGGTTGTTACTTAATTCGGGCCATTTGAGGGCCTCATTCCTGTCATTGATGCCTTTTCCTCTTCGGTTTCGCCTAATTTGGAAACTTCCTTATAACCAAATTCAGATCAACCGCCCAAGAAATATTCCGAACAGTCAATATGAAACTAATTAATTAATTATGATACTTAATGCGAATAATGATTGTAGGTTAAAATAGTACCACCTTTACGTTAACTACTACTCCCATCACTATTAAATATATTTTAAAAAGATGTAACTAAGTAGGCATAATTGCAAGAGACTTTTCCTTAAGACGACTGCAACTATAATAGTTGTATTGAACTCTGCTCCCCCCAAATTATTTTCCATCAATGAAACCCCTATTCTCTACCAAAAAGCATAGATATCCCTAAAAGATCTTTCTAAAGCAATAGGATATAATTATATCTGCATACTTTCAGGCCCCACCGAAATCTCTCCATACAAAAGTACCCTG
This sequence comes from Ceratothoa steindachneri, assembly GCA_963969495.1. Taxonomy (NCBI): domain Eukaryota; kingdom Metazoa; phylum Arthropoda; class Malacostraca; order Isopoda; family Cymothoidae; genus Ceratothoa; species Ceratothoa steindachneri. The sequence continues at coordinate 69,430,760 of OZ018327.1, read as the reverse complement.
AAATAGTTATGATAAATATTATATTAAACTACCAGGAAAGGAAATGAATAAAAGATTAAGCCAGGATAAATACAATGTATGAAGGGGTCAAACATCAAACTTTTTTTTTTTACATTTGTCATTAGAAAGACATTTAATATATTTTCAAAAATAATACCTTTGCAGAAACATTATTGAATCGTATTTGTCATATGGAGCAATGAATTTAAATTTAAGAATAAATTCTAATAATATTTGGAAAAAATGTCTATAACAATTATGAGCCTTTTCCATCAATAAATGTTTTATTATAAAAAAGGTTGAAAATGCCTTGCCATATTTATGTTCTCAAAATACCATTTTTTATTATATATTTTATGTAATTCATTGCTACTTTGTATATAAAAAAACGTATGTTCTTTGCATTTGTATTTTTAATTTATATTAAAATAACTATTACCGCTTTACATATAATTGGTTACATACATTGGTTCTCTACCTTATTCTCTTGCATCTCCACTTTCTGTTTTTCAACTAGCCATTCTTCCTCTCAGGTATTTACTCTATTACTCAAATTTAATAGAGTTCAATGTCTTTATGTATTGTAAATACAATTTTTTACAAAGTGTTCTCTGATACATAACATTTATTCATGTAAACTAAACATAATTATTCCTCAGTGTCTGAAAGATGCTCAGAGTAATCCCTTATAATAAATTTGTACAATTTTGTGGCAAGTTCCTGAGCAGTAATCCAGGCGTCTAGAACAGTATGAATTTCTTCCACTGAGTAGAAAGGAATAGAGAGAAAATAATGATGGCTGGCGGTTGTGTAGACTAAGCGTTATGCAGGGACTAGCATATTTACCGCATACCTTACGAGCACATGAGCATATACATAGTTTTTGCATATCGTTAAATATATCAACGGCATTTCCTAACTAGAATGAGCACATAACCTACACATAGCTTTATACAGATCAACCGAATTTCCGTAGTCATAGTGATTTCATATTTAAAAGAATATCTCTGTTTGTTCTCCGAACAAACCCTTGTAAACAATTCTTTATTAGGCTCTGAATTATGTAGCAGAGAAATGTACCTTGTTTTAGTAGCCGCTACCATTAGCTCGATAATGAAACAAAGTAATCTAAAACAAAACAATTATAGGATGAATTTTTTTTAAACAGGTCCTCGTATTTCATAACAATTTTAAACGCATTTTTATATGAAAAATAATCTTTTATGGGATTCTCAAGGATGCCTATTCTCTTTCCCTAACGATCTCTAAGGATAAAATCTACAATAAAGGCAGTATCTTTTTCTATTATAACTAACAAAACGTTAACAAAAATTGGATTCATTATGACTGGATTAATATATTAGCACAAAAAATAGAAAATAGGAATAAGAGAGAAACTAACAAAAGTCAGAAAAGTAGAGGAAATTTACAAATAAACAACAATAAACTAAACTAATATAAATACCTAGAGCTGTGATAAGGCTCCATTAGAGTTTACCCTATTTTTAAATCTTTAATTCACTCAGGTAATTTGATTGGTTACAAGGTCATTGTCCATTATATCAAGCAAACTCGAGGACTTAATGTGATACCTCGCATCCAGTTAACTCAATTACGACACCCTTTTATGATTTAGATGATGCAATTTTGGAAGGAAGCCGACCAGGAAAATGAAGCCGGTGAGATCAAAGCGAAAAGGAAGCTTTGAGTAAAGACCACGGAAATAACAGACAACAATGGCGCTTCCTTTAAGACTACCGATCATACGTGCCCACCCAGCAGGGAACCCTAAAGTGTTATTTTGATTACTAGTGAATGAACCGAGAACCATTTTCCCGACCACAGATTTAAAGTATATTGTCAAGGAACAAAATTCCTACCGTAATCTTGTAGTAAGTTGACACGCTCTTTACCACTTTTGGTAATAGGAACCTTTCAAAATTACGAGAGTTCTCCACATCTCAGGGGATCAACTTACCACCTAATTACCTATTCTCCGTCATCAATAATTGAGGTTACGGGGTATGAGAGAGGAAAAAAACTTTTCCCTCAATCCAGAGGGGATGTCACACGATCATCTAACCTACAGGAAAATAAAACGGTAAATAACGTAAATCGATCAAATTCATCCACATTTCATATTTTTAACTCTATTTCATAAATCACGAGTATTAATAAGTATTATTAACAATGTGCCTGTGCCATCAAGAGTGGTAGCAATATGTAAATATAAAATATTATTATTGACCTGGTATTATTACTACTACTACTACAAATAATAATAATAATAATAATAATAATGATAATAAGAGGAATTTTACATTATTGTATTATTATTTAATTTTATTAATTGGCGCATAGCGGACCGAACTTTCTTAATTCATTCTGCGTCCTAATTTAGACATGTTGAATGGGGCTTAGTAACAAAAAGAACTGAATTTCTGGGAATCGGTGTCAGATAGGAGAAAAGAGCAATGAAAAATTATAAAATTTAGCCATAAAACATGAAAGAAAGCTATTGAGAGCATTACCAAAAATGTTTAAAAAGCGATAAATTGGCGAAGTTAGGATAATTGAATGTTTTGAATGTATATGAAAGAGAGGAGTAATCGAGTCATTAAGGAGAGGAAACGCAATTCTTCAAACATTTGTCCATTTTAAACCTAAAGAAGGGAAGAGATGCAATCATAATTACTTAAGGAAATCGCTATTCAATGACATAAGCCTCCATAGAGCGCCTCTCTATCAAGTGAAGTAAAGCCTAACAAAAGAAGTGGGAGATGATTCAAGTCAAGTTTGAGGGCATCGAGGGAGGGAGGAACATTTAGCAGCAGGCAAACACTAAAGAATACCATTACGGTTAGATGTATTCAATGAATAGGTTATGAAATTATTGTGACTTTTTAAAAAGAAAATAGAATGATTTTTAATATACAGAAAAAAAACACAGCAAAATAGTTCGGTTATTATTGCCAATGTTCACAGTAGTGGTAACGCTGATTATTGTCAATGTTCTCAGTAGTGATAGGGCTGATTATTGACAATTTTCTCAGCAGTGGTAGCGCTGATTATTGTCAATGTTGTCATTATTAATAGTTCTGATAATTATTGACAATGTCCTCACTAGTGATAGCGCTGATTAATTATTGCCATCTTCTCAGTAGTTTTAGTTAGCACTGATTATGTTTAATGTTCTCAATAGTGGTGCCGCCCATTATTGTCAAGGTTCTCACTAATAATATCACTGATTATTGACAATGTTCTCACTAGTGGTAGCGCTGATTATTGTCAATGTTTTCAGTAGTGATAGCGCTAATTATTGACAATTTTCTCAGTAGGGGTAGTGCTCATTATCATCAATGTTCTCATTATTGATAGCGCTGATAATTATTGACAATTTTCTCACTAGTAGTAGCGCTGATTAATTATTGACAATCTTCTCAGTAGTGGTTGCGCTGATTATGGTTAATGTTCTCAGTAGTAGTGCCGTCCATTATTGTTAATGTTCTCACTAGCAATATCGCTAATTATTGACAATGTTCTCAGTAATGGTTGCGCTTATTAGTGCCAATTTCTCAGTAGTGATAGCTCTGGTTATTTACAATGTTATCAGTAGTGGTGGCGCTGATTATTGTCAATGTTCTCATTATTGATAGCGCTGATAATTATTGACAATGTTCTTACTAGTGATAGCGCTGATTAATTATTGACAGTCTTTTCAGTAGTGGTAGCGCTGATTATACACTAGGGAACATAAATTTTGTTACAGAGCAGAAAATCGGTAATTCTAGATGATTTTTAGCCGCTGATTACAAATTTGTGTTTAGAATTACATATTACGTCTAGTTGTTGTGTAATTGAATTTTCCTTTTCAAGCCATTTCACACCTTTGCTCAATATTTTACAATATGCAATTTTTAATATTATTAATATATATAATTAATATATATAATAATATATATATTTAATATATATTAAAAAATTTAATATATTTATATAGTAGACTATATTGAAGCTCAAATATCATTTAATTCTAATTACTGGGGGGGTTTTCAAGTTTTTTCAGGTTTTCAGATTAATACATACCTATTTGTTATAACATTTCTGCTACTGATAACTGGTAACTGATAAAGAAGATAATACTTTTATCAAAATTTTGCTCAGATACGAACCGTATGATAAGGATCTCTCATTGTGTATCGTTTGCTTGCTCAAGTTAGTATTTGAAATCTTGTCATGTCTTCAAGTTCTAGACACGCATGTGTAAACAGCCTCAACATATTTTGTTATGTTTGTGGGCAATTCACAACATTGGCAAAACGGAGAAAAATAGAGACAGCAGTAACGATGAAGCAAGACTACAGGTATTATTTTGGTTGCAAAGTAGGGGACCAGGATAAAGGTTGGGCCCCTCATATTTGCCGCACGTAGCGTAACACAATGTTGACAGCTTGTTTAAAAAGAAAGAGAAAGGCAATGCCATTTGCTGTTCCCCTGATATTGTGTGAGCCCTCAAATCACTTTCATGATTTTTATTTCTGCCTAACAAATGTGGCTGGATTTTCAAAGAAAAACAAATCTAAATTGTTTAACCAAATTCCCATCAGCGTTGAAACCGGCACCACGTGATGAATCTCCACTAGTACCGAAGCCACCTACTACAACAAGTGAATATTTTAGTTCAGATGATGATTTTACATTTATTTCTGGAGAAATTAAAGAAAATCAAACATATGTTCCAATTGATCAATATAAAGAACCAAATTTATTTTGCCAACAAAGTTTAAACGACTTGGTACGAGATTTTGCCTCCAGATTACAAGAAAGAAATCTTGTCCTTCCAGATGTCAGGGTATCTTTCTTTCGAGATCGCACCAGAAGTTTTCAAAATTTTATTCACATGAAAATACTGTTTTTTATTGCAATAATATTAATGGCTTAATGCATGAAATTGGCTGTGACTATGATCTTAATGAGTTGAGACTTTTCATCAACTCTAATAAGGTAAGTCATAAAGCTGTTCTGCTGCACAATGGGAATGAAGAAGCTACAATTTCTGTAGCCCACGCTACAGGTCTTCAAGAAACATATTCATCAATGCAACTATTACTGGAGCATCTGTTGTGATTTAAAAGTTTTATCACTTCTTCTTGGCATACACAAAGTGCATATGCTTTTTATGTCTATGGGATAGCAAAGATGATAAAAATAACTATAAAAATCGAGGATAGCCAGCCAGAGAAGAACACATTATTGGCAAACATAATGTTAAACATAATGCTCTAGTAGATCCCCCAAAAAGTTTATCTTCCACCTCTTCACATCAAATTAGGGTTAATGAAAAAATTTGTAAAGGGTATGCATTAAAGAAGTGAAGGCTTTCAAGATTTGAAAAACAAATTTAAAGGATAATTAACTGATGCAAACATAGAAGCTGGTCTTTACAAAAAAACAAACTTTGATGCCTTACAAAAGAAAAACGAGAAGGCGACAGCAATGTTTCTTTAAACTTTAAGTGCATAACAAACTTAATCAATACAATAAAATCTCCATAACTTAGAAGAGAGGTGGGGGTAACTTCGCTAATGATGTACACTGTTTGTCCTAAGCTAGAATAAAGATGGAAGATCACCCACTTTTAAATTTTTTTGCTTAAAAATTAAAACTTACAAAACAAAAAGATTTTTTTATTTATTAATCGGAATAAATAGCGAAGGGGAGGAGGAGCATTAACCAAAATCTAGACTTAATAGAGAATTTTGGTTTTCAAATTCGGATTCGGCACCCTCGAACTAATTAAAAACACTTATTCACATGTCTGTAACAAACAAAATGATAAAATTTGTTTCCTAGTGTTATTGTCAATGTTCTCAGTAGTGGTGGTGTCTATTAATGCCAATGTTCTCAGTAGTGGTGGCGCTGATTCAATACAATGTTCTCTTAGTGGTGACGCTTATTAGTGGCAATGTTCTTCGTAGTGATAGCGCTGATTTTTGACAATGTTCTCAGTAGTGGAGGCGCTCATTATTCTTAATGTTTTCACTATTGACAGCGCTAATGGTAATTATTGAATATATTATCAGTAGTGATAGCTGTCGTTATTGACAATATTCTCACTAGTGATAGCATTGAGTAATGATTGGCAATCTTCTGAGTAGTGGTAGACCTGATTATTTTTAATGATCTTAGTAGTCGTGCTACCCATTAGTGTCAATTTTCTCAGTAGTTGTGGCACTCATTATTGTCACTGTTTTCAGTAATGATAGCGCTGATTATTGACAATGTTCTCACTTGTAATAGCGCTGATTATTGACAAAGTTAGGATTAGTGGTGGCGTTCATTATTGGCAATCTTCTCACTAGTGATAGCGCTGATTATTGAAATGTTCTCACTAGTGATAGCGCTGATTATTGCCAATGTTCTCACTAGTGAAAGCGCTGATTATTGACTTCTCACTCGTGATGGCGCTGATTATTGACAATGTTAAGATTAGTGGTGGCGCTCATTATTGTCCATGTTCTTACTAGTGATAGCGCTGATTGTAATTATTCACAATGTTATCAGTATTGGTGGAGCTGGCTATTGACAATGCTCTCACTAGTGATAGCGCTGATTAATAATTATTGACAATGTTCTCAGTAGTGTTGGCGCTCATTATTATCAGTTCTCAGTAGTGAAAGCTCTCATTATTTACTGTTATCAGTATTGATAGCGCTCACTATTGACAATGTCCACACTAGTGGTGGTGCTTATTATTATCAATGTTTTCAGTAGTGATTGCGTTGATTATTGACAATGTTCTCAGTAGTGGTGGCGCTCATTATTCTCAAGTTCTCAGTAGGGGTCGCGCTCATTATTGCCAATGTTCTCAGTTGTGATAGCGCTCTTTATTGTCAATGTTCTTAGTAGTAATAGCGGTCATTATTTGTAATTTTATCAGTAGTGGGTGTGCTCATTATATAACTTTTGACAATGTTGTCAGTAGTTCTGCTGCTCATTATTTACAATTTTCTCAGTATTGGTGGCGCCCATTATTGTCAATGTTCTCAACAGCGGTGGTGCTTTTTATTACCAATGCTCTCAGTACACCATATGATGTATTCAAAACCTATTAGCTCAATAATCCAATGGGCACGATATAATTAGCTCTGTGGGGTGAGCATCCTATAATTTATCAAAATAGTCGCTTTCCTTTTAAGTTCTTTTGTCGACAAGATCTCAAATCTCGATGACATATATCTGTCCTAATAAGCTAAAATTAATGAATTTTTTATTAAGCTAAATAATTTGGTACCTTCGATTTAATCCACCCTAGAGGTTGAAAAGGACTGCTCTATCCAGGCCTTAGACACCTTAATCCATAAAAAATTAGGACAACAAATAAGGATTTTATTAAGATCCTGCGATTAGAATTATTCACTGTATTATTAATAATCACTGAAATATTTGTATGATTATTCCCTGCGTTATTAATTACCCCGTGATTATTGTAATTAGGTAACCTCCTAATTTAGATAATTTTAGGGTGAGAATTTGGTTGAAGATTTGAATGGAGAGCGGAGAGGCGAGAGCTCTTACTCATATGAACTAAGCAAGGTGTTGTTGGCGAATGCGCTTAACCTGGCAAGGAAGGTCACGCGGAGTTCCAAAGTAGGTTGCAGTGTTAGTTTATCCTTGATTGAGCTAAGCTCTACAAAGAGAGGTATGTGATATTCGACTTTTTATAGAGGAGAAACGAGAAATTTGGGTATATTTGGTCTCCTAGGTTTTGCTAAAATCCTCAGAGCTAAAATCCTTCAATCTAACTGCCGTGGAGGTGCGCAATTTTATATCATTCCACAAAATGCTGAATCCTTAGTCGGTGGGAAGATAAACTGGGGAAGTTACAGCTACCGTTCATTGGCGCCTGTTAAATTTCCTAGTCAATAATACCACGTTTGCAATCCCTACATATATGTGTTGTGTTCTATACACGGCTCTTCTGGGAAAAAAGTAAATTTAGAATGGCGTCGAGGAATTGATAAAGTTGTCGAAAATGGAAGTGAGGTTGCCAAACGTGGAGATAGAGAGCAACAGACAAAATAAAACGAGGAAAATAATTGAAGAACAGAAATGGAAACGTGGAGAAAATAACTTCCTCTATCTTATACACTTTTTTTCCAGGGTGAACTGTTTTAATCTCCCAGACACTAATGAGCAAAAACCCAAGGGTTCGATAATAAGGAAATCAGCCTAATGGATAACTTTTTTTATCTTTATTATTGCTACCACCAACTTGCAGCCCTAGCTAGAGAAGCAAAATACTACAAGGCAAAGGAAAAATCAACCAAGTAAGGAAAAAGTAAAGTAAATACTAAAGTGAGGAATAAAACATATAGAAAAAATAACAATGAAGCTTAAACAATATAAATCATTAAATTAACCCTTTTTTGTCCCATGATTCAACGAAAATGCATTGGCCCCAATTTGAACTTATAAAGATCCAGAGGTACGCAAAGTTAATCGTCAATTCTCTAACAAATTGACGGAAGTTAACCCTCAGGAGTTAACTTAAACCAATTTTCTTATTATTTAACCATACAAAAAACGTTTATTTGCTAAAAACTACCTCAAAATGCCAAAGACATATGTAAGGAGCTCATTTCAAAGCTTGGTCATAATGGGAACGAAGCTTCCAAAAATCTGTATGGTAATTAACCTCTCCTAACCACGCATCCTACTTAATTAACTACGCTTTAAACACTGCGTGAGGGATTTTATGTTGCGGGAAGATTTCTATGAACCAGCAAGAAGGTGTCAGGCAGGTACTGGAGGTTGGTGTTCCATCCTGGACCAAAGACCATCAGTTTGCTAGTCTTGCTCCCCTTACTTTCAGGAGAATTAGCGTGTATATATCGTTCACACCTTTTCGCTTTCTCTAGCTTCTCCACTTTACAGAACTCTCCTTACCGACTTGCTCCGTGGTAAGTTTTAGTTCTGGGAAAAAAGTCAAGCATAGGATGATCAAATTGCATAAATTTTATAAATATGCACAAAAAACTAATTAAATGTGCTAAAGATTAAAAGAAAAGTTTGAATCTGAAATTTAATGGCAATCATATTATTATCCATGAATTCAAAATATGCCTGCAGAAGACCAAATTGGGAAGAAACTTTTGAAACTTAGCAAATTAAATCAATTAAAACAGCAAATAAAGATATCCTAGCACCAAAATATTTGTAACTGCCTCAAAATATTAGTTTGGAACGAAAGTAATGTCAGATTTTCTAAAAGAAAGTTTTAAATAGTATTGGCTAAAATATTGCATCTTTTATGGTTTAAAAATGCTCGATGAGTAATTTATACCTTTTTTCAGAATAGGAAAAATATTGTTAATAATTTTATTCGCCATTCACCTCTATGTTCTCCTATTTAAAGATCGCATTAGACATGTTTTACTCTATGAGTTTCATAAAGGTGTTAATGTAAGTACAACTGAAACATCCATTCAAAGCACCTATGGAAATGAGGCAATAAATGAAAGAAGGTACAGGAGATTGTTTTCCCCGTTTCCAAAGTAAAGCTTTCAGTCTAAAGGATGGAGCAAAAAGGCCGTCCCAAAATACCTGATTGCGAAGAGGTATAAACTGTTGCCATAGCAAATAGTGCTACAACCTAATGAAACAACTGTCCTACACTAACTAAAAATGAGTAAAAAGGTTGCAGTGATTGGAAAATGGGTCCTGCACTAACTGTCCGCGGCGAATCTGCAACAGCGTGTTCTTGTTGTGTTATTGCTTTAAGAAGACCTTCATGCAACATTTGGGGCAAGCTTGTTACTGGTGATGAGAAGCGGACTCTTTTTAATGATTTTAAACGCCACCGTTCATGAATTAATCGAGGAAAGCATAACCTCTCAACAACCGAGAGGGGGATTTCAATCAAAAAGATCATGTTGCGAGTATGGTGGGATATTGAAGAAATTTTCCATTACGATCTGTAAAACAAAAATCAAACAATTTTGGCTGATATCTACTGCAATCTACTCGCCGATTGAAAGCAGATTTCAGCCAAAGGTAATCATCCTTAGTAAGCAAAATGGGAGTCATCCACCATCACGATAGTGCTCGTGCTCACATAGCCTAAATGACCAAATATCTCCTAGAGAAGCTCGATGGAAAATATTGCTTCATTCTCCATATTTTCTTGACCTTAGTCTTTCTGATTGTTAGTTGTTTAGGGGATTACAGAATCATTTCGATGATCTTAGGTTGACATCAGGAGAATAGGTTGAGAATGAGTTAAATTCATATTTTGCATCTAAACCTAAAGAATTTTACAAGCGCGGGTGGAATTTAAAAGTTTGTTTACAGATGGAATAAGGATCTAGAAAGCAATGAAAGTTATGATTATGATTAAATATTTTAAGAGTCATGTTTTTTTCATTTATAATAAAGACCCTAAAATCGGACATTACTTTCGCTCAAACCTGATAGCCCTTTTGTGTGCAATAGAAAAAGAGATACATAGGATGTACTTTCTAAAAGTGAATTTTAAATCAAGAAATATACCAAGAATATTAAAATACCACACATGATTTCGAATATCATGAACATAGCTGCAACCCTAATTTGAATTCTGTTAAGGTTCAACTTTGTCTACCAAGATATTATTCACCAAACATTAATTTTAATCACAAATTCTTTAATGTACTCAGCAACCTCGGTTCTTTTAGAAGCATATGAGATTGATGCAGGAAAGATAGCATCATTTGTATAAGCAACAAGGTTGTTTTCTTGGCTAAACAACATATTATTAGTATAAAATATAAGTAATAATGTACCTAGAACACTAGACAGAGGAACATTGAAAGTTAACTATCTCCACTCAGACGAATCCCTCTCTATAACTATTTGCAATAGTTAGTTAAAAATTTAAAAATAATATTAAAAATGAGAAAGGTCCCTACCACACGAACTAAGTTTGAAAACAAGAGCCACAGGATTAAGACAATCACAATCGGTAATGAAATCAACAATAATAAAATATTTTGTATGGTGCTCTGCAAAGACTTGGGTTATAACAAAGAACAGTGACTTTTGACATGGGCTTTTACAAAGCTTTAGTGAAGAGAAATGAGGTTCGAGGTACTCTTGATTCCCCAAAGGAAAGTACCGCATCTCAAGATTTCTAAACAAAACTTGAAGTTTTAAGGAATGCAGCACACGCGAGGTAAAGAGTCTTGTTTACATCTCAAGCTCCCTTTTCTGGAATCAATTCAACTATATACACCTTCAATAACATTTAAATGATTTCATTTTACTATTTGGCAGCCAATGACCCTACTTAAAAACACACATATTGAAAAAGTGGAAGAATTTTAACTTAGAAATACGGAAATATTATCGTGAAATCTTGTATATTTAAAAGTCAGCCTTCAACAAACGCACTTACATCTCTCTTATAGTACAAAGAGTTCACTTTACCCAATACGTCAAAAAATGTTTAATTTATACACTCGCGTTCCTCCTTAACTTCATGAATACCAGTTAGGAAAAGCTATTTTTCCCGCGTAAAATTCTTGAATTTAAAATTAATCCAGTAGTAGAAATTTAAATTAGGCACCGGTTGTGTGGGTTGATTTTTACGGTGACTAATTTATAGGTCATATGGAAAGTCCTTACCTCTTCGTATTATATATATATATATATATATATATATATATATATATATATATATATATATATATATATATATATATATATATATATATAAATTTGCTATGTAAAACAAATTGAGCCAAAACGTACCTCTCCATAATCAGCGACCAATGGGGAGTAAGTTGTAAGTTAAGTTATTTAGGCTATTTACTAGGAATGGGATATCCTAGTTAGACCAGCCTGGCTTTCATTTGACGCTCACTAAAAAGAGGTATTTTGTTAGCTTAAAATTTATTACACAGCAATTCTTATTTTTTTCAAAGATTCAAAATTTTTAGGGGCAAACCATATATAAAAACAAATTTAAGCATTACTATTTTGTCAAACATTTTTGCGAATCCATCTATATAGAATTTATTTGAGCAATCAATGAACTATTATCATAATAACAGTTTTAAATTCAATATTTTTTCTCTTCATTAATGGTGATTATGCCACAGTGGAAAGGTATTTTGGCATAAAATTGGTACAGTGACGTAACTTTCTCTATATACTTTTGACCGAGATTACTTCGTCACCTTTTTTCCCATTTGCCTCTGTTTTGGTTTTGGCACCTTTGCGTCATGACTTTAAGAACTATATTTCAAAGACTTCGTTAAGAATATTCATAGTGAGCCCTAATCCTGCCTTGGAATTTCGGGGGAACCTGGTGTGACTTGCAACTCTTTCATCTTCCCTCATTGTGACATGCAATGTAAGGCATTTCAGTCAGATCGCCATTTTCGCTGCAAAAGATAGTAGTGAGTAATAAAAAGCGCCACCTACTTTGCTACTTTCACCTTCTCTCTCTCTCTCTCAATATGCAGGCAGATTGTAGTTCATTTATCTTAATATGCTTCTCATTTTTTGGTGGCCGCAAGGCAGAGGACGGTAAAATCGAGGTTCACTCAGATTGCAACGGAATCGGAATCAAACTCCGTTTGCCGCATTTCTCCTTTCGACCTCCAATAAATAAGAACAGATTTGAACAAAGCAAAAATGATTCTACAAGAAAAACTAATAAAATGTATAAATAATCGATTAGGGTAAAGTAACTAATAACTTATATATGTATAAGAAGTGCCGCGTGAGTTTCACTAGAGGGAGGTCTCTGGAGGTGCGAACGGAAGGAACTATTTCGGGAAAGTGTTTCGTTTGTTCCCGTTGTTCCTATTACTTGTTTGGTATGGTTCTGGTCTAGATAGCCAGCAGCCTGGGGCTCGAGTCCTTACTGAGAGAGGTATATTTTTCTTTCCTGGATTTTTTTCGAGATCAACTACTATAAGCTCTCTGCTCTTCTCATTCTCTATAAAATTGTAAAACTTGCTGTTCTAAGTTTCAGTTGCAGTAGGGGCTTAGACCTCATACATCAGCCACTCCATAGCGGAGGTTAATTACAGCTAGTGTAAATAAGAATCTTTTGAACAAAATGTAATTTAAAATATGTTATAATACATTAAAAGCATGCGGACTTAAGACAAAGGAGATATGATTCCACTAAGCCAGGGTGATAATGAAGATTGCGAAGCTTAATGTTCCCAGGATTTTAGATACCGAAAAATAGAGGATAAAAGGGAAACAGTAATGCAGATAGAGAACCTCCACCTTATCTAAACTTTAAAAGGCTCTGATAAGGTGGTAGAAGCGTCGTCTCTGTGAAGTTTTAAGAAAAGAGTGAATAGATTTATTGATGATGGTGCTACCTGGGACTGAACTTGGGAATGGTAACAGAAGTTTCCTCGTGAATGTTATTGATTTGCCCTTTGCACACTCTTTATTTTCTTATGTTGGTTTTATATTCTTATGATAAGAAATGTTGACCTGGCCTCATTAATCAAAAGTGATATTTCTAAAAGGGAGAGTTGCTAAAACATTCAGGACAAATCCAGAAAAGAGATCACAACAAACTCATTCTTTATCCACAAAAATAAGTACAAATAATATTCGAAATGACAACAAAATGATAAAAAACCGTTATTCTACAAATCTCTGAGTGTAAGAGTGTCAAGGCCTTAGACAAAAAATGTTAAAAGATAACCCTCATTAAAATATAAGGTGCAAACAAGAAGAAAATACGGAAATAAAGTTCATGTCCGATCTTGGAGCTATAGTGAGATGAGTTGATTACATCAGGAGAAATCAGAAGAGAGGTATGACGCATTTAAAGGAGAAGGCAAAGATATTAGCGAAAGCAGGAGGATCCTGTTGTGGAAAGAAGTAAAAGTTAACAGCCAAAGCAGAAGGACGCATTTGGAGAAGGAAGTAAAGGTCAACATCCACGGCAATAGGAGGCTCTCTGAGAAGGAAGTAAAGGACACCAGCTACAGCAGTAGGAGGCTCTCCGAGAAGGATGTAAAGGTCAACAGCCACAGTAGTAGGAGGCTGTCCGAGAAGGAAGTAAAGGGCCACCTCCACAGCAGTAGGAGGCTCTCGAGAAAGAAGTAAAGGGCAACAGCTAGAGCAGGAATGACTCTGTTGGACAAGGAAGTAAAGGTCACAGCACAGCAGAAGCACGCTTTTGGAGAAAGAAAAAAAAGTCAACAGCCACAGCAGAGGGAGGCTCTCCAAGAAGGAAATAAAGGATACCAGCCACAGCAGTAAGGGGCTCTCTGAGAAGGAAGTAAAGGATACAGGCCACACAAGTAGGAGGCTGTCCGAGAAGGAAGTAAAGGTCAAAAGCAAGAGCAATAGGAAATTGTCTGATAAGGAAGTAAAGGACACCAGCCACAGCAGTAGGAGGCTCTCCAAGTAGGAAGTTAAGGTCAACAGCCACAGCATTAGGAGACTCTCCAAGAAGAAGGTAAAGGGCAACAGCCAAAGGAAAATGACGCTGTTGGAGAAGGAAGTAAATGTCAACAGCCACAGCAGTAGGAGGGTTTTTCAGAAAGAAAATAAAGGACACCAGCCACAGCAGTAGGAGGCTCTCCGAGAAGGAAGTAAAGGTCAATAGCCACACAGGTAGAAGACTGTCTGAGAAAGAAGTAAAGGACACCAGTCACAGCAGTAGAAGGCTCTTCGAGAATAAGTAAAGGTCAACAGCCTAAGCAGAAGGACGCTGATGGAGAGGAAGTAAAGGTCAACAAAACAACAGAAGGACACTGTTCGAGAAGTAGGTAAAGGTCAAGAGCCAGAGCAGTAGGAAGTTGTCCGATAAGGAAGTAAAGGACACCTGCCACAGCAGTAGGAGGCTCTCCAAGAAGGAAGTAAAGGACATCAGCTACAGCAGTAGGAGGCTCTCCAAGAAGGATGTAAAGGTCAACAGCCACAGTAGTAGGAGGCTGTCCGAGAAAGAAGTAAAGGGCAACAGCCAAAGCAGGAATGACTCTGTTGGACAAGGAAGTAAAGGTCACAGCACATCAGAAGCACGCTTTTGAAGAAAGAAGAAAAGGTCAACAGCCACAGCAGTAGGACGCTTTCCAAGAAGAAAATAAAGGATACCAGCCACAGCAATAAGGGGCTCTCTGAGAAGGAAGTAAAGGATACAGGCCACACAAGTAGGAGGCTGTCCGAGAAGGAAGTAAAGGTCAAAAGCAAGAGCAATAGGAAATTGTCTGATAAGGAAGTAAAGGACACCAGCCACAGCAGTAGGAGGCTCTCCAAGAAGGAAGTTAAGGTCAACAGCCACAGCATTAGGAGACTCTTCAAGAAGAAGGTAAAGGGCAACAGCCAAAGAAGAATGACGCTGTTGGAGAAGGATGTAAAGGTCAACAGCCACAGCAGTAGGAGGATTTTCCAGAAATAAAATAAAGGACACCAGCCACAGCAGTAGGAGGCTCTCCGAGAAGGAAGTAAAGGTCAATAGCCACACAGGTAGAAGACTGTCTGAGAAAGAAGTAAAGGACACCAGTCACAGCAGTAGAAGGCTCTTCGAGAATAAGTAAAGGTCAACAGCCTAAGCAGAAGGACGCTGATGGAGAAGGAAGTAAAGGTCAACAAAACAACAGAAGAACACTGTTCGAGAAGGAAGTGAAGGTCAAGAGCCAGAGCAGTAGGAAGCTGTCCGATAAGGAAGTAAAGGACACCTGCCACAGCAGTAGGAGGCTCTCCAAGAAGGAAGTAAAGGACACCAGCTACAGCAGTAGGACGCTCTCCAAGAAGGATGTAAAGGTCAACAGCCACAGTAGTAGGAGGCTGTCCGAGAAAGAAGTAAAGGCCAACAGCCAAAGCAGGAATGACTCTGTTGGACAAGGAAGTAAAGGTCACAGCACAGCAGAAGCACGCTTT
Source organism: Ceratothoa steindachneri (assembly GCA_963969495.1). NCBI lineage: Eukaryota > Metazoa > Arthropoda > Malacostraca > Isopoda > Cymothoidae > Ceratothoa > Ceratothoa steindachneri. The sequence goes on along the minus strand of OZ018327.1, from coordinate 69,414,857 downwards.
TGGAAAAAGAAGAAAAGGTCAACAGCCACAGCAGTAGGAGGCTCTCCAAGAAGGAAATAAAGGATACCAGCCACAGCAGTAAGGGGCTCTCTGAGAAGGAAGTAAATGATACAGGCCACACAAGTAGGAGGCTGTCCGAGAAGAAAGTAAAGGTCAAAAGCAAGAGCAATAGTAAATTGTCTGATAAGGAAGTAAAGGACACCAGCCACAGCAGTAGGAGGCTCTCCAAAAAGGAAGTAAAGGTCAACAGCCACAGCATTAGGGGGCTCTCCAAGAAGAAGGTAAAGGGCAACAGCCGAAGGAGAATGATGCTGTTGGAGAAGGAATTAAAGGTCAACAGCCACAGCAGTAGGAGGGTTTTCCAGAAAGAAAATAAAGGACACCAGCCACAGCAGTAGGAGGCTCTCCGAGAAGGAAGTAAAGGTCAATAGCCACACAGGTAGAAGACTGTCTGAGAAAGAAGTAAAGGACACCAGTCACAGCAGTAGAAGGCTCTTCGAGAATAAGTAAAGGTCAACAGCCTAAGCAGAAGGACGCTGATGGAGAAGGAAGTAAAGGTCAACAAAACAACAGAAGGACACTGTTCGAGAAGGAAGTAAAGGTCAAGAGCCAGAGCAGTAGGAAGTTGTCCGATAAGGAAGTAAAGGACACCTGCCACCGCAGTAGGAGGCTCTACAAGAAGGAAGTAAAGGTTAACAGCTAAAGTAGAAGGGCGTTGTTGGAGAAGGAAGTAAAGGTCAACAGCTACAGCAGTAGGAGGCTGTCCGAGGATAAAGTAATGGACACCAGCCACATCAGTAGGAGGTTCTCCAGAAGGAAGTAAAGGTCACCAGCCACAGCAAAAAAACGCTTTTGAAGAAGTAAGTAAAGATCAACAGCCAAAGCAGAAGGACGCTGTTGGAGAAGTAAGTAAATTTCAAAAGCAATATCAGTAGGGGGCTCTCCGAGAAGGAAGTAAAAGACACCAGCCACAACAGTAGGAGGCTCTCCAGAAAGAAAGTAAAGGTCAACAGCTACAGCAGTAGGAGGCTGTCCGAGAAGAAGTAAGAGACACCAGCCACAGCAGTATGGGGCTGTCCGAGAAGAAAGTAAAGGTCAAAAGCCAGAGCAGTAGGTAGCTGTCCGATAAGGAAGTAAGGACACTAGCTACAGCAGTAGGAGGCTCTCCGAGAAGGAAGTAAAGATAAACAGCCAAAGCAGAAGGACACTGTTCGAGAAGGAAGTAAAGGTCAAGAGCCAGAGCAGTAGGAAGTTGTCCGATAAGGAAGTAAAGGACACCTGCCACCGCAGTAGGAGGCTCTACAAGAAGGAAGTAAAGGTTAACAGCTAAAGTAGAAGGGCGTTGTTGGAGAAGGAAGTAAAGGTCAACAGCTACAGCAGTAGGAGGCTGTCCGAGGATAAAGTAATGGACACCAGCCACATCAGTAGGAGGTTCTCCAGAAGGAAGTAAAGGTCACCAGCCACAGCAAAAAAACGCTTTTGAAGAAGTAAGTAAAGATCAACAGCCAAAGCAGAAGGACGCTGTTGGAGAAGTAAGTAAATTTCAAAAGCAATATCAGTAGGGGGCTCTCCGAGAAGGAAGTAAAAGACACCAGCCACAACAGTAGGAGGCTCTCCAGAAAGAAAGTAAAGGTCAACAGCTACAGCAGTAGGAGGCTGTCCGAGAAGAAGTAAGAGACACCAGCCACAGCAGTATGGGGCTGTCCGAGAAGAAAGTAAAGGTCAAAAGCCAGAGCAGTAGGTAGCTGTCCGATAAGGAAGTAAGGACACTAGCTACAGCAGTAGGAGGCTCTCCGAGAAGGAAGTAAAGATAAACAGCCAAAGCAGAAGGACACTGTTCGAGAAGGAAGTAAAGGTCAAGAGCCAGAGCAGTAGGAAGTTGTCCGATAAGGAAGTAAAGGACACCTGCCACCGCAGTAGGAGGCTCTACAAGAAGGAAGTAAAGGTTAACAGCTAAAGCAGAAGGGCGTTGTTGGAGAAGGAAGTAAAGGTCAACAGCTACAGCAGTAGGAGGCTGTCCGAGGATAAAGTAATGGACACCAGCCACATCAGTAGGAGGTTCTCCAGAAGGAAGTAAAGGTCACCAGCCACAGCAAAAAAACGCTTTTGAAGAAGTAAGTAAAGATCAACAGCCAAAGCAGAAGGACGCTGTTGGAGAAGGAAGTAAATTTCAAAAGCAATATCAGTAGGGGGCTCTCCGAGAAGGAAGTAAAAGACACCAGCCACAACAGTAGGAGGCTCTCCAGAAAGAAAGTAAAGGTCAACAGCTACAGCAGTAGGAGGCTGTCCGAGAAGAAGTAAGAGACACCAGCCACAGCAGTATGGGGCTGTCCGAGAGAAAGTAAAGGGTCAAAAGCCAGAGCAGTAGGTAGCTGTCCGATAAGGAAGTAAGGACACTAGCTACAGCAGTAGGAGGCTCTCCGAGAAGGAAGTAAAGATAAACAGCCAAAGCAGAAGGACGCTGTTGGAGAATAAAGTAAAGGTCAACATCCACAGCAGTAAGAGGCTCTTCGAGAAGGAATTAAAGGTCAACAGCCACAGCACTAGGAGGTTGTCTGACAAGAGATTAAAGGTCAACAGCCACAACAGTAGGATGCTCTCCGACAAGGAATTAAAGGACACCAGCCACAGCAGTAGGAGGCTTTCCGAGAATGAGATAAAGGTCAAAAGCCCGAGCCCAAGAACGCCGTTGGTTAATGAAATAAAGGCCAGCAGCCAAGACAGAGAGAATTCAGTTGGAACCTAAAAATTGTCCAAGGAAATTCTTTTAAAAAACTCCATTAACAATCATGTATCCAAGTCATTTCATGTAATTGTATTATTAATAAATAAAATTTTATATGTGACTTTCACCATTGATGATTCAAAGTTCGATGCGCTTTGCCATATTGACAAAGATTCGATGTCTCTACTCCAAATTTGCGTCAATTTGAGGAGATTCTTTTATGATTCGTTCCTTCAAGTGTCTCGTATATTTAATTTTCGTTGAATAGAACTAGGATAACTGGGTGATATTTCCTTAACATTGTCTACAAGTACGGTTCGAGTTTCGTCTCCAATCATCATCTTATTTTTTCCTTCTAATTCTTTTATAACATGCATAGCTTTGATCTACCAAGCCTCACATTCTTGAACTTGTTCCGTATCTGTCCTAAGATTTCATGCAGTCTCGTATATTATCGGTATCAATGAGTAATTATTATTACCGTAATTAATAAATACCACACAAAACTCTTTATAATTAAATATTTCATTAAAAAGTAAAAAAATTCATCAATCCATTCTAAATTTGATATAATCCAAACTCATAAAATCCAAATGTGTATCCTTTCTTTTTTGCTATAATCAAGTGACAATATATTTCATACACATGTTCAGAGCAAAAATTCAATAAGCAGATGCAGTGGATATACATTCATAATTAGGATTCCTTCATCAAAGTTAGCATCACCTTAATTATTACTGCCATAGTTGGTCTGATAAACAATAAATAAAGTAGAGAAGAGATTCGATTTACTACTTCTAATATATTTTGCATCACCTAGTACAAATTGTTGGATTTAGACAGGTGTATCAATTCTTTGGAATTTGGTAGTAGGTTTAAGCGGCTCTAAAATAGATGAAAGAGAGATAGCTTACATCTGGCTGACATTTTATCATATAGAATAGCTACCCATTAGACCTAGGGAATAACGGAAAACATTTTATTATGCTAACCAATTCCGAAATTCCAAATAATTTGTTCGTATATTGGGACGCGAGAATGAGTGCGAGCTTAAGATCAAGGGAGCAAGAGAGGAGGGAAGAGGGTGGAGGAGGGAGGCATGACTCTCTCATCACTCTCCGCCTTGTGCTACCTTAGGGCACAGAGAGGTTGGTTTAGGGGTAGGGTAGAGGGGGGTTATAGAGAGAGGAAAAGGAGATAGTATAGGGGGAAACTAGGATATTAAAAATTTAACTTAGGTAGTAGTTCAGACCTTATATCAAAACTTATTGTTAATACCACGGTCTGTATTACTTTATCCTGCTTCGCTTTGCTCGCTACCAGCCCTTCGGGCTGTTGGCCTTCGGCCTATTTGATCTTTCAAATCAATTGTGATCATCTCTATCCCATTTACCTCCATGTCCCCTACCATCTCATCTCCCTCTTCGTCTACTTTTGTCACATCACCTACTCCTTCACCTAACACATTCGCTCACCTATCTCCATTCATTTCCCCCTTCCTCCTCCTAAACTTCCCTTATCCCTGTAGAGGAGGGAAAAAGGGGGAGAGAGGAGGGTAAGAAAGATAGGGGGAGAGTTGGGGGATAGGAAAAAATAAGGGGGAGAGGGAGGGGGTTGAATGAGGATTAGAGGGAAGGGTGTAGAAGGAAGGGGTTGGAAATAATGCATTAGAAATTCATACCACTTTACGTATCCACTTTAAAATAAACTAAAATATTAAAAAATCACGTTTTAAAAATATAGGGATATATATATATATATATATATATATATATATATATATATATATATATATATATATTAAGGCGTGATTTTAAGCCTTAGGGTAACGATGTACGGAGTAAATATATATGTAAGACGTTTGTGTTTCTTATTTATTAACTTTTTTTTACCTAAATTTGCGACTCGTGAGTTCCCGCTTTCACAATCTAGACCAGAAAACTTTCATACTTTCTTCAATACCTTCTTACATTGATAAGTGAGAATGTTGCCTCCATCTCAACTTTCCTTCAATATCGCTCACCTTTTTACCCGTCATTTCTTCCATCTTATTCCAATTATGCCGCTGCTCTTCTCTTACATCGTGTTAGATACTCCATGCAAAGCATCCATTTCGCAAACTCCTTTGGTTTTCCTCTTAAGGTTTAGATATAAATTGAAAGGTTCTTCCTACAATGATAAAATTCCTCTTCTTACAGACTTACCACTACGTAATGCTATTATTAACCCCCTAATTCGTAATTTTCATTATAATGATCATTTCTTACTTGACTTTCGCAACATTTTCATACGTTTATGACCACTCCTTCTCAGTTGCATTCACACATCTCTGAAACGTTCATAAACTCTTTAGAAGGTACATAATTTGTGTTTAATTTAATATAATAGTTACTCTTAACTACCCTTCTCATTGTTCCGTATTACATTTAATAGTCTAATAAAGGGTCCTATATTGAAGTGCAGTTCATACTTCATGACTTTTTTGAATTCATCTCATTCTGCTCACCTGAACTGTTAGTATTTCATCTCCCTTCCGACCCGTCAAACTTTATAATCATGTCTTATTTCACTCAAGAGCGTCTAACTTCCCATTTATTTCTACTGGATTTAATTATCAATCATTCAATGAATCAAATCAAAGCAAAGCTCAAATTTATAATGGAACAACGTGAAATGGGGAGATATATAGAAATAATGACAGGAAAGATACAAATGTTCAGCGGGTTGTAACATAACTTGGAATCTTCCACACCATTTTCGGTTCCTTTGCTACACTTCGATTACTACGTAGTTTCTCCATATTAACAGGTTAAAATTCTGTATTTCCCAATTTGTAAATATCTAAACATTTATTAAGAAATAAATGATTTATTTCCTTATTTCAAGTAAGAAAATAAAACCGATGAAATCTAACGAGATTTTCATTTTATAAAAGGAACTTAGTGGAGGAAACAAATTTAGGGAAAGAGAGAGAGAGTGAGATGAGTGAACAGGAAAGAATAGTATAAAATGTTCTGTAAAACCAAGAATATAATAAGAAATCCATCAAAGCTGAATATAAAATTATACCTCTAAGAAAAAACACGCGCAAAGGCACTTAAATTCAAAGAAATAAAGAGGGAAAGGGGAAATTACCATCATCAAAATCATGAACTACTTTCTCATAAATTGGGATCAACATAAATCTTTGCCACTAAAATAATAGACACCACCACCTTCTATTTATGCCTAACTATGCACACAGTTACCCATCATGTTGTTCTTGGGACCGCAATACTCATGTTACGTATGAGAGGCAATTATGTAGAGATGAAAGTAGAATGCGCTCATTATCAGCCAGCGTGTGCGGAGAAACCTAGCATTAGGACTACATGTCTCTGTTTCGTTTAAGTGTGCATGCAATAAAGCTTTCCATTTAATCATTTAACAATCATAGTCAAATTCAGCTTTCATTAATTCATAGAACAAAACTTGGAGAAAAATGTGTTGAATTGGAAGAGGTCTCGTGGTGTAGTTCTGGGTCGAACACAAATTCAGTTTCCTACAAGTTTACAGAATTAAATATTTGGGGTGGATGAAATGTGAATCCTTTCCTCTGGGTGAGATTTAAGATTTACCTCAGAATGAAAAACACTGTATTTTGAGGACATGGATGTGGCTGCAATCACTCTCACAAATACTAGGGGTTTTATTTACTGCCATGCCAAGGCAAAGGAACCCACTCCTCCTAGAAGCGGAAGTTTTACCCCAAAGCTCTTTTTCTATGTTCGATCATAGTCCTCAGTTCCCTTTAGAGTTCTACTGTAAATGAGAATTAATATTAATTTAATTAATAAACGCAGTACCAGTAGATAGTTTATTCCAAAAGGCCAGGTTACAATTATAAGTGTATTGCAATATTATCTCAAGTTTCAAACAAAGGTTAAAACGGTCGAGACGGAGTATCCGTAAAACTAATTTATAGTAATTTTCACGTTAAAATTTGGGGGTTTACAATTTGAGTAGAAAAGAGAAACAGGAACTTAACTCGTCCAAATTTCTATATTTTCCGTAATAAAAAAGTTCAAAGGATTTCAGGAGCAAGTAAGTGATGAATTGAAAAGGATTAGAAAAAAGAACTAGGAACAACTCTTTCAACAACACACTTTACCATGAGCGATCAAGAAACAAAGGATAACTTGGCAGAACAACTCATAAAGGAAGCAAACAGGCGTTGGCATGACAGATGCTACGAGTAAAAAGGGAGAGAGAAAGAAAAGAAATAATACATAATAGAATATTAATAAAATATATATTTCTGTGATAAGGGGATGTTTACATTGAACCGTTCTAAATACAAAACGTCAATTGACCGAAAAACCTAATATCTTGCATTTAAAAACAAGTACTTCCAATATGAGGACAAACGCAAGGATTCCAATTCTCAAACTACAAAAATTCTACAATAAAAGAGCGGTAAACACCCGAACAGACGATTTTAATATTTTCCACCCCATTTTAAAAGATCACAACAGTAGAGGTTTTTATAATCCTCTAAATTTTACGTTGATAGAAATAGAAAAATTATGTAAGAAAATTCTGCCATTAATCGATTGGTGGTGCGAAGAAGCCATTAAATTTGCTTTTCTGGCAATTTAAAATAACAGTCGGTGAATTTGAGTTTTTTTTACACGAAATGATTTGCATAGGGCCTTTTTTTTCTCGCGCTACAAGAATCTATAATAATAAAAACTTGAAACTTGAAAGAAAAAGATAGAATAAGAGGGGGGAGGGGTTTGGAAGAGAGGGTGAAGGGTAATAGTGAGAAAAGGAGGGAAGTGGTAGTCATGTATCACTTCACTATCTCTATAATTTAAGAAGGGGAGTTTTTTGAGTATTTGAATAATAATTTCATCTTAGTTTGGTTATGACTTATGTTTTTTTATCAAAGTTATTCCTAATAATTCTTTTATAATATCAAAAACAAAATGGTGAAGTTCAGTAATATATATAGGTATCGAAATTTTGTGAAATTTTAAAACCCAAAGAATTATAAATGGGGAAGTTCAGAAAATTTATTTTTATATATCTTATTCTATCACTATATATTTTAGCAACGAAATATTTTGAAAGGGGGGAAATTTAGTTTAGAGTTCCTTTTTAAAATTATTATAATTGGCGAAGTTCAGAAAATGTATAAAAATTTAACCCTGGCTGCTTTTTTTTAGATTTTAAATTTTAATCTTAGTAGCGAAGCGCAAGCTTCCCCCGTGGTGGGAAGTGGCGAAACCATTGACTTGGTTTATTTATAATTTTTTTCTTTTGTCCGAACACTCGAATCTATTTATTTTGAAAAAAATTGGTAATTTATATTTCAACGACTTAGTATTATATAAAAAAATAAAGTTGCTTACCGTTTTATTTTTTTTATAAGTACTCATATAATATAAAACGACCATATATTGTTAAATTATTTAATATAAGACCAGGTAATGGCTTCCTCACTCCTTCCTACGGGAGGGGGGGGAGCTTGAGCTCCGAAGATGATCGAATAAGATCGAAAGCTTAGCAATTTAGTTTGGTTTTTACTAAAAACATTCATTTAAAAAAGAGAGGATACTGGACAAGTGATCCACCCTCTACAAGATGGAATAAAAAAGATGGTTAAAAGAGAAAGTTGCCAAAGGAAATTAATTAAGGCAAAATACACAATGGTCTTCAACAAAATTTGCATTCAGGAAAGACTGCTATCCAACTACACTAATATATATATATATATATATATATATATATATATATATATATATATATATATATATATATATATATATAATTTTTAACAGAAATCCCAAGGCATGGAAAATTGCTGCTGACAATTTTTTATTTATTTAGTGGCGACGTTTCGACCATAATACGGTCTCTTCTTAGGCCTTTAAATGTTATACTATATCACAATTCTAAAGGTACAACTATAACTTTAATAGATTTAGCTTTGAATAGGAAAAATTAGAGTTTAATCAATTTCTAAAATTAGTCAGTTTCTCAATAAAAAATACTCGACTCTTCCTCCACTACAAACTGTCAATAAATTAAAGATCTTCTTTTCCTAACCATACTTTGGTTACCAATCCGAAAAGCTTAAAAAAGAGTAGATAAAACTTTTTTAATTCAGCCTATCCTCAATTATTACCATCTATTGTTCTCATTAATGACGTTAAACTGGGATCATTATTTAAGTTCAAAGATCAACCACCCACCAATATGCAATCTAAAATTATATACCATTTTCGTTGTACGGGCAGCTGTAGTACTGTATCATATGTGGGGACAAAAAGGCGTACGCTTTACTCCCGCTTAATGCAGCATATGGGTAGATCTGAAAGAACTGGACTACACCTTTCAAAACCTGATCCATCCCCAAGTCGAAACCATCTGTCATAATGTGGCTCAACGGCTACACTTGAGAACTTCACGATACTTAATGCGGTAAGAAACATCTCGGACCTTTACCTGCTAGAGTCAATTTATATTACAAAACTTTCCCCAGTCTAAATAATAACTCATTATTTACCCATTAAATATAGTTACTCATTAAAAAACATGCTAATTTGTTAAATTTTACATTGTTTTTTGTGAGAATAAAATCTACTGTCAATTGTTTTTCTTCCTATTTTATATAAATTCCCGCGTTGTTGTTTTTTTCTCTCCGTATTTCAAATGTTATCAATTCGTCTCAAATTTAATATTCATGTTTCACAATTTTATTGCATGCGTTAGCTTATTATGTACATATTTAAATCTGTATTTTGTATTCTTTCTTTAGCACTGATGATGGGATTAGTTATAATCCTAAAATGTTTGAAATAAATGTTAGGAGGCATCTTCGGCTCTGTCCTGGTCATCCTATTTATATATATATATATATATATATATATATATATATATATATATATATATATATATATGCATGTGTGAAATTAGGCAAAGCTTTTACCATCATCACCTCCTCGTTTTGAGGCCGTTTATTTCTTAGAAAAGTCTACATTTAACATAGGCATCCGAACCCTGAGTATCAACTCTGTATGGCAACCATCGTCGAGCTACACAAATTTAAGCTCCATCCTTCAAATAACAACAACAAATGTGGCTTAACTACAGGGTAAATCGGATCTGTTAGGGGTCTTAAATTATGGAAAGCTCAGTATTAGAAAGGGTAGAGAAGAGTACTAAGTGATCCGCTTAAAGATCTCAGCAGCTTATGAATTATGGGGGCAACGGTATTGGATTTGTATATATTAAATTTCTATTACACCTAATAAATTTTATAATTTTGAATAACAAAAAGAGGAATCGAGTCAGCAATGCGTTTTTAAATTTAAATTCTTAAAATTATTTTTATTTTTAATTATTAAATCAATTCTTAGATCTGGTTGATGCGAAGAAATAAACTGAATGAAAGCGAGCCTTTTCTGATATTAAAGCGATGTTCTTCGAGCTTCTGCTGAAATTTAAGCGCTGTTTCTCAAGCCTCTTTTCATATTTAGGCGTAGTTCTTAAAGCTTATTCTTATATACAAACGCTGGTCCTCGGGCATCTTCTAATATTTAAAAACTGTTACTTAAGACTCTTTTGATATTTAGCGAAGTATTCGAGCGTCTACTGATATTACAGCCTTGTTAGTCAAGCCTCTTTTAATATATAAGCGCTGTTCCTCAAGACTTTCTGATATCTAAAAGGTGTTCCTCAAGACTTTCTGATATCTAAGCACTGTTTTTCAAGCCTCTTTTGATATTTAACCGCTGTTTCTAAAGCACCTTCTGATATTTAAGAACTGTTACTTGAAACTCTTTCGATATTTACGCACCGTTCCACAAGCCTTTTCTGATATAAAGCTGGTGTTCATAAAGTCACTTCTGATATCTAAGCGCTGTTTTCAAGCCTTTCGGATATATAAGCGCTGTTCCTCAAGCTTTTATTTATATAATGGCTGTGCCTGGAAACTTCTCATATTTAGGTGCTGTTCATAAAGCCCGTTCTGATATTTAAACGATATTCATCAAACCTCTTCTGATATATAAGTGGTGTTCTTAAACCCGCTACTGATATTTAAGCGCTGTTCTTCGAGCCTCTCTGAAATTCAAGAGCTGTTCCTCAAGCATTTCTGATATTTTAGAGATGTTTCTCGACCTTTTCTAATCTATAAGCGTTGTTTCTCGAGATTCTCTGATATTTAAGCACCTTTCCTTGAGCCACTTTTAATATCTAAGTTCTGTTTCTTGGCAATCTTTTGATACTTAAGCGCTGTTCTTTGAGCCTTTTTGATAGATTGGTGCTGTTTCTCAAGACTCTCCTGATATATAAGCACTGTTCCTCAAGCCGCTTTTGATATTTAAATGCTTTTCCATATGCTTCTTCTGATATTTAAGAGCTTTCCCTCTAGCCCCTTCTGGTATTTAGGCACTGTTCCTACAGCGTCTTATGATATTTAATCACTGTTCCTCAAGCCCATTCTGATATTTAAGTGCCGTTTATTGAGCTTATCTTATATTTAACTGAGGTTTATTGAGCTTCTTCTGAAGTATAAGCACGTTTCTCAAACCCCCTTCTGATATTTAAACGGTCATAAATTATCTTCTGGTAATTGAGTACTGTTCCTCGAACTTTTCTGATATTTAAGCGCTGTTCCTCAAGCCTCTTTTAATATATAAGCGTGTGCCTTGAGTCTCTCCTGATATTTAAGCGCTGTTTCTTAAGCCTATTCTAATATTTTAGTGCTGTTCCTCAAGGCTTTTCTCATACGAGAGGCGCTCAGTAAGTTTTTCGAATCGGTAAGGCAAAACAGAGGAAGGGGGATGGCTGTATGTGGGGGTGTTAGGACAGGTTATGCCAAGTCAGGACTTGCAGCCGCACGCTCCTGCCTTGTCTACTTAAGAAGCAGTAGCTGATCGCAGATCGTCAGTCACAAATTTTTCAACAATGTAGAAGGTTGAGCACCGCGCAGTGATCAAATGTTTTACCAAGGAAGGCAAGAATGCAAAAGTGATCCATGAACGCATGGTTGCAGTGTACACCGACACCGCCCCTTCCTATGCAACCATTGTTCGCTAAAATAGGGAGTTCCGTCATGGTCGTGAGTCCCTTGAAGATGACCCCAGTCCAGGATGCCCGTCAGACGTGACCAACGAGGTCAATGTGGCCCGTGTGGAGAGGATGATCCTCGAAAATCGACGGGTGAAGGTCGAAGAATTCGAGCGAGAACTTGGAATATCACATGGAGGTGTTATCAACATCATCCACGACAATTCGGGCATGACCAAGGTCTTTGCCCGTTGGGTCCCTAGAAACCTCACGCCCCATGCTCATCCACAACAATGCTCGAGTTCACAAGGTCAGAGTTGCACAAGCTAACCTACGCGAGTGCGGATTCGAAGAGCTCAACCATTCCCCGTACAATCCAGATCTGGCCCCTAGCAATTACTTTTTATTCCGGCAGCTCAAGGCTGCACTGCGTGGACGCCGGTTTGGGGACGATGAAGATGTCCAGCTCGCCGTCCATGAGTGGATTGAACAGCAGTCGGAAGATTTCTGGTTGTCGGGAATTCGAAGCCTCAGGGACAAGTGGCGCAAGTGCATTGAAGTCGAGGGTAGTTATATTGAAAAATAATAAAACACTTTTCCTCATATCTCGTTTCCTTATATCCGAATTGCAAAACTTATTGACCGCCCCTCGTATATAAGCGCTGTTCTCCAAGCCTCTTCTGATATTTAAGCGCTGTTCTTCGATCCATATCGATATTTGAGAGATGTTCCCTAAACAGCTTCTGTTTTCTAAGCCCTGGTCATCAACCCTTTCTGATATTTAATTAGTGTTCCTAGAGCTTTTCTCATATATCAGCGCTGTTTCTAGTGCCTCTCCTGATAGATAAGCACTGTCCTTCAAGCCTCTTCTGATAATTAAGCCTTGTTCCTCTAGCTTCTTCTGATACATGCATAATTCTTTGCTTATCAAGCATCTTCCGATATATTGTTGCGATTCCTCAAGCCTTTTCTGATATTTCTCCGCAGTTTTTCGAGCCGTCTAGGTATTTAAGCACGTTTATACGAGCTTTTTTGATATCTAAGCGATGCATCTCAAGTATCTCCTGCTATATGAGTGCTGTTCATAAAGCTTCTTCCAGTATTTAACAGCTGTTACTCAAGCTTTTTTGATATCTAAGCGATGCATCTCAAGTATCTCCTGCTATATGAGTGCTGTTCATAAAGCTTCTTCCAGTATTTAACAGCTGTTACTCAAGCCTCTTCGATATTTAAGGGTTGTTTATAAAACCTCTTCTGATATTTAATTGCTTTTTTTCCGAGCATTTTCTGATATAGAGGCTCTGTTCCTCAAGCCTTTTCTGATATTTTAGGGCTATTTAGCGAGCCTTTATGATATTTTAGCGCTGTTCCTAAAGCCACTTTTGATATATAAGCGCTGTACCTCGAGCCTCTTCTGATATTTAAACGCTGTGCGTGAAGCTACTTCTGATATTTAAGCGTTGTTCCTCAAAGCTCTTAAATATTTAAGACCTGTTCCTGCTGCCACTTCTGATATTTAATCGCTTTTCTCTATCCTTTATTGATATATAAGCGCTGTTCCTGGAGCTACGTTTTATATACATATAATCGCTGCTCATAGACCCTCTCCTAGTATTTAAGCTTTACTCCTCGAGCCTCTTCTGAAATTTAATTTCTTTCATCTAGCATCGACTTTTATTTCAGCTCTGTTCCTCGTGCAGATTTTTATATTTAAGCGCAGTTCCACAAGCTACTTCTGATAATTAAGTGCTGTAATTCAAGCCTCTTGTGATATTTAAAAGGGTTCCTCTGGTCTCATTTGATAGTTAAGCTCTTTGCTCGAGCCTCTTCATACCTTCATACATTTAAGCGCTGTTCCCCAAGTGTCTTCTGATAAATAATCGCTGTTCTTCAATTTTCTTCTGATATTTAAGTGCTGGTCGTCGAGCAATTTCTGATATTTAAGAGCTGTTTGTTATGCCTCTCTTGTTATAAAAGCGCTTTCCTTAAAGCCTCATCTGAAATATAAGCGCTGTTCCTTGAGCCTGCTCTGTTATTGAGGAGCTCTTCTTGAAGCGTCTTCTGATATTTAAGCCCTGTTCTTCAAGCATCTTCTGATATTTATATGCCGTTTCTTGATTTTCTTCTTATAGTTAAACTCTTTTCCTCGAGTGTCTTTTGAAATTTATCTGCTGTTTCCTGAGCCACTTCTGATATTGAAGCTCGGTTCCGTTTCCCTCTATTGAGTTTTAAACGCTGTTCCTCGAGGATCTTTTAATACTTAAGCATTTTACCTCGTGGTCTTCTGATATTCAAATGCTGTACCTTCAGCCATTTTTTAATTTAAGCGCTGTTACTCGAGCCTTTCTTATATGTAAGAGCTTCTTCTCAAGCTACTTTTCATATGTAAGCGCTGTGCCTAAATTCTCTTTCTTATTTAAGCGCGTTCATCGAAACTATCTGATATTTTAGCGTTTTTCATCAAGTGTCTTCTAATATATGTATAGACGCTATCCCTACGGCGTTTCTGATATTTAAGCGCTGTTCCCCAAGCCTCTTTTTAAAAATAAGTGTTTTACAAAGAGCCTCTTGTTATATTTAGCCGCTGTTTCTAAAGCTTCTTCTGATAATTTAGCGCTGTTCCTCAGGCATCTTTTTTATATATAAGCATTGTTTCCAAGCCTGTTCTGAGATTCGAGCGCTGTTCATCAAGATTCTTGTAATATTTAAGCGTTATTACTAAAGCCTCTTCTGATATTTGAGAGCAGTTCCTAAAGCCTGTTCTGATATTTATGCGCTGCTTCTCGAGCCTCTACTGATATTTAAGCACTGTTCCTGGAAGCACTTCTATATTTAGGCGCTCCTTTTCGAGCAACTTCTGATATTTAAGTGCTGTTCCTCAAGCCTCTTAGGATATAAAACCACTGTTCTTAAATCCTATACTGATATCTAAGCACTGTTCCTCGAGTCTCTTCTTATATTTAAGCACTGATTCTTGGCTATCTTAACTAAATAATCAGATCTACTTAGATCTACTCAGATCAGATCAGATCTACTCAGCCTTTAGTAAACATATAGATAAAACACTAAAATAAATGCCTGGCGATAATTTTCAAGTACAAAACTTTTTTCAGGTTGTCAATATTACCTGAACTATTAACAAGATATAATTCGCCGGGGGAAATAAATTCAACCAAATAATCCCCTTGGATTATTATTTTCCAAATTACAGGCGAGTTAAACACATTTTTTCCCTTTATTAAATCATTTTTCTTAGTTGCGTAATAGGCCGTACCATTGATAAACAAATTTTAGTAGATCAACCTGCACATTTCAGGTTTTGTACATTTCAGGTTTTGTATTTCAAAGGTGGTAAAAGTATTTTAGAGTAATATTTGGAACACCCCTTTTTTTGAGCTCAAACTTTTATTTTTTGAAAAAAAATTTCGAACCAGAAAGATATACACCATAAAATTTGTTGGTTTGTTGTTATAAGTTCTTCTAAATGCATTAGAGTTGAGTTTAAACTAAAGGATAATGACAAAAACGTGAGGAGTTCAACTTTTATTATCTAACAGATACATACTATTTGTCAACTGATAAATTAAAATCATCCTTTGTCTCAAACGATGGCATGAAGTCACGAGATTTTAGTATATTTTTTAATGATTTTTTTCTACTAATCCCGTTGTTTCTTGTTCCAATAAATCTAAATTAAATTAACTGCTGCTTTTAATTTTACGATTTAATTATAATGCGTTTCAAATATGGTAAAATTTTAAAATGTACATAATACTAATTAAATTTATTTTAATCTAACTTATATAAACTATATCCAACATGTTTAATGGATCAGCTGGAAACTTTAATAATAATAATAATAATAAGTCTTTTGTGATGCGCTCTTCAAGGCCTGATGCCATTCCCAGAGTGCACGTTGTGCTGAGATGAGAATGGAAAGTTTTAAGTGTTTCTACAAATTTACACTAGGAAAATCTACATATATCCAATCTACGAATCTATAGTTAAATTGACTCGTTATCTTATTCTTTATAATCGTCTATCTTTATTACCAATTGAACTCTTTCTCCCCTCTTTGCCTTTCTCTCCAGACCGTTATTTTTCATTTACTAGGAAAAAGCATGGTAGATTTTTTAATACCGATCTGCCTTTCTTTTAAATATTTTGTCTCTATAAACACATTCTGTATAAATTGAGATTTAAAGCATCTATTTGTCAATATTTTGTTATAGGTTAGCTTCTACGAGCCGCCATATTTTCCTATCAAATGAGTGATCAAAATGACTACACAGTCTTAGGCATTCAACTTTGCCGTTAAAGAGAAAAGCAAACCAAATGGCATACACAAACTCTAAACGTCGTTTAATCCCTATGTGGATCTTATCGCAATTAACTTGGTATTTGGTCAGCAGAACAGTCATGTATTGCAAAAAAAAATAATATTTTGTTGACTCTTTCAACACTCATCAAGATAAAACACGTTAATCTATATCCTTCATTTTTTATATACTTGGATATTTACAGTAGTTAACTTTTTTACTATAATCTCTTCCCGCCAATTTGAGGATGTTGTACAATCCTAAACCATGAAAGTCTAAACTTTCTTTAATTACGAGGGGTCCCTTTCTACTTGCAAGGGCATCTTTAACTGTCTATAATTCCAGACTCTGCCACACTCTCTGGAAGTCAAATACCCCAAATGAAAGCAATTTTCTTTCTTAATCCATTTATGACAAGAGCGCAATGGTCTCTTTTCGTTTTAGCAAATAAACATTAATAAAATTGCTCAAATTGCAACCTTAACTATAAACATGACCACTTGTGAATTTTTCAAAGTTTAAATGTAAATTGAATTAAGAAATTATTGTTATTTTTGTGGTCACGTTTGCAAATAATCTGCCTAATCAAAACAATTAGCTCAGAGTTTTCCTTTGCATTACAATTTTAATCGACAAAAGTGTTAGTTTGGATATAAAATCAAAGTATTAAAGGTTCATTACACTATTTCATAGTCAAATTAAGAAGAGAAGAAAGAATTAGTAAATTCAAGAACATTCTTGAGATGTCCAATAAGATGTATAGAAAATACAAGGAGTCCTAAAAGTCCTTGTAGAAATAAAAACATTTGATGCTCCTGTGGCTTTTAAGTAATTTCTCCTTAAAAATTATCGATTAGTAATCTATAAATGTCTCAGGCTATACAGTGAAACCATAATGACAAATCCACCAATTAAAAAACTGTTTTGTTCTGTTGGTGAAACAAATAGCTATGTATCACTTTATTTTAGATATCAAGCTTAAACTATCAAATAACATATGCATAGCTAATACTTAAGCAAATTAAGTAATAAAAGTAGACTTTTAAAGCTCTAGAAACTATTTTTATTAAATATAAGCAAATATAATGAATTTCGATTTTTTCAGTAGAATTGATAGTAATATCAATTTTTTTCTACATCTATTGTTTATTGTTACAGAAACTAATGCATGTTCACTTGAGATTTAGGGAAGCAGAGGTGCAATAGCTAGTTTAAGAAACCACAGCGATAGACAACTAAATCATTACTAAAATTAATTCAGTCTTCCTTAATCTACTTAATCTCCACAATTGTAAACAATAAATCAGCACATCGTCCTGCCCCATTTTAGACCTATTTTACTTGCTTCTACTCATGCAAGATTACCATTCAGAAACGCCTTGGTTTACCTTATCAGGCAAGGTCTAGATTTGTAATCCGATAAGACCTAAGGAAGGCACACTCTCATTTAGCTTATGCGACTTTTACCCACGTCGCAACTCCACTCCTGCAATCACTTCGCCATCGGATTACGGACATAAGTACAGGAGGAAACACGAAGTGTAGGCTGCTTTTTATAATTCATTTTAAATGTGTTTAAATAAAGTAATTAATTACTTTCTTGTAGGTTATTTTGGGTTTTATTAAATTTTGTGAGTAAAAGTGTAAATTAAAAAAAATAACTCCCATTTACAAATATGACCGGAAGCACTCGTGTATTGGTTTAAAAGCGGGAATAGAAATAGTAATTTTTCAAAAATGTTAAACTTTACTGTAACCAGATCTTGCTTTTTCTTAATCTAGTAATCGGCTTAAAAGAAAGGCAGCTTTTTTTCAAAAGTAAAGCTTAGAGTGCCCCGATCAGTAAGAACGGCAACGTTCATCACAAACACGACGAATAAGATCAAGCGAAAACTAAGAAAAGTGCCAGACAGCTTGATTTAAAGGCCAAAGCGAGGCATGTGATCATGCAAAAATTGCTAAAACATGTGATGAAACTTCGTCTATTCCAGATAGCTAAAGGAAATCTGCTTTCGAATCACCCCCAAATATAAGAGAGTTGAGAGAGCAAAGCTGCTTTTTCAACGGTTTCTTAATGACTCGTATCCTCCATTCCTGTTGACGGGTGAGAGTTTTTCATTTCCCAACCGACTTACAAAACAGAATTATCGTCTTTTCACAAAATAAAAATGAGTTTCCGGTTGAACTGCGAATATCTTATAAGAGAGAGAAGCCAGCTTCGGTGATGTGGGCGGGCGTAACATCAACCGGCCAAAAGACATCTCTCATTTTCATTGAAGAGAGGGTAAAGAGAATTTAGCAAGTTTATTTGGAGATGTTAAAATGAGAAAGTCGTTCCATGGTTGGATGTCACAATAGTAAATGACATTGTAACCATTTATCAAGCTGAAACAACCTCAGACATCCCAAAAGTTCAAGAATGGTACTAGGTGTATTTTAAAGGTTTTTGCTCAAAGGAAGCTTGGGCCTTCCAGTTAGCTATATTTGAACCCCATGAACTTAGCAGAGTGTTCAATGTTTGAACATAAGGGCTGTACTAAATCTCAACCTACCCCAACATATGATTCTATAACAACCACGGTATTCATGCAATTCCCAACTTCCTATTCAACAACCTCTGAGAAACTCATAGTATGTACAAGAAGCAAGTTCATTCTACATACACATATAATTCGAATTCAATAACTCAGCTGTCTGTTATAGTTATTACATGATTTTATACAAAGTTTTTATAAGTGAATAGAAACATATTTTTGTAATTATGGTCCCTATGGAAATGGAAATTAGGGTAGTGTATTTTAAGCTAGGCTTAGGCTATGACTTCTCTCTAGGTATAGAAATTAAGTAAATTTAAAAAACGCTATTCATATTCTAAACGCTGCATATATAGGTCTATCAAAAAAGATGCATTGTTTCGTTTTAATGAATAAATGCTGGCGTGGAATGGCCAGACTCTATATTTATATATACATAGGTACTTTGGGGCTTGAGGCTGAATTTGGTTGAAAACCGATAGTGAAAGGGGGAAATTGTTATGAGTCAAGTGAGGATGGTTTATTATTAACTTTGCGGGGTCCTTTTAACAGGTAGCTGGTACGGGCTAGGGTTGAAAAGGAAAGACAATGACGAAAATATAACTTTACTAACAACAAAATGATATTTATATTTACATAAAGATTGGGTTTAAAGGGAATGATCGCCCAGACGGGGTTAAAGGTCCACACGCGATCAGGTATGTTAATTAATGGATTATAGAGGTCAGATTCGGATTAGTGATTTAGAGGGGGATTTTAAACTGGGGCGTTGACACAAATAATGGAGCAATTGGGTAAGCCAGATTCAAGATAAATCTGCAGGTGGCAACGATTACGATTATATTACGTGCTCGTTGCCGAAAATGGGCCAGTTGGGGTACGATGAATGCGACGGAAGAAGTTGGTTTGCCTCTTGCTTCAGACGAGGGAGCACTTGTCGCCTTCAGGGTTGGGAATCCTTGTCAAGTCCTTGCCGATTGACTAAAGCAGAGTTCACTCATGTCGAAGCTTGCTGATTGACTAAGGCAGAGTTCACGGATTGATTTAGCCTTCAATTTGAATTGAAATCGCCACTGGGGGGGAGAGGAAGGATGAGAGCGTCCTTTAGCTCGTTCGTCGGAGTAGGTGGAAGCCTAACAGTGCTGCTCTCTAAACTCAGTCTAAGCATTATATAAGCGCCTGGTGATGTGGCTCCAGACGCATGCGCGAATTTGGGGAAAAGTCGGCAACTCCTTCGGGGGGAGGGGGAATCGTGATAACGTTCGTTGGAATGTCCAACGGATTTCAATCTTCAAGCAGAAAGCCAGAATGCTAGCGGAGAGATTACCGTGGGGGACGATGACATCGGTCTCTAGGCAAACACAGCTGGGGTGTGTGATAACGGCGTCGGCCACCTCCTTGCCCAGGTTCAGCCATGCTTTTTCAGCTTCATGCAGTGATCTCAGGATCCACGTGGGTACAGATTGGCACGTGGCCGCCATTTGACCTCATTCTGCTACAAATGCCTTTTATCGAACAAAACATTCATGGTTCATCAAGATAGATTTTAAATAATTATGCGCTCGTAACCTAGTGCCCCTATTCTCATTTTTGCAGACACCTATCTCACTCCTTTTCCTGATCAACGAAAGAAAGACACCATACATAGATTAAGAGGGCGTGGGTATTTAATAGAGAACTAAAAAACTTTGGTAGATAGCAGTAAAATAGGGAATTAATAATTAAAAGGGTCGGGTTTGACAATTAATCAGCAGTGGACATTCATGAAGCGATCGATTGAGCAGCAATAAAACTTTTATGGTTGTTTTCTAACATTAAATCAACTTACGATTACTGATACTAAATATAAAAATAGTAAAAAGCTCTTATTAAACCTCTGTAATTACTTGAAATTTTGTGCGGTTTAATTTTATGTCAACAGTGTCCATTTATCTATTCAGATAAGCCGTTGACTGAGAGTATTTCCATACATTTCCGGAAAACAGTCCACGGTTACGGATTAAGTAGTAGCCGTTTATGTTCCTCATTTAGATTACTGAAATTTTAATGGTACACTTAATTTAGATACCACAGGAGCTTGAAAAATGTTTATTTACATGGATGAAACTTCGTTTTTATAACGTTTAAAATAATTATCCATAATCATTTACTAATATCAATTACCATTAATCATAATAAATTGAAACTAAAAATATATTCACATGATCACAACCAATAAGAAATAAGGAAAGATGACAAACGAGTGATTTCACCTTTCATAACACTAAACAAGAATCATTTATTGATTAATAAATAAACAAATGAAAGCAAACGGAATAAAAATATATAAACTCTTTTACCCGTTAAAGAAAGTGAAATAATAAGTGAAGTTGGCAGCTATGCCATCGAACTTTCTTCTCTTTTCAAGCCACCACGCTAACCACTCGGACACTATCCACATCCCTTGGTCTCATAAGAAGACGAAATTACTTGTGTATCCTCTTTCCTTACTTTTTGTGAGTTAATAAGCATCTACCATGTCACATGATATTGTGGTTTTTCTTTCTTAGTGTTTGACTTATTGAATGGATGAAAGTTAAACTGCATCGAGAATAAATAATTCTTGTATCGATCGTTAAGTAATTTTATGAACTTGAGAACCCATTAGAATATTTAACGATTAATTGGGTGCCATAGAATTTGCATTGGTAGTGATAAGTCGCAAAGCACAACGAAGAAGAATGGAAGATTTTTTTTAATTAAGGAAGTTCATCTGCCGAATGCCACCAAGTGAATACTTGTTGTAATGACTTAAACAAGCCTCTTTTCCGGCTTCATTAACAAAAAAAAGCAAAAACAAAACGTGAAAGAAACAAAAAAAAAAGAATTATCAGGTTCCGGAGGAAGGCTGGTTTCCTCAGACGCCGGAGGATGCACCCAAAACCCAAAGGTTTAATGAAATGGGGGGAGGGAGGCCGGCCTCCTCCAAAGGAGGAAATAAAAAATAGGGGTAAAATAGAAGGTCATAAGCCTCAGTAGGATAAAATAGTGAGAAATGGTTTAATTTCACGTTTGAGGTGGAAATGTTTCAAGACGGACGAGAAGAAATTCACATTGTAAAACTAAGGGATTGGATGTATAACTTGGAAGCCGCATATATGAATGTGCAAAAATGAAATTGATTTTCTCTATTTTAAATTCTGTAATTAATACACAAAACACTTAAATTACTTAAAGATAACCAGTATGATTTCTTCAGAATCCGCAAAGGATATTACGTAAAACACAGACAAATTCAGAAAATTTCAGGGCCGGTTTGATCCCTCCTTTATAGCCTCGTTAGACTGCTTGAACTATGGATCTTCCTCTGACTTCAATTATGTTGAACATTTTATATAAAAACATTTGACAAAATAACTATCTCTATATAAATTTTCATTTCTCTCTATCCCCTTCCCTTTCTTAGATTGCGTCGCCAATACTTTCTTCGTAACTAAACACACCCTTGAGTTGTGAGTTTTGCAAATTCTGATTAATTTCGAATACAAACAAATGATGATACCCTGAAACATTGTTACCATCTCTCTACTCCTTCCAATTTCTCGTGAGAGTAAAGAGTCGAACAAAGCCCGATTCTTACTCTAGCTTTTAATAAAGCGCCTTCGAAACAAATAGACAACAAATGAAATGAAA
Organism: Ceratothoa steindachneri; assembly: GCA_963969495.1. Taxonomy (NCBI): domain Eukaryota; kingdom Metazoa; phylum Arthropoda; class Malacostraca; order Isopoda; family Cymothoidae; genus Ceratothoa; species Ceratothoa steindachneri. Next base: position 69,392,550 of record OZ018327.1, on the reverse strand, counting down.
GGCAAATTTTCAAAAGAAAGTAAGTGAGTAATTCTAATTAGCCTTTATTTTATCGATTTGACAATAGAATTAAAGCAGGGACGAATTGGTTGGCTAGATAATGAACTAAAACAAGCCATTTGAAAAAATGACTGAACAAAAACGAAATTTTGTTCATTTTAGTTAATTCATTTAACTTTTATTTCAAATTTATTGTCTTTTTTCTATGGATTACGTGTTTATTTTTGAGAAGCGATTTAGCGGGATTAAAAGAATATATTTGTTCTGAGTATCAATCTAATTCGTCAGTTACTATTTTCTTCTGAATTCATCCAAATTTTATCTTCTATTAAATTTTCCGCTTTAATTCTACCAGTGTTTACATTGAACTCAACCAGTTAGTTTCTTTTGTTTATGAAAGAAAATCGGCAAATTGCCTGGTTAGGGCCTGACTCATGGCTGTTTGAAGTTAAATTACTTAAGAGTTATCGTCATCGCTTCCTGAGAAAAGCCATATCCAGTCCTTTTTTCGACTATTTTTTACTTTTATCTACATACTATTTATTTTCTGCTCACCCTTTATTTGGTATTAATGGTTATTGCTTATCATTTTCTCTCTATCTTCTAAATCAGTGTTTATATTAAGTAATAAACAACCATACATATTTTCCTTCGACACGAAGAATATGTGTCCAAAATCGTGCAAATATACACAATTATTAGTATACATTTACGGACAACAGAAATGAATAAATTTGATCAAATATACACAAAATATGGAAAAAAGAAATATAAGAACAATACAAATTTTAATAATATTTCAATATTTTGGGAATTACTTTGAATAAAATAGCGATCAACCACTAGGTCATTTTAATGGTTTCAAATCTTTGAGCAAAACAAACACTGACAAAAAATCAAAGCAATGTTTCAAAGTGCAAATATATATGTAAAATATTCTAAAAGGTTATGCAATTCTTGAAGGAAAAGGAAAGGCTACGGTGATGAGCTATGTTCCGATATATTAAAACTGCCTTTTTGAGCAGAGAGAATTATGTCTTCAATGATTCACTAATAAAATAAAACCATTCGATTGCTCACGATACTCCAAGGCGGTAACAGTAACACTTGGTTACTTTAACTTGTCATGACAGAAGAAAAAAAAGGAGTAAAGTGGTAAAAAGAAAAAGAGCAGTTACTATACGAAAAATGAAAAAAACTTAGATGGAAAAAGAGGCTCTATCAAACAACGTCAATTCTAAATGATTCCGTCTGGATGATAAACTTAAGAAAATAAATATTCAGGGATGGATTAAAGAAGAGAAATGTCTAAAATAACAAACTTAAACTACATTACATGGTCCCACTATCGATATTTGACTTGTTTTGGGGTTGATTCGACAGAATCCAGTAGAAGAAATTGGAAGGATATTGTCACATAGCACGAAGTTTCAGTCGGATCTTCTCCTCTAGCCTTCCGAGGTAAATTGCTCATCATCTTCGCCACTGTTTTAAAATTTAACATGATTGGAAGAAGGTGTTAAAACTCCGTCTTTCTTTGTAGGAGGAAACTTGTCCTAATGTAGCAGTTGCATTTTTTATAATATATATATATATATATATATATATATATATATATATATATATATATATATATAAGTGGAATAACTAAATAGCGAGTTATGGTATATGGTAGTGAAACCACTGTATAGGAGCATAGAATTTATTTTCAAGACTAAATTCAGTATGAAGTTTACCATAACCCCTTCAGTCTTATAGTAAGAATGGAATGAACACACAAGTCACTAAACACCTCAAAAATCCCAACAAATAAAATAAAATGGAGAAAAGGGTCATTTATCGGGGAGGGGGTTCTAAGATCATTAACTAAATTGTTTACGATCAGGTTCCGGAAATGACTTGTGATCAATCATGTAAGAAAACGCCATAAAATTCAAATGAAAAGCAAGTAAATATTTTGGAATTAAAATTGTTTTAGAAATTAATATAAAATTATTTAACTAACAAGCATCATTTCCACTTGTAATTTCGAGACTGGACAAAACATTGTATAGAATTTTATATGTATTTATACATTCACTATTCGTTTAAAGGCATTGAAAGAGATCTATTATATTCTTTCAAGGTTTGATATAGTCGCAGTGAGTGGTAACTATAAGATGATTTACACTCGGGAGTTGGGAATATATTTAAGTAAATCAAAAACCTCTTTCAGACTTGTGACAAATCCTAAATTTTTCTAAATGTTACAAATTAGCACAGTTGTTAATAGGAAGACGCAAGGCGGCTTTTTTCTTTCTAATGCACTCATTAAATTCTACCACAGATCAATTTTATATGAAAAAATACATAAATGTTGAAAGAGAATAAGGAAAATATATATTGACAACACGAAACGTTTTCCTCTGATTTTGGAATAATCGAATTTGTCTTTTTCAACTCCTTCTTAGTCACGTGATCGCGACTCTATAAGTTAGTATAGTATGTCATTCAGTCGGATGGTAACTATTTTACTTTTCAATGAGTTTTTTTTAAAGTTTGGGAGGTGTTAAGGTCAGATGATGTGGTTGTTAATTGATAATACGCTTGTTAATTAAATCTTCTTTTTTTTCAAAATTATTGAAATAATCGATAGCACGCGACTTATGTCTGTTGACCTTGTTGCTTGTCAATGCGCTCTCTCTTCCACAGTTGTCAAGCCCTGACCAGGATTATTTTCACATAGGCTTTACCCCCTCGCTTCTTTCTGTAAGCCTATTTTTTTGTGTAGTCTTACCCATTTATAGCTCTTTACCATTACTTTTATACCCGACAGAGTTTAACATCAGTAAGCAGAGTTAACCAGATTATATACTGAACTTTTCTTATTCCATACACTTTCACACTTTCCTTGTTTTCGTATTTTTCTATTTTCCAAAAGAGCTGAAAATACCTGAATTAAAAGAACCACTAATGTCTCGTTCATTAAAACACGTATTTTCTCTACGACAAAAGGTATTTCATTTGCGGACATATTTTATTTTAAAGTTCTAGATTGACACCACACCACATTAACCTCTAGATTTCTCTTTTATTAACAAGGGTGTACTTATGAGTAACAAGGGTGTACTTATGAGTATCTTGGGCAGAAGCTCAGGATGACGATTTCCAAGTTGATCGTCTAAAATGTTTGTTCACTTTACTATTTTTTCCCTACTACAAAGAATTATACCTTACCACCATTTATTAGTTCTCTCTTCGTTATTTATCTACTAGTAGGGTCTATTGCAGTCAATTAATAACACAGTATTTCTGGTAACTATTATGGTCTGTCAATAAATTTTAATCCTTATTCATTCTCTATAGAACTTAATTCATTCATTTGCTAAACTAATGGATAATATTTCAAATTAATCAATTCCTCTAATATCTTGCTTTGATTAAAAGAATTCTCTGCATTCAATCCCTTCTGCACCAATGTAGGTAAAAGAAGTTAATAAACTTCACTGTTCTCTCGAAAGACTTGCAACGAAAGGCATTGGTTGTGAGCAATCAAGTGAGAACAGACAGCTTTCGACAAGTTCAATAATTCTGTGAAGGTTCTCAATTTCCGGAAAATGAAGTTGAAGATGCTTTTGAGAAATCCCATTTTTTCTTTCAAATTTTTCATCGGAAGTTCGTTAATTTTTTATTTTTATTTAAAAGTATTCGCTGCGACAGAGGAGTCTTGAAAGGGAAAGTGGGTTCAAGGTGACAAAAAATATATTTTTAGATTTCCTCCAAGAATATCCATGTGTCCGCGGAGGAGAAGAAAACCCTCCTTATCAATCGCCAGGGGGATTAAGAGGCGCTGAATTTTTCTTAGTAATGTAATATAATGGAACAGAGATGAAAAAATGAGTGGGTAAAAGAGTAATATATTAATAGTGTTCAACAATCATCAGGCACATAACTCTGCTCTAAAGAATTTTCATAGTTGAAGTAAATTAGGAAAGTAGTAAAATACGGTCCCATAAATTTCAGTATTTTTTTAGAATAAAATTACTTACAAGCTCAAACGTTAAAATACCCGACGACAGTTAAAATCTTCCCAAATTTTAAATGCCTTAAATGATCAAACTTTATTACTGTGGTTATCAGAGTTAATTAATTGATCTTCGACACATGACCTAATATTTTCCTGTAATAAATATTTCTTAATTCTCTAAAAACAAATTTATCCTATACAAAGCAGGGAATAGAGGTAAAAGGCATCCATACAACATAGACTCAAAAATAATCAATCATGGAATTGAAACAAATATGCTTCGAATGAATATTGTAATTTACACCTCAAATTACAAGAATGCAAAGTTCATTGGATGGTGCGAAATTTCTTTAAGCATCAATACAAATTCTCTCAAACTTCTTTCACAAATCTTCCTCGTTATGTTGATCTCATCTAGAATTTTTTCACTCTATTTATAAATTTGTGAACAAGTGATTTTATTCTCTGATTTATAGCAAATTCTCACTCAGCAGTTTAACGGTAGCAGTATGGATTATCGTTCTACGAGTGTAGACGCTTTATGGCTGCATGATAACAGAAAGGGAGAACGGGTGTACCTCAGTTTTAACATACTAATAAACATAGCTTTACCACTCTAAGTGGACTAAGCATACTATGTACTCTTTCTCTTACTAGCGATGATCGTTCTCCAGCCTAGAGTATAGAAATACAGCTTACAGCTCTACCAAGTTTAGGCGACATTGAGTGCGTTTAGTCGTTTAGTCGCTAGAGAGAGTTCAGAGTCAACTCGAATTTACTTAGATGGCTGTTATATGATAGTACGACTTGTGGTTTGCTTCCCAATTGAAATCATCGTTCCTTATCGAAAAAATAAGGCCACGAAGATTTGCAGTAAATCTGTACACTCTGAGAAGGAACTAGAAAGGTTCTTCTTCCAACTAAACTTTTAAAGTTTTGCCTAATTTCCGGAATTGAGCATCTATCGTGCCCCAAAACATTTTATTGTAATTTTAAGTTCAGTTGGGTACTGCTGTGAGCTTTCTCAGAGACGAAAACCTCTGATTGTTATCTATAGTCGTGATCGGTTCTATTTTCTTACCCTAACTTTTATTTCTTATTCACTCCTTTCTATTTTTTTCTTTTCATTGAATCAATGGTGAATAAATTTCACGGTGTATTCAAATCCAAACTATGTCAAAAATACAACCAAGTAAAAACATGTTTTACATCATCATTCTTATTTTGAGACCTGCCTTTTACCATCTAAATTAACATATTATTGCAATACTTGGTAAATGTATAATACATGCCAGCCTTTGAAAGGTTTTAGCTAAAATTCACTTATGTTTTATACTGTATTTCACTGGTACTTACTGGTTAAGAGATGATTTCGATCGGAAATACTTGGTTTCTGAGATCAAATCTATTTCAAATACAAAACATTCCGAGTTGAGAAAGTCAGACTTAACCAGAAGACAATACAAACACGAGGAAAACAAAAATATTACTCAAACTAATACTAATTTAAATTTAAACTCAGGTTAAGTCGAAGACACAGTAAAAGGCAGGCGAACTAATCTTTTATACTATCCTTCACTTGAAATGGCTTTTTTTTCTGTCTTTCAATGGTAGAATGTTTCCGATCGATTACACTGATTCAACAAATAACGCGAGAAGTAAGGAAGATTCAAGATATTTAGTTCAAACAGTTCATGTATGGATACTTTGTATTGGAGCATCAACAAATTATTTTTGTTCAAGCATATAAGAAAACGCTAAGCAAATAAAAAACAAACCTTTTATAATCAATTTGTTTAAGAGCTATGAAAAAATTTAATTAACAAAAATCACTTGCACTCGTGGTTTTGACCTAATTTACTTAAAGCGAAGATTAGATACTTGCCCTTTGTCGAATTCTTTTGGCAAAAAAAAAAAATCAGAAGTAAAAACGTGCTTTGATTGGTAAAAATCATACTCAAACCAAAGTATCTTCGTAGATAATATAAAATTAGAAATTTATACTTTAAAAATAAAACTAAAAAATATATTTATAGCTGATCCAACTTTGTTTTTTTTCAGAGTCAATATAAATAAATATTATGTATATAATCACAATATTTACTTTCTGAATTCCTATGTATAATTGCGCCTTATTTTGAAATATATTACTAAATTTATTCCTTCGAAAACTGATACGTGGTATTTAAACTTTATCCTTTATGTTTAGTGTTCTTTAAATACTGCATTGTTAAACAAGCAGCTAAATAAGCCAGGGTTGAGACGAATTTTGCCTTAAGTGCCTCTTTTCGCGGCCTCCGTTGGTCAAAAAACAATAGCTGCTTTATTGCTTCAAGTTTTAACTTCTAAATCTTCACACTGTTTCCCTGGTTCAATTCCGCTTATAATAACTCCTACCAACGATTTCAAAACCTTCCCTATGATTCCTATAGTCAGTTAAGTAGCTTCCCGGAGGAGCAATACCATTCCCTTGGTAATCTCTCTTGGCCGCATTCCTACCAGTCACTCCCGTACCAGTCCTTTTACTGGCAAGGATATATTCCGAGAGGTTTTCCTTCCTTCAGCGCGCAGATCCTTCGGGTTAACTACCAACCACTGCAGTGCGTCTCTGCTGAGTCCTACGAACCATTTCTGACTCACTTCCAGAACAGCCTCCAGACCTCATTCCGTAACGTTGGGGAGGATAACCCGACCCCTCTGCGTCGTCGTTGCAACTACGCAAACTGCGACTCTGGCAATCCTCCATTGGCGGTTGCATCCTCCAGAGGCTCCCTCGACCCAGCTTCCCACGAGGCCATAACGTGTTCCTCCGAATTGAGCCTCTGCCGCGTGTCCCTCGGTGGAGCCACCACAGAAGGGACGACACTCGCCCCCGAACACTCCCCATCGTGGCCGAGCAAAGTGGTGGCGAACGTGGTCAGCCATTCCGCCTCCCTGGATGCTTTGGGTGGAACAGACTTTGGAAGTGGAGACGTAAAAACCGACCCGAGCACTGGAGAGCCACTGGTCGAGCGAGGCACGGGTGCCAATCGCGGCCGAGGGCCCGCCCAAGCAATGGAGGAGGCGAGCGGTTCTTACTCCGTCGCCTCCTTCCAAAAGATCGTCGAGGAAGAGCGGCCACCTCCACGCAGAGCTTCCTGGCACATTGGATACCACCGTAAGTACACGTTGTCGTATTGCCAATACCACTTGTTTGACCGAGTATAGTAAGTTACTTAAGATACTGCCACCTTAGATTACCGAAGATTGTTCAACATTCAACATTCAACATTATCCTAACAAGATAGATGGTTAGATTTAAATTCAAAATCCAATATTACTAACACTTAACGTTAACTTGTTGACATTTTTCGTTTGGTCTGATACATTCAATATCATCGTGATTTAAATTAGGATTCGAAATCTCGTGAACGGAGCTGAATATTCATCAGGGACATCGCAAGAAAATTTAATGTTAATGCTCGTTCACGTATGTACGATTATATGTGTTTACGCACATGTGTAGGTAGATAATTGTATTAATCTAATATATTAATGTAATATAGAGTAAGGAATTCTTTTTTCTCATATTTTCGTGGATCTAAAACAATGAGAACAATAAATTTAGGATCTAGATACAATTTAGAAGTTATTCTATAACATATGAGGGAATAGGATTTAAAAGTTTGAAATTTTCGTATGAATTGTGTAAGTTAAATTCTATTTCTTTTACCTTGAATACAAAAGCACATGTTGCTGTTTCTTCAATGTATCACAAATGGAGAAACAGTTTTTATTTACTAAGGTTTGGTTGGGTACGGAAGAAAAAGGATAGAAATAGATGGTTAAATTTGTAATAAAGAGATGAATTAACTTTTATCAGCATTCTAATAGTATTAAGGTATTTTTTCTTTGGCTGTGTCTATAATAAAAAAATCATCAAAAGAGAGCAAATGTGTTGAATGATTAGTTTCAGAATGTAATATGAAGGGCGAGTGCTCTTTATTTGTAAGAAGGGTTAATGTTCTATGGCTAATTGCAAGGTGTACACAAATGCACGCATGTATTGCACGCTGAGTCGATCGTATATATGCTTGAGAATTTATTTATTTATGAAAAGAAATTACAAAGGAAAAGTAAAAAAAAAGATTACGAGCTTTCTTCTTTATTCTCTAAAGACCATTTCAATGATAACCAAAGGCAGGTCAGACATTGGCTTAAATAGTGGAGAGTGGGGAGGGAGGGCTGGACCACCTTTCACCAAACGCTATTTAAGGGGTACAAAATACTGTAACATCTTAATTTGAGATTTTATAGAGGAAGTAATGATTGGATTCATATATGTTAAAATTTCGTAAGGTGCTCATGGATATAAAATATAAAATGTTTCTAGGAATATAACTGCTACACTTAATGACAGATTTAGCATTTTTTCAATTGATTGGGGTATTAATGTTAACAACTCAGCATTTGTAGCCGAAAATATATTAAGTTTACCATATAACAAAATTTTAAATAAAATACCTCGCCTTCTCAGGCATATTAAAATAAATGTAAGATTCAAATATAAGACATCATTTTAAAAATTCACACGCCTCCTCCAGGCATTGTTTATTCCATAGGATGTAGTAATTGCAATAAATGTTACTGTGCAAAAAACAAATTAATGTACAGAAGAACAATGAGCAATTTGCCCTATTCATGCACATGGATAATTTTAACAACACATTTTACTGGAATACGGCCAAATCTGTCACTAGGTGTAGCATTTATATTCCTAGAAAGCTTTCAGACTGTATATCCATTACCACCTTCCGAAATTTCAAAATATGCCCTGGTTTGACCTCGCTAAACCCAATCATTGCTTCTGTTATAAAATCTCAAATTAAGATGTTACAGAATTTTGTACCCCCTAAATAGCGTTTGATGAAAGGTGGTCCAGCCCCAACCCCTCTACTCTCCACTATTTAAACCAATGTATGACCTATCTTTTGTTATTCCATGGAAATATATTTAAAGTATAAAGACGAAACCACTCGGAATCGTTTTGTTATTTTTACTTTTTGTTTTATTTTAAAATTTGACTCATGCACACACTTGTGAGATATATATATATATATATATATATATATATATATATATATATATATATATATATATACATATATATATATATATATATATGAAAATTAACTCACATAAAAATGAAAAGATGAATCCAAGCACTTTCGAACTATATGGGCAAAGTCATTTTCAAGGAATAGCATGAAAATAGAGAAGACAACCTTATATATGGTACAAAGAAACATATGGAACGCCCATCACATAGTACAGACCAATTGAAAAACAGAAAAATGCCAGGAAAAAGAACAATAGGCAACTAATTACAGACATGTGTTTTCCTAAAATGATATACCCACAACAACGCCATGTATATGAATGGAATATGGTTGGATAAAAAAAAAACATCTAAAGAATTATCATTAGAGCGAAAACATTTAGGGCTAAGAGTTTATCCACAGGTACAACAAAAACACGTGGTGGGGGAGGCAATACGAATGATATTACACTAATTAAGAGTGACAACAGGTTGCATTATAAAGTTATTTCATTTAGTACAAGTTTTTTCAAACAGGGTCAAGTTTGAATAAGCCAGGGGAAATATTCATATTAGGTAAGATGCCAATTACAGAACACTCGACAATATTTCTTTTTGTGAAATCAGCGGAATGATAAAGGAATTTGGCAGAATTACAGTCAATGGGGTGGTTATTTTCAGATAAATGTAAAAATCAAGCGCTGTTTATTGGTCTATACTATGTGATGGTCGTTGACTACGTATCTTTGTACCCTATATAAGGTTGTCTTCTCTAGTTTCATGCTATTCCTTTAAAATGAACTTGCAAATATAGTTCAAAAGTTCTTGGATTTATCTGTTTTTTTCCTGTGGGTTAATTTTCATATTATTGCTTTCCTCACGTGCCACTTTGTGAGTTTTTACATTATATATATATATATATATATATATATATATATATATAATAAAAGTAAAATAAAATCTTGCAGTAACTGACACACTAAACTGAATTCAACAACCCTAAAGAAAATATTTTAAATGATATTCTCTCTCAGATTGCCTCTTAGCCTTGTTTGAGTCCTGTTTTTACCACATAATTTAATTGCCAGCACAAATTGCAAGAAATACGTAGACGATGTCTTCGCAATTATTGATAATAACGTTGATCTAGAAGATGTTCTGGAAAATCGAAATTCGATATGTTTCCTCAATTAATTTTACTATCAAAAAAGAAAAGGAAGCGTTAGTCACGTTTCTTGATATACTACTTGTAAGGAGGTCCAATCTTCAACCATATTTCAAAATATTTAAAAATTCTACTTAACTGATTTTTATTAGATCGGCCAGAAAGTCATGACTCACTTAGGAAGCGGAAAGAAAACAACAAAACTTTATGGATCAACACCAATATTGATTCATCAAAATAAAGTCTATCATTCTCTAGGATCTTCTTCCAGCGATCAGCCAGCATCCGAATCTGTTCCAGATACCAGTCAGCTTTGAATCAAAGAACTGTGAACAAGCTTATTCTTCCTAAGTGAGTCCGGACTTTCTAACCAACCATATACTTCCATGCCTTTTGATTGTATTCTCCAAAAAACAAACGTGGTGGTATATCTGGGTTGTTACTTACAGCACTACGTAATTGTCATTCATAATTTCTGGACGATGAGATTAAACAGATTAAAAAATATTTGGCCAAATTGGGCCATAAAGAACATTTCATTTCAAACACTATTGAACAAACTAAAGGAGATTTTATAGCGACATAAATGAAAAAGAGAATAAGCGTAATCTTGAGACTTCTTAGAGGTCTCTATCGCTCTTTTATCACGGGATTCAAGCTTAGTTCTTGATAATATACAGATCGTTACTTCGTCTCTATATACTATTTCGAAATTAACTAGTCATAAATATTACTTCGTCGAGAAAAGTCAGTTGCTGTAATTATGCGTTAGTTTGCCCTGTGGGTCCTAAAACATATAAAGGAGAACCTAAAACGCCGTATTTATCAGCATAAATATGAAGTTAGGACGTATAGGGAAGGTGATTGTGCTGCCAAGCAAATATTCTAAAACGATCATCCGATATTACATATAAAGGGGTTAAATTATTAAAAAGTTTCATGACACACACATTAGTAAACATTTAAAAGCATTTTATATACATAAATTTGATACCATACATGAAAGAAATGGTAATCTTAAGGTTTATAATTTTATTTTTAGGACAATTTAGAAATTCTTTGTACCGTTTGGTTACCAGTGCACCTGGTGCATCACTGGGGTACGGGATTAAAGAGTTTGGGGTTCATTGGGTTTATCATTGGTGAAGTGAGGGCGTTGATTTGTTATTTTTATTAGGTATACCTCTTTCTCCTTTCCTTCAGTTGTGTTCAGATTTGTTTGAGGAGGAGACGTTGGTTACAGTCTCGAAGACCGCTGTTTGTTTCATTTTCGTGGTGTTTGTTTATATATATATATATATATATATATATATATATATATATATATATATATATATATATATATAACGGGTGTTCCATTAAGACGGATCGAAGTTAGCAGTAAATAAAACAGTGTTATTGGTGAAAATTTATTGATTTCACTATTGGATCATGTTATTTGAGTCATGGCAGTTATGTGTGAAAAATAATTTCGCATAAATTCCCGCAAAGGCTTCAGCGGCACACCTCCACTCGATGGTCAAAGTTTTTGATGACGTCTCTGTAGTTGCTCCTCATTCTCACTAATATGCCTTATTATCTCATCCTTCAACTGTTGAATTGTTGTTAGCTTGTTGGCATAGACCTTACTTTTGAGATAACTCTAAAGGAAAAATCTAAAGGCGTCAAGTCACACGATCGTGGTGGCCAATTGACCCTCCTGTTTCGAGAGTTGATGCGACCTGGGAAATTCTCATTCAATAAAGCCATTGTTGCATTGGCTGTGTGGCATGTGGCGCCGTCCTGTTGAAACCACAAATCTTAGCGCCGTCATCGAAACAGAATTCCCGTCATCATTTTCGAATAAATACAGCCAAATGATTTCTCTAGCAAAAAATGTACACCAAACAGTGACCTTTTGTGGATGCAGTGGCTTTTTAACAATCTTCCTGGAGTTTTCATCAGCCCAAATGCGACATTTCGGCTTATTAACGAATCCACCAAGATGAAAATGGGCTTCATCACTAAAGATGAATTTTTGCGAAAAATCATCATCGGCTTGTCTTTGCTCGTGCACCAAATTGACGAATGTACGGCGCTTCAAATGGTCAGCAGTCTTCAGTTCTTGTGTCAATTGAATTTTGTAAGCGTGTAAAGACAAATCTTTTGTCAAAATTCCATGTAACGTTGTTGTGGAGAGGTTCAATTCATGCGCGCGATGACAAATAAATGTGTCTGGATCTTCGGCCACATTCTCGCGCACTGCAGCAATGTTTTCAGATGAACGGCGTAAACGAGCACGCAATGACGTTTTCATATCTGCCACTGGCCACGTTTGTTTGAATTTACGAACAATCTTCCCAATTGCATTCTCGGTTGGTCGATTATGTTGACCCAAAAAATCGTGAAGTGCCCGAAATGCGTTTCTGTTTGAACGTCCATATTCGTAATAGGCTTCGATAACTTTAACACGTTGTTCGATTGTTAATCTTTCCATGGTTGAAATTGCCAAAGACTGAAGTTGTTAAATTTGAAAGAAAAAGGAAAAATCATTAGACGCTTAAACTTGACTCACATTTAAAATCGGTCCAAGTTATTAGAACACCCTATATAAATATATATATATATATATATATATATATATATATATATATATATATATATATATATATATATATATTTCAGTTCGGAAGATTATGGAATTTATTGGCGAGGGAAGGGGAAGAAGACCGCCTGGACGATTGATTATTTTATATGCAAAAGTAAGTTCACCGGACAAAATATTAGTCAGTTGTAACCATAGTAATGGCCTTTAGCACGCCACTTTACTTCATATGTTCATGCCATGGAATTCCCTGTGTAATGTTGTTTTTGAAATGGGTGGTGAAGGAGCAGCATTGACGTTTTGTTGCAATTCCTTCTTGGAAGCAAATCGATTTGCAATTACAAGCGTAGAGATTCTACGAAGGTTCCTGTCTGTCAACACCTTCTTTCGTCCGCAATTCTGGAGAGAGTTTTTCGCATTTGGGGATTTCTGCCATTGCTTGTAAATCAGGATGACCCTACTCTTTGAAATACTGCCAAATTCCGCTACCTCCTTCAAATGATGTCCTTTGGTGCTGCCAAATTTAATCACAACTTTATGACATTCCATGACGTCGCTTTTCCGGCCCATTTTAAGTAGAGCTGATTTGCTATCTAAATATCTTCACGCCGTCCGCAACACAAATAAAGCCTAACTAACGCTTCGACGTAAACTTTTCTACGCCTTTCGGCTGCCTTAGGTTCCTACACGCTTAAGATGTTAAATTATGTTTCTTCTCCCTAGGTGACTAATATTTTGTCCGGTGGGCTTATTTAATAGCCAGAAGCCTGACAAAAAAGATAAATTGAAAATATTGTGTATAATAAGATTGCAAGTTGTGAGGTGAATACTTGTGTTCTTAGGGCAGGGCATAAACCTTGATAGACGAGATCCTGCAACATTTACGACCCCATCACTCTAAACGGATAATGACGTAGAAAAAGGATAGTTAATTTGTGATTATTAGGGCATAAATATTTACAGGAGTTGATACCAAACAATGATACCAAACAATATTAATTTCCTGGATCCACTGAAGACATTCTAATTGGACACACAATACAAGGATAACGAAGTATGCTCTGTCAGATTCTTGTTCATATTAATTTTTCCATACTACTGTCCTATTCATTCTTTTTCTTCTCTTCTTCTCTGTGCCCTTCCTCTTAATTATTTCCTAATTTTTTAAGTGTTTCCTTCTCTACGCACTAATTCATCTTGGTGATGCCAGGCACTCTACAGAAGAAAAGGTTCTGTTTCAAGGCTCATTGATAAATTATTTAGCTGTGTCTTAAAAAAGAAATTGCAGCAAGATAGTAAGGAACCATCGTTATCTTCCATTTGAATTGCACCACTATTTGTTAAAGACCCCAAAACCACTTTACTGTTTCCATCCTAAAATAGTACATATTCTTAAATAAGTGTAATTTGAGGAACTCATGTAAGTTTAGGAGAGTTTGGGGACATCAAACAAGCTTCTAATTTGGCTATTAGAGTTATGTACCTTTCACACGTTTTCACTTCTATACTTTCTTTAGAAACATGTTTTTAAACCCACCATAGTCCATACGTCACCACCGTGGGAACACAAGTCTCAAGATCGCACCAAATCTGTCGAGACCACCGAATTTCACACGAAAATGAAAGCAACAAAAAAAAAGTACCGAGTATTGCAAAAGCCCTTTTACACTCCTTATGACTCTTAACAAAGGACACCCTGATAGTTTTGATGCAGTAAGACAGGTTTTTATCATTCAAACATTTAAATATGTGTTAAATCTGCAATATTAAATAATCTGACCCTCCTTGTCGGCGAGTACGCGTTCCAGGCGAGACCTGAAGGCCTTGCACATGTTGCAGACGAAGTCATTCGTCATGCTAGCCCAGAAGCGGTTGACGGAGGACGTCAGCTCGTCGATGTTGCTGTGATGAACCTTGCAGTTCTTGCCATCAAATTTCGTCCACAAGCTGTTTTCGAGGGGATTGAAGTAAGGCGACTTCAGTGGCTAAATGACCTTCGAGCAGAAGTTCATGTTAGACCCAAACCACTCTTGTACGGTCGTGACAATGTGGGCCGGGGCACCGTCCTGCTCTAAGACGTAGTCCACTTGCTTCTTGATATTTCTCACCCAGGGCAAGAGTTTCGTGACTGAGATTTACCTGTAATCGGCCGCAGTGACCGCGAAGCGGCCATGAACCAAACTGGCCGCATCTTTTCGCTATTTGAAGCCACGACGCCGAGCATCATTACGGAGGTTGGGTGTTTGGTCGTGGAGACAATTATGTGTTCCATGTCAGCTGCTTCGAAGTGGCTCATAATTCTGAATATACGCAGTGAATTACCACATCTGAAATAGCCTAACCTCACTGTAATCAGAAGCATTGTTACCACATGACTAGACCATATCTTACTATGGAAATTTCCAGTAGACAATATCTAAGTAAACACGGCACTGCTCCGCGCATTGGGATTAAGACCATTACCATGGCCAGAAGTGCTTTATTTTGTGGCTAGACTCCTCTGACAACAGTCTTATTAAGGTCAAATTCTTAGTTACCGAGAGAGAAAATGATTAGTCAATCTCTCTGCATGGTGCTCGTGGTGCTCTTTTCTCGGTGATGTTTATATCTGAAATTCTTCTTCTGTCGTTTATCATCATCATTTCCTTGCCTAATGACTATGTTTTGTCGTCCATCCCTTCTCGCATGACGACATATCCACCCCAAATCGACGTTTAGCTGTCTCTAATAACGATCTCTGTACTTCAGTGTCACTTTAGACTACGGCCGTCTATGTACATACTGCCGTCAGACCTCTTAAGGTGTTACGCAGGCAGGTCTCACTCGTAATACATTCCTGGAAGTATCAGTAACTCGACAATCTTGAGGACAACTTACTTAGCGTTCTGCCTATATAGCATTCATTTTTTCTTCTTTCGGTTTTCGTTCTAATTGACTGTAATATTTTTCTTATCGCATCTATTTATTCTATACTTTACTCTTATGAATTTTATCGTCTGAAAATCTTAATACTAGTGTATTATTCTCTTATTTCAACTTACTGTTGATATACTATTAAAAAGCCAATGTATCATCTTTCACTCGAAAGACAGCAATATCACATTTCCTCATTAACCATCCCTTTTATGATTTCACCGCCATCAATTATCCCATAAATGGGGTCAGATAGGTTTCCCTATAAAACAAAGATATCCACTTTTAATTTGCCTTCTTTTGTAAATAAAAATAAAACAAAATATAAAGATTTAATTTTAGGTGCCACGACTTTTGGTGAATGGTAAAACAAACCAAGACGTCCATGTTTTGAAAATAAAATAAAACAAATACATAATACCTTTGTTTTGTTCCCTGCATGAATGTATTAATTTCATGATTTTATCCATTGGTTAAGTAAAAGGAGAATTTGCAGCGTGAAATTAAACAAGCTAAAGTGCGTTTTGCGGGAAGTTTTGAATTTATCAAAGCATATTCTAAATTATTTTATCGACATCAGGGGGTTCTTTGAACATCATTTTTAGAGGGGAGAAAAGTGTACATTTTTTCTGTTTCACAGTAGTAGTCCATGGATTTTTAAACGTGCTTTTCAATATACATCTAAATATCGCTTAGAGAAAGCTCTTACATTGAAATGATTTGGTCTCGTTAGTTCAAGGAAGCCAAGGAAATTAATACAGGCTTCCTCCCTTTGCGATACCAAGGTTAATAGGAAGTATATAATCTAAAGATTGGTTGATATTTTAGCATATTCAGTATAACAAATATTTCACTACCACTAGAATTTACCTGTCGATATCGAGCTCAAATGTATTTGCTTTCATGTTTTCATAATTTTGCCCAATCTGTGCTAAACAAAGTGATTACCTTCTCTGAGAGAAAGGAACAACTTCAGTGGATTGGCGAGTTTTCCTCATTTGCCCACTCGGCTTCTGTACTTTTCGAACACCCTCCAATTTCATAATTTCAATGGTCAGATCTAAGGTCAAGTTTTAGGACTTTGCTTATACTCTGCGCATTCGTTAGGCAATATTTCTCATTGAATCTATTGATAATAATAAAAAATACCACCTACTTGGTTTAAATATAAAGGGTCTAATAATTGGTTTATATAAGGTAAACATTGCAATTTACATCATACCTTTAAGCATGGTAAACAACTAAAAGAAACTGGTTTACTTAGTTACAAGCCTCAAGTAGTTTGCCGTCAATATTAAATATCGCCCGTGACTATCAAAATTTGATTTACAATTGAAAGGAATTTCCCAAATTAAAGAATAACAAGAATTAAACAATAACCTACAATTTTAGGATAAAATAAGACATCAGATTGGGCGACATCATGATAACTAATAATGTTTTTTATTGGTTCAGTTTGGCCTGTTGAACCCCTCCCAAAATATGCTGTCTGATTAGTGACAAAACACTACTACTGGTCTCCTTTTACCCTCTACCCATATGAGGACTGGACCGGAGTACCTTAATGCATGCCAATATATAACATTCTGAACTTGATGTGATTTTCATTATCCGTTCTCTGGACCTCGTCCACAATTGAAAGAGATGGATGGCGCAACTAAGGAGAGAAGTTAGTGGTGAAAATCAACATAAAATGACAAGTTCTGTTACACTTAACATCATTATTCTAAAATTAGGAACAGAATACTTTTAGATGCTCTCTTAATCAAGATTTTCCATTGAACATCTATTTATACTTAATTTAAAATCGCAGTATTATTACAGCTTTAAAAAAAATCAATATATATCCTGGAGTGAAAGGTCAAAAGAGTAACACTTAGTATTTAGCAAACAAACAATAGGATGCAGATACACGTTAACATCGACATAAATGATGTCAATTTCCGTCTCTTGTTTGAGCTTCTGCAAGAAGCCAATGAGCGTCGAAAGATACAGATAAAATCCATAACTATTATCTTGGTTTGCTTACCCTCAACTGAAAACTTTTCAATAAGAGATGGAAATCACTGGAAATATCTCATTTCTCTTCAGAGAGGAAATGTTTTCGAGATTAATGTATTTGTCGAGTTATCGTGACGAATTTTGGTATTTGAGAACGTGTAATATGGTTTCAAACATTCATATAAAGTTTGAGGTGAAATCAGGTTATGTGATATTTTAAAGGTACTTGTTTCATAGAGCCAATGAATTGGGTTTAATGAAATAGAGGTTGGGAGTCGATTTTTCATTTTTATAGTGTTTACTTAAACCTATTTTGGAATGAATCCTAAGCAATAATTTGCTTACAGAATGAACTTATAACTCTTTATTGATATTTAAAATTAAATAGAACCTGTTCGTTTCTAGTTGTTCTTTTTAGTCGCGTGTAATTCTAGCCGCGGGCAACTCTACATCTCACTATGTCAGTTGGTCCGCGTTTTGCTTTTTTGTTTTTGTAATAATATTGTAATATTCAGTTGAACCTAATAAAATTTGAAACCCTTATGTTCTTTTACATTCTCTTTCGAATGATATAATTAACAAGGTCCTCCCAAGTTAGCCAGGGAACTATATGGGGGCAATAACATCATAACTATTCGGGCGATTCTAACGAAATTCCAAACCCTTATGTTGTTTTACATTGTCTTTCGAATGATATAATTGTCAAAGTCCTCCCAAGAGTAGACCTGGAATTATTTTGTTTCGGGCAATTCTAATGTAATTTGCTTTACATTCTTTTTCGAATCATATAATTGCCAAAGTCCCCCAAGATTAGGTCGGGAATTATTTTGTTTTGGCAATAATATCATTACTTTTGGGCGATTCTAACGAAATTTGAAACCCTTATTTTGTTTTTATATTCGGGGGGGAATTATAGAATTGCTAAGGTTCTCCCAAGGTTCATTCGGAAATTATTGAAAGTTTTGAAGGTCCTAAGGTCATAAATCAGAAGAAGTGAGAGTATGCGACTTTTTGGTCAACAGACCTTGTTTATTTTTGCAATATGTCTCTCTTCTTTCTCATGATATTTACACCTCCTTCCTTTTCAGTGTATTTTCAGTTGATTTGTGCTTATTTTTGCTCTTTTGTCCTCTTCTATATGGCTTGATGCTTCTCTTACCTCTTCTTTAGGACTTGGTACTAGCCTTTTTTACCTCTTAATCAGAACTTGTCTTTTGCATCTCCTCTGCACCAAATATGGAGCAGTACGGTTTTAAGACTCCTCAATGAGCTGGAAATGAAGAGGCGCCATTTTTTCAGGTTACAGACAATTGCGAGTGTTTGAAACGGACTGGTGACATCTTAGTAGAAGGTAGCAGAAAACGTTAGGTGAGTAAGAAAACTTGAAAAAGCTCGCCGACGCTTTCTCTGATTTGCGACTTACACACTTTCATCAAACAAGTTCTACTGCATAGGCCTAGACGTTGAGGTGGGGTTTCCTAGATTACAAAACACACTAATATATGTATATTATATTCGAAAAGGTTAAAATAATTCTTTCCTTTTATTGAGGTGCGAAAACAACGAAAGAAACACGGAATTTAGAGGTGGCGAGCTGAGCGAAGCAAGATTTTCTCAAGGTCACTGCTGAGACAAGAAAAAATGAACGCTGCGAGCAAGTTTGTATGCCAGCGAGTGCTTTGACGGCATATCGACATGTGCCTCCTCGCTTCCGTATTAAAACAACCTTCATCTGTCTCATATGACTATCATCATAGACACCTGAGAAAGAAATGGGCCCAATTAAATTTTATATATATATATATACATAAAATTATAAAATCCAAAGATTAATATAGATATTTGAATATATGAATGTATCAATCCAGCCGCTAAATGTGAACTATTTCAGTGAGCCAATTACTGTGGAGATATGGATAGAGGAAGTTTGAAGTTATGACCCACATTCATTCTGGCTGCTCAGAGTGGCATTTTACGATCAGCGTTTTGCTTGTTTGGGGAAAGTATGTGAATATAAGGCTGAGATTCATGCATGATACTGTTTTTTAAGTCATTCGTAGAAATGGCGCTAAGTTGGGCAAATAATTTATTACTTCCATCGATCATTTATTAGTATTATAGTTTCCCGTTAAGTATATACACAAGGTATGTTTAATGTGCATAATTATCCTTCTATTTCTTCCAAAAATATCTAGATGGGCTACTTTCATTCAAAAGTTATTAGCGTGCTTCACCCTAAAACGAAAAATCTGAAATAAAATTGAAAGATGTAGCACAGCATAATGAAAAAATAACAATAGTATTGCCTAATTGTGCGGACCAGCTGGGAAAAGTTTCAGCAAAATCGATTTACGGAAAACCTAAAAACCTAACTTTCCCTACCAAGCTATTAGCGGGGTTCAGGGTATATTGGAGGTTTTCTTCTGTCATATTTCCACGCCAAAATAAGGAATATTGACTCTATGTTAACCAGTCGTCCTGGACGAAAAGGAAGTGCGTCTAACTTTTCTCTGGCTCAAAAGGTGGATGCAGACATATGCTGATTATGTCACCAAGATCGAGACTTGCAGGAAAGAACAAATTATCCGTCTAGATATTGAAATGTGCGATGATACCATGGAGAAGACGGCCACAAGGTAGGCTGTTACTGCCTCCGGAGGGCGCCGAGTATCCGAAATGACGGAGGAAACTAGAATCTAGATGAGGTGGAAGTATCTGCGCCCGGGTTCCCAAGCGACTTCCTCGAGTGTTTCGATAAGGCTATCGATTTTGTAGTTGAAATTAAGTTGCTCATTAAGGAGATTTGTGTGACCCATGGTGTAGGGGTTTGTGTGAGCTCACAGTGAGGTGATAACTCGTTTCCACAGGAAAGGATTGTGATTCTTGAGGTGAATTCACCATTAAGGATTTGGCGTGAATTTTGAGCTAGGGTCTCCTAGATTTGTGTCGCGTGGGGTAGAGAGGTTAGGTTGTGGAAAAATTTGACAAGTCCTAGTCATCGTGCTCCGCCTCAACTTATGTGTTTTTTGTTAAGTGATACCTTTTACGATGGCAATGACAGGAGATCTTCCCAAACTATGAGTGTTGCTGAGCAAAAGGACACCAAAATGAACAGAAGACTGACCTTTAATTATATTTTCAGTGAGTTTCTGTTTGAAACCATCTCTGAAATATGGTACAGTGTACAATGATATTGCTTGAAGGTCCTTGGCTGGTTGAAGATTTGAGATGCAATCGTGAGAAGGATTCCTCTTCTGATAACAAAATTTTAGCACTGTCTTTTGATTATTGAGCCGTGGAACGTTCGAACCAATGACGGTGGTCGCGTTATTTGTTTGTTTGTTTACAATAAGTATTCATGGAATGAGAGGATAACAAATGTTTTGGTGGCTAAGTTATTTAATTGGGTAGCACAATGTTTCACTTAGTGTTCGCAGAATAACTGGATTACCAACTTCAATAATGAAGTTTGACTGAGTTCACTGACTATTCGCGAAACAGAATGGTTAACAATGAAGTGGGCTGATCTCGGTCACAAATACACGCCGTGATATGTACACTTTATAACAAAACGTTTATAATAATTCCTTCTTTCTCTCGAGCCGTAAGTGAGAAGTGATGGCGTTCATGTGTATGCTGAGTCTAGAATGAATGAACCCAGCGAG
Organism: Ceratothoa steindachneri; assembly: GCA_963969495.1. Classification (NCBI taxonomy): domain Eukaryota; kingdom Metazoa; phylum Arthropoda; class Malacostraca; order Isopoda; family Cymothoidae; genus Ceratothoa; species Ceratothoa steindachneri. Next base: position 69,371,139 of record OZ018327.1, on the reverse strand, counting down.
AGAATGAGGAAAGGTGCACGTTGATGGTGGTATCCCAAAGCCTCCTCGCTTCTTTTGTACAGACGGCGTTTATTAATTACTGCGAAAGCATGTAAAAAGACTTGAATAGGATATTCAATTGGTCAGGAAGATGGGAAATTCAATTCAACGGGAATAAGTATAGGATAATGTACATAGTTCGTGAAAATCTCTGAGGAGATTACAATATGGGTGGTCAAATTGTAAGCATGCATCATAGTAAAGGATTTAGGTTTCTTAAACTCAAGCGATCTAAAATTATCAAAACAATGCACTGTAGTTTCCCAAAAGACAAATAGGCTCCTAGGATGCGTTTAAATCGAAGAATATTAGTCGTCTTTTATATAAATCGCTTTTAAGATCTCATTTCGACTAAATGGTGTATGCGGGAGAATTATAGTCTACATATTTGAGAAAAAGCATTACAATATTAAAACATGTCCAACTTCGAGTGAGGAAAAAAATTCTGTACTTAGAAAGAGATCGTATGATGGCATCCTAAAGCACCTAAATTTACTTTGACTTGGGTTCACTAATATAAACTATGACTCAATATTTGAGCTAGATAAACGAGCGGACACTAGAAATAACCATTTCAGGCTATTAAACACAATATTTAAAACTACGTGAGCACAATATTTTGGGGGGAAAATAACACAAATTTGGAATATCTTGCATATAAAGGTACTTCAACAAATATGCTTAATAACAGAATAGATAAATGCTACTTAATTATATACCTTAACATAAATACACTTGAGTAAACTGAAGTTTATCCATATCATCTCTTTATTTACCTTCTCCTGCACATTTCAATTACTGCAATTCCTCTTTTATGGACTAGCCTCCCGTGGAGAGTAGGCTTTTTGCTCGTTCGAAAATCTGTAATTCATATAACTCTCATTAACGGCAAAAGTTCAGCAATGGTCTCTGTGAGATCAAGGTTACTGATTAAGTCTTTCATATCTTTTTAGTTATGCTCAGATGGGTTTGTGCCCTCAGTTGCATCTCTGAAATTGGAATCTGGATCTACATACAATGGTTTCCTTTTCTCAGACTCGTAGATCTCTTTCGGAGACGACTGCTCTTTTCTCTAAACAGTGGGCACGGGGGAAATTCAGAGCAGTGTGGCACTATGGTAATGAATGATTGAAGGACTGGATACATAAGAGCAGATGCATTCTGGCCAACGCAACGTGCAGGACAGACAACCATGTAGAAGTCGCAATTGCATGAGTAGTCATTGGTTTCTGCCAAATTCTTGAAGTAACAAACTTTAGGGCTCTTTTCCTCTCAGTACAATCATGAAAAAGATGAAAATAAAACTGTTGATATAAAAAATACATTCAATTCACCCATCACTAATGTGCAAAATGTTCTGCCAAAATATTTTATATATTATATATGTGATAGGATGCCCCTCGAAGAACAAGTGTGAGAGGAAGCCCCTTCGAGCCCCAGACTACGTGCTCCTTGGCGTGTGAACTCTAGAATCGACGATAATGAAGCTGTCTCGTGCTGAGCTACCGCCCCGGCTGGATTTAATTAAGTGGGACGCACATCTCTCTACCTCCCCCGTGATAACGCCGAGTCCTGGCCTCCATGCCACGCAGACACATTTCCTTCCTCCCTGGAACGCGCTAGTACAAGCTCAACCCTACATCCTGAGGCACACTTCGCCGTTGGATCCAACTCTTTATCTCGAAATAAGTTTGCACAGACTGGGGTCGTGAATTCTCTTGGGACGGTGGTGCCCCGGGGAAAAGCTTATTGAGTCATCTTCTTCCCGGAGAACTGTGCGGGCCCCCTCGTCTCGCACCCCTCGTAAAGACTCCCGTGTCCTGTGTCTGAGCTTCCTTGCCGTGCCGCAGAACAGTCTCTCGTGCTTGAGTTCACATCTCTCTAGAGCAGAGAAAATCTCGTCCTTATGTAAGAAGTACTCCTAAACCCCATCTACGAGTCCTCCTCGTTAACACTCTCAGAAGTGTCTCCTCGAAGACCCGTGGCGTTGGTCTTTCCCTTCTGAACAACTCTAAGCTTCAAGGTAAAGCGATTTTGCTCTGTAATCCCATGATTACACCCCCCGTCATTCGTCACCTGGATTCCATAACATCCACTTTTAATTGACTCCCCGCTAAAACTTAAATAGTCTCCATTATTTGGATTAACGGTAACTTAACTCTGTCACATTTGTAAATTGTCCCGATCTGACTAACTATCTTTATCAAGTATAATTTGTTCCCCTTTGTATATATATTGCTCTCGTTTATTATTATTTATATTAAAATTATATTTGGGGGTCTTCTTGATCTTTATATATCCTTGAACTGCAACTTAGCAAGTCAGTAAATAAATCCCAGCCAATTGTAAACGCACTCGACCAAGGAGGTGGCCTTCCACTTCTTCAATTGCTCCAAAGAATATCGTAGACAGCCTCGTGTCGGCTATCTGCCCGTGAAAGTGTACGCGCCCTTACACTGAAAGGGTTTACACCGACATACCTTAAAAATATATTTTTCATATAACATTAAAATCAAAGCCAATATTTAAATTCTAAGAATTCGCTATTCAAACAATAGTTGTCTATATTAACTTCTCTAATATTTGTGCATTTGAAGCAGGTGAAATTAGGTGCCTTGAATTTTTCTTGATCTCTGACAGGCATGCCAAACTATGTCTTATAGGCCTTATACGATTACCAGTCGTTACCAGAGAATACTCTTTCGCTCTTGTCTTCATAAATTTACCACAGTGATATCGATTAGCACTCATATATATATATATATATATATATATATATATATATATATATATATATATATATATTTATTATGGCAGGTTTTATTAAAAGCGACCGCTAATCTCGTCTTAATAATTTCCTTTTCAATCTTCTCGATTTGTCTTATCTTAGCCTTTTTTCGTGGTTCAACCCGTGAATAAGCCTACTTAAGTTCATTAGAGACTAACCTTTATTAATTGCAAAAAGGTGGAAGAAAATTAATGCACATTAGCACATTCTCTTATTACACTTACGCGTTTTGGTACGACACGTATCATCTTCAGAGTTAAAATGGGAAATTCATACATGTATTCCAGTTTATATGTTATTAAAATTGTGTTATCAAACTGACGTACTGAACGTAGACACGTGTAGATGAAATAGAGAGCTGATGAGGTGCTGGTAGGGCCTGGTGGTAGAAGGATAATTGAGTGTCCGGAGAGGGGGGGAGGGAGAGTTAAGCTGTTTGCCAAAGGTTATTAACGGCTAGGAACAGTAGTCCAAAATGTACCTTATCCCTCGAATTCCTCGTCCTGCAAGTTAGATTGTATATTTAACCTTGGTTGATTTTCTTGAATATATATTGCTTCGAGCACGAGTAATTGGCGTCCGTTGGGAGCGTAGTGTAATTACTCCTCCTTGAATCCCTTTGAAATTATTATGAAAATCGGTAAATTTCAAAATATTTTTACTTAGGTGAAAAGGAAAATTGAAAAAATATATTATGTATAGTTTCATGCATAAACAATTAGAAATTTCACTTTTTACCCATAAAAAATTGGATAAATATGTTTTTACAAAGTGTAATCAGAAATTGGCAATGAATCAATGCACATTTCCATCTTCCTGACTGTTTAGCTTAGCTTTATCTAGAAGATTAATTTTACTATATTCATATAGGGGGAATTTTAATAACTTTCTAAATCAACTTAATAACCTTCACACCATTAAATTCAAATTTGAATAGTAATCAAACTTCACTCTCCCCTTCATTGCTGTTCCCACTCTGCGTGAAAGATGTTGAAACTCTGTAAAATTTGGTCTTTATATTTAATGCTTATATACATTTTATTTTCACCATAATAATACGATAAATAAATGATTATAAAAAAATAGATAATTAAAATCCGAATGACAAGAACATTTTTATTCTATCTCAAATCCGGATTATTTTCATTAATTAACCACATTTTTAATGCCAGGAGAATATTTCAAGGCAAACAATTATAACGAAAATAACCCCACGAAATGCATTGCTTTTCCATACAACCCCTAAAACGCATTAAAATCATCTGAGATTTCTAATGTTATGGTCTAATTTAGCTCTCCCCCATTAGTCTTAAGCTGAACTAATCCAGAATAAGCTTCCCCCTCCTCCCTAAATAAAGTTTGTGTGTATATAACTATCTGTTAAAAATGTGATAAAATATACATAGGAAAAACTGAAAATACACTCTCTCAAAGAGTTTGCGTCACAAATATTTGGTACTCACAAGAAACGCGTCTAGAATATTATATAAACATAAAAAGTTCACTAACGAAAGCATTAATTAGTAAAAAAGTAGAATATATTTACATCTGCCTCTTAATGACTGGAGGAAAGGACAAGTAAAAGGAGACATCATTAATTGATTCCACTCGAATTTTTATCTCTCGAAAGGAAACTTGAGTTTCAACCGAGTCATTAGCTCGCTAATCACCCAGATATAAATCACCTGGCCATATCACTTTGCAAATATTCTCCCACATGTTTTTGTATTCTTTTTCCTTTTAGTTATTATTACTATTTGGGAAGGTGAGGAGGCTGATCATGTAAGTTATGTCCTAGGGCAAAATCTTTTTCAGTCGATGAGCTGCTGATAGAGCGTGATGTTCCAAATCTACTCTTCTGCTTGTATCAATAATGAGTTATTGCCTTCAAAAAGGATTTTATTTGCATGTTTGTAGAGACATATACAAAGTTTTTCTAGTGAAGAGACGCAGAATTTCTACCTGTGGAACTTTTTTTAGACAAATTGCCTTTAATATATAAAACATTTCCAAAAGAATCGACTAGCAAATTTTGGTCAGTCACGCATCGTTTATTCACAAAGAAAGTTGGGTCTTCCTTGATCGCCCACGCAAAGGTTTTTCTTTCCCTTTATAAAGTTCAGAGCAGTCAGCCAGGACATTGACTTCCTTCCGTTCATATTTTTCCTTTGAAACTCAGCCTGAGAATTCATTTATAAGTATTTCACTTTGAAAGTTTTCACCCTGTATTCGGATCGTAGTCATTGGGTCTTCAGCTTGGAAAGTGATTATTTTCCATTATATTTAAGCCACAAGCGTTTAAATTGAGATTTTCCATTCTTAATTCAAAATCATTTGGTTACGGTAAGGTTACTTAAGTTGCTGGTTCCCAGCTATATCTTTTTGGTTGGATTTGTGATAATTGCGATAATTTGAGTTCTTTAAGAAGCAGGGTGAAATGCCTCTCCAACCTTTTCTTCCAGAAGTGTTGAAAATCTCCAAAGGCTGTTACAAAAAGGCTCAATTCTCCCACGATATATTTAAATTGAGTTACATAAATTGCATGTAAAATAACAACACAATAGTCTTTTTTTACAAACCTGATAATTACTTTTATTTGATAAAATGATTTTAGCCCATTGTTCATGTGTCCAATTTGTTTTATTTTGTCCCCAAAGATGTATTTTTTCTTGTTTCCCTCCGATATCCATTACATCTTTCTCGCACTACATCCTTTCATCGGTTGATAATTAAGTCTCATTCTAACTGTTCTATTTTAAAATAAATTTACATCACAACGAGGCATATAATAACAAGTATCATTTAGATATTCGAGTGTCAAAAGCAAATATCTATTTCCTAATAATGAGGTTATGACTACTTTTTCGCCTTGCGATTACCTTCTGCAAAATACATGAGAGACAAGCGACAATCTAGAAAGGTATAAATACAAAAGCTACAGATTGATAAAAAATTAACATTGGAGAAAAAATTGAAGTACATGAAAATAGCATATGAAAGCTCTTTCCTTTGTAACCTGTGGAGAATTTTATTAATTTCAATTAGTATCGGCTTAAGAATAGTACTTTCAATAAAATAGTGTTGGCTAAATGTATTAGTGCAGTAGATATTTTCCCATTTCGTCAATTATTAGGAGGAAACTAAGAAGTTATAACATCAGTCTCGAAATAGCATAATTCCAGAAATTAGAGAAAGTGTAGCGAAAAGACTTTGCCTCTCCAAATCAACAAATTTCTACTTAAAAAAATCAAAAGTGGACCTTCCAAGAAAGATATAAAACAAAAGCTTTATCTAATATACGATATAGTTTGACATAGAACTATACTAACATTAGAAATCAAATAACCTTAACCTCAAAAGAGAAAATTAATGTTTCAAATATTTCAACTCAATTTAATTTTATATATCAACATATCATTCTACCTTTTCTGAAGAAACATGGTTATTTTCGCCATAGCGCAAATTACAACAGCTCTTTTGCTATTAGCAACTTTTAACAACCTTCTTATCTTTTAATAAGAGCCTCATTAAATACTCCTTATCAACGCGGGACCGAAAATTCCAAATGCACAGGATTGCTTACGAGTTTTTTCTGGTGTATTAACGCAGATATTCTTGGAATTAAATGTTCTCTATGATGATGGAAATTCATGGGCTATACGTAGGCTATGTGGTTTCTAGGGCAAAGGAACTTCGGTTGATTTACTACATATATGGATTTTCTAACACGAAAGCCTAATTAGGTTAGATTTTATTCATTGATTGTCATTTACTTAATTTGCAGAGACCAAACTCTTGTATTCTGCAATGAAGGAGACGGATAAGACACCACCCATTAAAAGATTTGGTGACGTTGATATTATTCCCATTAGACAACAAAAAGAATAGGTGTTTTAAACCATGATGAGATTTTAATTCTTGAGAAAAGAATGAGAGAAAAATAAAAGAAAATGTGATAGAAAAAACGAGAAAAGTATGCTAGAGTTGAAATATCTTAACCTTTCGCTGCTAATCCGCCATATATGGATAGAATCTAAAATAACGGTTCACTGCAAATCGGCCATATATGGATTTAATATAGTATTTCTTGTCCTATTGGCCGAAGGTTTGAAATTTTTGTAAGTAGTTCCCTCTGGCACTCTTCTATCAGTTGACTGTTTGAAATATTTCAATTCCAAATCAGTACCTCTCAGAATGTCGAGTAGAAAAGTTCAGCAACTTTGCACACCAAATTTAAAGGGCCAAATAGGTAATGATTCGAGTGACCTGCTCGAAAATGTAGACTCAGATAACCTAAGCAGTATATCTAACGATGAGAGCTGGCCCTTTAAATTATTATCTGAATTTGACAGTGATATTATAGAAGTTTTGACGAATAAAATAGTGAAAATAATGACACTACAGACGAAAATGAAGAGTCCAACCCTCGGTCACGCAAACGAACGTCGCCTGCCACAACTTGGCATTGGGCATCTGGCTCGAACTTCTTGCCCTCACTGCCTGCGTTTGAATCTTTACAATCAGGTTTGACTTCTTCATGCTTCATTACACAAAATTCCAAAAAAATAGATTATTTTAAGCAGTTTATCGACGATGATGTGATCAATATAATTGTCACACAATCAAATGCATATTATAAATCTTCAAAGCAAAGAAATTGTTACAAACCAAATAGCCACCTTTCCACCTTCAAAGAAACGGACGCCAACGAAATTCTCTTGTTTTTGACTATTTGACTTCTCATGAGTCACAGTAAAAAAAACGGCTAAATGATTACTGGTCAAGTAATGAACTTCACGAACAGAAGATATTTGGAAAACTCATGTCAAGAGATTGCTTTCTGCAAATATTGAGGCTTTTACATTTTGGTGATAATACAATTGAAAGAAATAGCAAGATAGAAAAAAAATGAAATCTATCTTGGATCTCATTAGACAGAAATTTAAATCAAAGCTGATTTGTTTCAAAGACCTTTGCATAGATGAAAGTCTACGGCTTTGGAGAGTAAGACTTCATTACAGTCAATACAATCCAAATAAAAGACAAATTCGGCGTAAGAACGTTTGTATCGTACGATTGTAAGACTGGTTACGTAATAGATTTGATCATATATACTGAAAACCGGTACAGAAAATACTATCGACAATGAAGTAGGTGTGACGGGTTCAGTTTTGATGACACTGCTTGAATCCTATTTGAATAAGTGCCTTTTCTTTTTGTTGACAATTGGTACACAATCCCTGATCTCTTTGCAAAATTGCTAGAAAATAAGACTGGGGCTTGTAGAACAGTTTGTTCCAATAGAAAGAGCATGCCTAAATTTAAAAATTTGAAGAAGGGAGAGGTTGAATCAAGGCAATGCAACAATATATTATGCGTAAAATGGTGTGATAAACGAAATGTCAGTTGCTTACAAGTGTGCATGATGACCAAATGTGTGACCAGAGTGTGTACGTAAAATTATTAGATGGCATAAGAAGTTTTTCTTTCATCTTGTTGACTTATCTATTCTAAACGCTTATTATATATACAAGGAGAAAACGATCGAGAGAAAAAAAACGAGTTTGGATTTTTCAAACAGTGTGATTGCACAAATGGCAGATAAATATAAAAAAACTCGAATTTTTTATATTAAACATATTGGTAATCGACCATCGCGCCTTATTGATGTTGATATTCATTTTATGAAGCCTCTTCCTTCAAGAAGAACTTGTTATGTATGCACTAACACAACAAAAACTGAGAAAAAAAAACAACGAACAAATTATATCTGTGTTGAATGTGAAGTACCATTATGTGTTCACCCTTTTTTTAAAAAGTATCATACAGAAAAATATTTTTAGTTCAATATACATAATTGTTTCTATTGTAAATAAATACAGTTTTAATATATATATATATATATATATATTTTTTTTTTATCCTCTCTATAAAAAAACATTTTAAATCTTCACTTAGCTAATGGAAATAAAAAAAAATGCACTTAAAAATAAAATTATGTAAGTTACTGATAGAATAGAGAAAAGAATAAATGTGAGGATGGCCAATGAACCACATATTCTTCTCTCAGCTGATATGTAATATTATGGTGTGCTTCCACGCGTTCGAAAGTGTGCCTTTATTTTTAATATTTTTAAAAGCATTAAATTTCCTTTAAGATAAAATGTTTGATAAAATGGATTAAAAAATATGTTTGGAAGAATGCAAAGAGCTATTAAAATTTCACATTATTATCAATATGACGGAATAGTCTTATACTCAGCATTCTGATTACAACGCAAACGGACGAGGCGGCCAGTCTTTGGCCTTCGGTCTATGTCTTCAGTGCCTACGTTTGAATCTTCACTATCAGGTTTGACTTCCTCTTCATTTATTACGCAAAATTCAAAAGAAATAAATTATTTTTGAACACTTTATCGACGAAGACTTGATAAATATAATTGTCACAAAACAAATGCCTATTATAATGTTTTGTAGCAAAGAAATTCATACAAAGAGAATGAATGATGACGTTCCCCCTAAAAAAAAGATGCGTACAAAATTGAGTTGCTTTTGAGGACTCCATTGGAGTAAAAACGTTTGTGTTGTGCAATTAATTTTAAGAGTTAAAAATTTCGCTCCAATAGAAAAAACATGCCTAAATCTTTTAAAAAAATGAACAAGGGGGAGAGGGAATCGATGCAATGCAACAATATATTATGCGTAAAATGGTGCGATAAACGAAATGTAAGGTTGCTTACAAATACTTCTTTTATCCATGTTATAGTAGGCCTTTAAGATCTACAATAAGTGAAGGGAAAGAAACAAATTATGTATATTTAGAAATAAAAATAAAATTATGTAAATAACTCATAAAATAAAGAAAAAAATAAAATTGGAGTAAGGTCAGTAAATTCCACGACATTCCTTTCTCAGCTGTTAGATTTTGCAAGAGCCGGTTAAATTTTATAATAATATTATTATGACGGAATATTTCGTGTTTGTTATGGATATAAAGGAATAAATTCGCGAACTTTCAAAGTGCCCTTGTATACGAAACGAGCGCATTTTCCCAATGATAAACATATTTTTATAATCACTGCAGTGGAATAAATAACTAGGCGGCTAAAAACAATAGTAAATAGTGATGATATCGTCTTTTGCTATATAACGTATGACTAAGCATTTCATGTACATAAAATGAAATCCCTGCTTCGTTAACAAAACGCAGATTGCTTCCATAGAATTTTACTTATCAAAATAGTAGCCACTAGTCTCAATGTTTATAAGCAAAGACGAGCATTAGAGAGATGGCTTCTAGATGTCTTTGCTCTTGTTTCAGAGGCAGCAACAGCTTTCATAGCTTACCGCCTTCTTTTTACTCATATAGTACCCGCCTCAATTCCGGTAGTGAGGCTCATATCCTCCATGTCCTTGCTGAAAACAAAAACAACCCATACACCTTTTTCAAGCTTCATGTTAATCTATTTATACTTGTCAGAAGTTTTCATAATTAGGAGTATATTCTAATACAACAAAATTTTAACAGGATTGTGAACTTTCAGCTACTCCTCCTTAAAAAAAAATAGCGCCCTAAATCTTTCATCTACTTCAAATCACCGATTGGCGTTTGATTTATTTTGTTTTATTCTCGTGCTTTCGGCAGCCCTGACCGGTCACCCGAAACATTGTTCCATTCCTCTTTTCGGAGCCATCCTAACAAGATATCATTTTATTCTCTATAAATTGGCAAGTTTACATCCGTATACTGCCTAATTTAGTAACCTGGGCCCTCAGCCTACTAGTATTTGATTAATTTGGTAAATTAAACCTACGGGTATTTAAATTATATTTTCTTTTCTTGATGAAGTTATTAGGTAGCTCATTGTTGTAGGTCAAGTTAGATTTCCTGACCTCCGCTTGCTTCCTTTGACATTAAACATGGGTTGCACTAAATCGAATAAGAGTGACTATTTTCTTTTGTCGAATTAATTCAACTAAATATGAGGTTCTGGATTACAAACTGCATAAAACAAAACAGACACAACCGACAAAAGAGAAACTAGCATTTAGCGGATTAGTACTCAGACTGCTTAAAGTTAGGAAGGAGAATACAACCTGTCTTCTAACAACCACTGCTAGCCTCGGAAGATGGATCAAGGGAGTATTTTCGCCGCGGTAAAGTTGAGTCAAATACAACAGTGTGTGAGTCTCCTCGTTCCTAGTTCTTATTTCGTCTTATATAATTTTCCTGTCTTCCGGCTCTTGGGGTAGTGGATGCCGAGAGAAAGAATTCTTCTGTGTTGCGTCCTCTTTGGCTAAATACTAATCTTACTCATGCCAACGCTAAACTATTTATACGGACTTGCCGGAAGTGGATTTTACTTTATTTATACAGCGGTGGCGGGAGTGAAATTAGTTAAACCTTCACGCCAATTCGCGGGTCGCTATAGGGCGTCTTATCAAACGGAATCTTTCCGCCCTACCTGTCTCTTTTTCTCTCTTTACTCTCTCTCTCTCTACCTCTCTGTCTCTGTCTGTCTGTCTGTCTCTGTATCTGTCTCTCTCTCACTTAACGCGCTCGCAGCCCTCTTGTCGGAGGGAGAGAGCTTGCGTGTACCATAGATTTTTCGAGCTATGTCGCCAGGGGTACTTTTATGGTACCCCTGGTAGGGTTACCCTTGTCGAATTGGTCGGGAATGAGGTTCTAGGCAAAGTCTCTATCCCTTCTACCCATCTAAACAAAAACTACCACTATCCTTTCAGCTTTATACTTCATCTATCCAAATTTAAAGACGTTACAGCTACCTCATGCATTAGAATGGAGGCTTCAGAACCTCTAAAAATAGCGCCAATCAGGCTCACTGGTTGCGAGAGAATAGAACTAGAGGGGTCCTAGGCGCTGAGCCGCGATGAATGGGATAAGGGTAAGTGCCCTGTTAACCTCTTCCCTGGCGCGTAATTACTGACCATTCCCAGTGACCGTTGAGACGTGCCTCTGGTAGCAACTACCCGAGGTGACGGGCCTCGTTTCCAGGTTGGTTGCCAGGCGAACACAAAGTCTTGGGACGAGTCTTTTGGTGTGGTGGGATATCCATTCAACGCTACGCCGAGATCCTGGCCGGCCTGAAAGGAAATAGTAGGAGTTTAGTAAGGGACATGTTCCGCGTTTCACCTGTTTCGAAATCGATAACGACCTTCGGGGGCAGTCAGTGCTGCTTATTTGGGAGCCACGGCACAAAGGGCTTCAACGACTCGGTCGGACGAACAGCAGTAAAAGGAGCGTGCCTTCTGAAAGATCTGAAACGTCTCCGATGGATAGGCGGGAGCGACTTATGTGGGCCGAACTCACCAACCCCCTTCTTTTTTATTGAGTGGTCGCAAAGTATTCAGAGATAAAAAGTGTTCAGCATGACTAGAAAGAAAGGACGAGCTGCTCTTAAATACAAGTGTTCGGTTTTCAAAATTGACAAGTGGTGCGTTGACTTCCCGGCGAGGTGTTACTCAAAATGCCACTCGACAAGTATCTGCACTGACTGTGTCCTTAAAGGAGAAGTGGAAGGCCTCAAGGATCTATATGGATCATCTAAGGAAAAATCTAAAGCAATGGGGAGAAAGCTGCAGAACCTAGAGTCTGAACACGTGCGTCAGCTTTACCGTCTTGAGGACAGGATCGCCGAATTGCCCTTAAGACTAGAGGTCAAGTCGGCTCACGACGGATCCCCCACTGACGTGGGTGGATCCGCCGACGAGACCCTCGTCCGAAAAGTGAGCACTGCATCGGCAGTGCCACGCCAGCCTTCCAAAGTCCCAAAGTGGAGTCAGCTGCTGCAGGACTGGCTCAATGGGCCAAAAAGAAGAAAAGAAAGATGAAGAAGAAAAGGAAGATAAATATGGAGAAGAAAGAGGAAACAAAGAAGTCGTTTTTGAAAGGGAAGACTGTCCTCTGCAGCCAAATTTGCGAGGGTCATCCTTATAGGTGATTCTCAATCAAGGGCTCTGCAACCCATGCTAGCAGCCTGCCTTTGCACCAGTGTGTGGGAACCACCAGATAAGAGTAGAGGCTGAGAAATCTCAGATTTCAGTCGTTGGCATGGTGGTAAGTGGCAACGACCTCGATCTCAGAGGAGGTAGCGTAGGCCCTACAGGAGATATCCTTCAGACGTTCATGGGAGCTGTGGATGACTTTGGGTTGAAAACCCGCATATGTGTCGTGGTCAGGATGTTCCAGAGAAGAGGTTCAAGACCGATCACTCACTCGAGGAACGTCTCATTCAACCAACGACAAGCAGATTTATGTATGGCGAAGGGTGTGTTTTTATCGACCACTACCGCTTCTTATATGGTGGGAACGATCTCTACCAAAGCGATGTCGTGGAACGGACTCAAAGGATGGTCTGGCCCAGAGTGAGGGCGGACCTGCGCCAGTACGCCAAAGTCACCCCTAAAACGACCTTCGCAGAGGTTGTTAGAAAGGGTGCCACCACACCACCAAAGGAGAATAGAGAGACAAGTAAGACGAAAGACGGAAGAGCGTAGGTAGTCTTACATTTGGGCCCTCCCTGAAAATTCTTCTGTTTAATGCAAAGTCAATCAGAAACAAGTTTCTTGAACATCGTGGACTCGTAGTGACGGAAAAATCTGAAATGGTGGTCATAACAGAGTCGTGGGTAAAAACCTCAAACCGAGATTTTGAAGGTGAATTCACGATTTCCGGTTACCAATTCTTCAAAAAAGATAGGCCAGTCAGAAAGGGTGGCGGTGTGATGTTGTATGTCAAGGATACACTCAAATCGATAAAGTGCAACATTGTATCCGACCACGAGCTACCTTAAGTTGACTTAGATATACATAGGTCCTAACAGATACAGGAGCCTGCTGCTTTACAGGCCATCTGCCAAACTCGTTAATAAGGACAGGGATCTGTACCTACTACTAGGTGAACTTGTTCCTGACAGTGTGTGTATCGCCATGGGTGATTCTAATACCCAAGTTAACTGGGAAACATGAGAACCCTATAATGAGAACGCACTACTCCTGGAGTTCGCGAATAACGAGTGTCTGACTCAATGGGTGAAAGAGCCGACGAGAGGCAATAATACCCTCGACTTGGTTTTTACCTCTGAGGATAACATAGTTGAGGATCTCTTTGTAAGCGAAGAGCTCGCTAGCAGTGATCACCAACTAGTCAGATTTATAGTCAAGGTCCCCAAGGTAGAGTCTCAAACTAATAATTCGAAGAAACTTGATTTAAGAAGAGCAGACTTTGCTGGTCTTTGTGCTGGATTGACGATGTGAGGCTAGAAGTGTGCGAGGATGTTGAATATTCGTGGAATATGTTCGAAACTACGTTCATGATTCTTTAATCATGATTCATCCCTTTCAAAAGCCTTCGTCGGTCTCCCGTTCAACCAAAGTGGTTTAATCGCGAAATTGATCAACTGGTGAGGGCATTTGACCTTGAGGAGTACCGTAGGCTAGCTAGAAGATTGAAGACCAGCATAGGGGTGGCAAAGCGTGCCGAGGACCTCCGCGTAGCGAGACTTTGCAGTAAGAATCTCAATGATTTCTTTGGTTATGTAAACAGCCGTAAACAAATTCATCGCACGATTGGCCCTTTAGTGAATGAGGAGGATGCATTAAAGCACTCAGATGCAGAAAATTCTAACCTCCTAAAGGACTACTTCTCTTCACTGTTTACTAAAGAATGTGGTCCCATCTTCCAAACCACAGATTCTTACTCAGGGGAGAAACTGGAGGAAATGGACCTCCGCCAAGGAGAAATAGAAAAAAATCACTGATCTAAAGACAAATAAGTCCCCTATCCCGGGCGAATTTTTACCTAAAGTTTTAAAAGAAGTGCGCGATAAAGTGTCACGACATCTGAACACAATCTAAAACATGTCAATCCGGACCGGATGCGTCCCTAGAGACTGGCGCGAAGCGGAGGTGACTCCTCAATAGACGGTAAACTCATGGAAAGCATCATGGTAGACAAAATGACGTCATATTTAGAGTCCAACTTGGGATTTAGGACTTTCCAGCACGGGTTCCGAGGGCAACGGTCATGCCTACCGATCATGACCGAGTGAGCATGACCGGGTTAACGCGATGTATGTTATCTACTGAGACTTTCAAAAAGCCTTCGATAAGGTACCCACCGCCGCCTCCTCCGAAAAGTGCGTGCGCTGGGCATAGACGGAAATGTAACAAGTTGGATAGAGAACTGGCTAATTAGCAGACGGCAATGGGTTGTGTTGAATGGACAGGCTTCTGAGTGGGTTCCCGTTACTAGCGGTGTTCCTCAAGGTTCTGTCCTGATACCACTACTGTTCATCATCTACGTCAACTCCTTGGACGGTGACATGGTTGCGAAGATTTTTAAATTTGCCGCTGACACTAAGCTTGGTATGAACGTCGCAAAGGAAGCAAATACTACTCGCCTTAAAGATGATCTTCGAAAGATTGGGGAGTGTTCGGACACGTGAAAAATGCCTTTTAACGTGAAAAAATGCAAAGTGATGCACATCGGCAACCGAAAACGTCAATCTCATTATATCCTTAAGTGCACTGCTCTTGAATCCACCGACACTGAGAAGGACTTGGATGTAACTATAACTACCGATCTCAAGTTCTCGAGGCAGTGTATTGAGGCGGAGAAGAAAGCCCAAAGGATGCTAGGTTATATAAAGCTACAGTTTGGATATCTGAACAAGGAGATAGTACTGTGTTTGTCTAACTTCCTGGTCCGACCGAACCTGGAGTATGCCATACAATTTTGGAGCCCCTCGCTTCGAATAGATATCGCAAGATTAGAACGTGTGCAAGCCAGAGCGACCAGACACAAGAGTTATGAAGATAGATTACGGGAACTAGACCTGTTCTCGCTGGATACCCGTAGACTGCGTGGTAAATTTATCGAAGTGTTCAAATTACTTCGAGGCTTTGACATTGTAGACTACAGGGACATTTTCCAGCTTAGCCAGAGCAGAACAAGAAATCACGGCAACAAACTTGAACTAAAATGTTACCAGCGTGATCTGTGTGGGAAATATTTCACATATAGCCTCTGCGGCACTTGGTACGCACTTACAGTGGAAGTTGTCAAGAGCAATTCTGTTGAACAGTTCAAGTCGAGACTAGACAAAGTCTTGAAAAATAGCCGCTTGGAGACTTGAAGCGTGGCGTGAGTGCTCTTCTAGAGCGTCAATCTGACCCTGTAGAGGACTGCGCTTGCTCAAGTGTTCACTTAAAGGCACCCTCTTTGAATGGATCGTAAAGTCTACTAGGGTACCTCTTTTTCTTGTTACTCCTTGCTACACACACACACACTCTCTTTCTCTCTCTCTCTCTCATCTCCATTTCTCTCATCTTTGACATCTCCTTCCCCCTCAAGATGTAACTTCTGGAAAGAAGTGACATCCAAAAATAACAAAATGGGGTATACATCGTAATTTCGCAACAACAAAACAGAAAAAAATATAAGAATACATGACACTAAATTAACAAGAATCACAAAACAAATACAAAAAAATCTACATAGAGCGACAGGGGAGTACATATGTATTTATAAGGATTATAATACAAAAACAATAATTGACAATAACCACAATTACCAACAAATACCTTTAAGAAGGAGGCTCACCAGCGTCGGGTCCATAGCAATATTAAGTTAATACAATAAGTCTACTATAAAAAAGAACAAATAAAAAATGGGTACATGTTCCCTTACACTTAATGGAAATATTGTCTTAGCATATGTACAAAAAAATCAATCTTAAAATTTAGAAATAATTTACTCTCAATTAGGATCAGTTCGACGAGGAATTCAATGTATTTCTGCTTAAGCTATCAGCCATAACGTTATCGGAACATTTAATATACAGGATGCTAAATTGAAATTCTTGTAAAAACAAACTCCAGCTCATAAGTTGACCATTATTGTTTTTTGTACATTTTAGAGGTAGGGCAAAGATTTCTATTACAAACTCTTTCCCCACCCAAAAAATTTTAAACTTTTGACATCCCAAAATTATCGCGAGGGCGTTTCGCTCAATCACAGGGTAGTTATTTTCGCGGGGTAGCAATTTCTGACTTGCATATGCAATGATAAAGCTCTAATCATTTTCCTCGTACTGGTCTAGGACACAGCCTTTTCCTTCATTGCTGCCATTTATTTGAATGACAAAAGGTTCATCCGGATTGGGCAAACGTGATATGGGCACCAACGCGAGTTTTCCCTTAAGTTGATTAAAACTCTTAATCGACAGTGGGTTCCATACGATGCGCTCGGGGCCTTTTATAAAGAAAGGTGCACACAAGGAAGTGGAGAGTGAGGCTAAATTCTGAATAAAGCGTGTGTAAAAATACGTGGAACCCATAAAGGATCTTAATTACTTCTTGGTCGCTGGCAGAGGCATTTCAACAATGGCTCGAATTTTATCCTCCTGTGGAGCTAGCCGGTCATTTCCAATGCGGAATCCTAAATAGTTAATTGTACTGTAGGCGAAATGACACTTACTGGGACTTACGAGGGGCGGTCAATAAGTTTTGCGAATCAGTAGGGCAAAACAAAGGAAGGGAGATGGTTGTTTGTGGGGGTTTTAGGACAAGTTATGACAAGTCAGGACCTGCAGCCGCACGCTCCTGCCTCGTCTATTTAAGAAGCAGTAGCTGATCGCAGATCGTCAGTCACAAATTTTTCAACAATGGAGAAAGTTGAAAACCGCGCAGTGATCAAATTTTTGACCAAGGAAGGCAAGAAGGTAAAAGAGATCCATAAACGCATGGTTGCAGTGTACACCGACACCATCCCTTCCTATTCAACCATTGTTCGCTGGAATAGGGAGTTCCACCATGTTCGTGAGTCCCTTGAAGATGACCCCCGTCCAGGACGCCCGTCAAAAGTGACCAACGAGGACAATGTGGCCCGTGTGGAGAGGATGATCCTCGAAAATCGACGGGTGAAGGTCGAAGAAATCGAATAAGGAACTTGGAATACTACATGGAAGTGTTATTAACATCATCCACGACAATTTGGCCATGACCAAGGTCTCTGCCCGTTGGGTCCCTAGAAACCTGACGCCCTATGCTCATTCACGACAATGCCCGTGTTAACAAGGTCAAAGTTGCACAAGCTGACCTACGCGAGTGTGGATTCGAGGAGATCAACCATTCCTCCTACAGTCCAGATCTGGCCCCTAGCGACTACTTTTTATTCCGCCAGCTCAAGGCTGCACTGCATGGACGCTGGTTTGGGGACGATGAAGATGTCCAGCTCGCCGTCCAGGAGTGGATTGAACAGCAGTCAGAAGATTTCTGCTTGTCGGGAATTCGAAGCCTCAGGGACAAGTGGCGCAAGTGCATTGAAGTTGAGGGTAGTCATATTGAAAAATGATAAAACACTTTTCCTCATATCTCGTTTCCTTATATCCGAATTGCAAAACTTATTGACAGCCCCTCGTATAGTTAGATTCTGCTCCCGAAATCTTAGTAAAACTGATTGTAGATGGGTTTTCTGAAGAGGCTTTAACTGGTTGCTCACTTTTGGTTCGGCCTACGAGGATTCAGTTGCATCTGGCAAGACATGTAGGGGGTATTCGCTGTCTTGCTCTAGGCATGCAACTTGTACTACACTTAGCGAATCCATGGGATAATTAGCCTCCATAGGAATTTCCTCAACTATAGCCACAATCTGGTTAGCCCATGCGCGTCGGTGCTATTTCTTGTGAAGATTTACGTTCAGAAGCAGCCCTCTTGTTGATGTTTCAATCAAATAATCGAGGAAGCCGCGTATCTCGCTCACTTTATAGAGGCCCTTCTATTGGCTTAGTAATTTTTTTTTTCAGTTGGGAGCAACAACAAAACTTTTTCAGCTGGCTTAAATTTTCTATCTTCAGATTTGTTCTCGAAGTAAGTTTTATATTTATCTAAGTTAACATCCGCATTTTGATACGCAATTTCGGGGCATTTTTCCAACCTTTGGCGTAATTCGAGCAGATACGAGTACAAAGTTTGGATTTCCGGATAAAGTTCTTGATTTGTAAATAGCTCGTTTAAAATGCTCAAGAGGCCTCGTACATTCCATCCGTATAGTAAGTCAAAAGGAGTGAAACCCAAGGTGTGATGGGGAATTTCTCTATACGCAAAGAGAGCTACTGGAAGATATATAGGCCATTCTCTTTGCTACTCGGCACATAATTTCTTTAGAATGGCTTTGATACTGTCATTCACCCTTTTGCACATTCCATTTCCGGCTGGGTGGAACGGAGTCGTAAACAAGGGTTTTATAATGAGAAACTTGCCCACATATTCCATCAATTGGGACATAAATTGGCAACCACTATCCGACAATATCTCTTTCGGCAGCCCAACAAGGGAGAAAATCGTGATGTGTGCTTCGGCACAAGAGATTTTGCCAATCATCTTAAGTGGCACAACCTCGTGGAATCTGGTAGCAAAATTGAATGGAGTTAAAACATAACTATGGCCCTTACGCCATTCTGTAAGGTTGCAGGCTTGACTCTCCCTCTAATCGTGGTCTTCTGGCACATGTCGCACGTACGACAGTAACGCAGGATTTCCTCCGAAGCACCTGGACAATAGAAATATTTAACGGCCCCGTTGTGGCGTTTTAGAGTGGCTAAAATTACCCAAGAAGAGACTATCGTGGGGGGTTGAAGGATGAGTTTGACATGGAAGCGGGGGACACATAATACTTGGGACTCTGTGTTATTGTCTGCTGATCACACGCAGTAAAGGAGGTCATCATTAACAATGAAATAGTTTATCTTGTTGCTGCTAATGGACTCTCGCGTCTTGTTTTGTGCCTTTATCCATAGGTGGTGAAGAGATTCGCACTCTTTCTGATTTTTCATTAGGTCTTCGTTCAGGACAGTTGGGCAATCTGAAGCACCGAGGGTTTCCACAAGTGCAAGCGCTTCCGATTATTTAACCGCTTAAGATCAGGAGGTCATAGGTTGCGCAAAGTGGGTGCGGATACACGCGGAATCTGGCCAATTAAAGCAGCACAGAACTTCATGGCCACTGCGACTACCTCGGTCAGCGAAGTAGGTCACACTCGATGTAGCATCTCACAATGGAGAATCTGTTAGCGCACCTCAGTTAATCGTGCACTGTTGCAAACTTGTGATCTGGGACTACTGTGAGATATTGCAATGTAAGTGCACCCTGTGTCGCGCACAAAAGTTGAGATCCGGCAACCGTTCACAGCTCCAATTTCGAATTGAATGCCTCCAGGAGTGCTTGTATCAAATAGAAAGTTCACCTGGTGGCCGGCGGGACTCGATTCGCTTGAAGGGAGGTGAGTCTGCTTGCGACAGCGGTTGAGCAGGCTGTCACTTCTATTGTTCACCTCGTGGAGATGTCCACCTGTAACTTGAGAATTCTGAGGGGAATTAGTTCTCATATGACCCTCTACTCCACAGGAGTAACATACGATAGTTCTCCTGAGGAACCACGAAGCAGGGGGATTAGAGGAGAAGGGTTAGATCTCACGTTTGTCTGGCAGAGAGAAGGGGTTAGGCTTAGACGGACCAGTCATCTTGATGAGCTTATCCCTGATGTGGAGAGCGAATTTTGTTTTATGAGCTCGATTGCTTTTCAACGGCCTGATTGAGTTTGCATTTGGCCAATTCGTACTCGGTCTGCTTAAATTTATAAATAAGAATACAACATGTCCTCTAACAACCACTGCTAGCCTCGAAAGGAGGGATTAAGGGAGTATTTTCGCCGAAGAGAAGCTGAATAAAACAGTGTAGGAGTCTCCTCGTTCCTAATTCTTATTTCTTCTTATTTAACTTTTTTGTCTTCGGGCTCTCGCGGTAAGGGAGGCCGAGAAAAAGAATTCTTCTCTGTCACGTCCTATTTGGCAAAATACTAATCTTACCCAGGCCATCGCTTAACTATTTATACGGGCCCGCCGAAAGTGAATTTGCCGGGGCACCGGAAGTAAACTTTATTTTATCTATACCTCGGTGTCGTGAGTGAATTTAGTTAAACCTTCACGGCATCTCGCGGAACCTCTCGTGATACAATGAAGCTCGCTATAAAGCATCTTATCAAATGGAAGTTAATTCAAAAAGAAGGCGATCGCGGGTTCTTTCCGTCTTACCCGTTTCTCTCTCTCTATCTCTGATCTCCATTTCTCTCATCTTTGACACTCATATTTTTCTTGATTACGTTCAATTTATTCTAGTGTTGGTTTACAGGTAGGCCCTTTAGTATATTTCCAATCTTTTTAGCTCATCAAAAAGGTATTTATAACTGGTATGCCAATGGAGACAGTATTTTTCATTGTAAAATGTCCACTTTTTTGTTATTGACTGTGGGTCAGCCTTACTAGTGCTGAATGTGAACCAGCCCATTTATTTAATAGTCAGTTAATATTTATTCGAGTAAATGTTGGGGAAAGCATTGATTTTACCAGGTTCTATCAGTTGCCCTCACTTCTTTAAAAACAATTTCCTCTTCCTCGCAAAGAAATAACGTATATATCGTTGTTACTAGAGTTGATTTGTTTATATTGTATTAATTGAAAAGGAAATATTTATCAATTAAGGATTTATCTGCCTGGTTTTAAGATTAAAGTATAACTACTGCACTAACGAGCATTGTCCTCTTCGTTAAGATTAACATATACTTACTTATCAAAGAGCATAGTGCTCTTCGTTAAGATTGCCATATACTTACTTTACTAATGATCATTGTGTTCTTCGTTAAGATTGACATATACTTACTTTAGTAATAAGCATTGTGCTCTTCATTATGATTGACATATACTTACTGTACTAACGAGCATTGTGCTCTTCGTCAAGATTGCCATATACTTATTGTACTAGCAAGCATTGTGCTCTTCGATATGATTGCCATATACTTACTGGACTAATGAGATTGTGCTGTTCGTTAAGATCGTCATATACTTACTCTACTAATGAGCATTGTGCTCTTCGTTAAGATTGCTATATATTTACATTAGTAATGAGTATTGTGCTCTTCCTTAAGATTGCCATATACATTATGCTCTTCGTTAAGATTGCTATATACTTACTTTACTAATGAGCATTGTGCTCTTCGTTAAGATTGCCATATATTTACTCTAATAACGAGCATTGCTCTCTTCGGGTTTAGAGTAAAGCATTTCGCTTACCCGACAAACCGCCGGCGTTTGATACTAATTATTTTAAGAAAGCAATTTTTTTTTACCAGTTTCAATTTTAGTTTTCAGTTTAGTTTGGAGATGTAAAAATAAGAGTTCTGAGAGCTCAAATTTTCGTATATTAAACCAGTAAACGTATTTTATCTTGACTTTAGGCCGAGAAAATAAGTAAGGATCTGAAAAAACCAAGACAAAGAGTAATTTATTAGGAGCTATGTAATTTCTATTAAAAAATGTTTGCTGGCATGATTTAAGCATGTTATTTGCATTACCAATGTTCAAAATTAGATGTTATAAGCGATCGCGAGAGACAACAAAATTATAAGAATTGAAGTATGCAGTTGAATGCGATTTTTCCTTAATAATTCAGAAAATATTTATTTCGAAACAAATTACGAGTATGTGGTTATTCCTATTTCCCTATGATTCACTAAAATGTATATTTTCAATTAATTTTTCACCAATGGTAGAAATCATCATTCTTCTTCTTCTTCTCTGCTTTTCCTACCTGGAGTCACTGTGCTTGATGAGTCGTTTCTCGTTCAAAGACTCATTCATTGAGCTTTTGGCAGAGACTTTACGGACGGCAGCCCTTTTGACTCCAACCCTCTCTATTTATCCGGGCTTGAGAGAAGCACTTTATTTATTTAACAACCAGGCAATGGCTTCACCACTCCCCTCTAAGGGGGTAGCTTGCGCTTCACTACTAAAATTAAAATTTTAAATCTAAAGAAAAGCAACCAAGGTTAAATTTTTATAATTTTTCTGAATTTCACCAATTATAATAATTTTAAAAAAGGAATTCTAAATTAAATTTTCTGAACTTCACCATTTGTATTTCTTTGGGTTTTAAAAATTCACAAAATTTCGATACTTATATTTATTTCTGAACTTCACCATTTTGTTTTTTTATATTATAAAAGAATTATTAAAAATAACTTTGATAACAAAAACATAAGTCATAACCAAACTTAGATGAAATTATTATTCAAATACTCAAAAATATCCCCTTCTTAAATTATAGTTAGTGAAATCTGCGTTAGGTAAATATTTTATTTTTTTAATTTAAATCCAGTTTCCACTTGTGCAAAAGAGATGAAGCAGGAAAAGAAACTCAGACGAAAGTCTACGGTAAAAATCCTTTCGCTATAAAACAGGTGACAAACAAAATTAACTTAATCCCGCCGTAAATATTAACAAACATGCTACTTATTATTAGGCAACAATTCAATTAGAATGTACACTGAAGACGTTGAAAATGCAGAGAATAATTAAAAGCCAATACAGAAACAAATTTAACTTAAAGAGTCCTAGAAAAGCAAGAAGGATAAAAGACACGAAAAAGAGATGATAAAAAAAACAAATGGAAGATCAATTAGGTGTCAACAAGACCCTCGGGTGTCGTAAAAAAAGCAATCAATCAACCAGAACGCAATAAAATTTAATTCCCTCGACAATCTTCAATCCCCAAGACTCAAAGCTCAAGAAGAGACGTGGAAAGAAGGCACATATGATACTACACTACACTAAACTAATCACGAGGCACACTCAAAATAACGTTCAGATCACATAACTGACGCAACGCACTAAAGATGAAAAAAGGGTCAATTGGGTGAATAAACTAAAACATAAACAATTATCTTTTTTATGTTAGCGATTGGAAAGTTAGATGGCCTCTCTAAGATTGTGAACAATAGTTAAATAATAAGTAAACTGTTACCTACATAACACTAAACTCTAGTAAACACAAATCATAAAGTAAAAAGAAATGAATTCCATGACCTTAATTCCATCTAACCTCTTACCCCGGGGGGCCGTAGTTGTTAGCAACGTTTTGTGCTTGTCTTATTTGAAAATGAACTTAATTAAAATTCGGAATTCCTTGAAATACGTTGTTTTTCGTTTTTCCTGGGTTATTTTTTAAAATTCACTGCTAATTTTGCAGTTATTTTCCCGTTCGCCTTCATCCGCATGGTTCAATAAGTGCGCTTATTAAAACTCGATTCCCGTCGTCTGCGCAAATAACGACGGATTAAAAGCCTTTGACATGAGACGCAAAAGCGACAGATGAAAGGATGTGACATAAAAAAATGAAACGGTCTAAAGTTCTATTTTTATCGCAAGAAAAAACAAGATACTAAATAATATCGAAGGATCAAGAAAAGAGACGGAAGATAGAAATAATCATCTATACCAAAAAGGTAGGGAGTTTATAATAAGAAATTTATAAAAAAAATGGAGAAAATAGAGGAAATGAAAATGTGTGTAAGTTATATATCTGTAGTTCTGCCTGTGAATTTGGGGGCTGAGAGGGCACGCATCCTCTAGATGTTAACTATGGTTACCCATAATCTACCTGATATCCCCTTATGTGAAGGAGTATAAAATGTATCATAAACAGACCAAAGTCCTGAGAAGTGAAGCTAACGAAAGCATATGCTAAATAGAAATAGGGAAGGAAAGGGATGTTGATAAGTCTCAAAACATTCATCAACTTCCAATGCTCGTGGCAGAAGGTCATTGCTAACTAAGTCCCTATGTATTTAAGAAGTGAGAATTAAATATATAGGTTAATCACAAAATCTCCTCGCAGTAAGAGACTTGTATACAATGCCAATGTACTCGAACTCGAAGACAAAGAAATAACGATTTTTATTCTTCATATACACTTACTATTTGTACTGTAGACAATTATTTCACTTCTTATCAATGTAATTTTATTACGCGAAGAAACTTCTTGATCGCCCGATACAAGCCTCCAAGTTCTCAACGACGATAGACATACAAACCTAAAGTACAAAGGACAGCCTCCAAATTGAAAGATAAATAAAACTACAACATACATGTTGACAAAACCGATTCCGCTTCTAAAACCTCCGGATGTTATGATTGAAAAAGAAAAGCCTTGAGAATGTTCAAATTTCACATGAGACTACCTTACTCTATGGAGGAGAAGGGGGAGGGTCAAGAGGCAAGAAAAGAAAAAGTCTAGCAACATTTAGCAGCAATATGGTATATTTAGGACTATATCTCAAAATGGTTCTTTAAAACCCGAAAATTGACTCCGAGCTCTATCAGCAGTTTCTAAATGAATTAAGATATATTTTATTGATAGAAATTTTAACTGGATAAAATTTAAATTTGGTGTAGGCAGAATTTTCTCCATAAGCGCGAATATAATCCTCTTTTACTCTTAGAAATTTGAAAATCCAAATGTGTTTGGATGAAACCAAGTTCTTTATTCCCCCTTTGAGTCATTTTCCCATAATCTCAACTAACGAAAACATTATTTTGCATGAAGAAAATGGTTGCCTTTCAAATACCTCTCGATATCTCTTAAGTTTACTCTTATTAAGAAATAGTTGTCATAGTCTAAGCCATTTTTCAAATATTAATTTCTCTGCATATATGCTATAATATGAAATATTTTAACAAATAACAATTTTAGTACATAATTATTTAATACATTATATGGTTTCCTTTTGTCTTTTTTTTATTCTTGAGAAGTAATCGAATAAATCTTGATGATGTTCAGATATATTTTTCTACATATGAATGAAATTTATTAACGAAACACACTTCAGGATATTTTTCCATTCTGAAATGTTGAACTAACTAACCACATTCAGATACTATATTATTACACGGTGAAATGTGAATAAAACACCAACCACCTTCCTAGTAAAGTTAGCCGCAAAATTGGTTTACGAATTGAGCAATATTCTCTAACATTGTTTTTTTAACAAGGATCAACTTTGGACAATTCTTGAAACCACGAATATTTTTAGCTAAATCGGTTTCTCTTATAAAGGAATATTGTCTGAAAGAATCATATATAAGAAAATTAAGAAGTTATTTCGCATTGCCACAGATTATGATCTTCCTATATAAAAGTGAAAGGACAATGGCAAGGATGACGGCATTATTAAATAGAGAACCTAAATATATACGAACGCCGCTGGAAAATCGCAACTAATTTGAACAAGTTTACCATCATTCCAGTCAAAAGAAATAAAATGGCACTAATTTATGTAGGGAATGAGAGATATCCATACAAGAGAGCAAGCACAGTGCTAGGCTTAAAAATAAATGCCAGGGGATATAAGGACCAAATAAACAGCATAATTGCACGTGCGACTCAGGATATAAGAGAATTATATCGATTCAAAAACCTAAGAACAAGCAATAAAAAGAAAATTTACTTTGCCTACATCAAACCAAAAATACTGTATCCGCCCATGCCATTAGCGGCCATTCCAAAGATTTGGATGATGTAATTGCAAAGAGTGCAAAATAAGCACTCTTAATAATAAACAAAGCTAGGAGAAGAGACAGAAAACGCCAACAGACACTACACGAAGAAGCCAACATCAGGGCGATAAACAAAGACCTAGGTACCAGGGCCTTCAATATTTGGCAGAAGGTGAAGAGGAACTCTGACCTAGATTTAATTAGGAATCACTTCGGAATTCCCGACCTACTACGGAACCAGGCTCGGAAAATATTTTTCAGCAGCAGCAGAGCTGCTTGGCACAACCAAGACCTGATCTACGCATAAAACTACCGGATGAGCAATATATCCCAAAGATACCAAAAAACAATCGACAAAGTCACAGAACACATACACAAAAAGGCTTGGAAGCTACTAAGTACAAATGTTGTTTGTACAAACTAATAGTCATAGAATTTGATAAAAAAATAAATAAATAAATTTATATATATATATATATATATATATATATATATATATATATATATATATATATATATCAGACTAACACAAATGTTAGGAAAACTTTAAAGGCTTCAAAGCTAAAATAACAAAGATGAAAGTAAAACAACTAATACACTAGCGAAAAGAAACAAAGATGATACCCTTTTCCCAGGGACCTAACTATCTTATCTATCCTTTATTCCCAAATTTCACCACCAAACCCTTTTACTAACTAACTAACTATTTCTCTATCTATCTAGTTTCTCCACTTTTTATGTACAATGTCCAATTCGCATTGGCATGAGACATCACTTGCAATTGGCCACACAAGTCGCAATCACTTGATGGTGAAGTAAGCATGCCATAGCGACGCACCAGATGTCCATACGAATGTTCAAAAGCTAGCATTAAAGGTGAAAATACACACACACTCTCTCTCACTCTTTCTCTCTTCCATACACACATATACAGTCTCCCTGCCTCTCTACCCTTTGTCTGTCTCAATGTGTCACTCTTTATGTATCTCTGTTTATTTACGTCTCTCTCTGTCTCCCTATTTTTCTTTGTATATTTGCCTATCTGTGTAAATTTCTCACTATTTATCTCTGTCTCTCTATTTTTTCTGCCTCTCTCTCTCTATTTTCATGTGTCTCTATTTCTCTTTTCTCTAAATTTATATGTCTCTTTCTTTATTTCTCTCCATATATTTCTATTTCTCTTTATCTATGTATCTCTGTCTCTCTGTAGGTCTGTGTGTGTCTCTCTCTGCTTCTATTTCTCCCTCTATTACTCTCTCTCTATTTCTTTCTGCCTATTTCTAGATTTCTCTTTGTCTATTTCTTTCTCTCCCCTCCTCAATGGGTATCAGCTAAAGCATAGGCAACCATGTTGCAGCTGACATTTTTAGGATTGTGTTTCCCCTACGCTCCGATACCCACAGGAAGTTCAATATATTTTCACTTCTTCCAGTTTCCTCAATTTTTTAATAAGTATCCCTTTAAAAACGTTCTCGGGGAGATTGCCTCGTTGAATTTGATTCTTAATTTTAATTTAAAGAACCTCTCTCTCTCTCTCTCTCTCTTATTCCCCCGCCCCTCGGATGAACGCTACGAATTAGAAAAAAATCCCCTGGAACTTGAATTAATCTCTCCCGCCTTTCCGCCAATCGATTGCGCGAGCCTCGACGGCAAACTGCCTTCTCTATTCATTACTTAATGATCCACTCGAAAGGCAGTAGTCACACCATGCTACAAAGGGATTGGGTGAAATAGAGCTGAAGGAGACTTCGTAAGTGGTAAAAGGGAGTCGAACCCATTCATAAAAGAGCCTCATGCAAAGTCAGATCCAGTGTCATAAATGCGTAGGTTACCCCAGAATTGGCTGGTAAACTACATGAGATAAAGACATTTGCGTAAAGGATTCAACAAAAATCACTAGACATAAAAATATTAGAGAATTTTAATAAAAATTTACAAAAACTGAACGGTGGGAAAAATATTTTCACATGAACTGACCTTGTCACTGAGAGAGAAGTTTAATCTCTGGTGGGAAAAAGGAAACCTTACGATGAATTCCGTATCGTGTCAAAATAAAATCCGCGTTTGGCCATCAAGAATCAACTTTTCCATAAATTCTTTATGTCCTAGTATAGCAGGGATAGCGAGCTACTGGGCAACCACCAAATTTTAATGACTCACCAACCTTTTTATTGAATCAATACAATAATTTTGATGTTTCCTTCAATATTTCAATTTTCAAATTTTACTTCGGCCTGTTTGAATAATAATTAATTATTCCATTTTTTTACCAGAATACAAATGCCATAAACACATAAACACAGTTGGAATGATTAAAATTTTTATATTACTGCAAAATTGATTGTGTTTAACTGGATTTTCTGTCTCACAACATAGTTCAGAGAGAACAATAGACAGTTATAATAAGCTGCTTTAAATTCTATGCTGGATGGTGAATTTAAAAAAAAATATGATAATTAGTTCTTATCTTTAGAAAAATAAAATTATATATATAAAATTAAAAAACAACTACCTAG
Organism: Ceratothoa steindachneri; assembly: GCA_963969495.1. Lineage (NCBI taxonomy): Eukaryota > Metazoa > Arthropoda > Malacostraca > Isopoda > Cymothoidae > Ceratothoa > Ceratothoa steindachneri. Next base: position 69,342,389 of record OZ018327.1, on the reverse strand, counting down.
TTTAAATGATTTGATAATTATGGCATTTTTTAAAGATCGTTTCTCTTTCCTAGGCAATCTTTCAGTATCTTTCGTCCTTTTCTAAGAATTTTCATACCAAAAATTTTGTCAATTCCGAAGTTTTAAAAGTTGTGATAATTCCTTTAGGAGTACGAAAAACTACTACAGACTAATGCAAAGATAGTTAAGAATATAATAAAAGTGGGGAATTTTTTCTTGGGGGTGCAGTGTTTTTGCAATTAGTTAATAGCTCCTCGCTCATATAATATTAAGGTAGATTTTTAAATAACTTATCAAAAGTTATGGTTGGTAACGTATAAGTTAATTAAAAGTGAAAAAAAACTCAAAGAATCCCTAGTGACGACAAAAAGTGAAATAATAAAAGTAGTGAAAATAATTAAAAAACAAATTCGTAAAAATGACTAAACTCAAAAGAAAGTGAATAAATACATAAATAATCAAATAATTATAAATAGAAATGTGTGATTAAAGTGTTTATATACAAAATAAAGTAAGAAAGGTAAAGTAAATAATAGAAAGATAAGTAATTAAAGTCAAATAGAAGGGAAAAAATACATAAATATAAAATAATTTTAAATAGTAATATTAGTGATTAAAGTGTCTAAATACAAGATAAAGTAAATAAAAGAAACAGGCGATTAAGATATCAAAAATAACTCAGTATTGAAATATTTAATTAATAATTCACTTATAAGCAATAGAATAATAAAGTGACTAAATACAAACAACTGAATTGCAAATAATAACTAGAAAATGAGTTTATATAAAAGTAAAATGACTAAAACAGATCGATTATGGCTAAATGTATAACAACATAAATATGCAGAAGTTTACCGATAATCTCTTCAGAATTCCTAATTTAGAATTAGAACATTATAGTTAATATAGAGTAAAAGATAGATCATTATAACTAACACTATCTGTACATAACAGACTCATTTATGTTTTTAAATATTCAAAATTGACAAAAGAGAAGAGGTAAATTTAAGATGAACGCCACTCTTGTAGTATATAATACCTGGAAAGTATAAGTTTCCTAGGTAAATAATATGACCGATAGTTGGTTATCCATAATTCTATATATTGCATTGTTTTTTTGTCGTCGTCGAAGTTTGGCGTGCGACGCGCAAGCTCCTTCTAAAAAAATCCTAAAATATTGTAAATCAGCTTTGAGAATAAAACAATGAATCAAGAGGATCTCGGAGCAGCAGGAGGCCCCAGAGGTGTTGTATCTTGGCCCGCCAACTTGTGAACTCACCCTTGTCCCTCGCCAACTCCTGACCCACTGTCTTGTCGATGTCCTTGACTGGAAAAAGACTACGGGAGTCAACCCCTAATGCAAAATCTGTTGTGGCGACCCGCACTAGGCGAGCGTTATTAGACCGACGACTCGGCAGTCTCCCGCAACACTCCACAATGGATGGTCGTCTTGGACCACCTCGCCACTACCCCAACTATGGAGTGTCAAGACAGTGGGCTGATAAATGCACACCCCGTTCCCACTCTAAGAATCTTTCGTGCATGTTTCTCTCTATGACTAACTTATTTTTTTTAAGGGCTTGAAATTATGTCATCGCCGAAATTGACGGACAACCAACTACTGCAGTGTATCCCTAAATTCTCGACACATAGGAAATTTTATAATGGGCTCCTCGTTCACCAGATTTTAACCCCCTCCCCCTTCGATGCCTTTTTATTGCGTATGCTAAAGATGTGCTCTTCGCTCAGCGCATCATAAATAAATGTGCTCAAATTGACGGAAGTTAGGAGTTAATGCAATGGGTGAATCTCGTAAATCGTATCAAACTTTGCATCTTAAATGGTATAAATCACCTTGAAGATTTTATTGATTACAGTAGGAATAATCCTGAAGTTGGACAAGTAATTCTCTGGTGTTAAACTGGACGAATGGAAGTTCTTACTCTATCAATGGCACAATCAGACGGTTGTAGGACGCATTTCAATATGAATCTTCAAATAAATGAAAGAAATATTTTAAAGCAGGTTTTGAACCACCGACAATTGCAAAGCAACAACAACAATAGCAAATTACTTGAATTTTCTACTTATCTCTTATAATTAGATATTTTGCAGTATTGAAGTAAAAGAAACAAAAAATAACAATGATAAACTTGATAAAATGATTTGAAATGATGATGCCAAGAATTTCAATATTCGTTTGATTTCAAAGTTTTTTATTTATTTTACGTAAATAGTAGCCATTTCCTTTACGCATAAATGCGCTCATAATTTGTAGCAGAATTTTAAATACACAGAACAGTATTTCAGAACTTAGTAATTAGAATGAATTTCTTATTAGAATTTTTTGCCAATTATTTTTGCATTATAAGATACATGATGGGTGAGTCAATAACACACCTGTTAAATATCTACAAATGCATACTTGAAATTAAACTCGATCTCGAATAAATCATTATTCATATAATCGTGTATAAGTTTATAAAATAAGATACGAGATCGACTTCTGTGCGAAAGAGCCATCTTTCATCAGGCAACTATTAGCCTATATAATTACAGTTCCTCAGAATAGACAAAAGCAAAGAGATATGCTTATTACATTTCGAGAGACGGGAAACACGTAGGGAAACATCTTCTAAGTAGATAAACATACCGTAGACATTGTTTAAGATAAATGCAAACATAAGGACATTGAAACAAGAAAGATGTGAGAGGAAGCGGAACGAATCCTAAATTATTCACGAATACTATTCCTAATATTAGAAGGACGATTAAACGTGCTTAACTTAAGTTGCCGCAAGGGTTAATTTTGAAAAGAGGCACGTTTACCTTCATAAAACCTTATGGCTGGAAATATTATGGACAAACAAAATGAAAATGAACACCCAGAAGGCGTGCTGGGCGAAAAGCTTAAAAGCTTCTTTCGACAAATAGCATACTGACCGTAAATAACAGTGTACAAAGCATGCTTTTATGGGGTTTCTTTGCTACTAATAGTACAGAAACAATTCATAATATCGATTCAACAATGAGGAAATGAAAACCAGAGGTTTTTCTATTGATTCATATCAGAAGACTGAGGTGGCTACTGCATCACCGCAATATTGTTGTTCCAGATCAAATGTATGTGAACGCAAACTTGTAACATGGGATTGTGTCGTAGAATTGGCTCTCGACGATATACCATATATAAATATTCGTTGAGGGAATTATTCTAATATTTCAAGTCCGTGGTAATCTGATTGACCGAAGTTAGTCCAAAAGGGGGGGGGGGCTGGAGAGGCTTATTTATCTTTAATATGCTTAAGAAGTGGAACGGGACACAAGGATAAATAATATGGCTACCATCAATAAAATAGAGTTTTATTAATTAAACTATCAACAACACACAATTTTTTTTTTAACATAAACAGAGAATGAAAAGGGTCTTGGGAATATCTGACTAATCCGAGGATTAAGATTTGGAGAGATTTAAAAAGGTAAACAAATAAAAGTTAAAGGGGGGGAATGGTTCGCTAAACCATTCAAAGCACAGGGTTGCGTTGACAAAAGGTTAAATGATTAAAGGTAATGCTCAGCTCACGTAATTACAAAGTTTTGTGCAAAGGAAGACGATGCGAAGGAATATTTGGTCTACTGGCGATTTCCAGCAGAAGGGTTCTTCGGGGGGTTGTCCTTAACGAAGGGGAAGGACTGTCTTCGAAGAGTGAGAGCGAAGTGGGGCTCGGAAGTACGAGCGATCTTTGTGACAGCAAATAGGAGATGTTCTAGATGAACAATGGGGGTTATTGTTGAAACCAAGCGTTCTCTTGAAGAACATTAAAAAGGGGCAAATTAAATTATCCGGACGTAATGTCTTTGCGAACCGTTTCTTTGCGAACGGGCTTGAAGAACAATAGCTGTTCTAACGTTGTTCTCTTTCTGAACAACAGGGAGGCCTTGTTGACTTGGTGTCTCGAAGGGCACAAACCTTGGCACTCACGGGATATTGTCCTCTTCTGGACAATAAGGGGTTTCTCGGCAGAGTTCCTAGGTGCAAAAGGAATACCGGATGAGCTTGATGCCTCGCAAAGATAATCTGGATCTGATCTGCTTCAATCAGGAAAAGCTATGATATAAATAGTCGAAGCCATCCCCTTGGCGTAGGGGAAAATTAACTGGGAGGCTTCGGGGGAATATCCCGAAGGTGCCTGAGAAAATATCTTATCTGCCCATAAGCCTAACTCAATCTGGCGAGATCGACGTACGGAGGCGAAAAGGGTGAGTGAACCTCCTTGATTAAACATTTTCTCTGGTGGGCGATAACGCGCTCTGCTTCCTCTCGAAGATGCACGTGGGTGGCATGTGTTTCTAACATGTGATAGCGGCTAGATTTACGCGGCCTCAGACCGTTCTATCAGAGATTATTTTGCTGGAAAATGACAATCTGAATATTTCTAGAGAAGTCTCGTGCTGAGAGAAGCATGTACCTACCCTTAAACTTGACATGCAACCCCATACTATTACAGATCAGCCACCATGGTTTACGGTTGCCTCTATTCACTCTCGACCCAACTGCTCCCTTGGCCTCCTGCGGACTCTAACGTTTGCCTGGTGTTAGAATAACTGGACAATAGACTTGCCGGATCATAGGACTCCACGGATATATGATCCAGTTGCGGCGAGCACGTGCTCAAGCAACCGACTCTTATGATAGATGAATTAACCTGGCTGTACTCGGTCCATTTATGTTGCAGCTGGACTGTGGTTTTCATATTATCTCGGACTTAGATGTTTCAACTTTCTCGGATCATCTTCGAGATGACTTGTTTCCTCCATGGTATAGTTATGTTTTTCGCTATTATAAAATCATTTTATGATCCTCTTGACATGGAATATCAAGATGTGTTACATAAAGAAATTTTGACTGTATCACACCATATACTGATACTAGGATTTTATACATTTTTTTTTAGGTATTTCAAAAGAAGTTATAAGAAAGCTTGTACCCCTATTTTGCTTCCCAGATCTATTGAGCACATGTAAGCAAACCAACACCAACATATTCACAGACACCCATGAAATGAGAAAACTTCCACGTGTCCAAAATATTTTGGCCGCGGATTTACCCCAAAGGTACATTTGCACTTCACAAAAGGCTACACGAGGTTCTGAATTTATAATCGATCATTTTTAGGGCGAGTGCTTTTTTTGCTTTTTTAGTGCGTTTATACAAATTTCCGATGGAAACAGAGATTGACGTTGCTTAGTCGTCACCTAACTCTAAATTAAAATTATTGAATCAAACTCAATAAAATTAATATAATTTTATTTTCGTGTCCTTAAGTTTTAGGGGTTTAGTGGATAAAACGTTGTGCTCTCGACTCCCGTGCCAGGGTCCAATTCAATCGGAGAGAAAGAGGAAAAAAGATCGCTACTCGGTTACAATAGTAGCGCTTCCGATTTGGGATACCAAAACTCCACCGAATTCATGAGATTCTGTTTACTTTTGTAAGTTTAAGAATTTAAAGGCGGAAGTGATAAGTTATTTACAATTTAATAATTACATAAAATATTGACCTTAAAAACAATTTGGCTGGGACGAAAGCTTGGGACAATACTTGAGTGTAACCGAGGCCCAGTCATATCGTTTAAAGATGGCATGGGGAGCGAATTTTGATTTTAAGTTTAAAATTACTAACTTTCAGCGTACTTAAGAAAATGAAAATAACATAATCACCATACAAAACTAAAGAACCCAAACAACCTAACCACCGTAACACATGAAATAGGTCAAAATTTAAACAAAAATCAAACTGGCCTAACTTTACGAACCTTGGCAATTAACTCATTCTTACCTTATGAGGAGGGAAGAGCGGTAAGCTCCTCTTACCTTAAAAAATAGTACTAAGAAGACAACGATACGAAGAGCTAAGGCGTGTTTTGCTAGCAGAAATCAAAGGCGCTTCTTTTTTATCATGGCGCTTAAATTTCACTGTGTGTTGAGCGCTAGTTGTTTGTTACGTGGCCTCGAGTCTGATGAGTGGGTGCAAGAGGGTCTCCTCCCCCTACAATGACGCAGCCAATCGCAAGACCACTGTCTCTTACTTTTTCCTCACTTCCCACTGCTCAGTTTTCCCTCTCGAAACCAGCCAATGCGGAAAGGGAGACCCTACCTTGAGCGACGCAGGATTTTCTGCCTGATGGTTAAGGGCAAAACACAGTAATGGCCCTTTTACAGCAACTTACCCCCAAGCACCAACCTAAGACCAGCCCCTAGTGCTTTTGGGCTTGTCAGCGCTTGTTATTCTAACCTTTCAGTTTTTTTCACTATTTGTTCGGGTGATCTCCTCCACGATGAGTCTCAAATAAAGAGAGCGTAACATTTATTCTCCCCATTTAGTGTAAAAGTGAGCTTTATTCGTTACAAAGATGAATGGCAACAGGTAAATGGATGAATATCCAAATACACGAAATTCGCAAATGGTTTCTATGTTGACGATGCGCTCCATATTCGAATTCACATATGTTTGTGTCAAACATTCGCTCTTTTTGAACATCTGCTGCATCAAGCCTTCCCAGATTTATGATTATTTCGTGCGATACGATATTTCAGTCTCAGGGCCTATTGCTAATAAGAACCGAATCGTCGTAGCCAAACAATTGTTATATTCCCAACGTCAGGCCATTGTTTCATGGGAAAACAGGGCATAGTTATATCACCCTTGTGCTGCGCTACCAGGCAAACGATGTTAGAGCAACTGCACACCAGTGCTGCCAAAAGTTATTTCGCATTAAAACTCTAATTCTCTCGTGTTGTCAGCCTTATCATTTCTAACCCGAGAAATATATGCTGGAAGGCAAAAGATGTAGTATTAAGGAATGAATAAATGGATATTGCAACGAATTTTAACACTTATCAGGGTAGGAATGGCGAAGGCGCTTTTGTTTGTTTACTGTCAGTAGATTGCAGCATTTCTGACTTTGATGTTTTGTCCCTACCTTGTTATTAAATCGTGAGGGAAATTAAGTTGAATTTATTTCCGGTTGAGAATGTAATGATTACTTCAACTGGGAAATCGAAGTAAAAGCCTGCGGATAAGGGCGTTGCATTTGCAAACACCGATTACACTGGCCAACAAATTCGAACTTTTTTTAATCATCAGAGACCTGTGCAAACTTTTCTCATGGAATTTTTCTCGCTGATTTCAAATCTAACTTTAGTTTTTCTTTTGCACATCAGGTTTTTGAGATATTCAAAAATGCAATATGACCGCCGTCGTTGATAGAATGTAGCGTTTTACTCTGATTTCTTTGCCGAAACTGGTGATATATGGTTGCATAGCGCCATTGCTAGAAAAAATTGTCTTCTGTATATCTCTTTGTGCATTAAGGATAAGTTGAACTGACACAAAATGATGCATTTAACATATATAAACTCTAAAATTTATTATTCTCTTTAGGTGTAAACATATGATAAAGATAAATAGCCATGTTTTGTTTATTCCACAAGCATCATATAGGTAATGGTACTTATATTGCATGTATAAAAATGGTAAACAATGATTGAAGGGCTAATAAGTCAAAACTTGAATTCATAAACGTTGTGCATGGGATTTGCGTTTGAATTTTTTCTCATGATTAACACGATACAACATCCAACAATGATCTTCCATCATGCTCTCATTCCAAAATCCTTGATAGCAAGTTTCTATGGTCTTGATATCCTGGTGGGAATGTTCACCTTGCTCGTCACATACGGCTTCAAGATTTTATGGGAGAAAGTTAGGTGCGAATGCAGGAAATGAATTTTAAGTGTCATACGGCATCCCATTTCTTTATAAGATTGAAGAAGGTTATCCACGCCATCTCTGTATGCAGGTGAATTGTTGATGCCCAAAAAGTTTGAACATAACCACTTGAAGGCTAGCCATGCATTTAGTTTAAGAGGAGTGAGGATCTTCTCCAAGTCAGTGTCTGCTAAAACCTCCCTGACCTGTGGTCCCACAAATATGCCTTTTTTTAGTTTTGCCGCGCTCAGTTATGGAAATTTTTGGCACAGATATTGGAATCCCTGAGAATTGTCCTTAGCCATTGCTTTCACGAAGTTTTTCATTAGACTTAGTTTCAAATGAAGAGGTGGCAGATATATTTTCTGAGGCTCTACCATGGGAACAGACTGAACACTGCCTATTCTAGGCTCATATGTAGATCGAAGTGGCTAGTCACGCTTGTCATAATGTTTTGCAGTGGCACGGCTATCCCACAGCCAGAGGAAGCAACAGGACTTCGTAAATCCTTCTGACATACCCATTAGCATGCCTATGACTTTTAGATCACCACAGATGTACCACTGATGGGCTTGGTAGTTTGTGGTTTTAAGAAGAATATCTATATTGCCATATGTCTCCTTAAGGTGGACAGAATGGCCAATAGGAATGGAATGCTTTACGTTGCCATTGTGCAAGAGGACAGCTTCCAGACTTGTCTTAGAAGCACCAATAAATAGACGCCAGTTAGACGTTTCATATGTATGTGACAAGGCTTCAAACAATCCATTTATATCATGGCAGTAGCAGAGAGTTCCATTAACTGTGAAGAATGAAGTTAAATCAGGATTACGCTTCTAAAGTAACTCACATGCACATTATTCTCGAGTAAGTATTTTTCCTGTAGTCGAGATGTTAGAAGTCTGCTTTCTTTTTGTTAATCCAGTCGCATAATCCATTAGAGCAGGAAGTACAAATTTGGTGTGGTGCCAATGTTTTATCTTGGTCACCCAGAGGGTGTCAATTTCTTTATATCATTTGTGATAGTACGCTGCCGAGATTTTGGTGTAAAATGCCCACATACATAGCAGAATTTATCTGGATGATTTTTTGCACTCTCGAGGCATTGTTACTGCTTTGTAGAAATATTTGGAAGCCTTTTATGATCAAAGCAGAAGGAGCAGCTTAGAAGATGCACATCACACGAGGAAACTGAAAGCATGAAGCAGAATTATAAATAATTGCGTAAAATATGCATGCGGGATACAAATGTAAATGAATTCTTCTCTATACCCCTTTAACCAGCAAGAACTCACGAAGCATCTATTTGCTCATCTTAGCAGTACAATAATGATGCATGCAATAGAGAAATACCAGAAATATACTACATTTTATATTCGCAGGCGGCCATTTTGAATTTTTGGCATATCTTAAAGATGGTACGTGCTAGAGCAGAACCGAGGGCAGATTCGGATTCAGCATAGGAAATGCATTTATAAAAATATAGTAAGGTCTCTGATTAAAAAGTGGGTTGATCAGTGTTATTACAAAAGAATGCCATTTCTTAAATCAGTTACCAACAGCCAGACAAAGGCTAGAATGTTAGCGAGATTCAGGCAGGAGAAGTATCGGAAAAAGCAGATGGCAGCTGACTGAAGCAGTAATTTCCGGGGATTAATCATTTTTTTTCAATTTTAAGCAAGGAACGCAGCTTCCCTTAGTTATTAGCTCTACTATATTGAATTTCAAAGAACAGGCGAACATGTGGTAGGCAATTTCAAATTGTCAGTTCCTGTTGTACAGAACAGCCTCTGTAGCAAACTGACTTGCTACTTTACTCCTAAACTCCCCTCGTGAAGCTCACAGCCACCGTATCCTTGCAGAAAACAAAAAAGGGTTCACATTTTGTTCATACGTCTTCCTGTCTTAGACCTTTTTGTCTCTTTTCCCTATAACCCCTCAAGAATTATCCTCTTTCTTTTTGGGCAAAGTAAATCATATCATTTCTAGACTACCCTCTATTTTATTCATTTCGATTTCTTCCATAAAAGTCTCTACCACCAATTACTCACTGTTCTTTTCCTTGAACTCTCTGATGGCTTCAATACCTCACAATCTTCAGGAGTGGTACATTCTGATTTTCATTAAATTGCTGTTCCCCCTATCTTTAAGAAGCCTAACCTGAGCCCAGGCGACCCAGCAATCTATCCCCAATCTCTGAAATCCCATTCCTCTAAACAATCCTTGAAAAACTAGTGTCGTAAATTGATGTTAGAGCCCAACCTATTACAAATTCATCACCCCAAGAGAGAGAGGCATATGAACAAATTAGCCTGCTATGAGCGTAGGTTAAATTATAAATACAAATCAAAGGGCAATTAGGTTTCAGAGTGCAGTTTAGGTTGGCCAATGCTTAGCTATCTTGGAAGGCTCTGGGGTACTAGAAACGGAGTACAAAAATATACTTTACTACTATGCAGATAATATATTTACAAAATTAAAAGTGTTTTAATTAAGGTATATAAACATATAAACATAAGGGATGTACACGAGTCTCGGATTTAAAGAATTACCTGGGCGGTGTAGACTGCCGTACACACAAACGGGCAATAACAGATAGGACGCTCGAATGACCTTGAGCGCACGCGAAGCCAAATGACGGATGCTTAAAAGGGGGGTGGGGGAGGAGAGCTTGCACAGTAGAGTTGTGCGCTGCGGTTACTTCGAAGATTTGGTCCGAAAGAGTAGTATGCCTTGTTATAGATGGCGTAAAGTCCACAATAATAGCCTCTTGATAAAAGACTATTTCGCGAGATGAACTCAGATCTTACCTTCGGGGTTAGAATACCGAATCGAGAATTTGAAGCATCGCGTTCGGGTAACAGGTATCAACGAGTACGGGGTTGACTCTTGCGAGTTCTAGGAGAATACACGGGTTCTGAAAGTGTTCGCGTGGAACTAAGGGGGGCGGGAAGATTGCAGATACTAGCGGATACTCGGGACACAGGCAGTTACTTACTGGTGTCCAAGTCTGGTGTCAAACGTTTTATAGGAGTGATTCGGAGGGGCTTTTTACACCACCCGAAGAGAAAGGGTTCCAGTCGACAGACGCCTCGCCGGGCGAGGTGGACTTTGCCCGATTCACGCCATCGCGGGATAATCCCCGACGGGACCCTTCGTGCTCTCAAGCATACCTCAGGCTTCCGCGAAGTCGAACCTTCAGCCCATCACGGCCTTTGCGATTTTGTGCCTCGTTAGCCTGGATTAAAACGGGTCGACTAGGTTTGTCTTCTCTCTCCCCTTGAAAGGACGACCGCGGGCGTCTTTTCTCTCTCACTCTCTCTCTCTCTGTCTGATAACTAGTCTAAGCCCTGATTCTAAATCAACTGTCCTCTACCAACACTTATGTATGAGATATTTCATTCTGTATTTAAGGTGGGACACAGAAATGAATTATATCTTCTACATATAATAGACCCCCTTCGTCATGCAGCATACGATGATCAACATAATATTGTTACTTCTCCATCAATCTTCAGCAATTGACTTTGTCAATCCGACTGTTATTCTTCACGCCATCCGTGTATTCTCACGTGTGACTATAAGTGCCCTCTTACTCAGTCTATTCATATTGGAAGTGATATATATGGGTTCTTTGTCCTGCTATATATGGTATCTCGTTTTTTCTCCTTCATATTCATATGCGTCATCCTGAATTATCATATTATTTATATGCTGATCACGCGCGCATATATATCTCCTTCACTATGTGCTAATATTTATTACCTTTGAATGGCTCTCGAAGAAGCTTGCCTCGCACGACGGTGATGTAGCATATGTGCAGCAAATGATCGATTTTCATTCAAAGGAGATGGAGAATGGTCAAAACTAATGTTGATGGAAGTTTGTGGGTTGGACTGCGATGGGCAAAGTTCTTTGCACCTACAAGAAAAAGAAAGTGTATGAAATAAAGGAAACCTATAGGCCTACAAATATTAATCTAACCCAGAGGTCACGAAACTTTTACCAAACGGGCTGGATTACTGAAAGAATGATGAGCACGGGTCACATAAGCAGCAAAAAGATAGTTACATCACACGTAAATCTCTCCCAAATATCCTTCTTCAAGTCACGAATAATATTTTTCGAAAACTCGAGGTTGACATTTTCTGCAATTCTAAAGCAAAACTCTGAAACACTGAAAATGAGAGACCTTTTCTGCTTCCAGCTGTGCTAGACACTATGACAGCTTTATCCGAAATCTTTTGATGATTCTGTAGAGATCACATACGAGGTTACCCTTACCTTGAAGTTAAAGTTCGAAGAATTCATATGGGATGTGATGTCAATCAAAAATGACAACTTTGACAGCCAGCTAGAATCCGACAGAAGTTGATCATCTCTAACTTTTTTGGTAATAAATAAAATCTATTTCGCTTCCGAGCTAATAAAAATGAAGCAGGAGTTTACCACAGCTATGTACGCCACCTCACTGCTGGGGTATAAGGACAGTCACAGAAACCAGAATCAATTTGCTCAAGGAAGCTGGGTTGAATGAAGTTCACAATTACGAAAGTAGTGAAGTTTAAAGTCGACCATTTTTGGTTTCGGAAATAAAAACTATCTCGAAATGAAAAAGTAGCATATTTTTTCCCAGAAATAAATACCTATTGCCCCGAATTTAGTCGTCTAACCTTATCGGCATAATCCACATAACTCAATATATGTATATAAAGCCAGAAAATCACATTCAACTGTCAACGTGGAGAGAAGAGAAACTTTAACCAGAAGGAACGAAAGAATCAGTGAAACTGGTACTGGAGTGGTAGCAGTGGGCGGCCTGAGTGTTGAAGCTGGGGTGGCTTTGATTATTAAGAAATAGCATATATTCTACTGATATTCCGTCAAATTGTATTCTAAACATAATTGTTACATTACCTATGCCACTTAAAACTAAGATGAAATTTTACAGAAGTAACGATATTTTCGTAGCAACACTGTCAAATATGTAGGCCATGTTTCTTATTTACTGTATAAGTAGGAAGAATGGCAACGCTGTACGCCACGTAACCTTACATTCCATGCTTTTTTTGTTTGTATAGGTTTATTGTGCAATGGCGTACATTTATACATGTCTAATACAAATACAATAATAATATGATATAATAATATATAAATTCACATAATATAAGCGTACACATTACACAAAGCGAGGAGCCCACCAGTGTGGGCGTGCAGTAAGACGCGGCGGAGCGTCCCACGCGTGTCTTGTCTGCTGCAAGTGGGTGGCGGTGGTCCTCACCACACGTCGCCCGACTGGGCGTGGGCGGCGATCAGCGCGAAGGGGGTGCCCGATTCCTTGGACGCGCAGCTGCTGGCCAGCAGGTGTGGAAGTCTTGATGGCCATGGCCTGGAACTTCTCTGCCGAGATCTTGAGCCCCAGCTCTTCGCACTTGACAGTGATGAGGTGCAGCGCTTCTTGAGCCCGCGCGAGCTTGTCGCCGCGCCCGGTCACGACAATGGTTCCTTCCCGATAGAGGAGCGCCACCAGCTGCTCTATCAGCACGTTGAAGAGGAACGGGCTGAGGAGGATGCCCTAGGGTGTCCCGTTCTCGAAGGTGAGGTAGGGAGACTTGTGACCCTGGAACTTCACACGGGCTCGGTGCTGGTGAAGGTAGTCCTGGAGCCAGCCCAGCAGTCTCCCTCGGTGCCCTTGCTCACAAGGGTGGCTAGTATGGCGCGGGGGCTAGCCAGCTCGAAAGTCTTCTTGAGGTCAAGGAAGACTACGATAGTGGGCTGGTTGTTGGAGTAATCCAGGAGGGTGATGAGGCAGTCCGCCGTGCTCACCCCCCTGGTGTAGCCAAACACGTGGTGGTGAAGGCTCCCCACGCTCCACTGTAGGCGACTCAGCACCATCATCTCTGTTGTTTTTCGAGTGCAGCTCAGAAGGGAGATTGGCCTGAAGGTGGTGTAATCCTTTGGCTTGGGGATGGGCTGTATGTCGGCGTCCTTCCAGGAGGGCGACAGATGGCCTGCCAGCCACGACGCGTTCAGAAGGGCTAGCAGCGCGGCGTCCCCGGCGAGCCCAGCGTGCAACAACATGGAGTACCGCACTTCCTTGGCCCCCGGTGCTGTGTCACGCCCACGCTTCGCCCTGGCCAGCTCTTCGAACGTGAAAGGCTGGTCCGTCGCGTGCGGCTGGCTCCGCGCCTCTCTGACCTCCTCGTCGCGCTGTGAGTGTAGCTGTTGCTGGAGGTGGCGGGTGTGGGAAGGGAATTGCTTGCTGGAACCCCTCGCTGTGAAGCAGATCGCCAGCCAATCTGCCTCTTGCTGGGCAGCTATGCGGATCGTGGTAGTACCTGAGGACTTCCTGAAGCATCCCCACAGCTGGTGAGGGAAGTGTATTGGCTAAAAGAGGCACACCACTCCAGCCACTTTGCCTCCCTGGCGCTCAGGGACACCTGTCACGCGCGGCTACTACGTCCTGCAGGAGCTGCCTGTTGATGGCGGTCGGGCGCTTCTCGTACAGCCTCCTGTGGACGTTGACACGGTGATTGTGCTCCCGGACTTACTCGTTATAAAACCACCAGTCCGGGCGCCGGTGGCAGTTAGAGGCTATCATAGGCATGCCCGCGTCTGCTGCACTCTCTATGGCCGCCTTAAGGTCCCTCTCCTGCTTGCGCAGGTCCGCAAGAGGCACATACGTGGAGCACCATTCATCCAGGGCTGCTTGGAACTTTGCCCAATCCGCCCTTTTGACGTTCCACTGGGGCGGCGGGAGAGGAGGAGCTCGTGGGGCCACAGTGAGGGTGGTGAGGGTCCTGTAGTGGTCGCTGGTATGGGTAGGGTGGACCTACCAGGTGGCGCCGGGCTGTAGGTCGCCCGACACCAATGTGAGGTCGAACCGCCCCCCATGGACGTGCGTGGCCTCCCAGGTGTTGAGTAGTTGAGCAAGTCGTCAGGTGGCGCCCAGTCACGTTAGTGGGTGACACAGAGTGCAGCATGGGGTGGTGGGCGTTGAAGTTGCCCGCCACAAGGAGGCTAGAGTGGGATGCGAGGGAGAGCAGCTCCCCTTCATCCAGAAGGTATCGCTGGCTCCTGTATATATAGTATACCGTGAGAGTGAGTGGCCTGAGCTGCAGCTCCAGTGCCAGGACCTCCACGCTGTCACCACAGTACACGGTTGTGGCGATCCTCTTGTGCGGCATGGTGCTCCTTATGAGGGCTGCATAGCCACGCCCATTTCCGTCACCAGCTGGAATCTTGTGCTGAGTGTAGCCTGCGACTCGCTATTCAAAGCCGACGGGCGTGAGCGTCTCCTGCAGGAGTACCAGGTCCAGGTCTTTTTGGAAGACGACGGCTTGCAGCAGCTGATGTTTCTTGGGGCGGAGGCCCTACACATTCCACTGCAGCACCTTCAGCGTGGGCACCGGCGCTTGGGCTGGGTGGGCGGGGCTGACAGCCTTGTTTCTTTTATCACAAGGTCTCATCTTCATTACATTTTATCAAGCAAATTTAAGTTGCGGTGGCAGACTGGATGAACTGACTTCGCAGGCCGGATCCCGCGGAGGGCATAATTTGGTGACCCTTGATCTAACACGATAGTCTACAGCGCCTAATAGGAATGCTTCTAGTGGGTGAGTCTATTTTAAATGCCCAATGGGGTACTTCACACGCTGGCTAGTTGCCCACTGCAGTGGTTTCGAAAACACTTGTACTGCACATAAAATTCTTATGATTTTCAACAACTAGAACCAACTACACGCCGAGTAGAGATTACTTTGTTTCTTAGAGAGTATTAGTTTGATAGATAAATCACATCATTTTCATCAAAATGAATCATGTTTAACAAAATCTTTACAGGATGTTGCAGCAAGGCATTTGATAGAGTACCTTACAGGAAGTGATGATTAGGCTCTCTTTTTGCTTCATTAGGAACGAGATCGACAAACCGGATAATGAAATTTGCATAAAAAACAGAATGATATAATCACTATTAAATTCAAGGTCACCACGGAACGGTTCTCATGGAAGCGGGAATATAGAGAATTATTGTGTTTTTTCACCACCATTCATTAAGGAAGGGAGAGTACCCATTCACACTCCACGCACTTTGGATACTTCATCAAAATCCAGGATGAAAGAACGGATATGGTGAACAAAAGAAAGCATCAGGCGTGTGTTTGGCTGTATGCATGAGTACGTGTGTAAAAAGTTACTAAGCCCTTGGGCAATCTCAACGCATGTTCCAATAGGGTAGCCAATTCCCTACATGCGCTGAAGCGAATCATTGTAAAGACAACCTAACTAACCTTTTTATTCTAACCTTAATAAAATAAGCCTTTTTGAATCCAAATTAACCAATTTAACGATCATAACCAACCTATATACCTCCAACTTAACCAACTTATATAAATACAACATAACCAACCTAGCTAACCTCTGTAAAGCGAACCTAAACAACGTAGTGGTCCTTTGTAAAGCGAACCTAAACAACGAAACGAACCTTTTTAAAGCCAACCTTTCTAAAGTAAATCTTTCTAAATCCAAACTAATTAATATAACGAACAAAAACAACCATCCTAAACAACTTTTATACATCCAACTTAAGCAACCTAAGTAAAACCAACCTTATCAACCTAACCAGCCTTTGTAAAGTCAACACCTTATCCTCTTTGCTAACTGACACTAATGGAATAGCTTTAGAGGAGAAAGAGGATTATAGAATCCGAGAAGAATACAATGGCAGAAGAAGGAGGAGAGGATCAGGTTTTAAATTTCTCGAAAAAGTAAGGAACAAAGTAAGCAGTAGCCGGAGTAGAATACAAGCGCCACTTGCCGAGTGGAGTGGATATCGCGAGTTTTGTGTGGCAGGAGGTTCTGAAAATGGTTTTATTTTTCTCGAATGTAAAGGAAAAAACTAACGATGGCATTTACCACAAAACAAGGTGAGGAGGGATCTGTAAGAGATAGTGGTGGAGATGAAATAAGTGAAAAAGTTTAAAAGATACACTTACTCCATAAATTATTCACACCCCTACCTAATACTACAATATTTCGCAATAGAACCGTTTATCGCCGGAAATGAAGCATTTTGAGGTTGTGAGGGAAATATGAATTAATAGACACACCTGCAACATTATAACAACTTTTATGGACAAATAAAAAAAGAATAACACTTTTAATAAAGAAAAAACGCAGCCAAAAATTATTCTGACTATATCATTTTCACATTCACTTTTTTCTGTGGTTTTAATTAGGACAGTTTTTAGGTGAAACAAATAGTTTCTGTAATCTACTTATAATTTTTAATATCCGAGAATAATTTAGAACGTTTTAACAACCCCTTCTACAGTATCGCAAACTTGATAGTCTTATTCTACCAGCGATCTTCAAATCGAAAATAATTAAGAAATTCAAATCTAATATCAGTTACAAGATTTATGAGGAACTAAATTACCCTTAATCTAGATTGGTATCAGTAATAAGATAATTTAAGGAATTGAGGATAACTGTAAACATCTCTCTTTAGGGTCGTCGTCTAAATGTTCCACACGATTTCGAGGATTTATAGGTCTGTTAAATAGATATATGGTTCTTGTAGACAATATTCCAATACACGAGAAACTGTTTTAACTCAAATTATTCATGGTTTCAAAAATTTTCCAGAGTTGACATTTGTTAAAAGACACATATAGAGATATTTGCTCAATTCCTAAAACAATTGTCTGAGAGAAAAGTCTAACTCTGCTTGCTTGTGTGGCATGGTGCAAAGCTCTGCTTTTACACCTACGGCCGTCCAGTGGCTAGCTCGATCCAGGCACTTGATGTAGGCCTCTGTATTAAGTCTGAGGTCCTCTGGGAGTTTATTTTCGTACCGGAACAATTAGATTGAAGTTTCTGAGCTGCCCTACTTTCGTAATCACAACTTAACCTATCCAACTCTTTCTTGATCCTCTGAATCACATTCAAATTAACACCAAAATACTTGGAGATCTCCGCATTTGGAGTTAGCGTAAAGCCTAGGCAACATAGATTGCCTCTTCCAATTGTTTAGAGGTGTCAATTCAACCTTGTCATTGCTTTTTCACATGAAGAAGATAGAACCGACGCTAAACATCACACATGTGAAAAATTTAGTTAACAACGGTGACAGATTCCCCATCGCATCATATATATATATATATATATATATATATATATATATATATATATATATGGAAAAATATCCAAGACAAATTGGTGCGATTAAGGTAATGGCATAATTAGACAACTGCTTTGCTTCAGGTCCAGCAGGTGATCCTATCCTCCTTGAACTGGAAGACAACACTTAGGGATGACCCATCCATCAGCCTGGGATGGGTCATCCCTAAGTGTTGTCTTCCAGTTCGAGGAGGATAGGATCACCTGCTGGACCTGAAGCAGAGCAGTTGTCTAATTATGCCATTACCTTAACCGCATATATATATATATATATATATATATATATATATATATATATATATATATATATATATATATATATATATTAGGGTGGGTAAAAAATATATAAGTTTGAAATCTCTTACAGCAACGATGAATTATTGAGGAATAACAAGGAAAAAATGCACAAAAAGTTTCATGCGAATCTTTTAAGATTTAGGGGTTGCACAGGGTAGTTGATTTTTCGAGGCCATACAAGTGTTCATTTGTCAAGCTTATTTATTCACATCAACTATAAATGCCACAGAAACAAAACTATTTGCTCTGAAGTGAGGTAAATAACTATTCTAGGAACATTTCACGCTACAGCAGTGTATATGGAAGGAATATTACTCTGATACTATACAATGAACACATAGAAACAGTGATAGATTTCCTCGACTTTCTCCAAAATAAAACTGAAAATGGCTGAAATAACGATTGAAACGATTTGTATATTCTTCTATAAGATCAGTTACGGTTCAGGTTCGGCCATCAGTAGCGCTCAAAGCTTGCAGGAGAGCTTGTCGATTGCTCTCGATGAGGATCTGGGAATAATCAATGATCAGTTTGATCCCCATTTCCGCTGCATCATTGATAACTGCCAGATGGTGGGCGTTCTCCTTCATCTGGTTGTACGCCTTCCAACTGAGCACAGGAGATTGGAGAAACGAGGCATCCAACTTCAGTACCGTGAAGGAGAAAAGTGACTGCTTGGTGACAAGGTCACTCAAAGTCACCGAAGAAGGATCTTGGGGCGCTGTCGTCCATCGCTTCTTGTCGAGGTCCTTGTTAATGGCCAGCTTCTTTACCATCTTTGTCTTATCCTTGATCATGACTTTGTCGCTGAACAAGGCAAGGCCGACGAGGTCCATCACCAAGTACCAAAAGTGCCGCTTGAAGGTCTTTACCGTGGCCTCCGAGATCTTTGAGTTGAGGTCTCTGTAGTTGTCGAGATCCTGGAAGAGAGTGAGATAGTTTAAAGGAGCATCTGCGGCTAAGGTAGCCTTGAACCAAGCACGTGCGTAGATTAGGATGATGAACACACTCATCTCCTGGAGGCTACGCACTTCCCTCGGCGTGAATTCGAACTCGTCCTTGAACATCGTGATCTCGAGCGTGTAGATCGCCTTCGCCATCCATCTCTCATGGTGGTGAGCTCCTGGTTTGTGGAAGGTAATGGGAAACTCCCTCTTGATGGCCTTTGCCGCTAGTTTTGCGAACGCTTTATAAACGTCTCTTATCGTTTCGGCCGCCTTGGCAAGAGCATCAAGGGTTGCCCTCTTCCATTCATCATGGTCAGCCAATCGAAGGTCGTTGATGATCGTAGCATTGGCATGTACGAGAGTGGGCCACTTCTTGTGGAACGGTTTGAATAGTTGAACGTCTGGGCCAGACGTAGCAGCGCCGAAAGGTGGCCTCGAAAGCTGAGGGCAAGATGAGCTCCATAATGTGGTGGCAGTACGCCAAGTTCAACAACGGACGACTCAACTTCTGTTCGAGGAGTGTGCAACAGTCACCATGGACGCCTGTGTTTGAAGCGGTGTTGTCGAGGCAGACACCCCCAACTCTGTCTTTGACTTTTCTGGCCATTGCTTCTCCGGTACCGGATGGCAATGCAAAGATATCCAGGAGCTTGTCTCCTTCGAGGGACGGACTAGTGACAACGATGACCAAGCGATCGACATGACCTTGACTTTCTGATCCAGGCAAGAGTTTCCCGTCCCAATGAAGGATGGGAACCGTGTCGTGCTCCTGTACTTGGTTTTGATTATATTTTACGGCTGCTTCTGCTGTCTCCTTCCGGAACACTTTCCGGCGTCAGCGAATGGATGGACTCTGCATTCCCTGGTCTGCAGCAATGGCATAGAAGACGTGGTGAGCTCCACGGGCGGTCAACTTGACCCTGTCAGCCGCTACCGCAAGTTCCTACGTGATTTTGAGCCTTTTTGGAGGAGAATCATAAGCAGCGGCGCTTCCCCGAGCAGGAGAGTTGGTAACGGACGAAAAAGTTGATGAAGAAGCGGTGGTGGAACTCCCGCTTGCCAACTCAACCGTCTCTTCCCTCCCCGAAGTCTTCGCCAACTCCTTCTCCTTCCTCCTCTCAGCAGCCAACCACTCATGTTTCCTAGACTCCTTTGCCACGCTCTCCTTGTCAAAAGTACTCATGACCATTTTCCTATGGCCCCTTTGGTTGTCGAGGAAGTTCTTGTCTCCCTGGTTAAGGTGGATCATGGAGGAAGAAGTGGCAGGGGCTGCGATGTCGAAAAGTGACGACAAGTGTCCCTGGAGGATGGCATCGGAGACCTTGTTTCCCTCGGATTGACGTTTTTACGCCTTCTTACGGACTTCGTACTTCCCGACAAGGGTTTTCAGTTTTTTCATGATTGATCGCAGCAGGACAACAGGAATTTGGGCACGTTCCCAAACTTTGACGACTTCGTCGATGACGCCTTTTCGATTGTCCTTGCTGTTCGATCCATGAGAAAAGAGTCTCCAGAGAACAACTTTTCTTGTTGGAAGGACAATCTGGCTAAGGGCTTCAAGTGGCTGTCCCAACAAAAATAGCTCAGTCTGTTTCCGAGTTGAACTCGCTATTTAGACCTGAGGAGAAAACGAGGATGTTTTTAGTTTAGTTCTGGGTCTGGCAGTATAAAGACAGAGCTATATAACAGCAAAAACTACGTCGGGGTATGCACAAAACGAGTTGACATCACCAATGAGTATATCTAAAGGCATAGCGCTTACAACACAGTGCATGGTAGGAACACTATGCTAAGAGAAAGCAAAGCAAACTTTCGATCACTCGGTGTGAATTCAAGTTCATTAAGGATATATTTTAAGATTAGATCTTTGACGTAAGGGTGGATTCAATGACCTTTCTTTTGCGAAACTCCTTACACGAGTAGATTAGTTCGCCTGTGGGAAGTCTATCTGGTTGTGAAAGTTATTGGTGTGTGTGGAGAGACTAGAGGTTGTGTTTCCCCGCTTAACGTCTCCTCTGTGTTCCCACATTCTCTTATCCAGATTTATTTTTGTTTCGCCTATTTAAAATAAAAAGCAGTTAATTTATTTACAGGCGATTATATAGACTCCTGCTTTGTATGTATTTAAAAGTGGTGCTGTTGGGGGAAAGGATAGTATTTAAACCTTTCGGTAATGGAGAAAATGGAGGGGAGAGGCAGTTTCTTTTAGTATATAAGTTCCTACGCTCAGGGCAATAGAAGTTTGGCTTGAACTTGGATAAGCATTCATTGATGATATAGAGGGGATATTTTAGTTCTATAAATATACAAGTGGTGAAAGTAATTTCATTGAACAAGAAACATGGGTCACAAATTCTAAAAGCTCTCAAAAACTTAGACATTACAGTGGCTTTTTTAACTTATATTTATATATATATATATATATATATATATATATATATGTATATATATAATATTGAAGAGAAATCACAGAACCACCAGAAACGGATGCACTATCATTTAATTTTTCACACAACGTTTCGAAAACTACAAGTTTTCATCTCCAGAGTAAAATACAAGATTACTATAATTCATACATAAAAAGAAAATATGAACAGGCAGTAGTCAAAAAGATATTGAATTAAAAATTATTAATTATAAAATACTAATAAAATGTATATTAATGTAAAAACTATAAGAAGACTAAACAAATGGTGTTTTTTTCTTTAATTGACAAAAGAGAAAAAGTTTGTTTAAAATACAAGATAGGAACAATCAGCGGTCAAAATTGGTTTAAAAATGACTACAAAAAACTAGTTAAGATAAAAACTTTAAGCAGAATAAACAAGCGTTTATTTAAAATTGACAAAAAAGAATAAGTTTAAAATTTGTTGACAAATTTAAAAATTATATTCAAAACTGCAAGAGCCAAAAACCTTTAACCGAATAAAAGTATTTTTAAGACATTAAAAAACGGGATGCTTTTAGTAAAAGTGGCGTTCAGAAGAGAAAGAAAGGGAGTACTACAACCAACTAACCAACGGTAGTTAAAATTCACTTAATTAATAACTTTTACCGCACTAAAATCATTATTAAGTGTAGGCTTGTATTGTTTTATATATAATGTTTCCTGGGTTCTCAGGCAATGAAGGTTATTATTAGAGGCTAATACTTTAAAATTAGCAAGAGAAATATCGGTCTTACAATTAATGGCGTGTTCCCTAATAGAAGAGTTCTCTTTTCTACTCAATATTTTGACTGTGCGCCAACTAATTCCCATACGAGCAAAGAACCTAGCTTCAAGAGACTTAACAGTGCTGCCAATGTACTAGGCGCCCTACAACTGAGACATTTAAATAAACAAACAGCATCACTGCGGAAATACAAAGAGAATGGATCTTTAGTGATGAAGAAACTCTCTATTGATAATTTGTTTATAAAAAATATTTGGGGGTTAATTTGGTGAAAAATCGTTTCTTTTAAATTTATCGTTTCAAAAGCCGATCTCTGAAATTACCAAATATAAGGAAATTTGGGAACATCCATGGAGAGTTGAGGGGGTCAATGAGTTTATCAAGCAACTTTTTACAAACTCCTTTATACAAGTCAGAAGGAAATAAATTATTTATAAGTTTTTCTTCAGAAAAATAAATTCATTATGAATTGAATGGTAGGTGGACGTTTTAGAGAAACTTCTATGTAGTGAGATTTATATTGTGGATATTTTGTTCTTAAAATCACAGAAACTAAAGTAATTTAAGCCCAGTCCTGTGAACGTTTTTTTTCGGTAAAAGGTTGTTTTAAATTTTCTCTTCTTCGAATATCAGTTACAGATCCTGTAGCCATGAGTTCTGAATGACAATTCTTGATCGTCTTAGCGTCGCTTTAGTATGTCTTCCTTTAATGGTCCTTCACCATCTTTGCACTTGAGCAACGGATCTCCAAACTTCGTAACGTGCCTGTAGGGCACGATCCTGTAGGGTAAGACATCTAGCCATGTTTGTAGGGCTTCCAAATTTCAAACAAAACCATTGATCTGAAAAGAAAACATCAACATAGATTTAATTCCCATACATCAAGGAACACACACCAAAAATTGAGAAAAATATTACAATATTTAAATAAGTTATAAATATTTTAAAATAGGGAGTTACTTTTCCATCGCGCTGTATATATTTGATCAGGAACTGGTACTTGATTGATTTTATTTTCCTAAAACAAATAATAATGTCATTTCCAGTTATGTGGAAATTTAAAAGTATAGATTCTTTATTAAATTTTATTCCCTTTATGTATTATAGGTAAATTAATTGATCTTCGATTCTAAACACATCTTCAAAATAACATCGCATAACATCAGGTCTAACCCATTTCTTTCTTAATTTATCTTCTGTTAATTCCCTTCGTTCTTTCGTAAAGCAGGGCTATTTTGGTGCGCTCACCAGTACTTTCCATTACGTTCAAGAAAACCGTGTAAATTTCTCCTATTCACAAACGCCGAATTAAAAATGAGCAAATGTAAGTACACAGTATATTTCCATAGCTCCAATTGGAATAACTGAAACGAGGTCAAGAGACATAAACATTAGAATTCAGCTTCCATTGCTGAAGCAAATTCATAGTCGATGCCAATAAAGCGTTTAATTAACCTTCTGGTTTGTCATCCGAACGAAGCCGGTCCATTACATTAGCGCTGGTGCCAGAGGAGCGAAAAAGGTTGATCTCATATTAGGTTTTAATGTCTTTTTTTTCTGCCTTGGTATTATTTAGGGATTTTTTGTAACCTATGGTGAGAGTGTTGATTGAGGAGTCATACTCGACAAGTATATTGAACAACCTCGCAAACAGTATATGTCAAGATTCTAATTGGATTTATGTGTATCGTTGCTATTTCCGTTTTCGTTCGTCTCCTTTTAATTTAGTTATAACTTTGATATAAACAACATTCTAGGAAAATTTTAATAGCATTAATCTTTCAACTAGTAGATAAACTATCTCACTGTACTTAAATCACACCTTAAAGTATGGGACCATCCCAAAATAACCTTTTTTAAGGATTTTTAAAAACTCAACCTTTTCCGCAGCTCACCAGTAAATAATAGGTGATGAATATACATTGTCATATTATCATAAATTTATGGGTATTTTCTCTGCTTCATCTCTCTCCCTGTTCTCAGAAATCAATTCTCACCCGTTCGATAACACCAGTTTTATTTTTATTAATAACCAAAATAAATGGCGAAGTATCAATTTATATTTTTTGTTGCATTCCAATATAACATAACATAATTCAATGGATGACAAAAGCTACACGGGCCAATCAGAAGTGATACGAATCAGTCAAAAAGCCTCAGCATGAAGCACCTAACCTTCCCAATTTAGTCTCTACAGTGTCCAGAATACTGCTTCAAAGGCACCAGTTATCGAGGTTTGTCAAAAGCTAAATCATGCAGTTACAATACATCCATAATACAATATGTACATTTGGCCTCCCAAGTCAGACATAAACTGCCATAATCTTCCCTCCCATGGGACTCTTATCTAAGCTGCCCTTGGACACACTTAAATTTGGACTACCCGAGTCTCTCTGCGGCAATTTATTCTAGAAGTCCACCACCCTACTAAATCTTCCTCCATCTGGTAAATATCTCTCAGACTTTGCCCTGTCAATTTGATCCTGAGCAGATTTGAGATGGTTATAATTGAGTGGACTGAAGTTGATTCTCGCGCTTCAATTATAGCGGCAGAGAGCAATGAAGATGCGAATGAGAACCGTCGCCATGGCAACCAATATCCGAATTTCGGATAATGTAGAATAATATGAACGGTTATATCAGCCATTGTCGTGAATATCTTAACTGTACATATGTTTGTAGGGGCGCTCTCTCTGGGCTAGTGGATTTCTGACGTCGGGGAATAGATTAACCCCAGTGAGCCCGGGCAGCAGACTTTCAACGGCATCATGAGCTTGCCACCCAGTGTGTAGATACACTGATACTCACCCAGGTGAGGGTAAGTAGTCCACATGCGCCAGCATACACGTAGCTTATCACACAACCGCTATCATTTCCCTTCTTGCCTTCACGGTACAATATACCTGCTCTCTCCTATGTTCTTGAGCCCGGCAGATGGAGTAATAATGTGTCCTTTGGGGGTATCCATACCTACATACCAATGATAGGGGGTGCACACCCCCTCCTGCCCTGTGGTCAAAAAGGGCTCCACCAATTCGGGTTGTCAAAAACACAGTACCACTCGCTCTAGGTTCTTTTTGGTTCATCAGTATCGTCATTCTGATCTTTATGAGCATTTCAACTTCCGCGCAATAGTTCATTCTGCATACTTTAGAGGAGAGTTAGATTTGTTAAAAATAACTCACCCAATAATGACGAGAAGAGAGATATTTGGATTAAGCGAAAATGCATAGGCATCGTCCACTGAAGACACCTTTATTGAAATGCTTTCATTTTAAGCCAGTCTGAAATAGGATTTCAACCTTTGGAGTTATGTGCTATGATCAGATGAAACAAAAATTGTGTTGTTCAGCACAATGATATCAGGTATGTTCAGTGGCGTATTTAGGGGAGGGGGCATTGGGCCATGCCCCCCCTCCCCCGATCTATCTCACTAGATTTTAATGGTTCGAAGGCATTTTTGCAATCTGTGCTTTGTTGTAGTCCAGGAAAAAGCTTAGATTGTTGATGAAAAATTATATTAAATTTTAACGAATGTTCATAGGATTTTATGCTTGTATAGTATTTCCTGACTAAATTTATTATTTTGCTGTAAAATTTCATAAAAAAAATACATTTCAGTATGATTTTGATTCGAAAATGCCTCCAGATCGCTTCTTCGGTAATGTAGTTTTAAAAACTTTCCCGGAGGAGAACCATCCCGTACCCCCCTCTAGTGACGCGCTCACCTGTCTAGCGGTTTGGTCAATTTTCCCCCGATCCCACACTTTTTTACGCCACTGATTAAAAAGAAAGGAACTTGATGCTTTGAATGATTTAAATGTAATCATGTGTCATTCTGCAGCCTAAAAAAAAGGATTGTCATTCTGATGATTGAAAATCTGGCTTGGAAGTTTGTCTTTTGATGGTCGAGGTACGTTCTGAGGTATGCTTAGGTGCGAGGAAAACGAAACCATATTTTTTTTTCAAGGGGCTATCTGGCGAAGAAAACGACACCAAATGTCAATATTTTTCCGGGGGAGGATCCCTCGGACTCCCCGCCGCAGGCTCTGCGGTTTACATCCCCCCCCCCTTTAAACCGGAATCCTAACTACGTTACTGGGTATGTTTGACATAAAAGTGTTGAGAATAGTCTTCCAAAGGGAAGTGAGACAAAATTTCTCCGATTTTTTCAGCACAGTCAGACTATAATAATGGTTTGAGGAGTATCACTAAGAAAAAATGTTATACCATTGAATTTATTTAACAAATTGTATTGGATTTGGGTTTATGATTGCTAATTTTCTTAAAAGGTCTTATGATTTCTTTATTTTTTATTAAACTTGTTAAGATTTTGTAGCTGTCTATTAATGCATTCCTCTTCACACCTACAAATCTCAGTTCCCTGCAATAAATGGTTCATAAACTATAAGGAAAAATTGTGCTGTTATTTAGGACTATGACTTCATTCTGAATTTTGTGTACCAACCATCTTTATTTATGAATATTGGTGCCCCAGATTTGTCAGAGGCGCAAATTTAATGATTATTAAAGCTTACTGTCGTGGTTTACAGCCGAGTGCGTATGTACGTCTGATTCGTACATGAATAACTCCGTTTCACTTTTCTCTAAGAGTGCTTTACTTTAATTCTTTAAGCAGGGAGATTTCGTATTATTATACATCTATTGCCATTTGCAGCGTTCGAGGATCTAATTAAACAACTTCTTGACTTGAAGATGTAAGTGAGGGGATCTTGGATGAAGGAAAGTTATTCCGATCCCTGTGTTATAAATTCGGACTTCTCGATGATGAGACTTGACCAAGAGGTGAATCTTTTCTCGATTGGGATTCACGTTGGTATTCCTCAATGGTGAGGGGTATCTCTGTTTTTTTTAGAAAACTGAGCTAAGCGATTTTCTCTGGACGAGAATAGTATGAGAGTTGTTCTCGATATCACTGGTCTGCTCTTCTAAGCGACCAAAGAAACGGCCTCGGGAGGAAAAATCCCGCTCGGTTCCACCTATCTTCTTGATTCCCTATTTGACTCAGGGACTCGTCTTCTTCTCTCTATTGCAACGCGGATTCTCCTTTTTATTTCTCAAGATTGAACTATATATACGTCGATTATCTCATGGGGGAAGGGGAGACGAGGGAGTTTAGGAGTAGCGAAACCTCACTAGCCCATAGTTAAGCCTCTCTCCTAGAGCATAAATTTTCAACGTTTTGACACTTCGCCCCTTCTGGTTTACGCACTGAGAAAGTGAGATTTCGTCTATTTAGTGAAAATAGACATAAACAATCGGAGGGGACAGTGAGCCTGTTCATAGATTTTTATTCTAAAGGCTATCTCACCCTCCTCTGGTTATATTAACGGACTAAGAAATCTGCTGACTGAAATCCTTCTTTGCGAGCGACACTCGAAGCGTCTTTGGGGCAGTGGGGAAATGGGGAGGGAGTAAAGTCTAGGCCCATGTGGAGCGTAATAGTTGACGCTGTATAAACAAAATAGAGTCTGTTTGTCCTCGTGATATTTATTCCCCCACACTTACCTATCAAAGTTATTGTATTTTATCATTAATGCCTTTTATGATATGCACCATAGAGGACAATCATAAATATACCTTCAAGTTTTAAAGTTTGCTTTATCTGACTTATGAAATCCAGAGGCTATTTCTGAGGGTTATGGATTTAATCCTGATGAAATTATTTGTTTTTCTGAGCCCGTTTATTGTCTAAGGATCTTCCACACTCCCAAGCTCAGAATTTCTACTTGCATTTGTGTTAGAGCTACGTTTCTACTCCATATGTCCTATACCACGCTCTTTGTTCTTACTATAAGCCACCCATTGCTATTGGAGGACATTTTGATGCCATTTTTCGTCTATACAGCTGACCTACTCAACATATGTGTAGCCATATGATGTAGACTGATAGGATGCTTCTCTTCCCACAATGTACCCCATAAGATAATGCCCCACTGACTTATTTGAACAAGGAACTTTTATATTACTGAAAAGGTCATTTTATGAGAAAAAATTTGCCTCTCATTTCGCATTCATACCTGCCTGACTCAATCCTGAAGATATTTTGGATAAATAGGATGTTTTCCAGCTTCCTTCGAAACACCTCAACCTGTCTCTTTAAAAGTTCTAGCTATACATCGAACGATTCTTTCAGATTAATTATTTCTAGTAGCAATTAATGTGGAAGAGATGAGAGGCCACTTCAGATAAAAAACAATGGTGGTTGCACGAATTTCTATAAAGTTGACCATCATAATCGAAAAACGATAATGCGGATAAATAGTTTGCTGCACTTTTATAGCGAGGCTAATCACACATAATATTAGATACAAATATGATAATGAAATGAAATTAGCTTGCTTATTTTTGGTTCAAACTCAGTATCATTTTGTTATAATAATAACATATTTTCGATAGGGTGATGAGAGGAATTGGACTGCATACTCCAAATGGAAATGAACTAAATGAATTTAGAGAATTCCGATTACATATGTTCTTCAATTTATAAGTAAAATTTCTCTCAAGATAAATTGGACAATTTTTTTTCTTTTTTAAAAGCTTCTACACACTGTTTTATTTATTTTAAGTATATGCTTACTCTTGCACCCAATTTATTTTCATTTAATTATATCAATAATGAATCTAAGGCAATGTGGCATCTTAAAATTTCTCTACGTTGAAGCCGAAATGTTATTTGAGTGATTAATTAGTTTATCCTTTTTTAGCTTTATATACATATAATCAGTAGTCATTTAACGTATATTTTTAGCACGTCTGAAAACAGATGCAAATCAATATCAATATCAGTTACCTACATAAAAATATAGTTTTAGTATCAAAACCGATCTTTGGGAGACAGTCATTTGCTGATGAAACAGTTAGTGTATTTGTTGTTGTTTTTGCATAAGTAACCTCCCCTAATTCCATTTCAACAATTTCTTCTCCTCTATTGAAGTATCAATATTGGTACTCTTGCCACTTTTAGGTTTAAGTCCAGATAGTTTGCGGCCAAGAAACAGACTGCCTATGAAGCAGAGCAAGATAGAGTGTTCAAAAATAGTCCCTCTGTGTGTTCCTAGAGGCGGGCACAAAAGAGCAAATGAGGAAATTTTTAAGAAAGTTTATAGAGAACTAGAGGTTACTCTATTGAGACCAGCCACTATGAGATTTAATTGAGGATCACCTCCCCCCACCCTTCCTTCACACATTCACATAGAAGCTTCAAGGTCTGTATACTGTTGGCAGATATATCCCTGAATGAAGGAGCACTTAGCTGAAGAACTGAAAGAGCACAGAAAGGGTTATAAGTTCAAGAAAAAAGGGATAAACGGAGAGAATACACACGTAATGAAGATTATATTAATTAATGGTAATTAATTAATGGCAAGTTATTAAATAAGCGAGTGCTTTGATCTTAAATTAAAAGAGTATAACGGTGTGCAAGTAGTCCTTATTTACCATTTGGCTGATTAATAGGGACTCAATTAAGAGAAGGTCAGATTTAGATTTTGAAGAAAAGAGTATTTTAAATTGATTATAATCTATTAGGATTTTACTTGAATGGGAATGAGATCGGATAACAGTTTTCCTTTACGGATAGATCCATTCTTTTTCTGTAGCTGATCCAAGGGTGAACATCATTGTGAACCTTAAGAAGGCATCTTGTACATCCTATTTAAGTTCCCAAAGAATATTTGGGACAAGCAAATTTATATACTACTCTGGAACGCATGAGTTGAATTTTAGGGGGTTTAAAAGATTGGTGTTAGATTAAAGTGTGGATCAAATCTTTTAAAAATATTCAACAATTCTTTCCTTAAAGCAATATTCTGGTATCCCAAAAAGGGAAAGGAGATATACATTTTTAGGCCAGAACATCAAATTTTTAAAGGGTTAAATATATTATTCATAAATCCCAGTGCAACTTATAAAAATAGGGAGCGGGTAGTTATTTAATTTTTAAAAAGTTGAAAGTGTTTCCATTTCCAAATGGAATAGAGATCAGTTAGAGCATATATTTAAAGCGCGGTGGATCAAGGTTTTTTAATCATTAACTTTGAATTGATATGTACAGAAGCTATAAAAATTTAGACCAAGGTTAGTAAACGTTGGATTTCGGAAGACAGAAAATACAAAAGGATTTTTTCTCCTTTTTTATCTTCCGAAAAAGATAAACTACTACTTGCCATTGATTAATTATCTCCAAACCAACCAACAACTAAAACTATACAGTATTTTTTTCTCTACCACCCAATTTCACAAAATAAAAAAAACCCTAACACTAAAGTAAAGCTTTCCTAAATTTTTAAATTCCGTTCAGTCAGTTCACAGCCATCTCCGAATCAAGTCCTATTTTAAAGTGTATGGGGGGGAATTCCACGTGGAATTTCTTTTCCAGCACGGAAGTGATGTCCATGCGCTGGAGAAGGTTAAAGAATTTGGTTAGGCTTAAATTGGTAAGCCCCCCCCCCCATCCACAAGTGGTAGCCTCGAACCGCGTCCACCTCGGACCACCTTTTCGCCGGTTAGAATCGCCTCGACGTGAAGATTCAAAGCCATTCGAGAGTAGCGTTGTTTCCCCCCAACCCTGCGGGGGGAAGCCTTGGATATATATAGGGCTCGTCTTCCATGTGAGAGACATAGAGTTGGAGTCACTCCCTGACCTAAAAAGTTTCCCCTAGCTCCAAGTCAGGTGCTAACAACGAAGCAAAGTGACGGCTGAGCTTTTGTGTCTTGGAATTAACCCAGCCAGCGTGGTAATTCCATTTGAAGATCACCACCGAGCGATTTTCCCGACTCCACTTTTCAACTCCTGTCGAAGCCCTCCTCGTTCCCTCCTCGTTTTCGGGTGGCCAAAATACTCTCACTTGGAACGGACGTTACCGCCCCCCTCCCTTTGGAGAACCGTCATCACGTCAACTTCCCGCTCAGAAGCTCCAAGCGCCCTCGCCCTCACGTTTATTGCCTGCAGAAGACATCCGTGAAACCTTACCCTGACGTCTCACCCGGAATCCTCTGTAAGCCAACCCCTCTCCCCCTTCAGCAACCCATTTGAGTTAATCCTCCCCATTTGAATAGTCTCCTTCTGTAACGCATTAATTTCTAACTTCAGAGTCTGATGCATAACTCTGCAATTCCCCCCTCGTTTACCAATTTAATTTTGCCAATTAATTCTCTTATTTTATGTAAATAAAATTATATTTTTGTACATGCCTCTTTAAATAACCTTGAGCTTTGCCATTGCCCAAATTTTACCTGACCTCGTTTAACTCTTTTCTCGCTGTTCCGCGCGTCGAAACTCCTGGCGTTCCGTCCCTTGTCGGTTCGCCTTTAAGTTATTGGTCCCTCCCCCATAGATATAATATTGATATAATGTAATGTCATACCACGACAGTGTATTTATGGCATTTACCTTTTCTTCCATCTCTATCCCCATTAATGTCATTTGAATTTATTTTGTATTTTTAAATTTACTCAAACTACTGAAATTTGTTCTCACATTGAATTTATTCGTGTTATTTTTGCATTTTTGGGTATTTTTTGCTTTTTGTATATTATTCCCCATATTTTCACCTTTAGCCCTTAATTCGTGTCATTGTTCTCTTTATTCAAGAAAGCATTATCTTTATATATATATTTTTTTCATTGTTCTAGCACAGAAGGTGGGTCCAGAGCCCCAATTACCTGAGGAACCTCTGCACATAGAGACTAGGTTTAAGCTTAAATGCCTTAGCAGATACCACTCTCAATTCTTGGTTATCGTAGATAATTTTCATGCCAGGATCACCTTTTTTGAATACATCTTTTGTATGTCCACTATATACAGAAATCTCAAACAATATTCTAAATCTGTACAAGGTAATCATGAACGCCAACTTCACAAATTGGGTACCAATTTGCCTTCTTTATTTCAGATTACACCTTAAGTTAAAAAAATAACTCCATGTCGTCACTTGACCTTGCCCTCAATGTCGTAGAATGGCCAGACCAAATATATATATATATATATATATATATATATATATATATATATATATATATACGTGTAAGTTTCTGCTTGGAGCAAGCTGGATCTTCAACGGAAAAAGGAGAGCAAATACTGAATATAACATATATTGTCAACGTTTCGGGCTCTGGACCCATCTTCTAGGCTAGAATATTAAAGATTTATATAAGAAAAATTTCTTAACAATTATGAGAATAATGATAATTAATGGCTTTAGGCTAAAAATGTACTAAGATGTAAAACAAAAAGGAAAAATCAAAATGCAATATAAATGACAAAAATCTGTATATTAAAATAAAAAATAAATAAATTCAAACGAAATTAATAAAGTTAAAATTAGAAGAAAAGGAAACCTAAATAAATGCTCTAAAATTTGTTACCTGATTCGGAGAAAGCTGTGAGATGAATGAATGAATTTAAAATTATACCAACAGGAAAGATGTGATTTAGTATTAGTTGGTTCTCTGATCTATGTAGTTGGTTGGTCGCAAAACAAGAACAACAAAAAATAATTTTAGCTAGTTGGTTGTTTAAGTGATAATTAATTCATGGTGACAAGTTAAAAAAAAATTAAAACTAAATTAATCAGACAATATATAATGGTGTGGAAGTAGAGTCCTTTTTTTAACTGAGGCTGATTATATTTAATTAAAAGGGACTTAATTATGAGAAGGTCAGATTTAGATTTTAATGCAGATAATATTTTAAATTGATTATAATTTATAGGTATTTTGCATGAATTGGAATGAGATCGGATAACAGAGTTTTCTTTTACGGAGAGATCCATTCTTGTTCTGTAACTGACCCCACGGTGAGCATCGATGCGAACCTTGAGAAGACGTTCCGTACATCCAATGTAAGTTACCAAAGAACATTTAGGACAAGTATATTTATATACTATTCTGGAACGCAAAATTTCAGGAAAGGGGGCCTTTACAGTGAACAAAGAACTAATTTTTAAGGGGTTTACAATAATTGGCGCTAAATTTAAATGCGGATAGAATTTTTTCAAAATATTAGACAATTCCTTCCTAAAAGTATTAGTTTGGTATCCCATAAAGGTAGAGGAAATGTATAATTTTGGGGGGGAAATATTATAATTATTTATAGGTTTAAAGATATTATTTTAAAAGTTCCTAATGCAATTTATAAAAATATAGGGTGGGTAGTTGTTTAATTCAAAAAAAGTTTTAAGTTTAATCATTTCCAAATGGAATAGGGTCCAGGTAAATTTATAAATAATTATAATGTTTCCCGCAAAAAATAATAAACATTGAGTTTGAATGCAAAAATATAAGGGAAAAATAAGGTTGCTGGCTTAGATACAGACGCCTACACGTAGGCATAAGAAAAATAAAGGAAGTTTTTAATGATTTATAGAAACAGGATAGAAGGTAATAATTGAAAAAATAGACCGCGAGAACGATCAAATTAAATTCTAACGGTATTTTCTATTTCTCTAGATGAAAAGCCTGAAATTTCAATCGATCAAGAAAACAGGGTAGTAAATTACTTGAATGAATACCAACTATAATTGACGCCCAATCAAATATCTTTAGAATAAAACTTCAGAGAGTAAATGGTATTACCACCAACTTTAGCAGTACTAAAATTATTATTAGAGGCACTAAACAAAAGGCAGCAGGTGAATCAGGCTTAACAAGGAAGAAAGTCGTAAAAGAGTGAGAGCTTCTCGCAGGCATTAATAATGATTTTTAATGCCTCTCGAAGCGCGAGATATTTCTCAGATTCTTGGAAAACAAACAGGATTATTTTCCGCCCAAAGCCAGACAAGCCATGTAAATAAACATAAAACTTTCGCACAATTTTACTTTTTGAATTCAATGCCACACTACAGAGGGTTTTAAGTAAATCGATACAAATTGAACATGGGGAAAGAAAACAATTTGTGCCAAAAGATTCAATATATTTTTACGAGATCTAGACACAAATAGAAAGATATATATATATATATATATATATATATATATATATATATATATATATATATATATATATATATATATATATATATAGTTGCGAAATATTCAAAATGACCACAGTCTTCCTCTACGAACTTGACAGGCTGGATCTGAATTAGTCGCATGCCCTGGTTAGTGAGTCTCTGTCAATGGATAATATTATATCCATAATGACGGCCCTCAGATATCATAAACTATTGTGTACAGCCTTGTTGACATCTGAGAACCATTGGTTCGGAACGTTGATGATTATTTTTTTTAATTTAGGAGACCATCTTGTGACTAACTAGTTGGGGCATAAGTCGCCGTACTCACCAGATCCTACTACTAAGCTATATTAAAAAATATTTAATGAAATATAAATAAATAATAGCCATTAAAAAACAAAGGATAAAAACAAAAACAAAAAAGAGGACAAAACAAGGAAGCGAACTCCAGCGTCGGGGGTAGGTCCGCCTTCCCACGGTGCAGAAACATGCGACCTACAAAAACAATAACGTAGAGTGGAGAGGCCAGATTCTTCCCAAAATTCGTAAAGTCCACAAGTCGGTGTGACGAACAGGTCCCGGTTGTCCCGGTTTCAAGACAGGTAAACTACACAGAGATCACTCACACTGGGATATTCAAAGAATGTGCCGAACAGTGTAGAGGACAACGCAATCTTCACAGTATAGAGAAGGCGAGCGCTCCATTAAATAGCGGTGCGTTCCGCATGTGTTCCTAATTCGGAGAAGACTGAAAGCAAGCTGAAGCCGTCGCGGCATTGGGGAGAGGTCCATGGAAACAGTTGCGGCGCAATGGCCCGCAACTTTAAGTTCCCCTCGACCGTCTCCCATCTTCTTTGCCAAGCAGCCCGGAGAGCTGCCCGTATTCCTGCCATGTAATCTAATCGGTGTGAGGAAGAGCAAAACACGGGTATGGTCGCAAAGTTCTCGAGATCCATTTGGCGCCCTCATCGGCACGCTTATTCCAGGCAATGTCTACATGTCCAGAAGCCCAGCAGAAGATAATCTCGACATCCGTCGGGCCTGCCTAAACCGTGGCATCACGAATATGGCAACCCAAGGGATGCGGAGATTTAAATGCCCTAAGAGAAATCAGGGCGCTTGTGAGTCGCTATAAATCACAATCCGTTCTCCGAACCGGGCACGTCGCCTTATCTTCCATATCAAGCGGTGGGTGTATTGCAACTAGCTCGGCTGTGAAGACAGACGCAGTGCCTGGCAGAGCCTCGTAAACTTCGTACAGATGGGATACGGCGGAAAAACCAACCCCCTCTTGGACTTGTATCCATCCGTATTCACTGACGTGTGCTCCAAAAAGGCCGAATTCAATACTCCCGGCGTGGCGACAAATCCTTAAAAGTGATACCCGCCAGAGTGGCGTCCTGGGCAGAACTAGGGGCACCACCGGCCCAAGAGCTATACCTAGCTCTCAAAAGAGTCTCCTAGCCCTAAACCCAAAGTGCTTAGGGTATGACTGGCGTCTCTCAGCGACATAGGCACCGTCTAGATCAGCTGCGAATGCAGTGAGAGCTGTTGGCAACTGAGCGAGGTGCCGGGCTCGCGTGTACAGGCGCAGATTGACTGGCGTCTTCCCAGCATCAATAAGTAAGCTCTCAATGATGGAACTGCGGAAGGCACCGGTCGCCAGGCGAAGGCCGTTGTGGTGGATGGATTCCACCTTCCGCAATTCCAGTTCGGCTGCGGGTGCATAAAACTCGCATCAGTAGCCGAGCTTAGACTGAACATAGGATTGATAAAAAAGTAAGGCGGTATCCCTATCAGCTCCTCAGGTGCTGAACGTCACGGAGTGACGAATATCCATTGCGCGGGTACAAGAGTTCCTAAGGCTGCGAATATGAGCTTCCCAGGTTAGGCGTCGGGCAAATACAAGGAAACGGTGCGAGTCTACCACTTCCAGGTGAACCCCATTTCACACGAATACCCCATTTCGAAACAAATCTGAATCAGAGTGGATCCGTGGATGGCGGCAAAAGTGGACCATCTTAGTCTTAGCCAAGGAAACCCGAAGCCTGTGCATTCGTCATAATGATAGACACGGTTCAATGCCTGTTGGAGTCGACGTTCCTGGGTTGGCATCTGGTTTGTGCCAAAAGATCTCGAAAGTTCGTCCACGTAGAGCGTAGCAAGATCATCTTCTAGCAACAATGAGGAGATGCCATTAATGCTCAGAGTGGAGTGAAGAGTGTGACACTGAGGACACTTTCCTGCGCGCGAACACTATACGAAAAAAGCCAACACGATTCACACGAGTACCTTGAATTTAATCCAGTAAACCAAAGGTTACACAAGCACTCATGCAACGTAAGAGAAAAATTAAACAGGCTTCTAATCGAAGAACACATCTGAGAATTTACATAAGCCTTAAATTTAAAGAAAATCACCGAGACAAATTTAGAATCGGGCGACCGACTACGTAATTTCTCCCACCCCTATGCTTATATACCTTGAAACCCAGTAATTGATAAGCTTTATTAATTTTAATATTTGACAGGAAATATGTATGTAATTATGTAGATGGCCGGCAAATAGTGTATACATTTCTTAAAATTCCATTTTCAATTATGCTTTTTACACCAACAATATACACTTTTCTTTTACTATCCACATTTTTCTTTGGGCTTTATCATTCCAAAAGAGATCCCAGAAAGTTACTTGGATAAAAGAAGCAATGGTCTCTTAAATCAAGAAATTGCTACATATATCTTCAGATTTTACCGAGTTTAGCACTCGAGGGCTCCTGCACTGGTTAAACACCAATTTGGGGAAAAATCTTCGAAAGGATCCTTAAGAGAACACTTATTCAACATTCGGAGGAGGATTTGCTAAACAACCAATATAACGACTTCAGAAAGAAATGAAGCATGGAAATGTCAACCAGACTAATCAAAGAAGAGATTGCCCAAGATAATAAAAAGTGGAGCTATGTGGACATCATGCGTAAGGATATATCAGAGGCGTTTGACAAAGATGGCAGAGAGGGTTGCAATATGAGTTCCTTTAACTAGGACTAAACAAACTATATAAATTTATCTGTGACTATGTCATAGAGAGGGCAGCTAAATTCAACCTCCAAACGGGATCACGCTAGGGAGGCTGCTTACCCCACCCACCTTTATACTCGATATACACAACTGCCATCCCAGCACCAAGCATCTAGACCAGCTTGAATGTTCAAATCACTGATGATATAAGCCAGATAATTGAATGTCTATATAGAAACGAACCTATGCAAGGTCACCTGACTGCCGAAGAAATGAAGCATGTAATCATATTTAATGCGAAATGATCTAATCATAATATATTTAAAAGAGTGCCGCTTGGAATGACGCATACATCACATGTGAGAGTGGAGGATATGATACATCCCTACACGAGTGAGTTCAATGTACTCGATAGGAGAATAACCGCTTCCATGTAAAAAAGGATTGGATCCAAAGACAAAGCCTTGGGTCAGAACACTATATACTTTTAGAAAACTTTAAATGAAAATCAAGAAAAGGATATACATGGCAATATTAAAAGCAACCCTACTACATATACCCAGTATCTTCACTTCCCTGCGTATCATAAACAAGGTCAACAGACCTAAGTCGCGTGCTTTCAATTATTCTGATTATGACCATATGACCTTACGACCTTCAAAACCTTCAACAAGTGGGTCAATCCGACCAATAGTTAGATTTTTTCTAATTCCCGGACTAACCTAGGGAGGACATTGGCAATTATATTATTATCAATAGATTGTTAAACAACATAAAAAATTTCACCATTTTTATCGCTAAAAACTCATTGAAAAGTAAAATGGCTACCATCCGACGGATTGACCTACGGATCCACATAGTAAATTATAGAGTCACGGCTACGCGACTAAAAGTAATGTAAATGGTAAAAATAAACCACATAAAACACAAACATAAGAAAAAAATCCAAGAAGATCTGCATCGAGGGGCGAAGATTGAAACGCCTGGTAAAGTATTAGAAGAAACAACGCCGTTGATGAGGGAGAAAATAATGCTCACCTTGAACGAAGAAATCAGAGTCGTCGGTGAGGAGGAGATTCCCCAGCTGTGTTAACCAGCTGAAAAGGAGAGAAATGGCAACATTTTCTGAAAAAAACCCCTATTGATTGCAACAACAACACATAATGAGACCCCAAAATTTTAACTACAAGTCACCCGGATATGGCTATGAGACGATTATGAACGCTATATAAAGAGCAAATCAATAAAAGCTAAACTTCGAAAGCGTAAGGTAAAAAAAGTATGATGTAAATATCTACATACAACGCACACACTACAATCATACAACTAAATAGCAAACATACACATCCAAAAATACATACATAAATAAATCATGCAAATACACAAGTAAAAAGGGCACAAAAGCTTAGAGCAAAAAAGACTCCAACTTTAACCAAAGTCATACACTAAATTAACAAGATGCTTGATCTCCATTCATCTTTGCATCTCTATGCACAACCAATACTTTTTTACGATTATGTCACTATCTTTCACTACCCTACCTATTGTAACTTCCTTTATATTCTTATACTTACCACAACATTTTTAGTACAGTAAAGCAAACACAGAACAGCAGCTCCTTGTAGAAACTTGTTGACGGAGAATAGTAATACACCTATCCTGAAACCTGAAATTAGACCATGTTTTATCATCCCTTACCATATTCTTCACTGGTTGGGCTACAGACAGACACGCCGCGCTCGGGTACAATTGAATTGGAAAACAGGTAGGGACCTTCTACTTAGAGTGCGATATTATTAAGTTGGCGCTTTAAAAGGGGATAAGTTTACCGGGTTGGTCTCAAGGCTTATTCGAAAGATAAACACCTCTACAAAAATAAATTTTAATACAAATAATAATAACAAGAGCACATATAAATATGGAAATCTAACTAATAATCAGTACGACAAAATAATATTATGATAGGCGAAAATTAAGGAAACTAGGTCCGGGAAAATATATAAGTGATCCAATAAGTTGGCGTTACACCAAATAGGAAATTCTTCTTAGGACTGGGAACGAAAGGTGGAACTTACGAGGAAAGGACTCCTGGTTACCTCTAGAGTATGAACTGGGGATGTGGAAGGCCAAATGCCGGGTCTTCGTCGATGAAATCTCAATGCGAAGGCGTCAAGAGATACTCCGGAGGGGGTTTAGTTTACCTCGGCTCTAGGGAGAAGTAATCACAAAATCGAGATTCGTCTGCGGACGGCAGAAAGTCCCAACTAAGGTAGTGAGGCAAGAGAGGCCCAGGACAATATTCCGAGGCGTAAACGGATTTCCGTAATCTTCATCTGATCAAGGCGGATTACACGAAGACGATCTGCTGACGAGATCACAAGGGCGAAGAGACCACTTCACTGGAGACAGATACTGGGGTCTGGACGGCAAGAAGCTCGGGTTCTCTCTAGCTGCTGAGGATTTGCAAACATCACCATAAATAGGAGTCACAGCCATGGTCGAAAGAGGGCTGCGTACGTGAGGGCACCCCAAGAGGATATCGGATGCGGCTTAAGCCAACATGGACCTTGATAATTTGTGGCATCGACGAGGCGAGAGGAAATTAAAAGAGATTTCCAAGGGATATCGGACGCGGCTTAAGCAAACATGAACCTTGATATTTTGGGGCATCGACAAGTTGAACGAGAAAAAGAGATATTCTCTTCTATTCCAAGAGGGGGAAGATCGACACAGATGCCACCTGGGAGCGAAACAGCGTTAGTAAACTGGGGAAAGACGGTGATAAAGCACCCCAAATTAAACACAGCTGCCTTAGTTGGCTTGACCAGAGAAATTCTGTGTGATAACGTCGTATTGAGTTTCATGCTTATATATATATATATATATATATATATATGGATCCAACACACACCGCAAGAAAGAAAAAACGGATTTTTTTTTTCTTCGGAAATAGTTATTTCAATTAACCTGAGCCTTTAACCACTCGGCTACTGGTTGCTTGCTGACTCAATGTGCACGGTTCGAATCTCACCGCAGCGTGTGTTGGATTAATTTCATCATTCTCTCGCTCGCGCTCATGATAGATAAACATTATAAATATATATATATTTATATATATATATATATATATATATATATATATATATATATATATATATATATATATATATATATATATATATATATATATACAGTCAGGGCTCAAACTTTTTAGACGCCTATAATTTTCAATATACAATAAACTAGAGCCCAAACCCATTTTGATAATATAATCAAATGATTCGCGCTGTCAATATTTACATTGATGTCCCTTTTACTTCAGAGTTACTTCAATTCCTTTGGGCGCGCTGAAGACCAAATTTGTGATGATTTTTTGACGGTTTAACGTATTTTACTATTACTCTTAACTAACCGCATTGACTTCAATGTTATTATTCAAAATTATAATTAGCAAAAATTAAGTGAGTAAAGAACCAATGGAAATTTCAGGACTTCATGAAATATCCTTTTTTAAAAAAATGGCTGGTTATCGAGTCGAATGGGTGGAGCTCCTGAAGAGGGTTGAGGAACTCCAGGACATTTTTCTAGCGGATTACATATATTCTTACTATTAATTCTACCATCATTTAAAATTTTCAATAAAACCCGAATTAACAAAATTGTTATCAAAATTGTAGCAATTTATTAATTAAGAATTAGTTGTAAGGAATACAGTTAGAATTGGCTAGAAAATGAAAAGTTTTTAGCTTATCTTAAATTTGTTAATTCCATAAAATATATCCGTATGTTCTTACAACATTAGCTGCCATTTAATTACTAAAAAATAATTAATATCTTAAACAGGTGATGATATATATTTTAACCAAATTTCATTAACGTTTGTTTTTCCATTTTTCCGAATGCTTAAAATCCATTTTAGCAATGCAAACTATCAGAGTTTTTTTCTATTGCAAGCCTTGTGAATTCTTATGTGATTATCTGAACAAATGAGAGAGAAGCAACTGATAAATGCCAGAATGTTTGTGGTCAACATCTCGTGGTTTAACTGCGAAAGGAGAGACAGTATCGATTCCCCTACAAAGTTGCATGTCTTACTATGGGATAGTTAATGGGGTGGTGCTCACGACGAGTTGGAGTTTTAGTGGTAACTCCGTGGATGCTTCGTTCTAGGGCTAGGGGATACTCATTATCCGCGTCTACCATCTGACTCGGTTTACCTTGGTGTATCGCATTTACACTTCCATCTTCCTTCATTGTCACCCCATTTGGCTGGGCTCTCTTCGTAGGTATTTCCTTAGGTACACATGCTTGTGCCGCTTCCCTACTTACTTCTTCCTCCATCGTTACCCCATTTGGCTGGGTTTTCATCTATGGCACTTTCCTAGGTCCAGGACGGGCTAAAACCGCCTCGACCTCCATCTGATTCTCGTTAGATGCTTTTACATGTGCAACCATTCTTTCCTTTTCTTCTCTCTTTTCTCTTTCTGCTTGGTCAAATTCTTTTTCCATCTGTATGCTTCTTTCTTCTAATTCTCTTTATCTTTACTCTGCTTTCTTCTGCTTCTTTTCCCATCTTTATTCCTCTTTCCTTAGCTTCTATTTTATCTTTATTCTTCTTTCTTTAGCTTCTCTTTCTATCCTCATTCTTAATTTTCTGCCTCTCTTTTCAACTATATTATTATTTCGTTTGTTTTACTTTCCCTGGGTACTCTTCTTTCTTCTGCTTCTATTTTCCACTGTAATTTTTTTCTTCCATTTTTCTATCAAACTGTATTCTTTCTTTTTTGTCTTCTCTTTCCCAATCTCTTGTTTCTTCTTCGCATTCTATTCTCAATTCTGACAGGGCGTAGGCAACCATATCTTTGCCTTCAAGCCCCAGAATTTGAGCTTGTTGGTATAGCCTGTCAACCGAATCCATTTTGAGTTTGTGAGTTTTTCTGTCAACTTTTCACCGCTGTACGCTCAGGTACTTATGCAACCACTAACCAGGTAACGCGTTGCATAACTTACATTAATCCCAATACTTTGCTGATTGGAATACCACTAACAAAGTTACTTAATAACCTTAGGCAGGCTAATCACCATAAATTTATACACCCACCTTGTTATGTATTAATCTCTCCTGGAACGTTTAGCACACATTTACTAATCCTGAAGGTCATACAAGACAACTTCTACTGAATTCTTTCAATACTCATAAAACCTGACACCAAATATTTATGTCGTAGTATGGGAAGCGCCCCACACCTGACATCAAATATTTATGTAGTGGTATAGGAAGGACCGAGTGATGGAAGGAGTTCGTACGTATGGGTTGTTTACGTACTAACAAAAAAGGACTCGGTGATTAATGTTATATCTCTCTAAGAGTGCTATATATGTTTTATTATTATCTTGATTATTGACTTCTTTAAACTGTGATGATTCCTTGTGCCATACTTAGCGATTCGAGTATAAAATAAAAAAAATTGTTAAAACAAACTAAAACTTTAATTAAAACAAAAAATAAACATGAACCAAAGAGAAACTACACACTAAATACACAGAAATGACTTCAATTATTTTTAAGTAAGGCTCTCTAAATTGACCTCTCGAAATTATAGTGAAGGTTGACCCACCGCTAACTTCAATATAAAAAATGCTAACGGCCTATACCGGCCGGATACCGGAGTTTATACACACACACACACATAAATTGGGTTAGGTTAAGAGTAAAATGGTGCCTATCATTTTGCCTAGCAATGAGGATGGCATTGTCTGTGTCACAATCGAACAACCTTTCCCCCAACGAGTTTAAGAGGCCATAGAGCTTGATTTGAGCATAGGTGGTTGTGAATGCTGCAATTGGAAGATTCGTTACGTGGGAGTCAACTTCTACATGTTCAGCATTTTCCACTTTCGCAATGTATGCATTGCCAACTACATCCAACAAGTTGGTTTTTGATCAGGTCGATTGCATCATAGTCCTAACCACAGATGACCGTTCGCATTCCGCGAATGGTCTGAGCGAACTTTCCCCAGAGACTGTAAAAGAAATAAATATGATCAGGATTAATGGGATGATTTTTGATTTATTATTATAGTAGTATTATGGACTTTAAGTT
This sequence comes from Ceratothoa steindachneri, assembly GCA_963969495.1. Taxonomy (NCBI): domain Eukaryota; kingdom Metazoa; phylum Arthropoda; class Malacostraca; order Isopoda; family Cymothoidae; genus Ceratothoa; species Ceratothoa steindachneri. Next base: position 69,298,919 of record OZ018327.1, on the reverse strand, counting down.
TAGAATTTATTTACTTTATATTAGCTGTACACTGTCTTAACATTTATAAATCACATCGTGAAAGTAATATATCAACACAGAAAAAAAAATCTAATCGCAGGAAGAAATCCTTACCTGTTTAGGCAGAGCTTCGTTCTAAAACGCTATCCAGGATTCATTTCAGTGTTGTTTATTTGGATGTTTTTCCCTTCAAAATGATTCACACTCTTCACATATTCTATTTTTTTATTCTCACAATTAGTCCTCGTGGGAAGCACTCTGCGAACAAACCATCTCTCTTTTCAAACTCTCAAAACTCGTAGATTTTCTTGATCTTATACATTTTTCCCAGTGCAAGTTTCAGTTCAGGGGTTGTGTACACTCAGGAAATCATACGTTGCATTTCAGAGTGTTTGCATTCGTGTAAGTTTTGCTGAGCGCATGTGGTGCAGACTGTGAAAGTAAGTTTTCCATCTACGGATTGGGGGATAACTGGAATATACAGATCATCAGGAGGGAGAAAATCAACTCTCAAGATACCGAAATATGCCTCATTCACACCCTGAGTGAATTCTTGAATATAGGGAATTTCTCGCACAGATACGCAACGTCTAGGTGACCCTACGGGATAGGGATTGTTTTTTCATATAGTACTGATATAAGGATCAAAAATCGACATAATGAATTTTCACACATTCAGTTGGTGGGTAGTATAATATAAATGAGTTACATCTGCTACCAAAAAGTGCAGTCTCCACAGCCAATACACCATTGATTACATCGGCAACTATTCTATAACTGTCTCACGTTGCCCTGGAATGGTTTGTATCATGGTTTCAAATTCACACTCTCAGATAATATCGATCCAGTGACCCACGTCTACCAATGAAAACATCTTGTTTTAGATCACAGTTTTCTTTCTGGCACCCATGTCAATAACATCCATGAAAGAGAAACACAGTTCCTCCTCCTGATGGTGAAAACCCGTCAGAAAAAAACTAATCTTCCACCAACAGAAAGGCTTCGCTCACCACTGTTTCTTGCATGGAAAATCGGGATTCCTCTAACATGTTCTTCAAACACGACTGCAATAGAATTTTCTGGTAAGAAGACATCTTTATAAACCTTGTAACACAATGAAGCTATTATGATGCAACACTGCATAAGATCAATGTTAAATCTTCTGATGAACGAACACCTAAACTTCTCAAAACACAGGCGAAGGATAGAAGCATCTTGAATGCAATACTTAATACATTCTGTACGAATATTGTATACTTCTTTCTGGAAATTCGAATAAAAATTACTGTAAAGGTGTAATTTTTCCTCGCTGTTCATTTTTTCAAAGTTAAAATACCTTTTTTCAGGAACTGGTCCAGTATAATTCAAAGTTTCCTCGGAAAGAAAATCGTAAGGAAACTAAGCTTTTTCCATTTCGGAGGTTCCCATTAATTTGGGCCGTTTTGTCAGCAAATAAGGCATGAATAGGAGTGTGTCCTTAAAAATTATGTCCTGAACGAGCTCTTATCTTAAGAATTTTTCGTCCCCATTTCATTGGATGCGAAGTAAAGAGATGAGGATTAAAATGTTAAAGCAGTTCGTCATAGATAAATTGGGCATCGAATTTGGCATTGTTATGTGCCATCACATATTTTTTTTACATTTTCTTTCGATCCTCTTATTCGTATTAGCTCTTCTATAAAGGGTTTACAAGGGGAGTTTTCACCATCTCTTTCAAAAATCTTTGTTCGTTTACCAAAGTTCTTACATTTGTCATATGTTCAATTCCCATTATCAAAACAGAGTTCACAGATTATTTGCATAACCAATATATAAGGAAAAAGTATAAATGATCCCACTTTTTTATAGGTTTCAATATCATAATATACGGTATTCCATTTCTTAACCATCAACTTCTTTGATCTTTTCATCCAGCACGTATCCTCTGCTCTATCCGCTTTATAGTATGTATAACATTTAGAGCAGAACAACTTCTCACTATCGTGTCGTCTCATCCCGTTTGCACCCTGCATGATTATATGGTTACATCTTAGACACATGCTAATCTTCACACAAGTATGAAGCTTTTTGTGCACATCAAAACATGATTGGCTGTAGAATGAGCGATAACACTCATTACATAAAATCCCTCTAATTCTTTCTCCATCACAATGCCCAAGACACTGACTGCTTACTCCTTCACAATCTTTTAAATGGACTGTTACGTTGTCATGGAACGTATAGCAAGAAAAACACATCCCGTGATTAATAGGAAGTTTATTTTATTTAACATATGTGTCACTAATGTAGCGAATTAGATAGTAAGTTTCACCTTCAAGACCAATGAATAGGAGTGGGGCTTTTTTTTTCAGGATAAGTTGGTCGATGGAGTAATTTGGATTTACGTTCATCACCTGTCGCGGTAAATATGAGGATTCTGCATCTCTGCTCTCTTTCTATTAAGGAGAATTGATCTACAGTGACGGACTCCTCGTACACAAGATTACATTTTCTTGTCAACTCTTGATACTTTTATTATTGTTGGAGGCCAAAGGTTTTTTGCACGAACATTCTCCTTCATTTGAAAACTTATATTCACACGATAATCACCATCTCGAATCCATTGGAGATTTTATATACGTCATGAAAGCTCACGCACTACTCTACCAAGGCCAGCTTCTTCTGGATTCTCCACGATTACATGATATATAATAATCAGAAGATCTCCATATCTGTTTTCTCTTATTGGCGTAATTTTCGTAATAAAATCCATAGTATTAACGGTATAGTTGTGTTTTACTCTAGAGATCTACCAAAAATCTCGTCTTGCCCTTTCTACTTTTCTACGACTATCCATAAAACGGATGTAGGGATCTTTGCTAGTCTTTTTGTCTATAATTCTGGTTTAAAATTTGGATACTGTTAAGATCTATAGCCACAGGCTACCTGAGTATAGTTAAAATTTACTGGCTAATTTTTAGGTTTGCTTAAGCTTACAAGTCTTTCAAATTAGGTTGAGTTAGGACAAAAAGTAATAAGCAATATATTTTTCTACAATTAATGCGGGAGAATTGCTGTTCACTTTCAAATGAATTCAATTTGGTTTATCTTTGAATACTAATATCTTATTGTTATGCTATTTTTTATGTTACTTAAATATTTGTTATATACCATATATCCCTTTCTTTATCGCATAAAATATACATTTGATGGTATGGCTTCTCTTTGACAGTTTACTTTTGGTTCGGCTGATATTTACAAGCCTAGTTCGGGGCTATTGATATTTACGTGCAAAGCTTTTTGTTCATTTACAAAGGAGATTGAGGAATTTCAGATAATGACTTTCGTTCCAGTCTCTGGCAACTTTACCATTCTTGGCTCACATCTCTTGATCATCCTTGCGCAACCATCGACCACTAAAAATCCCATGTTGGTGACATCTGAAAGACCTCACACCGCGCGAGCCTATTTTAGTGCCACTGAGAAGAGATACATGTTTTCATCACCTCGGCATTCGCTGCCTCCCTCTCTCATCGCCAAGTGCCTCTTTCACCATCAATCTCCAAGCTCTACATTTACGCGATCTGCATCCATTGAATTTACCATTCAAGAAGGATTCATAAATTTCATTGCTAATAATAAATAATATGATATATTACCTAATAGTGTGTGTTTGTATAACCAAACGTTCCAATCTTTTGTGTTAAAATTCACACTAAGAACATGTCTTCCTTCCTCTATGAATTTCTTGTAGTTCAGACCCATAATTATTTAATAGAATGGCCTTGCTCTTCATCTCCTTAAATTACAATAAAATAATCAGTCGCCTTTTCCTAAGTTCAGAGTCAAAAGATACTTGTCTATATTAGAGAAATGGATCAGTATCCAGGTTTCATATCTTCGGTCTTTCATTAACCAATAGATTCACGACGGATTTCTTGCCAATAAACACACATTCCTTACCAATAAACTAAGCGAAGGCTCTCTTTTACTTTCCATTAGCTTATGCAAATAGGTAGAACAAGCTTCCAGATTGTTTGTCAGCCGAATGTATTGATGAGTAGAGATCGGACCTGAGTTCTAATTTTCTTCTGGTGTCGTGGTTTAGTCGTTAATCTAAAATAATGGTAAAAGCTAAAATTATGATTATCGCATGTGTTTTGAAGTCTCAAATTATCAATAGTTAAACTCAATGCTCCTTATCATTTCCTGCTCACAACTTTCACTTCGTTTGAGAACTAAAACAAATCTGAATTTTAAGAATGGCCCATCTGGTCTCAGAGATATTGGTTCCGCATCTGTTTAAATTCAAATTGCAATCTATTGTCTGTGTTGTCGATGCAAATATTGATGCTATAGGACTCAACCAATGCAAAGTGGGATATATGAAGAAATATTTATGCTGGTTTCGTGAAATTTAATCATATCCTTAACAACATGGGTTGCAGGTGGAGTTTACTAAATTGGATGTCAAGTTTGTTTATTTTGCCTCATACCTCTTGGATTTCCTGGGGTTTCTGATCAGGCCTTTACGTTTCTTAAGGATGAATATATTCTTTTCCTTTCTCATTATTCTTCACAATCAGCGTTTCATGAATAAAAGTACTATTTAGATTCCACAGTAAGATTTAAAATAATGTTATCAAACACTCAGGAAAAGGGATTGCTTACAAATTTTAGACAATATTCCGGTCGGTATGTGATGGTGATTTTTTTTAGTTCTCGTTACATACATGAATGTGCTTATTTTACCTGTATTAAATAGTATTACATTCCGCGACATATATATATATATATATATATATATATATATATATATATATATATATATATGTATATATATATATATATATAAAACAAATATATATAACAAATTAACCCGGAACTCAATGATTATTCATCATCCCTTAAATTATTCACTATATAGACAAATGTACAACCAACCACATCCCCCTTAATAGTTTTCTTTCTGCCAATTTTGTCCGTACTATCAGTTGTTACTCCCAGCTTAACCGTTATAAGGTCAGTACTCGTGCAGAGAAATTTTTATTTCTATTTTAGTTTGTCCCATTAATATCTAACGATCTGGTTTATTATTGACTTTTCCTTAATTTATTGTTTTAGTCGTCCTTTTGACCCCTCCATTATTGATTATTTACTATTTAAACTTTCGTGCCTTAGTCTACTCATATTATTTGATGTTCAATCACTTAAAATTTAACTTAATTGAACTACTTGCTTCGCTCCATTTATTAATATCCGCTTCGATTACATACCCCCTGATCTAACTTATTTTCGATTGTTCGCTTTGCCCATATAATTCTCTTGCTGTGTTTTATAGTGAATTTTTTGTATTCCGCTTGATTCATATTTACTATTCATATTTGTTGCTCATGGGATTATTTAATATTTTTTTTCTGTCTTATTAATCGATTTCTTCATGCCTTGCTTTTGAATTTATTGCTATAGTTTATAATTTTTGGTATTTCGATAGTCATTTAAGTCATGTTTATTATGCATATTTAAAAAACTCTCGTGGGATTATTATTTAATTGAGTTATTTTTTTTTAAGATATTACATCAATTTCTAATAGATTTTCACTAATTTGATTTCTGTGTTTAGTTATTCTTCTAAAAATAATTTTTGGTATTTAGAATTCGCTGATGATGGTCATCGTCAATGACCGAAACGTCCGGAAAATTAAATGTTCAAAACCATCGCATATGTCTTCATATTCCTGCTACGAATAAGGTTCCCAAGGAACGACTCCATCACTAATATATATATATATATATATATATATATATATATATATATATATATATATATATATATATATATATATATATATACGTATATGTATATATATATATATATATATATATATATATATATATATATATATATATATATATATATATATATATATATATATATATATATATAAGTAGTAGTATTGTAGGTGAAGGGTCGAGTGCACAGAAACTCGGGCCCCTATGAGAGTATCCAGATACGTACACACGAACTTGGACTCGCACTCAAGTCTCTTTAACCCCCACAATACTTTGGTCAGTGACCTTTTTTCGAATAAATTAGAGTCTACACACACACATGGTGAAATTGAGTATATAAAAAATATATCGTTTGATGAGTTCCACTGTTTTCTCAACAAGAGGGAGAACAGTATTGAACTTGTGAAAGAATTTATCCTCGGGGATCTTTACGACTACGTCACCATTGCGTGTAAAGAAAATATAATAGAATATCTATTTATCAACCAAACTCAACATGAAAGGCCAGAAGGTGGAGTGTCACCAGCCTGCGTCATCAAGACTTACAAGAAGAAAGTTTAAGTTTACTCAAGATAGAAATCATATTTTATTAGAGAACAATTCTTTAAAAAATATGTTGAATCAAATACTGGATCATATAAAAAACCTTCTGATATTAATTTTAAAAAATATAAGGTTGGATTAAAAATAAACATTGATCATTTTTACCCGTTGCATATCGAATAATCCAGCTTCTTTGATTCAGAGAATCAGTAAATGTCTACGAAGTAATAAGGTTGCGAACATCCATGAAATTCGAATTGAAGTTATTTATTTTAATCTAGATGTAAAATAAAATTAGATTTTAGGATAAGATATCTTTTCATTGAATAGTTATATAAGAGTTTAAGCTAGTCAGATATTCAGTTAGAAATGAACCGTCGATTTTTGAGCTTATATACATCTCCGAGTCTACCAACATCTTTCGGTGGGGTAAAACGACTATACCAATCTGTAATAAAGATCGCTAAAAGATCTGATGTGGAAAGCTTCCTCTCAGGTTTGGATAGCTATACATTACATAAATCCGTTCGAAAAAAGCGCAAGGCTCTAACGAGATTTTGCAAATAGATTTAACTGTGATGTCCAAATATCAAAGTCTTAATTATAATGTACGCTACATACTCTTTGTAATTGACATATATTCTAGATATCTCTGGTTAATTCCTTTAAAGCAGAAGACGGACCAGGTAGTGTCGAATGCTGGAAGAAATCTCATGGAAGAATCTGGATGGATTCCAAGTTATATATCTTCTGATGATGGCGGAGAGTTTAAAGGGAATAAGACGAAACGTTTATTAAGTGAATGTAATATCGGCATTTATCATGTTCACTCTCTAAACAAAGCTAGTCTTGTAGAGCGTGTACAAAGAACAATAAAAAAAGACTTTTCAGATACTTTACTTTTAATAATACCTGGAAATATATCGACGTATTAGATGATTTTGCAAAGGCTTATAATAATTCTAGACAGGGAATGATTTGGAACACACCGTTCAAAGTTATATACGATGTTGCTATACCGAAACAGAGAGCTGAAGGTAAAAAAAAGAGGTTCCTACGAGTATATAAAAGTGGTGATTATGTTTAAATCTCACGCGATTCCAGTAAATTTCAAAAAGGGTACGAAATAGGCTGGAGTGAGGAAATCTACAAGATATAAAATTTTCAATGTATTAGCCCTGTATTATATTGAAGATTTAAATGGAGAACATATTGAAGGTGAGGTTTGTGAAGAAGAACTACAGAAAGTAAAATTTGACTCCCGTAAGAAATATGTAGTGGAGAGGATAATTAAAGCGAAAGGGCATGGAAAAAACAAGCTATATTTAGTAAAATAGTGAGGGTACCCAGAATCGTTTAACTTATATATCAAGGCATGTGATATCACCTTAAAATCTTGAGCAAATACATTCATAAAATTTAATAAAGGTGGGAGATGTGAAAGGTTTTATATCAGTTGTGAAGATGGAGCCAGAGAGTTTTTATTTCACTCTTCCTTCCTCATTCTCCCTAGATGTTTACCCTCAAAATACAATGTCTGACTATAGAATCGAGTTGCACAAATCCATAATAACAAACCACAGGCAGTATGAAGTAGGTCTTTGTGAGTTTCAATTTTATTTTTAAGCATGTTGCTTGACGTGCTCTGAACGATCTTTGCTAGAAGGGAGTTCCAAGTTAAAATGAATTTATAAGACAAAAAGTTCCTCACGATATTAGTCTGATAACGATTTAATTTCACTGTATGGCCATATGTTCGAGTGAAGTTTTCAGCGCGTTCAAAAAGGGAATCTAAGTTGATATTATCGAAACTTTCGGAATTTTCAAGACATATATCAAATGGCAGTGAAGGCGTCCATCTTCAAGTGAGAGCAATTTCAATTTTTTTAAGTCTCTTAAAAGCGTTTGTTTCGCAGCACTAGAATCAGTTTTGTCGCCCTGAACTCAACTGCATATTAAAGTTGTGGATGCACAACTGATTTGAAAAAAGGGAGCTACATTTTTCTACTCTTATATTCTAAATTTCTCATAATAAATTCGAGTGTTCTCTTCTATCAGCTTCTTTGGCTATGTGGTCGTAGTCTCGATAACTCGAAGTCGCTTAAAATCAATATACCGAAATCAAGTTCTTCTGCTACGTTTTCTAATCGTTGACCGCCTAAATATAATCGTTTCCTTTCCAAAAGCCGATGAACATCATTTTTCACTTATTTAGATTAAAATTCATCTGCCTTATAACAGCCCAATTGTATATTTCGCTTAGGTCTTGCTGCATTTTCTCTCGATCATGAAAGCCACAATACCGATAAGCATAAAAGCCACAATCTTAATAATTATGAAAGACACTATGCTAATATTATTCAAAGTCACAATCTCATTAATAATTATCAAATATATTATCTTAATAACCTGTAAGATAAACTCCAAATAATCCTGAAAGATACAATACCAATAATTATGAAAGATAAAATACCAATATTAATGAGCGATAGAATCGCAATAATCTTGAAATGTACAATCACAATAAACATGAAAGTTCCAGTGCCAATAATCATTTAAGATCCAATTCCAATTATCAACAACAGTATGTGCGAGAGAAAGTAATAATTCTCATACGAAGAATAAAAGAGAATACTACTATTATGGGTAGCAATAGACTAAGGGTAGATTAAAAGTAAAAATTTGTAAGAGTTTCTCTTAATAATCTAGGAAATCAATACTCTCGACTCCGCCAAAACCCTACCTACATCCGTTTTGAAAAGAGAGAAATAAAAGAGACTAAAAAGCAAGATACAGAGATTATAGCAACACCCAACAATCAAGAACGTTGTGGTCACACTTTGCGTTATTCAATATTAATGGCAACAAGCATGATACAGAGATTATGGCAACACCGAACATTTGAATACATAAGGTTGTTGTTCCCAACTTGGAGTCTTCTCCACAATTATGACAGTAACAACAAAGCGAACACATCTTTTACCCATTACTCAACTGCGCATGATCACTAACCGCGCTAATGGAATGGAGGTTGGGTACCTCCAACAACCATCATAAATGTCATTTATTAACACAAGACAAACCTACGAACTCACACGCACTCAAACATAACATTCTGTGTCACCATGTCCTTTAACTATCCAACATCAAATGAAATACGGATATTTATTTGAGCCGCTCTGTTTAATTTTAATTAATTTCTGAATGACTTTGCTCTTTTTGCCAAGAACCTTTCTGTGGCGATTCCCTTAATAGTTTTTTTCAGTGTGTTTATCTTCTATAATGGATGATATTTTATTCTCTACCATTAGAAGTTTCACAGATGTCCAAATCATGTATGATAATATTATTGAATGTATTTAAGAGATATGAATGTTATTAATTTTCCTCCTATATCATAGTCTTCGAATTGGCAGACTTGATTGACGTACCACCATTTGAGAGAACGCTCCTCTGGACTTTACTGCGACGACTGCGTTGTCTCCCAGACTGTTCGGCACGTTCTTGTGAATGTCCCACTCTAGGTGATCTTCACGCACACTACCTGTCTCAGTACTGGAATGAGCGGGGTCGCTACCGCATATCCCTCGTAATTGGGACGAGTTCGTGCACACAGCTTGTGGATTATCTGACTCTTTGGAGGAGGCTGGCCTCCTCCATTTATTTGACTCTCTTTGGTGTTGATCTCATGATTTCCTACCGGAGGTAGGTGAGCCTGCCCTCGACGCTGAACTTTGCTTCCTTATTCTTGATTTTTTAGCTTCTTATTTTGTTGGCTTTGTTTTTTTTATTTGCTTTGATTTTCGGTGTCTTTTGCCCCTTTTTTAATCTAGCCTAGTATTACGCTATTGATGATTATGGCTACTTATGCTCGAGAAATAGTTGCCAGATTAGCGCTTAAAAAATAAATCCTAGCATATCAAATCGGATTAAGAGCCTTGAACCTCCCGTAACTCATAACAAGCAACCCTAAATAACGTTTATCATATCCCTCAAAAAACGTATCGGTTAATTTTTATTTTCAGTAAAGTTAAGACTCCCATAAGTAATTATTTAACAAGCAAATCATGGCTCACTATTAAGGTAAAGGGGTAATAGATGTTAATTGTTGCTTAATGAGAATAAAATTCGAAAGCACACCAAAGGAAAATTGATTAATTAAATAGAATAGGTGATGGGAACATGGCGTTTAATGTTGAGTGTATTTAATTTCGGCCATTTGAAGATTTCTTTCTTGGCCTTAAATACGAAGGGTGGTCAATAAGTTTTGCGAATCGGTAGGGCAAAACAGAGGAAGGGGAATGGCTGTTTGTGGGGGTATTAGGACAAGTTATGACAAGTCAGGACCTTCAGCCGCACGCTCCTGCCTCGTCTATTTAAGAAGCAGTAGCTGATCGCAGATCGTCAGTCACAAATTTTTCAACAATGGAGAAGGTTGAGCACCGCGCAGTGATAAAATTTTTGACCAAGGAAGGCAAGAATGCAAAGGAGATCCATGAAGGCATGGTTGCAGTGTACACCCACACCGCCCTTTCCTGTGCAACCATTGCTCGCTGGAATAGGGAGTTCCGCTATGGTCGTGAGTCCCTTGAAGATGACCCCCGTCTAGGACACCCATCAGACGTGACCAACGAGGACAATGTGGCACGTGTGGAGAGGATGATCCTTTAAAATAGACAAGGGAAGGTCAAAGAAATCGAGCGAGAACTTGGAATATCACATGGAAGTGTTATCAACATCATCCACGGCAATTTGGCCATGACCAAGGTATGTGCCAGTTGGGTCCCTAGAAACCTCACGAAACCTCACTTTACATGATCGACTTCAACGTCGTCAAAGTTCGGAGGAGCTGCTGCTCCTGTACAACCTAGAACCGGCGGGATTCAAGTCACGCATAGTGACAGGCGATGAAACGTGGGTCCATCACTGGGATCCCAAGATACAGCTCGAAAGCATTTCCTGGAAGCACAGGGGCTCTCCAACCTCCATCAAGTTCCGGACCCAACCCTCAGTCGGGAAGAACATGGCCACCATCTTCTGGGATTTTGAGAGAGTATTGATGGTGAACTATGTACCTTGTGGAAGGACCATCACAGGCCAATATTACGCCGAGGAACTGTGTGGGTTGAAGAAGTGCATCCGTCAGAAGCGGCGCGGCAAGTTGACACGCGATGTCCAGCTCGCCGTCTAAGAGTGCATTGAACAGCACTCTGGAGATTTCTGGTTGTCGGAAATTCGAAGCCTCAGGGACAAGTGGCGCAAGTGCATTGAAGTCGAGGGTAGTTATATTGAAAAATAATAAAACACTTTTCCTCATATCTCGTTTTATTATATCCGAATTGCAAAACTTATTGACCGCCCCTCATAAGTTCAAACAGTAGAATGTTTGCAAAGTAGAGCCTACCAAGTGGCATCTTAGATGAATATTATTAGCTTTTACTTTCGTGCTTTCAATATGAAATCATCCCTGCGCAAATTGAACAAAATCTTGTTATTTCAGAGTTACCAGATTTCTCTTCGATGTAAAGAACCAAATTAATTGTAGGAAATGTGATTAAAAGCGGATTCTCGATGCTTCATTCAGTATACAATAAAAAAGGCCTTGGAATTATAATTTCCCCTTTTTGGTAATCTTTTTCACTTTGATCTTCTCAAGCAGTAGGATATCCCGCAATGTATGGCCGAGAGGCGTATTAGCGATTTTTCCATAGTACACCAAACCCGAACCACCTGTGCCCATATTGGAGCGATGCATACCACCTTTTCAAAACATGCGCAAAACTTCCAAGAATCGCGTCACATAAAAATAAGGCCCTCTCACCCAATAACACTGGTCAATAGGCCGTAGCATCAATAAACAAATTTCAGCAAATCAACATGCACTTTACAAATTTTGTACACTTGAGTACACATATTTCCAAGATGGTAAAAGGATTTTTGAGAAATATTTGGAACTCCCCCTTTTAAAGCTCAAAATTTCATTTTTTTCAATTTTCGAGCCAGAAAGATATGCACCATCAGAGTTGTTGATTTTTTGTTATAAATGCTTCTAAATACATTAAAGTTGAACTTAAACTAAATGATAATGACAAACAAGTGAGGAGTTCAACTGATTCACACTATTTGTCAAATGATACATTAAAATCATTCTTTGTTTCAAACTATGCCATGAATTCACGGGATTTTAGTACCAGCCAAATGTAAACTTCGCCAGATGTTTCCGTCACTATTCGCACACACAGCTCCACATCTTGAGAATAGCATGGAATGTCAATAGTTTGCAGGTCCGCATTAGATAGATGCTTTGTAAGTGGTGGCTCAAACCTGCACTCCTCTTCAGCGGGAAGTAGATCTGTTAGGTTCTTAGCAATCTTATCTATTTTTTGGTGACCTGAAATCACGTATCTCTTCCTCATACACAGTAACTTCTTGGATCTTGTTGATTCTGTCAACAGCTAATTTCCTGTTCTTCTGATTAATGTCTGCCAGCATTGCCAAAAAGATGTTCTTAGTATCGGCCCACTAGGAATTTCTTTGGATTGTTTGCCATGCTATGGCTTCACTGGTGTGTTGGAGTATTAGCAGAAAATTGATCTGTTCTAAGATATATTTAGATCCCTGCGTGCATTTCGGAGAGAATTTGATGTGAAATAAAATGGGCCCAAAATGACACATAACAAGTAATTATTAGGTTTCTGTTGCCACATAAAGTCGACATATTCTGCTGGAAGTGGTGAGCCATCTTGCTTGAGGTATTGGTCTTGGTTTAATATGTAAGAGATCATCGTCAATTGCACCACTTCTAATAGCACTGATAATTATATACAGGTAATCTTGGTCCCGACTAATCTCATTCACATCTACATCTGGAAGAGAAGCTCCTTTAGTAATACATTGAAAGCCATTTAGTGATACTGGTAGAGTTTCCCCGTTTGGTTAAGGTTTTATCAAGTTATCATTTCCATTGAATTTTACTTTCTATTGGACCAATATATTTACAGCGTAGTTGCCTCAAAGGAAGCTCTTTTAGATACAAGCTAGAGTTGATTCACTGTAAAGGACGATGTAATTGACATTCAGCTCCCACTGCCTTTATCTCATCTAGAATAGCATTTTTAAAAAGCCATTTCATCAGTCCGTCTGCAATACCTGCATCTGCTCCTCGTTCAATAATTAGATGATCGAAATAGACAGTACCAGGTGCTCCTATAAGCACATAGTAATCTTGAATTTACTTTACTCCATACCATTTGTTCCGTTTTTTCTTTTTAGTTAATGTTGTGTCTCTCCTTCCATCAAAAATCAAAGTAGTAATTTTCTCATCTCCCAAACATTTAGATTCGGTGAAATTCCTCCTTACCTTCTGTCATGGTCTCTAGACTTTGTGATGGTCAAATAAGGCTGCACTACTAATAGCAACAGCAGCTCTATTTGACAAATAATACCGAACTGCTTCTATGGCAATTGTTGGTATTGGTATGATGTTGTTTTCTGCTCTGGCAGAGACTTTCCTCTATTCATTATCAGAAATGTCAGAAGATGAGGTTTCTTCATCCAAGGCTTCGTCTGAAATTGTTGTTTTCTCTTCCCTCTTCTCTTTTTGTGATTCTTCTTCTTTTCTTTTTTCCTGAATTTGATCTTCTCTGATTTCCCTCATTTTAATCATTTGACTTGTTTGTACATTGACTCCTTCAGTTTTCATGTGACGACCAGTACTTTGATCATAAGAAAGTCATGCTCTTGACGAGGCACTTTCATGTTCTTTGATTTTACCATTCTTGATCGGTTGAACTGGAATATTCTTTTTTTCTCTAAATCTCAGTAAGGGCCTCGAATACTTCAATAATAACATCTTTGTTCCTCTTGTATTCATTGTCTTTTACTTACTTAATATATCTACCAACCTGTTATTTTGTTGACAGTGCATAATGAGAAAGCTCTGGAAGTGGAGAGCCAAGGAAACTGTGATTTGCCTTTTGTTTTTGTTCTTTTACTCATCTTAACCCATAAAATGAATAAAACAGAAATAATACATGTGATAAGTGAATCTATAACATACATTAAAAACGGTAAGGCCATATCCATCCATAGGAAATAATCTGTAAATATCTCGTAAAACCGTCATACATCGATTAATTTATAGTTCCCTCCGAGTAGTTTACAAACAAGGAATTCCTCAATCTAAGATTGCCTAAACCTCAGATACATAAGGAGTTAAAGTTTTTAGCTTCAGAGACGAAAACTATAATAACTAAATACAACCAGCCTCACCCTATGGAAAAAATAATTTGTTAGCAACATTTGGGCCGCAAAAAGGGCTTTTACAATTTTTTCAGATTTTGTTCGTCTTCATTTCCAAATTTTAGATGGTCTGCTCTACAAAACCTGAAATGTGCCTTAAACTGGGTGCGACACTACGCCCTACTGGTCAACAACCAAAATGCTTCCGACACTAGAGTAGCTAATTTTAGTTCACTGATAATGTATATTATGTTGAAAATTGTTTGTTTGTCTACTTTTCAAGATACACTTACGTGCCACAACAGGTACCAGCATACTTACCACACTAACAGTCTCACTGTCATTCACTATTGTTCTAGAAGTTATAGAAGGTGGTTGTGCTGTGCAAGTTTACATTTTGAAGTGAAAGGTAGGTGATTTTCCTAGTCAAACACTTTTGAAACTTATAATAAATATTCATTGAGCAAGCTATTGATATGAATGTGGGTTATTTTATATTAATTTTATTTTCCTACTAAATGATATAAATACGTTATGCTCTGTATTATAATGATAAATTTATGAATAATTTTTTTGTTCATCCTAAAATT
Organism: Ceratothoa steindachneri; assembly: GCA_963969495.1. Classification (NCBI taxonomy): domain Eukaryota; kingdom Metazoa; phylum Arthropoda; class Malacostraca; order Isopoda; family Cymothoidae; genus Ceratothoa; species Ceratothoa steindachneri. Next base: position 69,283,773 of record OZ018327.1, on the reverse strand, counting down.
GTTTGTTGTTTACTTCTTTCAGATGCTTCGTACTTATGAGAATAGGGCAGACAACTTCTGCTACATTTGTGGTGGGGTGATCTTTGCATCACAGAAGTGCCATATAACTGCTATGGTTAGAAATGCATATCACCTATATTTTGGATGTAAGATTGAACTGGGATCCTCACATATGATGCAATAGTTGTGCTACTTACCTTCGCCAATAGTTGAACAGGAAGAATAAAAATGCCTTTTGTTGTGCCAATGAAGTGGCAAGAACCAACAGGCCCTACCAAAAAATTTTATTTCCTCATGGTACCTCCAGTACAAAAGAGCTTGTCAAAGAAGCAAAAGAGTCCAAACATTCCATGAACTATTCGCAAAGTTTCATATGGATAAGGTCTACCTGTTCCTGATGCAGCACCTTGGGTATCCTTCGAGTCAGATGAGGAAAGTGGTGAGGATGGAGCAGAGAAGAATTACAGTGCTGGATTACAGAGTGACCCGAATTCTGGTGAAGCACACTCCATTAGGCCATATCTCATAACACAAGGTGAACTCCATGACCTTATCAGGGATGCCAACTACCTAAGAATAAGGCAGAGCTGCTATGCTCTCTTCTTCAACAGTGAAATTTCAAAAACTCGTGACCATCAGCAGCATTTCAACGATTTCTTCGTAATGGAAGGTGATTTAATAGCCTTCGAAAATACTAATGGTCTGATGGAAGCACTTGGCATCAAATAAGAATTTAGACACTAGAGGCTGTTCATTGATTCATTAAAAACGAGTCTGAAAGTTATCTTGCTGTTCAATGGCATTAGTGAACCATCAGCTTCTGTGGGCTATATGTACAACATGTAAAAGTAACATGAGAATATAAAACATATGTAGCAATGCATAAAATATGATAAACATTAATGGCAGCTCTTTGGTGCCTTAAAGGTTGACGCTCTTGTGATGGGCTTGCAGGGCGGATACACAAAGTACTGCTGCTCTCTGTGTGAATGGGACAGTCGTGAAAGAGCTTCCCAGTGTATCAGAAGAGACTAACCACCTTGTCAATAATTGGAGCCTAAGATGAAAAATGTTCATCATCCACCTCTCACTGAACCCAACAAAGATTTGCTACCACCACTACACATAAAACTGAGCTGCATGAAAGTCTTTCTAAAAGCTATGGACAAACCTGGTCAGGGATTCAAGTATTTAACATCAAAACTCCCCTCACTGAGGGACGCTAAGATAAAAGAGGGAGTTTTCATTGCACCTCAGATTCGAGAGCTTCTTAAAGATGGTGACTTTGAATCAGACCCTCATGGGGAGGAGAAAGCTGCTTGGAAGGCATTCAAGTAAGTGGCGAAGGGGTTTCTTGGAAGCAAAAGGGAAGGAAACTATGAAGAATTGGTGGAAGAACTCATCAAGGCTAACAAGAACATTGTACGTAACGTGTCACTTAAAATACACTTATTTAGACTCATATTTAGACTTTTTTCTAACGAACTGTTGGGCAGTTAGTGAAAAACATGGTGAAAAGTTTTACCAAGATATTTCAACCCTGGAAAAGCCGTACTAGGATAAATGGAGCTCAACATTGTTTGCAGAGCATTGCTGGACATTGCCAAGAGATGATTCTTGAGCCCACTATTAGTGTCAAGCAAAAATGCAGAGAATGTATGGGTGTATATGGATTAACGCATAGTCACACATATATCTAAAATTACATGCCGCGTATGATAAAACCTATAGCCAATGAACATTTTTAAAGGTGAAATTTGGATTCAGTGCATAAAAGTACATAAGAATTAACTAAGCTCATTTCAGAAGCACGCAACTTTTCAAAGATTGTTGACCAATGTAATTAACCCACTTACCTATAAAGCAGCAAGTCATCCATTTTTGAACCAAAACTTATCTTCAACGTCATTCTCCCGGATCTCGACCAAGAAGAAAAAAAGCCTCCCATGGACAAGACCACCAGGCCATTTTGGCGCGGCTTGTGTGTTGTCACATCCTAAAACTAAACACACCGGCCTCACCATTATAAATCATAAGCATCTGACCTCACTGCTTGTTACCTACGCTGTATTCTAGACTATTCCATGTCTCATTACCTTAAGATAACCGACACTTACTTTTCGTTCTTGAAGAAAGCGAATCGAACTTTTCTCACCTGAAGATAGCTACTCTCTTAGCATTTAGAGTTGTTTATGTTCAGGTAATTCCCCAAAATATTAGTAGAGGAAAGAAAAAGTGAAAGTCTACTTGGTGATAACAAATACATCTTAACGCAGAGCTTAACATTGCAAGCTTAAGCTCTCTAAGATGCTTAAACCTGCAGGGTTGTTCGCTCAGATCCAAAAAGCCGCTGATATTAATTCGTAATTGAGGTGAAAGACTTGTAAATTATCTTACTTTGTAATGATATGTAAAGTAAATCCTTATATAGGTTATGTATGTATATATAAAGATGAACTAATTCTAAGTAATCTAGTTTTTCTACAAAGATTTGTATTATTTAAACATGACCTTCCTATGTCTTGGCTTAGATAGGGTCAACACTAAAAAATAAGCTTTAAATAAAATATTTGTTTATCGGCATGTTTTGGTCGTTGTGAGAGATGACAGAAATTCTATATATTTCTTATAACGAGTAGGTGTTCATCATCATCATCACTAACTATAATTTAAGAAGGGGATTTTTTTTAACTATTTGAAGTTCAGAAATAAATACAAGTATCGAATTTTTGTGAATTTTTTTAAAATCCAAAGATTTACAAATAGTGAAGTTCAGCAAATTTATTTTTATATATCTTCTTCTATAACTATATTTTAGCAACGTGATATTTTTAAAAGGAGGAAATTTAGTTTAGAGTTCCTTTTTAAAATTATTATAATCGGCGAAGTTCAGAAAATTTATAAAAATTTAACCATGGCTGCATTTTTTTATATTTTAAATTTTAATCTTAGTAGCGAAGCGCAAGCTCCCCCGGGGAGTGGCGAAGCTATTGCCTGGTATAATAATATGATCAAAATTGTAAAATGGTCATATTATATAATAGGTGCATGGTCTATTTCAGGGAAACCAAATATAATTTAATATTTATAATCCATAGATGGCAGCTGAATAACTTATTTTGAGGAAGGAAAAATATTGAACTAAATTCAAATGATATTCTAACTTCAGACCGTCTTTATTGTTTACCTTAAATACAATGATGGCAAGATTATGATTGTGTAATCTGATCGTAAGTAATGATAAAGCTTTTGGTTTCTCTTCTCCTCTTACCTTTCATCTTATCTCATCGATTTCATAACATGATACCAACTCGCAGCTCGCAAAGGTTATATCATTATATATATTTTTTATTTCCCCTACGTAAAACACTGAACTTTCACATTAAGAAAGATTAAAGTAAGGTGTTTCCTGGAACAGAATCCCAGATTTCTTTCACCTTTGAAGGCTTAAGTTTCTTGAGATCAATTTTTATCTCGAATAACGGAATCAAGTGATCACAAACTTGCAATCTTAGTAACGTGTTAGCTTTAACTACGTGGAAATTAGACAGCTCTCGAGATGATTTATGGAACTTCAAATTTAGAGATTTGCCATTGAACTGCGAATATATGTATAGTAGTTCAAAAGAGTTTGCACTATAAGTCTTGTTTATTTTTCATATCGCATATGGTAGATAATATTTAAACTAGTCTAAATTTCTATCTTTCTCTTTCAAAATAGAAAAAAAATCATTTTAGTTCAGAATATCAGAAAACTTATAATATGTTAGGTTTTACCGACTCAAAAGTATTTGCAAAGACCTTTATTAGGAAAAAAAACAACAAAGAACCGAACATTATACGTGCATTGTTTACATTAATAAACGATAGAAATAAATTACACTGGTCTGCGTTGTTTTCAAGGTCAAATATATAATACCTGATTTTAGTTCAGTTTTTTGCACTGAATCTGAAAATTATGCTCATTTTACCCAATCAGGTCAGGTTTTTGAAATATGAGCACATACCAAAAAATCCTATATTTCCAAATATTTTTTGTGAATGAAACACATAATATCAAATATTGGACCGATTTACTCACAGAAGGTTTACAGAATATTTTTAATAGATAGTACAATGCACAAAATAAGCTACTGATGGATGAATGATCTCTTCAGTGACCTCCGATTGTGACAAGCAGACACCACATCCCTCTTAAGGCACCAAGAGTAGTCAGCCAGAAAGTTCACATCCCATCCGCCTTGATAGCTTCCTCAATGAAACGGATGTCTTGGTGAAAGCGCCCACCCTGTTTTTCACTGAAGTCTCGGCAATTTTCTGGAAAATAGTCCAGACGGGACCGAAGAAAGTGCATTTTCACTGACATATGTGCAGCAAGTGTTCGAAAATGCTCCATTAAGTCATCAACCATCTTCTGGTACTGAGGACTTCTGTGGTTACCAAGGAAGTTTGCAATGACTAACTTAAGGGACAGCCAGCCAGGGAGTTCAGTAGGATTTAATGAATCACCAAAACTAGAGTCTTTTATGAGTTTTCTTATCTGAGGACCATCAAATATACCTGCCTTAAGCTTTTCCATGCTGATTCGTTTAAACTTGTGGTGGAGGAAGGCAAATCCTCCACCTTCCCTGTCCACTGCTTTTACAAAATTCTTCATTAGGCCGAGTTTGATGTGTAGGGGTGGAAGTAACACCTTGCTTGGTTCAACCAGAGGGTGGAACAGAACATTGTGTGACCCGGGTTCGAATCCTTGTCTTAATGGCCACTCTTGTCTGACATAATGCTGGTCGTCAGCCTGACTATCCCACAAGCACAAAAAGCATGGATACTTTGTGTACCCACCTTGAAGTCCTAGGATGAGTCCAACAACTTTAAGATCTATATAAATCAACTATTTATGTTCCTGATAATTGAGAGCAGACAACAGATGTCCCATGCTGTTGTGGGATTGATCAAACCTTATTTCCGTTATTCATAAGAACTGCCTTGAGACTTCTGTTAGACAAGTCAATAAAAAGTCTCCATTCCATGGCAACATACTTCATACGCATTAATTTTATCATCAGTTCAGCAATATTGTTACAGTAGATCAGTGATGACGCTTCATCGAACATAAAGAATTTTCTGAATTCGTTCTCGCGTTTCCGATACCAATAGAACCTTGTTCCTGAGGCAAGTAGATGTTTCTCTCGAAGCCGAGAACCCAGCAGCTGGGCAGACTCTTTAGATAGGTTCAGGTCTCGTGTCAAGTCGTTGAGTTCGGCTTGGGTCAATGGCACCGATCGGTCGTCCTCTTCTGGCTCGTATTCACCACACTCACCTGTATCAGTCATGTCAGTAGATTCGGAATCAGAACTAGATTCCATGATGACATCCGGCTCAGGAACAGGAACATCTGGTCCATGGGGGATTGGCTTTATGGAAGAAGGAACATTAGGGTATTGAACATGATGCTTGTTCTTGCGATTTATGCCTTTTAAATTTATCATGCAGAAGTAGCAGTTGGTAACGTGCTCTTTTCCTTCCCTCCACACCATTGGGACACCAAATGGCATACTTTTTCTTTTCTTATTCCTCCAATCCCGTAAGTTCTCAACACATGTTTTTTAGCAGATATTGGGAGCAAATGTCTCATTCTAGTCTCCTAGTTGGACTCGAAAATAAGCATAATAAGCTTTCTTTACAAAATCCGTGATTTTCGCTAGACGGTCTGGAATAACCACGTGTCCGCAGATGAAACAAAATTTGTTAGGGTGATTCTTACACTTCCGATCTATCGTACTGCACAACTAGACCTGAAAAGAGAAAGAATAACTAGTTATTTAAGATAACCCATGACCAGCTGTGGCAAAAACAAATCCCATATACGCTTGGATGATAGAATCATTTGGGAAAAATATGCTGTAATAAAAATCGAGTATATCTTAGAAACCAGACCTGACGAAAGAAAATGAATCATATTTTTTAATTCAGCAGGCAAAAAGGATCCTAAATCAGTTGGAAATCCTTAACCTTCGAAAAAAAGTTTTGAAACACAGGCCAGTGTTATTACTAACACAAAGCAGTTGAAGCATATTTAATAACCCATAACCTCCATTCTTCTTATTAACTAATATTGCTACTTCATCCACAGAAGAAATATTTTTATTTTATTTGAAGAAAATGCAGAACAAACTGCAAAAATAGCCATTTTCTTAAACTTTGCGCTTTATCTTCGACCACAAATTCTCCATCGGATTTAAATAGGGACACTGGAGGTTCCACCTCGTGGATCTTTCACCAGTAAAGCCTTTATCTTCAAGCCATGATTGAGTAAAACAAAAAGCTTCACTGGGGATAATGTGTTGCTGAAAATTCCCGTTGTATTTTTATTTACGTATTTTTTATTTGTTTCGTTTAAGAAGTTGCAACAGCTCTGAATTCCTTTTAATTCCCTGAGAGACAGGAAAAGGACCTATTATCACGTTATCCATAATACCACACCCAGAATATGAACATTCCTAATTCTTTGTTTATCTCAAATGCAATCGTGGTGATTCTTTTAGAAGGGCCCAGCCTCTCTGGGTGACCTAAATGTCTGTTTAATTATCCTTCTCCTCATCCTTACATATTTCCCCTCTTTAAATCATCTTTAAGATAACTTTTCAGCCTCCAACCTTCTTTTCTCGTAGTTATCAGTGTCGTAGGGTGACCCCAGACCTGACACTAGTGTAATATATTATAGATATTACTATATGTCGTAGGTTGATGTTAGAGCACAACCCTTATTAAAATTTTTCAGCCCGAGAGAGAGAGACCTATGAACGGATTAGTTAGTTATGAGCGTGGGTAAAATTATAAATATACAAGTAAATTAGAGTGCAATTAAGTTTCACAGTGCAATTGAGTTTCAGAGTGCAGTTATGTTTCAGAGTGCAATTTTAAGTTGGCCAATGATTAGTTATCTTGGCAGGTTCTGAGGTAATAGCAACGGAGTACAAAAATATACTTTACTACTATGCAGATAATATATTTACAAAATTAAAAGGATTTTAATTAAGGTATATAAAAATAAGAGACGTACATGGGTCTCAGCTTTGAAGAGGTACCTGGGCGGGTCGATCGCCGTACAAACAAACGGACAATGACAGATGGGACACTCAAATGGCCTCCGCGAAGCCAAATGACGGAGGCTTAGAAGGAGGTGGGAGAGCTTGCACAGGAGAGTTGTGCGTTGTGGTTACCTCGAAGATTTGGTCGGAGAAAGTAGTTTTACCTTGTTAGGGACGGCGTAGAGTCTACAGTAATAGCCTATTGACAAACGACTATTACCCGAGATGAACTCAAAACTTGCCTTTAGGTTTAGAATACCGAATCGAGAATTTGACGCGTTGGGTTCGGGTAACGGGTACCAACCAGTACAGGGTTGACTCTTCGCCAGTTCTAAGGGAATACACGGAGCTTGACGGGTTTTACAAGGGTTCACGTGAAACTAACGGGAACGGGAGGTTCGGAGATACTCGCGAATACTCAGGACACAGGTGGTTATTTACTGCTGTCCAAGTCCAGCGTCGGACGTTTTATAGGGGTGAGACGAAAGAGCTTTTCCCTGCACCAGAAGGGGGAAGGCTCCAGTGAACAGACGCTTCGCCAGGTGAGGTAGAATTTTCCATATTCCCGCCGTTATAGGTTAATCCCCGGCGGGAACTTTCGTGCTCTAAGCACATCTCAAGCTTCCACGATGTATGGCCTTCTGCCCGTCACGATCCTCGCGCTTTTGCGCCTCGCTAGCGTAGATTAAAAAGGGTCCCGAAGGTGTGTGTTTTCTCTCTATCCTTGAAAGACATGAGTGCGCGAGTCTCCTTCCTCTCGCCCTCTCTCTCTCTCTCTCTCTCTCTCTCTCTCTCTCTCTCTCTCTCTCTCTCTCTCTCTCTCTCTCTCTATCTCTGACAAGCAGCACTCAGAGGAGAGTGAGTAACATATTTTACCATATCTGATGGTAATTTATATAAAAATTCTGAGTTTCAAAATATTTGAGTCTCTAAAAATATAACTAATGTGAAATAAATAAAATTCCATTAGTTATATTATCAAAACTATAATTTAATACCTTCTTACTATGACTGCTGAATACTCTGATGTGTTCTATAATTGAAATCATAAAATATGAAAATATTGTATGTAAAAGAACAACCTTTGGCCTCCTCACGTTATTTGGAGACCATGTGCGATTGTGTCCCGCCATGGAAAATGTCACTTCCTGTTCGAGATTATTCGAGAAGTTTCGACTCCTGGGCACATTATAGAATTATCCCCCAAACCTGCTAATTTGTCAAGAGCCCCCCTCTCCCCTGCCCTCCCGGCGACGAGGAGAGAACGAACCGCTTGTTTATTTCGCGCATTGCCTCTAAAAGCTGAATTTTCGTTTTCCTCACGGACTAAAATATCTGGAGCTTTCTTACCCCATGCTCTGAATCCCGCTTTTCCCCATCCAGATCACTCGTAGAAATACCCGGTTTTGACTTGAGATCGGGGAGTCCCGCACGTACCTCAAAGTCGTCCTCATCGTCTCGAGTCAAAGTCCCGTGAGCGTTCATCAGACAGCAAGACTTTCTCTGTCATGATTCTACCCCAGTCAGTTGGTAGCTTCTGTGAACGGCAACTCTTTGAAGTTGCACAACAGTCTCCCTTCGTTTAATCGATCCGAAGAAAATCTTCATCGATTACCTTTGAAGAAAAGAAGTTTCATCTTCCAGTAGAATTACGAGTAATTACACATTTTCCCGTCGAGCGTCATCCTTGAAGATTGGAGTGTCAAGTTGAAAGAAAGACGCATTTTCGACACTTGTTGTTAATCATTTTCAATCGAGACGGGAACAATGCAAACGCAGCTAAAGCTCGTCGCGATATTTGTGCTGTGTACGGAGAAAAAGCTTTATCAGAAAGGACAGCTCAATGGTGGTTTTCACGTTTCAAAAACGGTTATTTCAATCTTAATGACGAAAAACGTTCCGGTCGCCCATTAAGTTGAATAGAGATCGATTGAACGACCTTCTTCATGAAAATCCTCGTGAATTAACTAGAGAATTGGCTGTACAATTGGCGTGTGATCAGAAAACTGTAGCGAATCACCTTCATTCGATAGGGAAAGTTCAAAAACTCAGTGAATGGGTTCCGCACGTTCTGAGTGAAAGCAACAAACTTCGACGCTCCACGATTGCAACAGGTTTGCTTGCTTGTCACAAGGCTACTTGTGGATATAAGGACAGAATTCTTCACAGAAGCATCAATAGCGACGAAAAGTGGTGTGTTTAAGTCAACATGAACCATCGAAAACAATGGCTTGGCCCTAATATAAAACCACTTCCGCGATTAAAGCCAGGACTTCATCCACGAAGGACGATGCTGTGTGTGTGGTGGGATTGTAAACGCATCATTCTTTATGAGCTCCTTGCGAACAACAAGATTGTCAATGCAGAGCTCTACGTTCAACAAATGTATCGACTGGCCGAAGCTATTCGTGAAAAGTGACCTCATCGACGTTATGGAGTCCTTCTGCAACGCGACAATGCTCGTCCTACTTATTCACGTATTTTTATTTGTTAAACGAGGTTAAATTCTTATTTTTGTTTTTGTCGACTTTGTCTTGGAAATTCATTTTAGGTTAATCCCTTTTCAGTAACAAAAGTAGAGAGGAGTTCGATTTTTATGCTTTTACTCCCAATTCTTTTCATTTTCTTTACTCCTATGTTTCTTTCTTCTGCCCTTCCTTCCTGGTAAGATCACTTTCATTTGGGATTTTTCTATATACCTTTTATATAAATTTGTCACCATATTCTTGGAGATTTTCTCTCATATCCTAACCAATGGTTCCTCCTCTCTTCCTAATTGCCTCATATTCGCAGCCTTAGGGTCTCTTGTACCCGCGTGATGGATATTCTCCGTTCCGTGACGTTCAGCGCTTGGGGCGCTGATAAGGCCACTGCCCTACTTTTTTATCGATCCTTTGTTCGTTCGAAGCTCGACTACGGATGCGAGTTTTATGCATCCGCAGCCGTGCGTTTATTGCGGAAGGTGGATTCGATCCACCACACTGGCCTTCGCTTTGCAACCGGAGCCTTCCGCACTTCCCCCATTGAGAGCCTGTTGGTCCATGCTGGGGAGATGTCACTCGCTCTGCGCCACGTGCAGTGCATCCCTCGTCTGTACGCGCGAGTCCGGCGCCTCCCTCAGTCGCCAACAGCTTTCACTGCATCCGCAGCTGATTTCGACGGTGCCTATGCTGCCGAGAGACGCCAGTCATACCCAGAGCCCTTTTGGTTTAGGGCCAGGAAACTCCTTCGAGATCTAGATATAGCTCACGGGCCTGTGGCGCCCCTGGTTCTGCCACCATGTAGGGTACGACATTTGGCTATTTGTCGCCACGCCTCTGCTCCCAAGGCTTGTACGGCGCCGGGAGTATTGCGTTTGACCTTTTTGAGCACACCTCGTGTCACGCTGTAACCGTGCCAGTGTATACGGATGGCTCCAAGTCCCAAGAGGGGGTCGGCTTCCACGCCGTATCCCCTCTGTTTGAAGTCAGCGGGGCTTTGCCAGGCGCTTCGTCTGTCTTCACGGCCGAGCTGGTGGCAATACACCACTCGGTACGGGAGATTACGCGACGTACCCGGTTTGGAGACCGGATTGTGATCTATAGCGACTCACAAAGTGCCCTGAGTGCTCTCGGGGCATTGGAATCTCCGCATCCCCTGGTTCGCGACATCCGTGAGGCCACGGTTTTGGCGAGCCGGGAAGATGTCGAGATTATCTTCTGCTAGGTTCTTGGAAATGTAGGAATTGCGGGGAATGAGCGCGCCGATGAGGGCACCAAAGAGTCCGCGAGGACTCTGCAACCGGACCAGCATTTCGCCCTTCCTTACATCGACCACATAGCAGGAATACGGGCAGCTCTTCGGACTGCATAGCAAAGAAGACGGGAGACGGTCGAAGGGAACTTAAAGTTGCGTGCCATTGCGCCGCGACTGTTCCCATGGACCTATCCTTCAATGTCGCGACGGCTTCAGGTTGCTTTCTGTCGTCTCCGAATCGGACACACTCGTTTGACACATCGTTATTTGATGGAACGCTCGCCTGCGCCCTATTGCGACGACTGCGTCGTCCCCCAGACTGTTCGGCACATTCTTGTCGAATGTCCCAGTCTGGGTGATCTTCGCGCACGACACCTGTCCCGGTACCGGGATGGGCGGGGTCACTACCGCCTGTCCTTTGTACTCGGGACGAGTGCGTGCACATTGGCTGGTGGAATTGTTGACTTTTTAGGAAAGGCCGGACTTCTCATTTTCATTTAACTAGGTTTAGTTGTTGTTTTTGTTATTGTTTTGTTATTGTTATTGTTATTACTTCCTAATTATTTCTTTTTATTGTTGTTTTCTGTTCAAATTTTTTTAAAGTAGCCTAGAACTAGGCTGTTTGTTTACCGCGACTTATGCCTAAGTAAGCAGTCGCCAGATAGCCCCTTAAAAATAAAAAAAATAAAAATAAAAAATCCTAATTGCCTTTCCGGTGGTCAAAACACTGAATATGTTAATTAGAGGATAGACTCCGATTAGGGTCAACTTTCAGATAGATGGCTGTCATACACTGTATATGCTTGGTGTGTGGATTTCACGTTAATTAGTAGTTCCTGAGAGATAAATGACATAAATGAGTGTAGTGCGGTGATAAAAGCATTCCATTTTTATTTTCTCTTCCGTTTCCTGTGTGCAGGTGGGCAAATTTCCAACTTCTGCGGTAGATTCTTTCATTTTGACTCGACGAAAAAGAAAGTGAAATATATTTTCACGTCACACATGTTTCATAAGTTGTAAAACCCTCCCCATAAATCTTTTCTTCAGTTTTATATAAAAAGAATAAAGTTCTTTTCCGACCGATTTTCTATCTTAAAGGAAATCGCATTTATTGGAATAGAAGAAAATTTCATTAAATAGATAAATAAAGAATTTCGAAAGATAACTAAAAGTCTTTGAGAGAACGTTTCATCAAGCCATTTTATAACAGTCAACTTTCACTCATTCACCTCTAGGAATTTGTAAGTTAGCATCTTTCTACGTCCGATGTTCATACACAGCATCACCACCACCACCAACTCGTTTACTGTGACTCACCTCCTGCTGCATCACATTCTAACACTGGGCGACTCATTCTACTTGCTTAAAACTTTACAGCTCATGTTCTTCTCCGCAAATGACGTGAACTGTACTAGCCACCTATTCGATCTAGAATCACCCTCAAGATGCTATTTTTAACATATAATAATAATAATAATAATAATATAATACTAATTTTAGGGGAATCGATATCCCACCCTCAAAACATAGGCCCAGTTAGGTAACCGCAACGTCCTAGCATTTTGGAGGCGTAATCCTATTATTTATTCCCACCTCTCTCCATGCGCCTCGAGTATCACCAGAAAGGCCTCCGCCCAACAACATAATGGACTTATCATAACATTTCGGGTCAGGCGGGCCTAACATTGGTTAAACCAGCAATATTTCCCCTAAGAGTTGATATTTAATTTCACTTCATTGACGAAATTAGAGGAGAGTTGACCAAATGCCAGAAGGTGCCTTTAGAGCTAAGGTAAAGACGCTATGAGAAAAACTTCTAGAGGAGACTTAATTCGGCCGTCCTCAAACCCCTCCCCCACTTCTTCCCCTACCCCCAGTGGGGTGGCGAAGTATATAATCGAATAACGGCGGAGAACTGGGTAGATCGTGTTAGTCATCGAGACAATGAAGTCCGGCTAGAGGCCGGGCAACCAACGAAAAGGGACGTATAAGAAGTTCATCTTGAGCCAGTTCCTGGTGATCACATCGGAATTAGCATCTTGTCTCAGAAAAAATCGAGTTTGCGATCGAGACAACGAAGTCCGGCGAAGTGCCCGGCAACCCTACGAAAGGAACACAGAATAAACTCATTCTGAGCCAGTTTCTGGTGGTCACACCGAACTTTAAGTTAACTTGTATTGAGAAACAAGTTTAATTAGTTCTCTTCAGAGAAACCCCCTATCCTGGTGTAAAACAAAACCCAGAGCTAGTCCTCGCCATTGAGAAATACCCCAAAGTGAACTCTCCCAAGCACTCCCCTTCGTCAAAGGATTTACTCGTTTGCTCATCGCTCGTCAGTGCGAATTATTCGTAGTTTAACCCGAAGATTGGAAGAAGCATACTTTCCCTTTCCCGTTAGTGAAATGATCTTACCAAAACAACGTGCTTAACGCTCCGAATTCATCTGTGGCTTTAAAAATATTCCCGCGTCAGACAACATCTGGAGTGGCAAGGAAGACGTCCACGCGCCGGCCCGAAAACAACATTCTTGAGGCTACATAAAAATTGGGGCCAAGGTCAGTCTAAAACCCGATTTTCGTGTGGGATTTTAAAGGTAAGTAAATATCATTATCTTTTATTTGAAGGTCAATTAGTATTCAAGATTAAAGTGAGCTTTGGGTCAACCATTACTGTATATTCAATTGTCTAATTTAGTAAGCCTCACTCAAACTTGTTTAATTCAAAACTGTGTCTTTTGTTTGTTAGATTTAAATTTTTGTTCATGTTTTAATTAAAGGTCTAGTTGCTTAGAAGTATTTAATTCAATCCTCGAAACGCTGAGCATTGCAGTAAAAACCCTCAAAGATTAAAAATAACAATAATAATAATCAAATATAGCACTCTTAGAGAAAACTTAATCAAAGAGTTTTGAAGTACGTAACAAACCTATATGTACGTACACCACCACTAGGTCCTTGCAATATCCCTACACTAATAATAATACAACTGAGATATGTTTTTAAGACAACTATTTTTTATAGTTTTCAGGACAAATCCAGAACGTGTTTCGGGGCGTCACGCTCCATCCTTCAGCTGCACAAACACTAAAAAAATTGACCCAAGACAATTCTCATATATATAATGAGAAGTAAAAAATAGCAACAAATAATAACGACAGCGAGAGATAACAAAAACAGAGGGGAGGATTATTTACAGAGGGACTGGCTCCTCTTAATGGGCGGGTAATTCGTATAATCGACCTCATTATCACCTCTTAAAAACACATTTAATTTGCACTATGGATGTTTGAACGGCGCTCTGCAAGGTTATAGACCCCCAAAGAGCACCTTTCTATCGACTAAGGAAAAACTAAAGAGAAAATGTCGGTGTTCATGGCTCACTTGAAGGCACCGGAAGAGAGGGATGAAGGTATCGAAACCTCCTCCTACCCGTATGCCGCATTAAATTTGGACTGATCCCTGAGAACACCTACCCCCTCATTGCATGTTCCTCGTAGTCGTGTGTGCCACATGGATGATCTTACTTTTTCTACATATACTTGCTCCCAGTATGTGGAATGGTCTGACTACTGTAATGCCTCTAATTATGCCTTGAAGGCGCACTTCTCTCAAGTCTTTCCTTCGTTGGTGGAAAGGCGTTATGTGAAGACCAGCAACGTTGAAGAGCCCTATACACACACTCAGGTATTATTGTTATTAATAGATACCACTAGTAATAGTCCTACCCATTATATAGACACGGTCTCACTGCTACGGACATGAAGGCACTGTATGCCTATTAGATCCGATTCCCATAAGAATCATTTCCATATTAAGAACTCTCCTGATATTCTAAAATTTAAAGTGACCTAGAGTGAACGGCGGCAGAAGCAAAGGGAGTCGTCTCAAAGGAAAAGAGAGACTAGACGTCCTGCCTTGGCAGGATCGAAATCACAAACTCCTGTGACTGAAATGAGTGAACGAGCTGCTTAATCCATTTGACAATTGCAGTGTCGAAGAAAGACTCAGATCAAGCTTGCGCTGCTCTCTTAACACTCTTCATGCTATAGTCTTATAAAAATATGATTTTGTTAGGCATAACATAGTAATCGACTCGAGCAAAAGGAGAACTTAACTTTTAATTTGATTCTACCCCGCACCCTCCGCATGAAAACCAAGAGAATACCGCTAATCCACGATATACCAGCTTGTTATTGTTACTTTGAAGTCAAAACAAGACGTCCTGCTTGGATTTTCAGTTGTCCAAAATAGGATACCATTTCCCAATGCGGCCCTCACAAAGGTCTATGGTTCGAATCCAAGTGCAAGTCGGGGTTCTTGTTTTCTCGTTTATATTACGTCCAATGTTACGTGACTAAATTAAAATAAAATGATAACGGTCAGCACCTGTGAGATGTGAATAGGATTTAAGGACTTACGGTCCGGCAAAGACCCTGATTATCCACCGGGGAAAAGTCCCCAAAATGAAAGAAATGTAGGAAAAAAGTTCAAAGTGGTCGAAAAATGGATATAAATTCATATAATTTATACGGTGTTACTCTTTATGTTAATTTTATATATTAAAGTAATGTTTAGCAATTCTATTCTTTAACGTGTTAACTGAAAGGTTTTCAACGTCTTGCGAGGGTAAAAGACTCCATATGCGAGTATATGTGTAAGAGAAAATGTTCTCAGCTATCGCAATGTTAAATCATTTGTTAAGGTTTAATTTCCTGTTGCTCTTTGTTAATATAACCAAAATGAAGAATAATACTTTATATTAATGAAAATCTTTAGTATTTTAAAGACCTCGATTAATTGACCACGCAAACGAGGATTTTCTAACGATAACAAATCGAGTTCCCTCCGTTTGGATTCATATGATTTATTTCTACGTTGAGGAAAATAAGTTTGTTTGTTTCTATTATTGTTAGTGAACCTATTTGCTGATAGTTACCGAGTTCAGGAATTAATTCCGTTGCTTTTCTTTGGAAACGATCTAAGGTAAAGATCTCTTTTTCGATGATTAGCAGACCAAAAGTGAACCGCATATTCCAAGTGAGGATTGACAAGCGCTTTAAATAAAGTTAGAATAATATCGTTTTATTTATATTCAAAACTCTTGGCTATGTACCCGAGAATTTCATTCGCTTTGGGGATGCTATAACACATTGTTTTAAAACTTTTAAGGTGCTAGAAATTACTACCCCCTCTCCCCACATTTTTAAAGGTAAGAGTGCGTATTTTGGTGAGCTCAAGTAAGATAAAGAAGGAATAGAAAAATGCTCTTAATAAAGATGCAGCTACTTTTTATGCTATGTAAATTCAATAATAAGGATTAAGCGAATCAAATTCTTCTGTTTCAATCTTTGCAGAGCGAAGTTATAAACTAGTATTTTCGTATTTATTTTTAGCTATAGGAAATTAATGTCGGCTGTAAATAATGAAGATAGATGGAAGCACAAGTTATCTTACACATAAAGTCATGCTAAGAAAGCCCATAAATTCAAACTAAGGATTTTATTACCTCATAACATGAAAAAAAAGAATTAAGAATTAATACATATATTTAGCACCTGCAATCGTTGTCTAAAAAAAAACATTTCGATTAACAAATAGAAGCGCATAAACTTTTAAAGCTATGATTCCACAATTTTTTACTCAGACCCAGATTAATAGAAATGGCACTGTCAAACATTGTCATAAAAAGATTCACATAGGAAATTTACACACGATAAAAATGAAAAAATTCCAATCCACCTATTTAACTTTTATCGTCACGCCTTCAAATTAAAACCATTCACAACTTTTAATTGGATAGTTATGTAGACAGAAAATAGAGCACATCTACATAGCATAAAGGGCTACACAGTCAAAGGGAGACATTTTAAAAGAAGACATGAATAACGCTTAAACTATAGGATAGCGTGAACAGAAGAAAAATTAAGGATAACAGACACATATGCCAAACAAATATTAAATAAATCAACTATGTTAAAATATTTATATGACCATAGAAGGGCCCAACGGGATGCACACACCCAGTGTCCATGGGGAAAACAGGGACAATAATGAGAACAAATATTCGCAAATACAACTTAAACCCCCATCGTCATAAATATGGGAACATAACTGGTACAGATTAAAAATGGTTATATAAATGGGGAAATGAAAACTACACAAATTTCCTATGTTAATTGTTCGTATTTGAAAATACGCATAAGAAAACTATACAAAATGACAAGGGCTCTCAATTCTGGTATATTAAATCATTTGTGGCGATGTTTGATTCACATCGTTCCCTATCTAAACTTCCATACAGTAAACATTATAGTTTACTGGTCAACAACCAGAATGGTTCTGATTCATGAATATGTCTTCCTATACTGTCGGACCAGGCCTCTCAAATATTAAACAGAAAACATACCTAATGTGCCATAACTCGTTCCAGCTTTGTTTCATATGTATTGACGTAGACATAGATAACTTTGTGATGATTTGTGATACAAATATCTGGAAATTAATTACAAATTATATTAGTCGCTTATCGTGTTTGCACTGAATCGGGCTTGGTACCAACTCTCCATTATAGCAATGACTTGATGAAACCTTTAACCGTGTTCGTCATAGATGTCTCCCAGGTTGTCTGTGATGAAATCGATCTAGGAGTGGAAGAAATGAAGCTTCAAGAAGATCTGT
Source organism: Ceratothoa steindachneri (assembly GCA_963969495.1). Lineage (NCBI taxonomy): Eukaryota > Metazoa > Arthropoda > Malacostraca > Isopoda > Cymothoidae > Ceratothoa > Ceratothoa steindachneri. Next base: position 69,266,270 of record OZ018327.1, on the reverse strand, counting down.
GCAGACAGAACTGTATCATGGCTGCCACAATTTTTTCGTAGTTATCTGCACGGTGATTTCTGAGATAGTTCAGTGAGACATTAATGTTTCTTTCTCCAGCTGGTTTAATGTCATGGTGAAGTCACCATCATTAAGCAGCCTGTGGATTCGAGGACCAGTCAAGACTCCCGCTTTTAACTTGGCTTCATATAGCACGGCAACGAACCTCATTGACAGGTATTGAAACCCAGTACCCATTTGATCCATTGTTTTTATGAATTTTTTCGCCAAGCTCAGCTTGAGTTTTAGTGGAAGCAAGAATATCTATCTAGATTTACACTGGGTTCGTAAAGACAGTTAAACGTTTCAAGTACATCTCTAGGTCTTGCCGGCCACTCTTTTCTTAGGTATAACAATGAAGGCCTAGAAGTAGACTGATTACTTTAAGCTCTCGGCCGATTTTCCATTGGTGCTTCCCATAGTCGATACCATAAAGAACATTCTTCATAGTTTCATAGCTTCCAGTCAAATGGCAAACCTGAACTTCGATTTCCATAAATCCCTTCACTCAGCTTTCCACAACAAAAATAAGAAATATATTAAAGCGATCTACAAATTTAATCGATGGAACTAAACAAAATATTATGTCATATTATGTAAGTTAGATACAACGATATATTGCTTCTAAAAAACTGGACACGATAAGGCTTTACTGATGCCATATTCGGTTCAGTACATTCGATTACCCTAAAATTAGACCATTTTAAAACTATAAAATAATTAAATTCCTGTTGATGAGTGATAATCGTGATTTCGCGACTATAGCAGAGGTTGTTAACTCTGACCACATTTTTGTAACTATGGTCCTTCGTATACTGGCAGGAGCAAGATTATAAGAAGCAATAATGATAGTTTAAATTATAAATTAGAAACACCACGAGCGATTCTTAACTCAAAATAGCACTTTAATCAGAAAATATATGGCGACAAAGAGTAGGAAAAAGATGACCAAATTTTAAATGATTAAGTTTTCTACAATGGCTATTAGGAACTTGCGGCCTTTTTAAGGAAAATACAATCTTTTTCATAAGGTAGCCAATATTTTGCATATATACAATTAACATTCATTAATATTTGCCATATAGCTCTGTCCCTACGAGTGATGGATGATTCAAAAGGGTCGATGTCAGGGAAACTTGCATGTAGCAGGAAGCAGTATGAAAGTACCTGAAGAGATGCGAGTGAAGTGGATGTAGATATGTTACTGAAAGCTGGTTGGAGAGAGCGAAGTTAGAGAGTGGCAATTTATTTCTAATATAGTATAAATTCGGTGTTTATTTAATGTTTTTGTCCGAGTGAGTGTTTAGCCATGTAGTCTAATGGGGGGCCTAGGTTTAGTAGGGAGGGTTTGTATTTATGCTCCTCTCATGGTAAGGTGATCCTTGACCTTGCGGATGAAAAAAAAAATTTATATTTCTAAGTTATTGGATTAAAAAAATGCTACTTTATTTATCCTCGTTATCTACGAGTATTTACATTTCATTGCTTCTAAGTTCATTTACACGCTGTGGAAATAACTAGTCTCAGTTCTATGTCGTCCTCAGTTTATGAAAATTTCGTTTTAAGTTCATTCTAACGCTGTGGAAATAAATCCTCTCAATTCGGTGTCATTCTCAGTTAATAAAAATTTGCTTCTGTTCCATCATCCTCTGTGAAAATAAATCCTCTCAGTTCTATGTCATAATCAGTTTATTTTAAATTGCTTCTAAGTTCCCTCTAAAGCTGTGATGATAAATCCTCTCTGTTCTATGTTGTCCGCAGTTCACGAAATTTGCTTCTGAGCTCCTTGTAACGCTCTATAAATAAATCCTCTTAATTATATGTCATCTTTAGTTCATAAAAATTTGCTTTTAAGTTCCTTCGCACGCTTTGGAAATAACAGTTATAAAGTAAAATAGGTAAACAAAATGAAAGTCGGCACGAAATAAAAACCGAGAGAAAAGAAAATAGAAAATAAATATCACTTAATATGAAAAGAAGGAGGAGAAAATGGTAAAGTAATATTTAAGATAAGAAAAAGAATATCAGAGAGACGAGAATGCTTTGAAGAAATAATGATGGAGAAATAGCCCTACAGTGTTTCCTGCCTCGGTTTGGAGGTAGGAAGGAGGCTGTTGTTTCTCGCACGTCTGCTTCCATTTAGGAAGATTTCTCGCCATTTAAATCTACTAATTTTGAGACAAGAGAGTATGCTTTTTCAATTAGAGAAAGAAGAATGAATGATCTAACTTCTCTGTTTAACTTGTGAAGAAAGAATACAACAGGGGAAACAGTTAAATAGGAATGAATGGACAAATAATGAAAGGAGTTTAAGAATTCCAAAATGTAAACTTTTCAACCAAAACTTTTGGGGGTAGTTTTTTTCTTACATTGGAATTTTAATCAAGGATCATTACAAGACACGCCAGCCCCTGCGAAGGTTACAACCTTGATACTACAGACACAAGTCGGTATTAAAATTCCCAGGAACAAATCTTACAAACAGTACAGGTTCTCAAACATATTACTTGAGTACCTCAGGAGGTAAGCCTCCAACGCTTCATTTTTTTTAAAATTTGAACACATTGAGTGCCACTAAGTTTTTCGTGGCACATACTGTTTCATAACCAAGCATTTTTTAAGGTCTCATATTCTTGATCCTCCTCGTTAGTGTCTTTTAATTTTAAATTTTTACATTCTTTTACCATGTTTGCTGGATCATCAAAGCCTACAAATTCCTCATCAGAACCTAGGCCTGTTTCATAATTGGGATCAGCATCAGAAAAGATATATTGCTCAAGTAGTTCTAATTTATTCTCTTTGAACTTTTACTTCCGTACCAATGCGTTTTGGGGAAAATTTACTTTTATAAAACATTTTTATTTTTCATATGTGAGTGCCATGGGCAACCCAGTACCAAAGCTTGTATCTGTGACTCCTACGTGAGTGGCATGGCCCTCCCCCACCCGCAAATAAAAAGTTACAAATTAATAAAAGTCAATAAATTAAAATTTTATTTCGAATTGACAGAAATCACCTATACATCTCCAATTCTTATATATTTTTACAAGTAAAATAAAAAAATGTAGACTGGTAGAAAATTTCCACTTTTTGTTTGGTACCCAATATGTTAAAGCGCTCATTTAAGCGCCGCCAGCAAATGCAAAGCCGTAGAAATAATAAATAAACCTATCACCAGGAGACATTAAGAAAATAAAGTTCAAAATAAAGCACCCGAAAAAGAACCGAAGCAGACCAATTAACCAACACCAGAATAAAAAGAAATATATATAACAAAGTGTCACGCTCAAGAGTGAGAGGGATACTCAGTACTTCGTGGTCTCTAGGTAAAACTAACATTGGATAATTAAATATCATGTGATAGTCCCACCTGCTTCAAAGACTCGATCACACTACAGTCCGATGTGAATGAGCCTCCTTCGAAGACACTGGATAGGCAGTAGTGACGGTATTGAGGCAAATAGCACGCACAGAGCTCTTTCAGACTAGAAAAATTCACCCAACATGAGCCAACTTGTATTTGAAACCAAGCAGTCTTGACAAAAAGGTTGATTGAAGAGTTTGATCAAATGGCGCAGAGTCACGAGAGTGTGTCAGATTTGGAGGCGACAAAAATATAAAAAGTCGGGGCGCAAAGTTACTCAGCTTTAAATTCCCGTCCGTCTCTTTTTCATGTTCTATAGCATGCAACCCCAAGGGCTATATTGATTTCCGCATGTATTCATAGTAGAGAGGAGATAAAACGCATATTCAGTCTCCAATCTGGGCAGACAGTCTGGCGTACTAGTCAGCGCGCTGATTTCCATCAATTTCTACATAATCAGAAACCCAGCACCAGGCAATCACGATATTCTCCAGGCGTGCCGTTGCCGTAGTTTCATGGATACCAAAAACTAGATGTGGAGATTCCAATGCTCCAATAGCTATGTCACACTAATTCAATACAAATCATAATTCGGTCTCCGAACTGAGGAATTTTACAAGTTTCCAACCAACTCAGCCGTGAAGATAGATAAAGAACCCGGAAGATCCTAATCGGCTTTAAACATAGAGGATCTGGGTACAACACATACTTAGCCTAAAAATGCGCTATTTCATGCTGAGGCATCGGTGGAAAGTAAGAACAAAGGAAGGATGCGCCTTTCCCACGTCAGGCCAAACCCCACTAGGAATAGGTCTGGTTCGGGGTGAAGCCGTTGGTGGTGGGAGAATTGTTTAGACTTTACCAAAGCAAATGGAAACCTGTAAAATTTGAAATAGTAGGAAATGTGGTTCTGAGCTTGTTTGAATAAGCGTCACAAGGTGAGCACCTAGTGGGCACCAAAATATGATAGATCGAAATGTAGTCTACCTAAAGTGAATAGAGAACATCTTCAGTCAGAAAGCACGAAAGTATTACCATTGATGCTCACGGTAAATAAAATGACAAAGTAAACACATATAGAGTTACCTCTTTTCGCCCTACTAGACTAAAATGAGCTACCCCTAGCCGTACTCAGCATTGACGATCTCGCAAGAACTCAGGCAAAAATATTGGGAAGCTTTCCCTCGTTCTTATATTATGGAGGGTCTCCGTGATATCATATTTCCTTGTGGTATCAAGTGCATTCTCCAAGTTACAGCGAACCACGGCAAAGTACTTTCCATGAAGGAAGGTCGCACAGCTAGAATTTTCCAGCTTTAGCAGACCATGCAACATGGACTAAAACTAGCGAAAGCCGCAATGTTTATAAGAAAGATACCCAGTGCTGTCCAAAATTAAACACTCCAAGCATTACTCAACTTCTACATCATCTTGGCCTATGATTAATTGAAGACACGTATGCTTGACAAGTAAAACGTTAGGATGCTTTTTAATGAAACAGAAATTGGCGAGGCTTGTTTTGCACTGTGAACTCCTTTGCTTGCAAAAAGCAAGCACGGTAGCTATTCTTGCGAAATCTCTATAGTGTCAAGGGAGTTTACAAAGCCACCCCCTCCTGAGCGTTTTCTCCTCCGAGTTGTGCAACGCGGTTTAGGAGCGTGGCCTCTTCTATTTCTGCCAAGCGGTAATTCATGGAAGATGTGTTCCATAAAATATTCAGAACAGGCCTTGCGCCATTTTAGCTTTCAGCTGGACCAGGCTGACGCCTGTTTGATATAGAACCCATACAAGAGTTTCTGCTAGGCGCTGGAACTACCTCGCTCGCAAGCTTGGAATGACGAGAAGCGGAGAGTTTTCTCATTCCACAAAGCGCGACATGACCACATCCATGGCCTTCAAAACGATAATTTGTCCACAGCCGGATGAGCTAAGACGTGTTTCCCCAATAAATATGACCCTACCTCCTTCACAAAATTAAATCACTTGGGTTAACATATTACATTTTTATTAGGCACAGCCTGAGAGCAGTTCATACATAATTTTGCATAACCCTTTCTTGGCACCTCTACACGGTCAGTTAGTATGACCGAATCGCTGTCAGTGGTAGTACCTCTTCGATAACACCACGAGTGTCTCCACTTGGTAGTGAAACCAGACAGCGAAGACAGACTCCGGGAGTCTGTTCAGGTCTAAGGTGACGGATAAAGTTGGGGTGGGTCTAGAGCCCCCTACCTCCTTTCTCGACAGTCTCTCGACCCTGATCCCCCTGGTCAGGCAGCCCTTCTCTAATATCATCCCCGGAGTAGTCTACAAGTTCCCCGGCATACGCTACCCTTTTTTCAAATTTTATAGTAGGGATTGATGTCACCCAAACAGGTGTGTCATTGACTATCCAAAGATCACTCAGCTTGGCACTCTGCGATAAGTTAGTCACATTGACCGTAAGTGTCCCGTTTAAAATACTGGTCACCCATAGCTCCCTAGAAAAAAGTAAGCTAGGCCCTGACAATAAAATTTTGTCCTTCAGACAATCTTGTTCCATCAGTTATCAGTTAGGAGAACGACTAATAACCGCTTAAAGATCCAGAATTCTCTCGACAAGGTTTCCGAGGCTTCGTTTTCCCCATCTCTGTTATTCAATATTTTGGGGGTTGTGCATTTGCCAGAAGCATTATCGAATCAGAGAAGTGTTCTTTTATCATGCAAAAGTTATATTGGTTTAACATGACTTTTTGTAGCTACTGCTCCACGAATACAAACATTTTGAGTAATGTGTGACGCTTTGACTCAAATCTTCGCAAATGGATTTTAATATTAGTGGAAAAGTCTTTCACAGGCATCAATAAAACATCAACCTTCACTTTCTTGTGTTTCTAACTGAAGATCTTTACTAATCAATCGCAACTTCAAGTTCACTTCCACTTGTTTCCGCAATTTCTCTTGATTTAATACCATTTTTTTTTTTCCTAATATTTTCTGGCGCTCTAATATATTTGAGTAGACAAATCCCTGACGCAGCCAGTTCCTTTGAGCTTTTGTAAATAATGAGTCACAGATCTTTCATTTTGTAATTTATATTTAAAAATTCGTAACCGATTTTGCTTAATAATTATTATATTTCTTTACGTAAAGTTTGTATAATGATCTGATGAGAAACTCTCAATCGCAAATGCACGTCTGGAAGAGAAAACTTTCAAATAAAATTAGGATCTAAAAATGAACATAAAGGCACAACTTTTGATGTATATATTTTATTGTAAAGAATTTTTGTATTATATGGGCTTATAATAATGAATCCCTGAAATACATATTTACTTAAATAGAAAAGAAAGATCCTATATTTGATTGACCTTTTTAAGTCCCTATCTGCATAGACATTTGAGAAATCCTTTTGTAAAATTGTCGGCTTTTTTTCTTCTTTTTGGGGCATCAGTGGAAGTGGAATTATATATATATATATATATATATATATTTATATAGAACATTTACTCGGATGACCGCTTTACTTCCAGTAATGAATGCAAGGAAACCAGAAATGGCCAAACAAAACTTTATCTAACTCTACCAACTAAAATAAAACGAAGGGCAAATAGGTAGACAATTATAAAATTTTAAGGGATTTGACTTAATTAACTTTCCATTTCCTTCCCGCAATTAAGAATTGCGTTCTTCGCAAATTCGAGAGAAATATTATATATATATATATATATATATATATATATATATATATATATATATATATATATATATACATATATATATATATATATATATATATATATATATATATATATATGAATCAGATGCTTGCGATAATAACCTTTAAAACTAGTCACACGTGTTATAGGGTAATTAAAAAAATGCCACATCCTCACATATCAAAGCTATAGGAGATTGGTATTGCGATATGCGCATATGCAAATACATATATTTGTTTTCGCTTTGCAATGAAATTAAAATTTAATCTGAAAATTTACACTTAAAAAATTAACAGACCTTATATATACGAGGGGCGGTCAATAAGTTTTGCAATTCGGATATAAGGAAACGAGATATGAGGAAAAGTGTTTTATTATTTTTCAATGTAACGACCCTCGACTTCAATGCACTTGCACCACTTGTCCCTGAGGCTTCGAATTCCCGACAACCAGAAATCTCCAGACTGCTGTTCAACCCACTCCTGGACGGCGAGCTGGACATCTTCATCGTCCCCAAACCGGCGTCCATGCAGTACAGCCTTGAGCTGGCGGAATAAAAAGTAGTCGCTAGGGGACTTCTAGAATACGCACTCGCGCAGAGAAGCTTGTGAAACTCTGGCCTTGTGGACTTTGATGACATTGAAGTCGATCATGGGGCGTGAGGTTTCTAGGGACCCAACAGGCATAGACCTTGGTCATGGTCAAATTTCGTGGATGATGTTGATAACACTTCCATGTGATATTCCAAGTTCTTGCTCGATTTCTTCGACCTTTACCCGTCGACTTTCTTGGATCATCCTCTCCACACGGGCCACATTGTCCTCGTTGGTCAAGTCTGACGGGCGTCCTGGACGGCAGTCATCTTCAAGGTACTCACGGCCATGGCGGAACTCCCTATTCCAGCGAGCAATAGTTGCATCGAAAGGGGCGGGGCCGGTGTACACTGCAACCATGCGTTCATGGATCTCTTTTGCATTCTTGTCTTCCTTGGTCAAAAATTTGATCACTGCGTGGTGCTCAATCTTCTCCATTGTTGAAAAATTTGTGACTGATGATCTGCGATCAGCTACTGCTTCATAAATAGACGAGGCAGGAGCGTGCGACTGCAGGTCCTGACTTGTCATAACTTGTCCTAACAACCCCCAAAACAGCCATCCCCCTTCCTCTGTTTTGCCCTACTAATTCGCAAAACTTATTGACCGCCCCTCGTATATGGTAATTCAATGTCCTTCTAATCATATCAAATTTATTAGTGATATTTTGATCAATCTTTAGATTTTCGTAATTTTTTAATGAAGCTCTTTTCAACCGTGATTAAAGGCAAGCCAGACAATCGTATTTCATTTGTAGCAATTTTATGATAAATTTTAATTCTCTTTATGCCAGACAACGTACTTTCAACACTTGCATTTCAACACTCTGAAATTAGATTTCAGAGTTTCAACAATATGATTGATAGGCATGAATTGCATCAAATCGACAACACTTTTCCTAAAAGATTCTTCCAAGCATTTGACAACTGTCAATTCATTTGTGAGGCGAATTAAGTAAAAATGAATTTCGTAATTACTCGAAAAAGGATTGAAAGCCTCCTCAAGAAATATCTTAAAATATTTTTTTAATTAACTACAGTATAGTAGTTATAGCATACTAGTCTATCAAAGGAGGAAAATCGTAGCTATATTTGATTCACTGTTGTGTCTATGATTTCTATTAATGATGACATATAGAAATTATGTGGCTTAACCGATTTTACTAATCTAAATCGCTTACTTGGCCTAGATGTATTGAACTTTACCTCGATCTTTTTATATATTCTTAAAAATCTTCTCGCTTATTTCCAAGTGAGTCCTTTTTTTACTTCATTTTCACAACATGTAATACCTAAACATTTTGTTTAAATAATATTGAAAAAGAGAATATTTCAAGAAAATATTTCGCTAAAAAACTCTACCAGAAAAATGAATTCAGGATCGTCAATTCTTTGCTTAATTCCAATATCAGTTTAAATTGTTGTCTCATTCAAGCATTCAGAATTTTAAAGTCCTTTAATGAAGATCAATTTTCTATCCTCGTTTGTAATATGCGGGATGGGTAATTCCACCTGGTCGTTGCAGTTTTAGGAAGATTTTAATTAAACATCTTATCAAGAGCATTTGTTCTTTTAGGGGATTTAGCAAAGAAATTGTCTAAACCACTCAAAACCTAAAAGATATTTTGCACTTTTATAATTAGAACACCTTTACGAAAGATCTAAATTTACGTAGTTTGCAAAAAGATATTTTCCCTCACTTTTTGCTTGTAATTCATTCAAATTGCCGGCCATTTTAGGAGCTGCGTCATAAGTTTGAGCAATGAATTTGTTAACATTTAAGATTTTTAACACGCAGGAAAACATGATTAGCTACGATATTAGTATTATTACTGACATAGGCAAAACTCTAGAAAACTGGGAGTAATTCGATGCATCGGAAGCTTCAAATAAAAGAATCGCAACGAACTTTGCTTTATTGATTTCTGTCCGTATTTCGTTTAACAAAACACTCTCAAATGACTCTATTAAGGCATTTTGAATTTTATTTGAAGGCAGGGAGAAAACCTTTAGTTAATATATGGGATTTTTAATTTTTTATCATAGGAACTGATTAAGCTAACGAGCTCCACGTAATTTCCACGATTAATTGAAGTATCTGAATCATTAGGGCAGCGAAATAGTCAATTTTGGCAAACTAAAAAAAATATAGCTATATCTAATAGTCTTTGAAAGAAATCTCTAGTTTTGTCAACCATTTCGTTATGCTGTTGTATGTGGTTTATTTTTTCTTATCTTACTTAAATTATATCCCAATATTACTGAATAATCATGGCTTGATCTGGGATTACTCGGTAATATTCGGAGAGAATTGCATTTAGATGAGCAAAATAAACCTAATATTTGTTGATTAATATAATATTCCCTGTCTACAAGCTCTGATTATGATATGATAATGGCGAAAACACGTAACTAGACCGTAGATGAAAGAAGTCTGATACTTACATGCTGCACGATGAGGATGTCAGATGTCGATAAAACGCCAGGAGTTTCGGTAGATCACATTCCAGTGTTGCAGAAGTTTTGAAGATAAGGAATTGTTCTGGACTTAAAAATCCACCGTCTAAATAATCGGATACCCTGTTCAGTATAATATATATATATATATATATATATATATATATATATATATATATATATATATATATGATAGTGAAACCACTGTATAGGAGCGAAAAGTTTAATTTACGAGACCAGTTTCAGTATGAAGTTTATCATACCCTATTCAGCGCATACTGAAAATGCAATTGTTACAAAAGTCTATAAATAGCTATTTATAGACTTTTGTAACAATTATATTCCCAGTATACGACTAAAGAGGGTATGATAAACTTCATACTGAAACTAGTCTCGTAAATTAAACTTTTAGCTCCTATACAGTGGTTTCACTATTATATACCATAACTCTCCATTGAGTTCTTTTACTTATATATATATATATATATATATATATATATATATATATATATATATATATATATATATATATTTAGTGTAGTTGGGTAGCAGTCTTTCTTGAATGCAAATTTTGTTGAAGACCATGGTGTATTTCGCCTTAATTAATTTCCTTTGGCAACTTTCTCTTCTTTTATCTTTTTAAGGAGATATTTATTCCCTTAAATTTCGTTTTCTCTCATTCTGTCAGATCTTCACTCCACTCATTACATCGGTAAAGGAGGCAAGAACATATCGAAACGTTCCTAAAGGTGATCGAATAAGAACGCGAGCCTAGCAATTTAGTTTAGTTTTCACCAAACATATTCATTTAAAAGAGAGGTGAATACAGGACACGTGATCCACCATCTACCAGATGGAATAAAAAAGATGGAAGAAGAGAAAGTGGCCAAAAGAAATTAATTAAGGCGAAATACACCATGGTCTTCAACAAAATTTGCATATATATATATATATATATATATATGAATGCAATATCCCGCAGGAAAAATGTAAAGGTGCTTCCAGGTACTTTCGAACTTTATTTAGTTCATTCTCAAAGATAACTACAAGAGAAAATAATATAATAAGGGTATATATAAGCTAGTAAAAGATAAAGGACCGCCTCTAAGACAAGAAATCACTAATGAAGAAGTAGGAGAAAGAAGGGTAAATTCACAGTAAGATTTATCTATAACAGGTAGCAAAGTCAAGCCGAGAGGCAAGAAAGAGCCAGGAACAGATCCAGAAGGGTTAAAACGATTAACGGATAAAGCGATAGTCTAAAGAGGGAGATTAGGAGAGACATGAGAAGTAAATTAAAACGAAGGGGAGATGGACAAGACAAGAAGAGAGAAAGAGAAATAAAATAATGTTAATCCAAAATCAATGCAATAATTCAATTGACAAATCGGGTTCCCATAAAAATGGAAATTGCAAAAAATTTAGGAACATAAGGCAAAGCTAATTTCTTTAAGAATGAGTTTTTTCGTAACAACATCAATTTTAAAAAGGCCAGGGGAAATGTTAAAGTTATTTAATTGGCTTATACATGAACATTCAAAAAGGTTTCTTTTAATTGAGTCATTTGAGTGAAATATAAATTTTGCTGAATTGCAATTAATTAAGTGGTTATTTTCGGACATATGCACAACAAAACGCTCTATTATTTACAGCTCTCCTATGCTGATCAATACGGACAGATAATTGCTTTCCTGTCTGTCCAAAATATTTGGACAAACACAACATTCGACCGAACAGACTGCCCCCTTTTAGTTCGTTATATATTCATTACCTTTCTAAATTTTTAATTTCTTTCCTCAATATCATCATTTCTCTGACTTCACTTTAGAGGACACGTTTTCTTAGGTACAGGTCAGCAGTTGGTCCTGCACCTCGCGTAATTTTGTTAATGGCTTCGATCTCTTGCATAGCCCCCCCTTATTTTAGGTGAACAGCTTGGAGCCAAGGGGTGTATCTTATTGTATGTCCATATTCTATTATGTTCCTCTTCGATCTCTTCAAGTGTTGCTTCATTAAGTCCGTTAGGCACGTAAGTGTCTAATTTATGTTTGTATTTTGCTCCTTTGGCTCTGTGGTATGCCTTTATATTTTTGGCGGGAGGGGGGGATCTGAATTGGTTGCAGAGGAATGATAATCGCCCAAGAAACCATCTACAGCTTCCATATTATAGTTAAAAGGTAAATTGTTACTTGCAAGGCATATATATAGTGTTTCTGTTACATTTCTGACGAATGTTAGGAAGTTAGGTCCCAGTCGTGTGAATACCTGTCTATCTATCAGTATCGGGTATCTGAGTATCTTGCATTTAAATCCCTCATAAACAAGATTGTTATTCTATCATTAAATATTCTCACAGTCTTATTTATTGGAAGATTTGGGGGCCGAATAGGTTTATACCCCGAAGTAATTATTATGTTGCATAGTACCAGTCTTATCTCTCTTAAGAGGTAAGATTCGGTTGTTGATTGGTGCATCTTGTGATCCAGTCCTCTTTTGATATTATTGCTGCGCCATCATGATGCTCGTTCGAGTGACTAGTGCCAATTATGTCATAGTTCCATATCTTAATGTTTTCCATTACAAGCACTACCCCGTGTTCAGAGATTTCTCCTAACATGTTTCCAAATATGCTTTCGTGCATGCTGGGTCTTGCGTCTGGTTTCTCGATCATCTTCGATGTTTGACTTGTTAGAGCTATTTTCCGCTCCAGTTTTCTCGTTATCTGTTTCCTCTCTTTCTTCGGTTGTCTTCTCTTTTTCTCGTGTTTCTTGAATAAATGTCTTCTTTGTTTCTTCCGAGATCTTTACGTTAAAGATAGCAAACGAATCTACTTTCTTCGGAAATTTCATCGGTTCGAGACCTTTTTCCTTTAGCATGGAATTTAATATGGTTGTGCAATATTCATAACCTATGAGTGGTAGGTAAAATTGACGTTAGGATTTTAACATTCAAGGCTCCGTTCATATTCATTTGTGTGGTTTTGCTGGTGTTTTTTGCTGCTGTCACTGCTCGAAGAGGATTTTGTTACTTTCTTTTCTCAGTTGGCTTTCTGCTTCTTTTCTCCTGATAATTTCTCCCTTTTCAGGCATGACATAGCCCTTGTTCTATAGCCTCCAGCTGTATTTGCCGTAGCGGTATTCTTTTAGTAAGGTTCAGCTGGTTTATTTTCCTTTCTCACTTCCCCCCCTCCAACTCAACGGGAGGGAGATCCTTCTGAAAATAATCCTTATGCTATTATCCCAGATCCAAAATCTATATATCCTGCCTGCTTGGGAGTACACATTCCCTGTCTACACTAGCTAAATTAGCCTGGCTCTATAAGCGATCCTGCAGTAAGGTTTGGGCTCGTTACTTCTAGCTGGGTTCCTTCTCTGGCTACCTAACGGAGTCTGCTTTAGGGGCTCACTATGCCCTACTACTGACTACTTATGGGACCTTGCTGGTGATCAGGTTATGTTGTGTTAGATTTCAATGCAGTGTGAAAATTCAAAAGGTGAAGAATCTCCAATCAGTCCAAATCATTATTTGGCGTCTCTTCTTTTCAGTCTGTGGGTATAGTCGAATACAAAGATGATTCCGCCTCTCTTAGGTGTTTCCTTAAGAAAAAATAAATTTGCGTGAAAAATCACGTTTTTCGCCTTATCAAGTCTAGATCTTCAAACTTTGATCAATGATGGGTAGAAATATAGAATTATAGGGGGTTGAATACAGAAAAAGAGGAGAGAGAGAGATAGTAAGGAAAAGGAAAGACGTGGTAGTAATGAAAGGAGCCCAGTGAGCGTGCTTCTCCGTTTATGTTGATTATTTGATGAAGATAATGTTATACTACGGAATCTTTTTATTCCTTCTTTCTTTTTTAGTTGTGTCCCACTGTGGAATCTTTTTGACTACTAAATTTTGTCTTACGACGAGATCTTTTTTATTTGTTTGGTATTTTTACCTGAACTTTGATTCGGGCTAAGGCATTATTGTGTTTGCTAAGTAGCATTTACATCTACCTCCTTCTTCCTTAGGGGCAAGACCGGTCAGGCTCTCCCTGGGGAGGATCTCGACCAGCTTAGCTCATATATCTCGGGTTATTCTGTGAAGATACATATTTATGGTTCTATTCCAGTTTCTTGCTGAAGGCTTCTAAAGGTCCAAAAGTCTTCTTGTGATCTTAGAGTTTTGCACTCTCTACAGCCTATTCACGTTACTGTTGGATGTTGCGTTGAGTTATATAGCTGGATACACCAGTTTAGACTGAACTAGGCGGTTATTTAGGTTTTTATTCGGCTCATTTTTCTTAATTTGCTACGTGTTTGTCCAGTTCTTGCGCCACTTTCTCCCTTCTTGCCAGTGTTTTTTAAGTCTGAAGCCAAAGACTCACAAATTTGGCAAATAGTCGATTTCGGTGTCGTCTATATTTAAAGAGACGACCTTTGTCGCCCAATGGAAACTGCTCTTAATTAAGCCACGTTTGTTTGGATCTTCCAGTGTTGTTCGTATTTGGAGATCTTTTCGGTTTCGGCATTTTTGCTGGATGATGTCGTGAAGAGTTCATTCGTTTTTGATGAAATATATGATTTTATATCTTTTTTCCACTGTTATATCAGAGTAAAGGACAAACCAGGTTCGTCAAATGATCAAGGCCATGGGGCAAGCCAGACTCGTCAGGTGGTTGAGAGCATTAAACAATTCAGTTTCTCAAGTGTTCAAGGAAATAGGATAACACATTCTCTTTAAATGATGAACGGCAGGGAGAAAGAGAGAACGTTATTCCTCTTCCAATTTGATCTGACTAATAAGATAAAATTCAAATAAAATAAGTTAAATATGTTTACAGTTACATGTAATATATTTATATTTTTAATGTAATCTGTGATGGCCAGATGGCAATATTCAATTATATAGTTTTATGGAGTTTGTAGAAAGTTCAACATAACAAGCGTTTCAGTCTCTTGGTAACTTAAAAGTCGTTCCTTAGCAACAATTTCACTCTTAGTTAAAAACTTCTATTTTATTTCAATAATTCCACTTTTAAAATGCGATAACTGAAAGCTCCATCATTGACAGAATAGCATTGAAAAAGGAAATGAAACAAATGATAAATTTATGGGAATTAAACCTGTCTAATACTTTCCAGGGGATGTGAGTACCTCCGTTGTTAGAGACAGGGTTGATGTGTAACTCTCCTAACGCGTTCCGATTCTGCCAATTAGATCTTATTATATGCATTTAAAATAAGCCCCATTTTGGCCTTACGTCCATAATATCCAACCTGAGGAAAATACGATTGTGTTGTTATGTGTTTATTATAATATTTTTCCAATTCTTCGGAAGAGCATTAGGCTAGAGTGGAGAGAGTAGGAATACTTAGTAACATTTATACAAGCCTCAATGATTAAAGTGTAAAGTAACGGGTGTTGTACACAAAATTCGCGCAGATAAATATAGGAATAACGAGTGGGGAATAAAAATAATAATTGGATAGAAACACAAACACGCCTGATGGATGGTAAAAGTAATGAAAATTCTGATGTGAAAATAAAGAGGACACACTGTTAAGAGAAAGGACAGAAAATGGGTAAAAATATCCTAAACTGGAGACCTAAAATATAAATTGACCCTGCAGTAGGTACGAAGAAGAAATTTGTTTAATGTCAGGACTAGCGTTGCAAACTCTACCGCTGTACAATCAGTGGAAAATCCCTGGCTAAGCTTTAGTCTATCAGTAGAATGGTGCTGTTTTGATAACTATGATGATGAGAGTTCTCTTTCGCAGTACAAATGGGTATTCTAGAATTCCTAGTTCTTTCTGAAGCTTTTAACTGAGGGTTGTTCTCAATGGATCTTCGAACAGCACAGACATCTTTAGGAACGCCTAGTTCGACCAAATCGTGAATTCGGTTAAGTTTTTACATTTTTTTTAAATTGACTATAATTATGTTAGCAAAAGAATGAAATATTCCAAGGATACTAACAATTTGTTTGGAGAAAAGTCCACTCTCAAATTGACCAACAATCAGGCCTGTTTAAAAATCTTATATTTTGTTGGATTTTTACTTTCTAGGCATGTTAAAAATTATAATATTAAACTCTGAAAAGATAGAAACAGATTCTAGTTATAATACATAATAATAGCAAATAATCGGAATAGTGACATTTTATCAAAATTCTTGGTGTCTATTTAGCTCTTGCGTGTCTTTGGGCACTAGAGAATTAATGTCTTCTTATTTTAAACACAAAATTTCTACTTATGTTTTGTGAACCCTATTGAACCTTTACAAAACTATAATACATTGGTTTGAAAATTTCAGATGACTCGAGATTAAGACACTTAAATTTTTTTCTAAATTAATTGTATTTAAAATTTCACCACTCCTTTTGTAATTTCAGTAAGAGATTTAATTGCATCTGCCATCTTTCCAACTATTCGACTAATCTGTTAAAGTCTTCTTTGATGTTTTCGCAGTCAATAAATTCTTCTCAAGATTGCCTATATATATATTGGAAAAAGAAGGTTCCTAGTGCAGAACTTTGAGGAATAACAATAATAAGGGAAGGTTACGAAGAACTATTTCCATTTGCAGGAACTTCAGCCTCAGTTTGTCGTCATATGCTGTTCAGTGTTCCGTGTGCTTTTAGCTTGAGCACAAGTCTTTTTTGCGGAACGGCGTCAAAATCTCAATCTCTATGTTGTTAACGCACGCACTTTTTTCATTATTTATACTAAAAATTGAACGATGTATTTCAAAATACTTTACCTGCAGATGTTCAAAGTTAAAAGAAAATTGATTCTAGTTTAAAACTTTTAACAAGCGCGAAAAATACAAAGAATTCAAGGTTTATTCAGGACTGAAATATTTATACTAAATTATCTTGTGATCGCTCGTCTATATTCTTCATAATCAAGGCTAGTATTATAATTAATTTTTAAGTTTTTCTATCATTTCATTCAAAAATTGTTTTAAATAATTCCGAAAGTAGATTTCTTGCATTATCCATCTTTTAAATTAAAATGCTAGGCTATTTTGTCTAATTAGGTTCGAAAATGTTTTCGAAAAATAATATCATGCTCTCCTGTTTGTCATTTTTATTTTTAAAAGAGGAACAAATAATTTATTACTATTTATTACCAACTTGCTACATAAAATTTCAGGCATATTACCCATATTAATATCTTCCATTATTATGTACTACTAGTTCGTTTATAATATAGAAAATAACGTCTTCTACAAGCGCAGAAATTTATCTTAAAGTTCTGCCAAAACTTTGCAGAACATACTCATAGATGTAATCTATCTCATTGAATAGGTCGTGTCGTTGACACAAGTATTGCTTCTTTCTGACAAAGAAATTTTAAACAATGAATAATATAAGACGCTTTGCTTGTTCTAGAGTGAATAAATTATAGTTTAATCATATAATAATTTATATAATTGGCTTAATAATCGGAAATTTTGAGAGGCAAAAATTTATAAGCTATTCTATGTTTGATTAGCCTTTATTTGCCCTCTACATATATGCTTCAAATATGTATTTTCATTACTTCGCCTAGAAAAAATGAATAAGGATTGATATTTTCAGCCATTACTCTAATGATGAAGTGTTATATGGCAGGGTAAATTTTAAACACTTTAAGTTGCGTATGTTTTTTAAAAAATAATGCACGCACTAGAATTTTCCTACTACTAAACATCAATTAATCAATCCAAGTTTTATTTCAAGATTCAATTTAAAAATTATTCATCGATTTATGTACAGAAAAGAGTCTTTAACTTTAGAAAATCAGCAGCAAACACCCAAAGTGTAAAAACATCAACAACAGTACAACCTGCCTAAAACGAAGCTTCAAAGCTTCGAGATTCCGAATTCCCTAACCCAAACACCACCCCACCCCACTCCACCCGCAAAGAATGGGATTCAAATTCAAAATTCTCGAAGAAAATGGGATTGAATTTTTTCGTAATTTGCCACACTAGATTTGGGCTTTCCCATAAATTCTTTCATTTCAGCGAAAATTTCCTATTTCGAAAAGAATAAGTGAGAAGTGAAAATTCTTCAAGTATATGTGGTGAAAGCAGCAGCGAAAGAATGTTAGGTTGGATTTTTGACAAATGGAGAGTGTCGTGGAATTGTAAGGGCCGAGTGGGGGTATACGTACGTCGGTTTGTTACGTACTTGAATAACTCCTTGATCACGTTTTTTCTAAGAGTGCTATATTATTTTACGTTATTTAATCTCTGAGGATTTCTAGTGCCAAATGCAGCGTTTCGAGGATTGAATTAAATACTTAAAAAAATATATCTTTAATTACAACATAAGAACTGAAATCTAAAAAGAACAAACTATACAGCTATGAATAAACGAGTTTATGATAGAATTACTAATTTAAACCAAATGAATATAAAGTAATGGTTGACCCAAAGCTCACCTTAATATTGGACTCTAATTGACACTCAAACAAAAATAATTTACTTTCTTTACCTTTAAAACAACCACACGTGAGTCTGGCTAACGAGTGACCTTGGCCTGTAATTTTATGTAGACGAACAATGTTTTTGCGGTCAGGCACGTGGGCGTGTTCATAGACACCCAACTGTTTGACTGCCGCGGAGACTGGCTTGAAGCAACAGGTGATTTCGGTGCGGGTGACGGATGGCGTTAAGCACGTTGTCTGAGTCAGATGATTTAAACAACGGGTGCGTGAAGGTATACTCTTTCCAATCTTCGGGTTAATTTTGGAATGGTTCGCACTGACGAGTAACGAGCAAACAAGTGAATCCTTTGACAAATGGGGGTGTTTGAGAGAGTTCACTTTGTGGTATTCTTCAATGGTGAGGACTATCTCTGTTTTTTGTTGTAAACCAAGATAG
Source organism: Ceratothoa steindachneri (assembly GCA_963969495.1). Classification (NCBI taxonomy): domain Eukaryota; kingdom Metazoa; phylum Arthropoda; class Malacostraca; order Isopoda; family Cymothoidae; genus Ceratothoa; species Ceratothoa steindachneri. The sequence goes on along the minus strand of OZ018327.1, from coordinate 69,247,262 downwards.
GGGGTTTCTCTGAAGAGAGATGATTGAGCTTGATCCTCAATACAAAAGTTAATTTTGATGTGACCACCAGGAACTGGCTCAGCGTGAGCCAGTTCCGGGCACTGCACCGGACACTGCGCCGGACTTCGTCGTCTCGATCACTAACTCGATCTTTCACTCTTTCTCCAACTATCGGCCTATATACTTCACCAACCTACTGGAGGGTATGGAAAAAGGGGGGGTGAGGGCCTACGAATTAAACCTCGCTCTCTAACGGCTTTTTTCCGAGCGTCTTTCACTTAGCCCTAAAGGCACCTTCTGGCTTTTAGTCACCGCTCCTCTAATTTTGTCTATGCCATTAAATTACGCCCAGCTCTTAGGGTAAATCGTGCCGGTTTAACCAATGTTATGCTCGTGTGCCCAGAAAGCTGATGATTCGTGCATTTCGGGGTTGGAGGAGGCCTTCTGGTGGTCCGCGAGTCGAAGGGTGAAAAGTATGGGGGAAGTGATCGGGTTACGCTGCCAAGCGCCAGAACGTTATGGTGACCGAACAGGTCCTCTGTTTTTAGGGCGGGATATCGATTTCCCTACAGAGAGAAAATTATTTAAAAACGCGAAATTATTTTTACACAAATTGTATTTATAGACAAGTGTATTTACGAATACTGTCTAAGTGAAATAAATTTTTTAGCTAAAATGATCATAGTAATGCTATTAAACAGTGATTAATATAGAAGAGCAAGCATACACTAAAATTTTTCATTTGTTGCTATATTTATATTTTAGAATTTTTTTTAACAAATCGTACTATTACTAAAAATATACAATCGTTAGTAACTTATTTCAGCCCCTTTATTGAATAACAGCTACAAGCCTTTCCTTATGGTAGGACGACCATTTTATTTCTACGCGTGTGATCAGAAACTCAAACATTTAAGTTTTCTCAATTAATACAAATCGTTGTTTCTGTTGTCACTAAAGCAAACTCTGTCACCAATATGTAGGCTGATTTACTTATAGAAATACAAATGCACTTACACATTGGTGGCACCACTAAACTATCTAGACTTTAGTCACTTTCATTAGCCGGGATTCAATCCCATACTTTCATATCCTTTGACAGGAAAGGCATCTTAATTTTTGAACAAGTGCCGTAGAATTATATATAAAAACTACAAGTTATTTCAGAACACGGCCAAACGAATTCCAAACTTCCTTTAACTTACTTTTCATAATAAGGCCTGAAACGTTTCGTCACAGAAAGCCCTTTCCCATTCTGTTACCTGATTTTGATTTTTCATTCACCAACCACCACATAAAAAAACGATAGATTAATATCACCTTATTATGGCCAAATAAGAGTAAATAATAGTTATTTTATTCTATTGAATCGACCTTTGTCTGAAGAAAAGGGCCTCCCGCCTCCCTAGAATGCAATAAATATTAATCCTACTGAAGATAAAAGTAGTGAAACATATTTCACTGGAGCTTCTTTGCTTTTATTGCTAAAGGCAACCTGATGAAGGTAAATGGCGACGAGAAAAAGAGAAGACAACTTAGATAAACTTAGATCAAGAAACATTTAAGCAATCAACCGCCAAATAGAAGTTGGTCGCATGCTTACAATATGTAATTGTTCAGACAAATCATACCACATGTTAACGTTTAGGACTCATTTCGTTTAAAATTTGTCGATAAATTTGAAAATATAGATTCATGGAAGAAAGAAATCAAACGTATTTGACTTTAATTCTATATTTAGGATTAAATGGCTTACGATCGTTTTTGATACTTGTAACCACTTAAGGGTGAAATATATGAACAAGCTCAAAACTTTAAACTCGCGAAAAGTTTTTGAATTCACGTATTAACAATGGTATTAAATTTGTAATATTCTACCATTTTATTTAAATCTATTAAAATAATGTAACTATAATTAAGATTATGCGGATGGTTTAGGTCTCTATAACCCTTTAGTGTCACTCTTATGGCCATTTTAGATCAAATGAAATTAGAATTATAGAGTTTCTGTACAAACTTTCAAATATCCATAAAATATGTCAAAGAAAGAACTATTTGAGATCATAATGATGCCCGGGTGAGGAATCAATCACAAGGTTGCCGTCAAATTCGACAGAGAACATGGAAAGTACACATACAAAAGGGGAGTCAAAAAGTTCTCAGACAAATGTCATAAAAATTCTGTTTTTCAACATAACATAACCATTTTTCTACATAAGCTCCATTATCGTCTATACACCTTTTCAATCTGTTTCCAGCGGTAAAATTCCATCCTTGTAAAATTGCTGGGGGTTGTCTCTGACACCAAGCAATAACCTGCTTTTGCTTCATCTAACGACTGGAATTGGGTCCCTTTCAGTCGGTGTTTTAATTTTAGGCAACATAAAAATTTGGAGAGGGCTAAATCAAGGCTATGAGGGGGATGTGCAAGAGATCCTCACCGAAATTTGCCTAGCATAGCCCTGACAGCCTTCACAGAATACGCTGGAGCATTGTCATGGTGAAACAAAATCTGACTGTTCAGCTTTCCTCAAAATTTCATAAGTATTTGGTGAATAACAGCACCATTCAAATCTGTTGGTACTAAATTAGACGAGAGAGATATCAAATATACCATTAGTTAAAGGAGACGATCAGAGAAAAAGTTATCAAAATTGATGCAAGAAAGATTCGAAGAGGGAATGAGGAAGGTTATTCCTCAAAGGATACTAGGCAGAAGAAACAGATTTTGGGAGAGATGTGAAGAGGGAATTACAGAGGCAGAGGCTAACGTAGAGCGCCTAACTCTCACGAGCCTGCCTCAGTTCCGTAACACGAACGGATTTTAACACCCAACACTACATAGACTTCTTTGCGACCATTTGGTGACTTCCATCAAGGGCATAAGTCGCACTCTACAAAGAGAAAGTAAATAGCCGTTCCATCCACACTACCATATAAGGTATTATGCCACTACACAAAACACAGCACCAGAAGCTTCATCCCATACGGCTTTACACTTGAAAGAAGGCAGTTGCCGATATATAAAAGCTTTTCAACTCAATGGGCATATTTTGATTCATAGGCAGTGTTCAAATGTTGCATACAAATCAATGGTCAAATTTGGCATCTAAAAAATTTTGGAATTTGGCATACAGACATGTTCAAATTTGGCATCTAAAAAAATTTCAAATTTGCCATGCAAAGCAATTTTCAAATTTGGCATAGAAAGCAATTTTCAAATTTGGAAACTAAAACTATTTAAATTTTGCATTCAAAGCAAAGTTCAAATTTGGCATCGGGTTTTTTTTACTTTGGCATCCAAAGCAAAGTTCAAATTTGGCATCGGGTTTTTTTTGCTTTGGCATTGCAAGCAATGTTCAAATTTGGAATACAAGGCAATGTTCTAATTTACCCTACAAAGCAATGTTCATATTTCGCATCTAAGGCAATGTTCAAATTTATCATTTAGGGCGATGTTCAAAATTGGTATCTAAGGCAATTTTAAATGTTTTCATCTAAAGCAATGTTCAAATTTTGCATACAACGCCATAAATACTCTCATTTGGAATCCAGGGCAATGTTCAAATTTGGTATCTGAAACATTTTTAAATTGAACATCCAATGCAATGTTTAAATTTAGCATAGAAAGCAATGCTCAAATTTGAAATCCAAACTAATGTTAAATTTTAAATCTAAATCAATTTTAAAATTTGGCATCCAAATTAATTTAAAAATTTGCTATCCCAAGCAATGTTCAAATTTGGCACACTGGGCAATGCTCAAATTTGACATCCAAAGCAAACTTCAAATTTTTAATGCAAAATAATGTTTAAATTTAGCAGCTAAAACGATGTTCAAATTTGGTATACGAAGCAATGTCAATTTGGGATCTATAGCTTTGTCCAAATTTTGTATCCAAGGCAATGTTCAAAGTTGGTATCCAAGCTATGTTTAAACTTGGCACATAAGACAATGTTCAAATTTTGCAGCCAGCCAAAGAAATGTTCAAGTTTGGTATTCCAAGGCAATGCCAAATTTAGCATACAATGCAATGTTCAAATTTGACATCCAAGGCAATGTTGAATTTTGTCATTCAAGGCAATATTAAAATTTGGCATCAAAAGCCATACGCTTGTGGTACGTAAATTTGATTCATCTTTAATCTCCTCTGCAATTTTTTTTAGACGAAGCTAGAGATTATTTAAATGATATATTGACAAAATTATATAACCGGGATATAAAGAGTGGAGTCGTCATTGTACGAATGTATCTAGAAATTTTCACGCGTTTGTTTTTGTTAATTTTTGTGAGGGTGTAACTCACTTTTCTTCCTGGACTAAGATGAAATAAAGATTAAAGCAAATTAACGACGACTCTCCCGAAAAAGTTATTATGAAGAGATCTGTAACGAAAGTGAAGATGTAGAGAAAGCTCACATGTGTGGAAGTTAAAGTGCTGCCGATCTTGTTGTAATCTTTGGGGCCGGACAGGCAAGGGTTGAAAAGAAACAAAAGTCATCAGATGTCATATGACACACCCATGGGGGTTACATGCTTGATAGCTCGAAATACAGGATTGTTTGCGAAGTTTTCTCGAGAATAGATGAAGATATCTTTCTAATGCTGCTGGAATGGTATATAATCTATCAAGCTTTCGGCGGTCGATGAGCGACTGTGATATCATTGAAAAAGGAAGCAAACCGAGGTTTAACTTAGATTCCTATTTGAGGATCGGTAATTGTTCAAAGTATGGCCGGATGCGATTCTAGCTAATTTCTTTGGTTATTTGTAGTTTTTCTGCAATCCCACTGACTAATCACGGATCGATATTCAGCTCCGTCATTTACTAATCATAAGCGTTTATTTTTTTTCAAGTATTTTGTACTTTTAATACAGATAATAAATAAATTTTTCTTTGATATTTTTTACTTTGTTAGCTATCTAATTTTCATTTTTTTTATGCTTTTAATCCTGCTAATAAGTTTTTCTTTGATTTTCTATATTTTTAATGTGGTTGCTTATTTATCTCATTTGTATTCTTTTTACAAACAAACCATTCAATAATAAGGTTTTTATTACGACAAATTTTCCCTTCAAAAAACACAAATTCTCCAAATTGGATATATCGAAACAACTGTACCTTTCCAGCTACGCTTGACATATTTTTCTCCAACCAACGCTGATTCGTGCCATTACTCAAGATCTCTCTTACGTGTGTAGCTTTTTCCTTGAATATTCAGCATTAAGGTGCTGTTCTAGCCAATAGCGATAAATATTTTGCATTTTTAGTAAGCCATAGGTTTTTAGAAACTAGACGCAGATATCATACTTGTAAAGCCGAATTTAAAATGAACAAAAATAGCTATTTCGATACGATAAATCTTTGATTCGCGTGCATGGCAACCAAGAACAATATAAATATAAATCTAACGCTCACAAATAGACTTCTTTTCACTGTTTCCATCTACTCCATCGGAAAAAAATAGTAATTGGAGTGTTTTGATTTATCGTGAATAGGGTCCCAATAACCGTATTAACCAAGCATACTCACCTAGGCCAAACAACCCTCATTGAGTGTTCTAGCTTTTGCCGGGAACTTTTTAAAATTATTTTGAAAGAGTGGGGAGGGAGACGAGAGCCGAAGTGTCCTACTATGGACGGAGAGAGGCACATATGAACGGGTATCTCGCCAACACTTTATAAAGAAGTTTCCTAACATTAAAGAGCGATTTTATGACTTTTGGATTGCAGAAGCTAAACTTTATCCACCGGTCTAGAGTAAGTATATATTTATCATTATCATAGGTTATTAAAGAATATTTAAATTATGATATTCTGAGCGAACTCCTTCATTTCTGAAAAATCGTCGTAGGCAAGTACGTACGAGGGGCGTTCAATAAGTTTTGCAATTCGGATATAAGGAAACGAGATATGAGGAAAAGTGTTTTATTATTTTTCAATATAACTACCCTTGACTTCAATGCACTTGCGCGACTTGTCCCTGAGGCTTCGAATTCCCGACAACCAGAAACATCCCGAGTGCTGTTCAATCCACTCATGGACGGTGAGCTGGACATCTTCATCGTCCCCAAACCGGCGTCCACGCAGTGCAGCCTTGAGCTGCCGGAATAAAAAGTAGTCGCTAGGGGCCAGATCTGGACTGTAGGGGGGATGGTTGAGCTCCTCGAATCCGCACTCGCGCAGGGCAGCTTGTGCAACTCTGTCCTTGTGGACAGGGGCATTTTTGTGGATGAGCATGAGGCGTGAGGTTTCTAGGGAACCAACAGGCAGAGACCTTGGTCATGGCTTAATTGTCGTGGATGATGTTGATAACACTTCCATGTGATATTCCAAGTTCTCGCTCGATTTTTTCGACCTTCACCCGTCGATTTTCGAGGATGATCCTCTCCACACGGGCCACATTGTCCTCGTTGGTCACGTCTGACGGGCGTCCTGGACGGGGGTCATCTTTAAGGAACTCACGACCATGGCGGAACTCCCTATTCCAGCAAGCAATTGTTGCATAGGAAGGGGCGGCCTCGCTGTACACTGCAACTATGCATTCATAGATCTTTTTTGCATTCTTGCCTTGCTTGCTCAAAAATTTGATCACTGCGTGGTGCTCAACCTTCTCCATTGTTGAAAAACTTGTGACTGACGATCTGCGATCAGCTACTGCTTCTTAAATATACGAGGCAGGAGCGTGCGGCTGCTGGTATTGACTTGTCATAACTTGTCCTAACACCCTCACAAACAGCCATCCCCCTTCCTCTGTTTTGCCCTACCGATTCGCAAAACTTATTGACCGCCCTTCGTATATACTATTATCATAGTGTATTCAACAAGAGTTAAAGGCGGGTATAGGGGTGGAGCTCCCCTTTTCTGAAAAACTTCAAGATCGTCCCCTGGTAAGTCCCCAGCCTAAGGATCGGGGTGCGCCCAGTGCCAAGCTTGTTCCCTATTTAAAAGATGCAGGTGTGAACGCTTAAGCGCACATTGAGACAGAGACTTTAGAAGGGCTGCGAATAAGCCTCAACTCACAAAGAAGAAAGAACCTTACGGATAGGCTCCACTTTCGTTGGAAATATAAAAAATGTACTGTTGTAGACTGGGGCAAAGTGATATTCTATATTTAAGCTCCCTTCCAGGAGCGCTTTACGAGTCCTGTGTCGTATCCACGATGAAGCATATGGACACTTTTCATATCTGGAGCTGCTTCTCTTCTAAGAGAACTGAGGCACTAACAATTTTGCCCAAGAACACTGCCATGAATTCAAAATGGCAAAAAAACGTGTTTCATTAGCACCTTTTCCAATAAATTCAGGGCTAATTTAAGAATGATAACTGCATTTTTAAGCATGCTGATGCACCTTGTTAAAAAAACGAAAGCAATTTTAAAAATTTGCCTGAAAATAACATCATGCTTTTGAGAACTTGGCCTGGGAATTCGCTAACTTGAACCTATTCAATAATTTGTGGCCGATAATCAGAATGCCGGTCAATAAACAGAAGTCATCAAATTGTAAGCAGTTACGGATGCTAATTGAATACGATGGTGGTGGGAGCTACGAGACAAAAGGTTGTTGTACCCGGGACCTAACGAACCGCTATCTCATGAAGCCATAAGTTACAGGACCGCTATGTGATTGAATAAGGACCTACAGTGACACTATAGAATGACAGTAAAACCTCTATGATCACTTTATTATATAGGCAGGTTATACAAGGCCGCAATATCACTGAGTCGAGAACTGCTCGACCGCTAAATCAAGAATGCAGAGCTTACCAAATCGATAGCTCTTGGGGATAGGACCTACATTAAATACTCGTTCGCCTAGCCCAGGGTTCTCCAAACTACAGCCTGCGGGCCATATCTTGTCCGCGAAGTCAGTTCATTCGGCCTGCCGCTGTCTGTGCCACAAATGAACATTTGAAAGCAATTCTCTTGATTGGATGCAGCAATTTTGGGGAGACTCAGATATGTACGCTCTGAGTGTAATAATACTATCTTATTACTAACGACGCCTTCTTTGATAACTTTTGGTAAATAAATGTTGTCTTTATTTTTTGTGTATTTTGTATTTTGTGAATACAAAATATTGTATGGAACAAAATGGTTATGCGGCCCGCACTCGTCCTTCTCTTAGTTATCTGGCCCACTACGAAAAAAAAATGGCGATCCCTGGACTAGGTACTAGGTTATACCTTAAGGACTGCTAGCTCATGTAGATAGGTTAAACATACAGGACCCCTTGATGATGAAAGCAGGAGCTACAGGGCCAATATATCATAGCGAAAGAACCTACAGGAGCGTTAAATCCTGAAAATTAGAAGCTAGAGAACAGATGTTTCATGAAAAGAAGATCTACAGGGTTAGCTCATAGCTGCGGAACTTACAAGATCAGCAGATCTTAGATGCATTATTTATTTTAATTAAATATAAATCATCGATTCTCATATAATTGAATCCTATAATCTTGATTACGAATGTTTGTTGCCTACTTCTTAGTGCGTTCATCTCAACAGAAGAGAAATGAGTTAATTTAATTTACGAGTAGATCAGAATGAATACGCTTAATCTAGCAGGAAAATGATTTTATTTTTACAAGGATACAAATTCATATAAACTAGGAGTGTACTTAGTGTATTTAATCTAGGAACAAAATAAGATGATTTAATCGAAAAGCTGAATCACCTCATTTAATCTACGAGCGGAATAAGCTCCTTTAATCTAGGAGTTATGGGAAATATTTGTAAGTGCGTAGATGGTTTACATGTACGAAATAGCTCAACTGGGATACTGTATATATTCCTCTTGACAACATAAATGGCGAAATTAAGTTATGAAGGATTCAAATTTGGGTTTCACCGCCTATCCTACTGGAAAGAGAGAATTATTAATGACGCTCAACATTCAGTCTGTCCGAAAAAACTCTTAGCTTTGAAATCGCAATTGGGAACAACTTTACACAACCAGTTCTTGTATCAGTCTATTATAATAGATAATTTAATTTGAAAACAAAATTACCTCTAAATATAATAATAAATTACGAATTTTTATGATATAAAGCAAACAAAGAATTTATATTAATTGATAAAACAAAAGTTAGGTTGCATTTACTAAACAAAACTGATATGAGAAAGGAGTTCATTGATATTTGCAAGAATCTTCTTGGTTGTTATCTAAAATCTTTCAAAGGAAGATAGGACCCGATTAAAATTAAAGAGAAGAATGAGACTCGGGTAATACAGACCCAAAAATTTAAATAAGAGCTGAACTGGGCGTCGAGTCAATACTGAACACCGTAGAGAAAAGTAAACTAAGATGGTATGGTCGTGTAATGAGGATGAACGAGGGGATATATCTAAAGAAGTACCTCCTATGGAGACCTCGAGGAAAAGGAACAGCCGGCCGGCACAAAAATGGATTAAGGATGTAGAGAGGGCCCTGATACGAAGAGAATCAACACTGAGGTGAGTGTAGGAGCAAAGAAGATACGAAGACTGAGCAGAATGGAGGTTGTTTTGGATGAGTTTGCCAACTGAGAGATAGGCACTATCTACCAGCGGATGATGATGATAAGAACCATTTATAAACCTCATAGCATAACGGAACAACCCTAGAAAACAAAACCAATCAGACACCAACATTAAAGAACAAAAGAAACAAATAAATAATAGAACGCGCGATACAAGAACACAAACAAGAATTATGGAAACATCACCTTAACCAGCAATGGAACCACAAAACAAACACACACAAACCCCGAAAAACCATTGTTGGCCTCAGAAAACAAAACACCAAAACAACACCACCACCTTAGGAAACAAAGAAGCCACAACACCCATACAAAAAACAGAACACATCAACAAACAATTCACAAACACAGCCATACACCAAACGAAAAATGAAAACAGGAAAATAGAGAGACTTACAAATTTCCTCCCCAAACCATAATTCACAACCACAACAAAACAGACCATCAGAGCCATAAAACAAGCAAGAGACAACAACTCCACCGGCCCTGATGACATAAACATCAAACATCTCAAACACCTAGGTCAAAATGCCATAAACTGCCTCACGCACATTTACAACCTCGCCATAAAAACAAATATCATACATAAACAATGATAAGTATCAAAAATAATTCCAATACCCAAACCAAACAAAGATATAAACGAAGGAGACTCCTACATACGAATAGCGCTGCTTTCCCCCATAGCCAAAACACTAGAAAAAATCATCCTATTCTAATGGGTTGAAGAATAAGTTCTTGCGGTTTGATCAAATTTATTCATTACCATTAACAATTTTAGAAAAAAAACATTTTCAATTGATAACAATATGCAATTTAATCAATAATGTATTCTCTGTTGTTATTTACGACTTCTTCCCAACGTTCAACTAGTTTTTCGATGCTTCTGCAATAAAAATCTCTGAATTTTGACTCGAATAATTCGTCTAACCAGGTTCTTAATTACACTTCAGTATTGAAAGAAATGCCACGCAAATTGTTGGAGAGCGATCGGAACAGATGGAAATCCGATAGAGCCAAGTCTGACGAATATGGAGGATGCGGCAGGATTTCCCAATTAAGCGTTTGGATAGCGTCTTTTTTTATATTGTCAAAGTGAGGACGAGCATTGTCGTGTTGCAGAAGGACTCCATAACGTCGATGAGGTCGCTTTTCACGAATAGCTTCGGTGAGTCGATACATTTGTTGAACGTAGAGTTCTGCATTGGCAATCTCATTGTTCGCAAGGAGCTCATAAATAATGATGCTTTCACAATCCTACCATACACAAAGCATCGTCTTTCGTGGATGAAGTCCTTGCTTTAATCGCGAAAGTGGTTTTTTATTGGTAGCTAAGCAATTGTTTTCGATGGTTCATGTTGACATAAACACACCACTTTTCGTCCCCAGTGATAATGCGGTGAAGAAATATGTGCCTATATCCACGAGTAGCCTTGTGACGAGCAAGCAAACCTGCGGCAATCGTGGAGCGTTGAAGTTTGTTGCTTTCGCTCAAAGCATGCGGAACCCATGCACCGAGTTTATGAACTTTCCCCATCGAATAAAGCGGTGATTCACTACAGTTTTCTGATCACTCGCCAAATGTACAGCCAATTCTCTAGTCGATTCACGGGGATTTTCATGAAGAAGGTCGTTCAATCGATCTTCATCCAACTTAATGGGGCAACCAGAACGTTCTTCGTCTTTATGATTTAAATGACCGTTTTTGAAACGTAAAAACCACTATTGAGCTGTCCTTTCTGATAAAGCCTTTTCTCTGTACACAGCACAAATATCGTGACGAGCTTTGGCTGCGTTTGCATTGTTCCCGTCTCGATTGAAAATGAATAACAAGAAGTGTCGAAAATGCGCCTTTCTTTCAACTTGACATTCCATTTTGAGGGTAAAGAAGAAAAAATTAAATTAACCCAACTTTTAAATAAACCGCAATGACTTATTACTCAACTTCAAGATGTAGCCTAGGCAAAAGCCTACTAGTCTACGCTGTTAAGAGACGTAGCCTAACCTTTGCAAATTTTGCTCTCATTATTTATTATTGTTTCTTAATATGTTCACAAATCAGGTCAACCAAAACCTAAATCAACACAACATAAAAAAACGCAAGAACTTATTCCTCAACCTAATACATCACATAAACATCCCAAACACACAACATCAACATAAGTCCAAACTTATGCACGCAACCACCACAGCATTACACACAATAAACAACATAATCACCAATGGCTTCAACTAGAAAATTCCACCACATAAAACCATAGCAATTGCCCTTGACATGTCTGAAGCATTTGACACAGTATACCTACACAAAATAATCAACAAGATCTACAAACGCAAGAACTTATTCCTCAACCTAGTACATCACATCCAACATCCCAAACATACCACAATAACATGGGTTCAAACCCATGCACGCAATCACCACAGC